>CM056049.1:103729346-104329346 GCA_029574335.1 Rana kukunoris
TTTGCCTACCTAAAGGTTTGCCTACTAAACCAGTTCAGCCTATTGCCTTAAATTTTAGGTAAACCCTTTCAGAGACCATCATCAGTAAGCAGTGCAAAGTCTCATACAGACGATGAGAATATCAAACGAATGATCGTCTGTTTTGATTTGCACGCTAGCCTCATATTGTAAAATTAAGAGGTCACTAAACTTACAAAATTTCTCGTATGACAGAATACAACTTCGGAAGTGATTTAATGTGTTTTATTGCATTGTAATGTATTATTTTTCCATTTATGAGCATATGCGGTCTTGCTTTTCCAAATTTTTTTAAGACGAATACTGTACTAATTAAATTAAAATCGTAAGATCTGGTATCGTAAGAGAAAGATTTTTAAGTAATTTGGATAATTCAGATGAACTATCGTGACAGGCTCTCGAAAGCTGTGCACTAACCATTCATTATTGTACGTTCGCTTTGAAAGTCTGATTTTTCTGATCTTGTAAATAATAATAAAAAAAAATAACAAACATGTTACTTACCTCTAGACATGTGCAGACTGGAATATTTTTTGTTTTGTTTTTTCGTCCAGAAAATTAATTTTATTTAGTTACTCCCGAAAAATCGTTTTTATTTATTTCGTTTTCGTTGGAAAGTTTTCATCTGAAAACGACAATTTCAATGTACTTTGTCGAATTAAACGACAGAAATTCGACAAAGCATCGAAAATTTCATTCTGAATACAGGGAATATACCTATTCTGTATTCGAACAACGATTTGCGATGACTTTGTGAAATTGAAGACGGAAATTCGACAAGCATCGAAAATCGTTGTTCTGATACAGTGTAATATACCTATTCACTGTATTCAGCAACGGACGATTTTCGATGACTTTGTGGAATTGAAACGATGGAAATTCGAACAAAGCATCGAAAATTGTCGGATCTGAACGAAACGAAAATAAAGAATTTTTATGTCGGATCTTTCGGTTTTCGTTTCTTGCGCTTTCGTTCGTTAAACGATAGCGAAAATACCCGATTTTCGGACGAAAATGCATTCTAACGAAAAACGAATGCACATGTTCTACTTACCTCCACTGTGCAGCTCGTTTTGCACAGAGTGGCCCCGATCCACGTCTTCTGGGGTCCCTCAGCGGCTGTCTCTGGTCCTCCTTGCAAGAACTCACACATTCATGCGAGCTTCCTCGCATTGTGTGGAGTCCTTGCGGGCGCGCTTCCGTGATACAGCAAGCGGCTATAGCCGTTTGCTACATCACTCGCCCCCGCCCCTTGGCACGCTGCATCATTGAATGTGATTGACCTTTACAACCCCTTTAATGTACTGCCAGCAATGAGACAACTGCCTTCAATGCAGGTGATGATTCAGTGTCTATGGGTAGTAAACTCCACAGACCCCCTAAACATTCAATTTCAGGGGACACATTAACAAGCCATGTTGGAAATTTCCATTGATCGGTATTTCTGTTTTTATGGAAAAAAAAAATTCTCCCTTGCAGTGGGGCTACTTGTGCACTGCAAGCGTTAAATGCATGTAGGAAACAGGATACAAACAAGCATTTAGGCGTTGCAGCTTTAATGCTTCATATGTCTACACTGACTGTGCTTCAATGTGTATGGCATCACGGCACAGCCATATGTGTACAGTACTGGTGACACACCCCATTGCTGATCAGTTCAGATTTCACACTGCTGTTATGAATGGATCGGGCATAGGCAGCGCTCTCCATGGTTGCAGATGTCACAGCAAATTGTATGCTGAAGATATTTTCGGTCACTGATATATGCAAAACTCAATCATCTGAAGTTTCCATATGTTGCAATTATAGATGTAAAATTACGTTCTAATTTGTTACAAACGGATTAGTGACATCCAGTGACTCCATAATCGCAGGTGCTGCATCTGTGCAATCACAGCAGAAATGGACGCAATGTGGATCACATGTACAGTATTACTTTCCCCCCCGGGGGCCTATAGTAGCCGAGAGGTCTGCTAAAGCAGTAAACTAGCTATTGAGCCAGATTGTGGTCAATACCAGAAAAAGAAAAAAAAAAACACAAAGCAGCCAATATACTTTTATGTAACATCCTTTGAGCCAATAAGCCATGCCAGGCTGTAATAATCCACACAGATAGCAATGTACACAGAATCTTATGGAGCACAATAATAGAGGAGCCACTGTCTTGCTGTGACAGCGCTGTAGGATCCCCCAGGCGTTCGGATTACACAAGGTCAGAGCTAGCTAAGTGACAGCCGCTGAAATGTAACCCATTTCTCTCCCTCAATAAACAATGCCAGCACTCCAATATTTCCTTATACAAACACATCACACTTCAGCCAGTTCAAAGCATGATAAAGAGAAGCTGGCTAGAACCTAGGTAACACTACTACAAACACAGTGTTGTTTCCCGTGCCCAAATAATGGGATGCAGTGTGGAATAAATGAATCTTATTTGCATAGTAACAAAACGGCTAAAATGTATTAATAGACCTGGCACAAACGCTCAGCTCTACTTGACTCCACAGATTGGGCTGCTTCTGTTAAAGCAAAGACACTAAAGAACACCTGCCATATTGGCAAAAAGTTCAGTAATCCTTAAATGCTAGTGATGAGTGGACCATCACTGGACCTTCCAGAAACACAAAAAACTGGCAATTTCCGAACACTGAAGTCTACGGTAGCAGACGCTTATCATTTTTTCCTGGCCTTTTTCTGTTTAAAAGAGGATTCCGCAAACACAGTTGGTTTGGAACCCTCACAACCCAGACATTATTATGGCAGAGCCTCTTCTCAGCATCCTCCAACCTGCCCATCAGGGTCTTGAGAAGTGACAACTGCCTTATCTTCCAATGTGGAGATCCTTGACTCTGCCATAGACAAACGGCCGCAGATTTTATCCATATTTTCCTTGTATTAATCCACACTCTATTGCCAGGGTGTCTGTCCGGCCCATGAGTACGGTGCTGCTCGCCTCAAAGGCGACCAGGATTGCTGTTATGGAGGAGCCAAAGCTTCAGGATACTGGTCTGTCTACAGTGCCTGATCTATGGATTGAAGCTGGTAGAGACCAGTCTGCAGAACGATAGATTCTGCAAGCCGCAGGTAAAGAGGCAAGATGGCCGCTGCACATGTGCCATGTGGGGAGCTTCAGGAGAGGCTATTTCTTACCCGAATAGCCTTTTGCTGGCATGGATGGCACTGGGGGGACTTCCTGATCCAGCAGTAATTTTCTCAGCAAGATGGTTTAGATGTCTGCAGGATTCGGCAGGATTAAGCAATCCTGGAGCTTCTCACAAGCACAACCGGCTATGTGTCCCTTTCAAGGCTAATTTGAAAGGGTCTTTTATTAAGGCTTGAAGTGTGACATTAAATGTTAATGGGAACAAGAGCCTCATCTCCGTATCCCTGGCCCAAGCAACCTGAAACTTAGTTTAGTAGCAGTAGTAATACTGCCACTAAATGAATGACATCTGGCAACAGCAGCTGGAGGTCCGGACAGGCAGGAGGGTGAACAGTTTTTTTTGAACTAATGCAATGTTGATGGGGACAGGGGCCTTATCCCTGTACCAGTTGATGTGGGGGTCTGTCTAGGAAGAGGATTAATCGGAATCTGGAAGCCCCATTTTTTACCCCCCCCCCCAAGGGTTAAATTGTAGTTTTGTCTAGACTGCCGGCCCTTCAGCTATTACAAAACTACAAGTCCCATGAGGCATTGCAAGGCTGACAGTTACAAGCATGACTCCCACAGGCAGAGGCATGATGGGACTTGTACTTCCGCAACAGCTGGAGGGCCGCCAGTATGACAACCCTGGTCTAGATTATAATGATCAACGTGAACTACTTTACTTCTCACTTCCCTGGCACCTGGTGATCTTATCTGCCCTCCCATGCTCCCAGGATGTTGTGCTGCCCTGTATTTTTGTTGTGCTGCCCTGTCTGTTATGATGTCAGAGAAAAGAGACTGGTCGGACAGAGAAATAGGAAGGTTTTAGGGGAGTGACCTCAGGAGAAGAGGGAGTTTGCACAAGCGAGCAATGAATTAATTACAATTAACTACTTCCCGACGGCCGTACGACTTTGTATGGCCGCAGGGTGGCTCTAATTCTCTGGGAGGCCGTGTTTTTACGGCCTCCGCTCCTCCAGGCCACTAGAGGGCGCGCGAGCGCTGCCGGCGGCGCGCGCGTACTCGCCGCATCCCTGAGATGCCGATGCGTGTGCCTGGTGGCCGCGATGTCCGCCAGGCACTCGCGATCAGCAGGTACAGGACAAGGACGTGGATCTGTGTGTGTAAACACACAGATCCACGTCCTGTCAGGGGAGAGAGGAGACCGATCTGTGTCCCTTGTACATAGGGACATAGATCGGTCACCTCCCCCAGTCACCCCCCTCCCCCCACAGTTAGAACACAATTCAGGGTACACATTTAACCCCTTCCTCACCCCTAGTGTTACCCCTTCAATGCCAGTCACATTTATACAGTAATATATAGCACTGATCGCAGTATAAATGTGAATGGCGCAAAAAATGTGTCAAAAGTGTCCGATGTTTCCGCCATAACGTCGCAGTCCCAATAAAAATCGCAGATCGCCGCCATTACTAGTTAAAAAAATGAATAATAAAAATGAATAATAATTCTGTCCCCTATTTTGTAAGCGCTATCATTTTTGCGCAAACCACTCGCTTATTGCGATTTTTTTTTTTTTTTTTAACAAAAATATGTAGAAGAATACGTATTGGCCTAAACTGAGAATTTTTAAAAAAATAAAAATAAAAAAACAAATTGGCTATTTATTATAGCAACAATGAAAATAACAATACTATTTTTTTATTTATAGCACAAAAAAAAAAACCGCAGAGGTAATCAAATACCACCCCAAAAGAAAAATATTTTGGGGAAAAAATGACATAAATTTGTTTTCCACGTCCGCACGACCGCGCAATTGTCAGTTAAAGCTCGACTAGTGCCCGGAAGCGGAAATTTCACCTGGTCAGGAAGGGGGTATACGTGCCCAGTTACCAAGTGGTTAACTAATATCGCAATAGACAAAATGAGCATTTAACCCTTCCAGTGCAGATGGGGCCCCCACTGCAAAGTGTATATTTTTCTCCAGCCCTTAGTTCTGCTTTGAAGTGGACCTTAACTAAAAATATAGCGAATATTTAAAAATGTTAATTATGGCTAGACAGTACCTTGATAAATGTACTTCTGGTCTGGATCTCCTTCTGAAAAATAGCAATGCACCTCCTGATAGGTGAGTATGCCTAAGCATTATTCCTGTACATACATACTCATAGCTGTATACCTGCAGCATAAGATCAAAGGAACTGCTGCCTCTGACTGCGAGTCTCTGGAGATTTGGGGTGAGAGATGGTGATTACAACTACCACTATTTTGCTACTCACTCTTCCCCTTGCTTGAAGCTCTAAAAGGGGAAGCAAAACCCAGCCTCTACCAAGATGCCCGCCTCCATGCAGAGACTCAGTTCATACCAAGGCATGCAAGTCAGTAATGGGGAACGGGATAATTTCTTTTAGGTCTGCCCTCCTTTTTTATGCACAGTTTCCAAAGTTCAGTTTCTCTTTAAAAAATAATTTTGGCAATTGTTTTTCTTTTAGGAATCATACTTACCTAGGTGGATGCTGCATCGGTCCCACAGCGCCACTGAGGCCTCGTACACACGATCAAATCTGTCTGCTGGAAACGGTCTGCTAGACCGTTTCAGCAGACAGATTCGATCGTGTGTACGGACAAACAGACGGATTTGGCCACCCGACAGATTTCAAAGCATGCTGGGAACCCGTCCGCCCGACATGTCTGCTGGTTAGTACGCTAACTAGCAGACATGTCTTCTCGCACACGCGCCGAATGGTTTCGACGCATGCGCGGAAGTGTTTTACTTCCTGGTGCGGTGACGTGGCGGCGTCAACGTCACCGCCACGTCACCGCGCTGTCTGCTGGTGGGGATTTTGGTTTGCTCGTGTGTACACGCGAGCAAACCAAAATCCCAGCAGACAGATCTGTTCAAATCGGTCGGTCCGACCGATTTGAACAGACACATTTAATCGTATGTACGAGGCCTAAGACTGAGAACTAAGCAAACAAACACCGCTGATCGCTCAGTTCTCAGTAAGCAAAAAACTGGTGACTGTCAGTCACCAGCTCTCTGCTAGCGACCCCGTGCCCCCCCCTCACGCTCGCTTGATTGATGGGCTGTTCAGAGGGAGGGAGCAGCTGGCTCAATCTCCCAGGGGCTCGCTGAGAGAATGAACTGCACTCCTGTGATCCACAAGCTTTGGCTGTACTTTTCCTTTAAGTCTCCATTTAGATGTGCGCTTAACCCGCTGTTTCTCTGGAAAGCAATCCACATTCAAATAGTTTTCAAAAGGTGTTTTATAGGCAGTGAGGAGGCCATGTGATGCCCATTTTTGCTGTGCAAACATGCATTGCACATAATTGCATGGCGTTTGCGGCACTTCCTATCCACTTAAATGAAATGCTGCGTTGTGGGCTTGGATCAAGATATAGTTTTTGCCGCGGGAGCAAAGTCCTTGCAGCATAAGCTGTCTAAATGTAGCCCAACTAATACTTACAAATGTAATGATAGTTTTTCTATAAATACTGTACTAAAACATACTAACACAGCAAGTATGTATACTCAATTTTTTTTTTACAAAATATTTAATATAACACGTAAAAACAGCAGAGGATTAATATTATACAAGAAATAGTCCTACCGTCGATTACAAATAAAATGAAATCATGACGCACTAATTATTAATGTAGCGAACAAACCAGAAGACCAGCCATTGCGTCAGTTATAATTACTTTTATATGACACAATGAACCAATCTGAGGACCTCCCAGCAGTATATGTACTATATAACACCACAGGGCCAGGGCACAGAGTGGCGATTATATTGTGCGCTATGACTCCTTAGGGCAGGATTAGGAAGTTAGACCACAGGCAGCACTTATTACATGACGTCAAATGGCTCAAGTGAAAAGGTCTTTATTTCTAAAAGAATATAAGTTGAAAGCTGAATGTACAGGTTATGGGGAAATTATGTTTTATTTGCAGTCAGAACACTTTGGGTTGATTTCTTAAAGGGGTAAACGCTGTTCAACTAGCATAGTGAATGTTAGTAGATAAGGTAAGGCTGTGTTCATTTTGAATAGCCAATCATTTGCCAGGGGAAATTTATAATACAGGATTTTTTCTATTATATACAGTAATTGGGTATTCAAAGGAAAAGCAGTTTCATCTTATTCACTAACATTGACTTGTCTTCAGTAAATCAATCCCAGCTGGTTACATAACCAGGCAAAAAAAAAAACTCCTGACCATTAATTTTTGGAAGTTATGATCTGACTTTTATTATTATTTATTTTCTCTTTACACATCTCTATCCAAAATTCCCAGGCATATTGAATAGCATGTCCCCCGCTGTACGCTGTGGTTTCCCGCTGACCCCTAAGTCTTTCTAGTGGCCTGCTATGATGTAGAGGTCGGTGAGAGGTACCACAGCATGCAGCAGGAGACAAACACCACCATAAGGGTAAAGCTAGTCAAACATGGCTCAAAGTCAGTCTTTGGATGGACCTGCTGATACCAACTGGCTCAACGAACTTCAATTGATAAATTAAAGGAGACGGGCAGAAAAAAATAACCGAACAATAACTGCAGCCAATCAGATGCAGTCACTGTTTGAGTATTCTGACAGATGTGGGTGCAAACTCTCAGTATACAATCGACAGCATGATAATTCGTCCTTCCACACTGTTTAACATGGATGGGTGAAGCTATGGATTTCCTTTGTGAGAGAAGCCCTTTTGTTTATGGTCAGTTTAAATTGGACCTTCACTCCCAAAGGGAGTTTATCCCTTCCAACCCACGCTGCTTCCAAACTGTTTTTTTTTTTCAGTTTGTTAGTTTTTTCCCCCTTAGCCCCACCTCCTCAGGACCAGGGACACAGAGTAGGCAGCAGGTGGGTCTATTGTGCATCACTGGACTTGAAAGGGGCAGCCAGCTCCTATCGGTGAGGCGGACCAAGATGGCGGCGCAGGACCAGGGCTATTTCTCCTGAACAGCGTATCACAGCAGAACAACGCGGGATTCACTGGACAGGGGAGTATTTTTTTTTCGTGAAGAGAACCCAACATAACGTGCTAGAGGGGGAATAAAACATGAAAGCTGAAACTACCAACTTGTTTTTGAGGGTTCTAGTTCTGGAGCAGTTATCCTTACCTTAGCAAGTCAGTGACATTCAAAATCAATACAGGTTGGGAATCTTAAGCTGCGGACCTGGCCGTAATTCAAACCATGTATGGGCAGTGTGAATGTACCCAAGTTAATCAATCAATCAACTAGTAATAATCACTGTCTTCTCCCAGCGGTGACAGCTTCACTTCCCCCCTTTGCCAGGAGAAGACAATGGCTAGTCAGAAGGGATTCCCGCATCAACATGGACTGTGTTGATGGGGGAATCAATTGAATTTCTTCCCTGCAACCCATGGTTGCAGGAAAGAAATTTTCTCTGTCTATGGTTGGCCTTAACTTCATAGCACATTCAAAAACAACACACGCCAGGAATCCTAACCTCATAGGCTGCATACTTGTTAATGGGACAGTGACTCCATGGATGGGGAAGGATAAGTATGACCAGTGCCGATCCTGACCTCCCTGGGGCCCTAAGCAAAATTCTGCTAAGGGGCCCTCTACCTGACTGGTGATGCCGTCACCCATAACTCTTCACCAATCCCCTTGGATAGCGCCCCACCACATAAGAGGGACAGACCTAGAGTGGTGATAGGGTGACCTGTGGCCCCCAGATTTTAGTATTGCCTCACCAGGAGTCAGGACTAGTACCACAGTATGAGTACACAATGCTCTGCCTGGGGCCCACATCGCATACAGCAGTGCCAATCCTGACCCCCCTGGGGGCCAAGCAAAATGACATGTCACATTAAAGTTAAGAAGTGCAGGGGTGGGGGGTTGCTACTGAAAATGACATCTTACATTAAAGTGAGAAGCGGGGGGGTACTGACTTCTCACCAGGCAAGGCCTCTAGTATTTTGGGGGGCCCTCCGCAGCTTTGCGGGGCCCTAAGCGGCTTGCATAGTGAGCCTATAGGGCGGATCGGCCCTGAGTATGACAGCTCCAAAGCTAGCACTTCAAAAACAAGAAGCCTATTCTTTTCCCATCCAGGTGATCCATGCTTGTACCTATTTTTACCTACTTATTAGTCATTCCATTTCACATACTGGTGTCTTCCCAGGAATCACTGTATAAATACTGACTACAGCTTACACAACGACCCATTCCATGACCATGTGGCAATGCTGGGGCTCAGCATTTAGCTGCTCAGGCACCCAGCACTGTATTGCAGGAGGCAGTGGAGAAGCATTGAAAAAAATAGGAAAGATAAACTAGGTACTTCTGTGTTAACATGTTATTTATCTCGCTAGTCATCTTTATTTTTACTACTTAATATCAACAAAATTATTCATAATTACAAAAAGAATGATACAAATATTTTCATGATTACATTTCCTCACCTCTGGGTTCCAAAAAAACAAAAGTGCAGGTTTGCTTCATTCTTTGTTGTTCACTTAAGCTCCTTAGTTGAGTAGATATTTATATGTGAGACTATGCAATTAGCAAGCTTCGTGAATGGCTGAAATAAAACCTATAGCAGCCCACAGATGGTTCCTGCTTCAGTAAGTCTAAAGTTGGCCATACACGGATCAAAATTTGGCTGGTTCAGCAGGGACTGGCTGAATTATGATGTGTGGCCAACGTGGTTGAAGAAATGATGATCTACTGAACGTCTTCTGTTCAACTGCCCCATTGGTATATTTCAGCACCGCAGGTAATAGGCTGCAGCGCTGATCTGTATATTCTGATGGCAGGGGAGTCCCACTGTCAGAATACAATGACAAAGCAGGGAGGATTCCCGCATCCACATCAAATGTATTGATAAGAATCATTCATTCTTTTACATACAACCAATAAATATCTGAATCAGATACTTGATTTTATATCAGCCGTCTGTAAATTTCCTGCTCTCAAAATGGTAGAGGGAGGGCCAACGTTAGGAGCCAATCAGGCTCTACTGCATGCATATGTGTTGATATGCTGCCAGGGGAAAGAGCAGAGAAGATCTCATCCATTTCAAGCTGCTCTTTTACTATCAAATCACAGGCTGGGGAAATGGCCAAACTTTGGTCAGTAGTAGCCTGTCTAAAGGCTGCCAAACACAACTCAAATTCAGGACATTGTTTTGCTGAATCGGCGGAAATTCAAGCCTTGGGTGTTCCTGTCAGCACTGCCCAGGTCAACAAAATTCGACTGAACAAGCCAAGAGGAAAATTGTTAGGTGAACGTTGACTGCATCCAATCAGATGCAGCCAGTGTTCCGATATTCTGACATCTGCTGACAGGCTGAATGAAAGAAATCTATAAGTGTATGGCCAGGTTAGGCATTCTTTATTGGTTGTGTACATCTCAGGACTGGCCGAACAGAATTATAAATGCTTTGGCAGGTAAAATTCTTGTCATAAGTATGCATTTAGGTGCTTGCCTGAAGTCAGTTTAACTTGTGATCCTTCCCCTAAGGCCGCGTACACATGATCGGTTAAACCGATGAGAATGGTCTGATGGACCATTTTCACCGGTCAAAACCGATCGTGTGTGGGCGCCATCGGTTAAAAAAAAGCCAACTTGCTTTAAATTTAACCGATGGATTACTAACCGATAGGTCAAAACCGATCGTTATGCCGCGTACACATGATCAGTCCATCCGATGAGAGCGGTCTGATGGACCGTTTTCATCAGTTAACCAATGAAGCTGACTAATGGTCCGTCGTGCCCACACACCATCGGTTAAATAACCGATCGTGTCAGAACGCGGTGACGAAAAATACAACGACGTGCTAAATAAAACGAAGTTCAATGCTTCCAAGCATGCGTCGACTTGATTCTGAGCATGCGTGGATTTTTAACCGATGGTTCATGCGTTCTAACGATCTGTTTTGATCTATCGGTTAGGTATCCATCGGATAAATTTAAAGCAAGTTGGCTTTTTTTTAACCGATGGTTAAATAACCTATGGCACCCACACACGATCGGTTTTGACAGATGAAAACGGTCCATCAGACCATTCTCATCGGTTTAACCGATCGTGTGTACGCGGCCTTAGTGGGCACGAACCATGGATTAAAACTCCCGCGTTCTGACACAATTGTTTTTTTAACCGATGGTGTGTGGGAGCGATGGACCATCAGTCAGCTTCATCGGTTAACTGATGAAAACGGTCCATCAGACCGTTCTTATCGGATGGACTGATCGTGTGTACAAGGCATGACTGATTTCATACAGCTCCCGTCACATACAAGCCTACTGACTATGGTATTCATGGGAAATGGCAAATCTCCTAGTTTCTTCAAGGGAATTTACAGACTTCCCGGATCCGATCGATAATGACTTGCATTTGGTGTGATAGTCCTTGTTATAAATAGTGCCTATATTTATTCTTCCATGCTGGCTAAAAAAATTGGAGTTGACATCAGTGCACAGCAGAGCCGTCATTTACAAAATGTACCATTACAGACAAGAAAGAAAAGAAGAAAAATGTATCGCAGTGTGGGAGCTGGTGAGAGCTGAAGACACAAGCCACTTGTCAGGAGCAATCACTGCCTCTGATTGGTATAAAATGGGAGCGAAGTCACATCCAGCAGTCGATCACAGCGGGGAATTAAGAGGATAATAAAGCAAGGTTCTGTTTATAAACAGTTGCCAAATTTGTGCTATAAAACCAAGGAATAAAAAAGAGGCTAAACACCAGTCTTTTTTTTTCTTTTCTCCTGCTATTTCCGTACTTGGCCATATGTGGATTTGCCACAACAAATTTCAATGTGAAGGACCCGGGTGAACATTGTCAGTGACTACAGCCAATATGGTGCAAACCACTGTTCAGGTATTGTGATAGCCATGGGCGCTGGCTGTCAGAATACAATAGCTAGTAGTGGAGCTGCAATTTTTTGTGGATCTATGCGTGTACTTTATTTCACAACATATGTCAACATATTTCATTGATCTTGAAATCCAGGCAAATACTCCAAATGTTCCATATGACACTATGGGGTTGATTTACTAAAGACACACAGTGCACTGTGCAAAGTGAGGACACCCCACACATTTTTGTAAATATTTTATTATATCTTTTCATGTGACAACACTGAAGAAATTACAATGTAAATTTGCTGTCCCCTAACTTAACACACAGCCATTAATGTCTAAACCGCTGGCAACGAAAGTGAGTACACCCCTAAGAGAAAATATATCCAAATTGAGTCCAATTAGACATTTTCCCTCCCCGGTGTCATTTGACTTGTTAGTGTTACAAGGTCTCAGGTGTAAATGGGGAGCAGGTGTGTTAAATTTGGTGTTATCGCTCTCACTCTCTCATACTGGTCACTGGAAGTTCAACATGGCACCTCATGGAAAGAACTCAATAAGGATCTGAAAAAAAGAATTGTTGCTCTACATAAAGATGGCCAAGGCTATAAGAAGATTGCCAAGACCCTGAAACTGAGCTGCAGCATGTTGACCAAGACCATTCAGTGGTTTAACAGGACAGGTTCCACTCAGAACAGGCCTTGCCAAGGTCGACCGAAGAAGTTGAGTGCACGTGCTCAGCGTCATATCCAGAGGTTGTCTTTGGGAAATAGACGTATGAGTGCTGCCAGCATTGCTGCAAGGTTGAAGGGTGGGGACAGCCTGTCAGTGCTCAGACCACAAGCCACACACTGCATCAAATTGGTCTGCATGGCTGTCATCCAGAAGGAAGCCTCTTCTAAAGATGATGCACAAGAAAGCTCGCAAACAGTTTGCTGAAGACAAGCCGACTAAGGACATGGATTACTGGAACCATGTTCTGTGGTCTGATAAGACCAAGATAAACTTATTTGGTTCAGATGGTGTCAAGTGTGTGTGGCAGCAACCAGGTGAGGAGTACAAAGACAAGTGTTTCTTGCCTACAGTCAAGCATGGTGGTGGGAGTGTCACGGTCTGGGGCTCCATGAGTGCTGCCGACACTGGGGAGCTCCAGTTCATTAGGAAACCATGAATGCCAACATGTACTGTGACATACTGAAGCAGAGCATGATCCCCTCCCTTTGGAGACTGGGCCGCAGGGCAGTATTTCAACATGATAATGACCCCAAACACACCTCCAAGATGACCACTGCCTTGCTTAAGAAGCGGAGGGTAAAAGTGATGGACTGGCCAAGCATGTCTCCAGACCTAAACCCTATTGAGCATCTGTGGGGGCATCCTCAAACGGAAGGTGGAGGAGCGCAAGGTCTCTAAAATCCACCAGCTCCCTGATGTTGTCATTTAGGAGGACTCCAGTGGCAACCTGTGAAGCTCTGGTGAACTCCATGTCCAAGAGGGTTAAGGCAGTAGTTGGAAAATAATGGTGGCCACACAAAATATTGACACTTTGAGCCTAATTCTGACATTTTCACTTAGGGGTGTACTCATGTGACAACACCAAAGAAAGTGTAATTTCTTTAGTGTTGTCACATGAAAAATATAAAAAAATATAATAAAACATTTACAAAAATGTGAGCTACTGTATATAAACTTGCTGCACATCCCATTCCAAAACTATGGGAATTAGTATGGCATTGCCCCCCATCAGCTGTCCCTCCTCTACCCTGAAGCTGGTGCTGGGAGCCAATCACATGACCGCGAGGAATAGATACGTTTAAGCATCTTTCCACTACAGACTAGTAAGTATAGGACTTTAGACCAGACTTCTACTTTTAGGGCACTTTCACACCGCCCCCTGCACTTTGGCCGCAGAGCAGGTGGGACACAGTGTACCCATAGTTTGTATGCAGGTGAGTTGCACTTTCCAACAGATTTCTATTATATCTTGCGATTTTGGTTGCACTTTCAGAAAATGCACCAAAACCACAGGACATGAAGAAGTCTATGGCAAAGCGCTGCTAACTCGCAGGAAAACCATGGGTATACTGTGCTGTGGCCAAAGCACAGTGGATCAGTGTGAATCTATCCTAAGGGAAATCTCCCCGCAGGGCATGGCCGGTAAAACATAACCTGAATAGAGTTTTAACCCATCCCTATTCTATCTAACACTAAAAAAAAGATTACATACAATTGTTTTTTTCAAAAAATGTTGAACCCTGACAAATTTCTATTTAATACACCAAAATGTGGCATCTGCTCAGAACACTACAGTCTGAAAAGAAATACACAATGTAGCGATGGGCTGAAAAACCACATAGATTCATAGTACTCAATTATTGCTTACGGCCCAAGATACAAATTTATGGGACGGCATAATGATCTCTCATCTTATCTAATTAACATCTTTACTGACAGGGCTCCAATTGTCATAGATTTGTTAACATTGCAATTTAGGAATGTAATAAATATGTGTAAATGTCTGATTCTGAAATTGGAGCCACAGATTATTTGATCACTCAGGATTCTTCAAAAGAGTTTGACACTGTCATTTGGGTATATAATGCCAGCAACCACACAAAACTAAGATATTTGTTCTGGGGTGAATTGGCTTTTAAAATTATGTTGTGTTCGGTGCAAAAATCTGAATGAGCTTTTAGTGAACAGACTCTTATGTCCTTTGCATTAAGATAAAAAATGTCCCCCTCACACCCCATTTATACTTACCTGAGCCTTGCTATAGGGGCATACAAAGAAGAGGAGGAGCCAAGAGTGCCGTTGGGGAATCCAAGATAAGAAAATTTGGGGCTGCTCTGTGCAAAATCACTGCACCAAGCAGGTAAGTATAATATGTTTGTTATTTTAATGAAAAAAGTTACCTTTACAAATGCCATAAAGTGCTAGTAAACTCTATTTTTACCTACAGGTAAGCTTATGATAAAGCTTACCTGTAGGTTAAATTAATACCTCCTGAATGTGTACGTACAACGTCCATACCTGTGGCATTCTTTTCAGAGCTGTGTGGGTTGCCTGAGAGTCCGCGCTCATGCCACTGCAGTCCGCAATCCCGGAGGGAAGACCGATGAAAATGGAAGCCTCTGCAACAGTGACAGCGCACTGCTGAAAGGCTTAATTTCAAGGTAAGTCTTTCATAATGTGCATGCAATGCATACTAGCACATTATGGCTTTACCTTGCAGGGGTAATTGTTTTTTTTAAAGGTTTACTACCTCTTTAAGGAGGTCTAGTTATTAACATTTTCTTCTAGCAGCGGTCCGAATCTCACAGTATTGTATGTCAAAAAGATATCCCCATCACAGTGCCCCCTTACACCAGGTTTTCCTATAACAGTGCCCTCCTATATCACGTATACCCATCACAGTGTTCCCGTACATTGGGTATCCCCATCACAGTGCCCCCTTTCATCCGGTGTGCCTATCACAGTTTCCCCTTTATATCAGGTGTTCCCATCACAGTGCCCCCTTACATCAGGTTTTCCCATCACGGTTTCTCCTTACATCAGGTGCTCCCATCACAGTTTCCCTTTACATCAGTTGTTCCCATCGCAGTGCCCCCTTACATCAGGTGTTCCTTTCACAGTGCCCCCTTACTTCAGGTATTCCCATTACAGTGCACCCTTACATCAGGTATTCCCATCACAGTGCCCCCTTACATCAGGTATTCCTATCACAGTGCCACCTTACATTAGGTATTCCCATCACGGTTTCTCCTTGCATCAGGTACTCCCATCACACAGCTTCCCTTTACATCAGGTGTTCCCATCGCAGTGCCCCCTTACATCAGGTGTTCCCATCTCAGTGCCCCCTTACATCAGGTGTTCCCATCTCAGTGCCCCCTTACATCAGGTGTTCCCATCACAGTGCCCCCTTACGTCAGGTTTTCCCAACACAGTGTCCCCTCACATCAGGTGTTCCCATCACAGTGCCCCCTTACACCAGGTGTTTCCATCACAGTGTCCCCTTACACCAGGTGTTCCCATCACAGTGACCCCTTACACCAGATGTTCCCATCACAGTGCCACTGACCAACCCCTTCCCCCCATGAACGCATAGTAGTCTGAAAGTCAGAATGGAGAAAGTTACATTTCCGTCCTGCTGTAATGCTGGGGAAGCATGCACATGACGGCATTGGTTATTAGGATGCCATCAGTCCTAGCATCCATAACTACAGAACTCATTTAGTGATGGCTGCTCTATAACATCTGACTGTCTCTGTGCTACTCTCCAGTAGTTCTGGATATAAGACTCATAAATAAACTACTCTACATCCAGACAAAAGTACATAAACTCTGTTCTTGACCCAAAGGCGGGAAAAAAAACGCCTTACTCATTGGTTATTTGAAGTAAACAAATAAACATTTTATAAAGCATGCTGTAGATCAAAGGACTCTACTGACGTGATTTTTGTTTCTTTGACCTGACTGGTTATTCTGTCCACAAGCATCTTACAAACAGAATTTTTTTTTTCCAAACATATTGGCTCTTCTAAGGGTTAAAGAAATGAGCGAACTGTGACAACCGTTTCAAGTGTCATCCTTGAGTGAAGTCTGATAATTTCTTGGCTCTTCTAGCAGCAGAGTGTAGGAAATATGACAAATCTCAACCCTTTGTTTCTGAAGCTGAAGCCTAGTTGCCTAGCAACAGGCATTGTAAATGTCCGGCAGAAATGGCCTACTTACTCTCAGTATTGTTATCCAACATCTGGCAATAGAAATGGGACTGTGCATTTCACTCCGGCACTACCTAAAGTACATAGAATGCATATAGAATAGTATAACTTATAGTACATTACAGTAAAGGAAGGTTAGAAAAACTGGTTATGCTTACTTGTAAAAGAATATGCCATAATATGGACACATTTCAAATGATAGTCTCCTGATATGGCCTTTACTAGATGGATTAGATGATGATGGGCCTAATGACTACGGGCAATGCACGGCACAGTAGTCCAAAACATGTCTTCTTGGGGAACAAAGTAAGGGGTAGATTCAAAAACTTTTAAAAATTGCAACAATTGTCCCAATTTCCAGGGTTGTACGCTATCACCTCCCTCCCCAATTGACCTACAAAGAAACCCTTATGAGTCAAGACCCCTTCTGTTTATCCACTTCAGCTCCGGAAGGTTTACCCCCCTTCCTGGCCATTTTCTGCGATACGGACCTGCGTTGCTTTAACTGACAATTGCGCAGTTGATGTCCTTTTTCCCATAAATAGAGCTTACTTTTGGTGGTATTTTATTACCTCTGCATTTTTTAATGCTTGCGCTATAAACAAAAAAAAAACCAACAATTTGGAAAAAAATATATATTTTTAACTTTCTGCTATAAAATATATCCAATAAAAAAAATGTAAAACATGAAACTTCTTCATTAATTTAGGCCAATATATATTCTGCTACCTATTTTTGGTAAAAGTTATGCGACATTTCGGCAGACAAATCTGACACTACGTGACACTTTTTTGGGACCAATGACACTAATACAGTGATCAGTGCTAAAAAAAACTGTACTAATGACACTGGCAGGGAAGGGGTTAACATCAGGGGTGAGCAAAGGGTTAAATGTGTTCCCTGGGAATGCTTTCTTACTGTTTGTGGGATGGTTTAACTGTAGGAAGACAGAGATTTGTGCTCCTGCCTAGCAGAAGCACAAGTTCTCTGTCTTCCTTACTAGCAGGCCGCGTACACACGATCGAATATTTCAGTGGACAGATTCGATCGCGTGTACGGCCTAGCAGACAGGTTTCCAGTAGACAAAAGTTTTAAAGCATGCTTTAGAACTTGTCTGCTGGAAAGCCGTCTGTCGGATATGTCCGCTGGTTAGTACGCCTAACCAGCGGACTGAAATCTCCTGCATGCGTCGAATGGATTCGACGCATGCGTGGAAGTATTTTACTTCCTGGTTTGGTGACGTGGCGGCGTCAACGTCACCGCCACGTCACCGCGCTGTCTGACCACAGGGATTTTGGTTTGATCGTGTGTACACAGATCAAACCAAAATCTCCCAGGAGACATGTCCGATGAAAACGGTCCGTCGGACCGTTTTCATGAGATATATCTCCTCGTGTGTACGGGGCCGCAGAATGGCGATTTGCCTTGTGTACATAGGAAGACAGCCGTTCTGCCTCTCTCTGAACGATCTCTGGTCCCACTGTTTGGCTACCACTGTGTCCAATCACAGTGGGGCTCTGGTGGCACATGCAAAATAAATCTATCACAGGTACAGGTACGTGATTTTGTGCTTAAGGGCCGCTCTGCCGCAGTATATGTACATAGGGAGGTCCTTAAGCAGTTTAAGGAGAAACCGGCCCAAACGACATTGGAGGTGAATTACTGAAACTAGAGAGTGCAAAATCTGATGCAACTCTGCACAGAAACCAATCAGCTTCCAGGTTTTTCTGTCAAAGCTTAATTGAACAAGCTGAAGTTATAAGTTGATTGGCTACCATGCAGAGCTGCACCAGATTTTGCACTCTCCAGTTTTAGTAAATCAACCCCATTGTGACATGACCTGATTGTAAATACACACCCAACCAATCGCTAATGTCTATAGAGAGTTTAGTGGGGGCTTCACGATTCACTATAAAGAATCATCAATAAAGTATGTACCCTAATGGTGGCAATACATGCTTCAATAAATGATCTATTTATTTTCAGATCAATCTCTTCCAATAAGAGTAATCGATTTATAGTTGACAGCCCATGTGATCGATATGGGACACGTGGGGAAGTTAATTTCCATGAATAACTAAGATACAAACGTGACTTACAATCGCATCTCTGTTTCCATCATGTAATCTCATAATTTGATCACTTAAAATAAAATCATATTCACGAACAAAGTATCTCCAGTGCTATTGACTGAAGCAAAATGATCGATAACTTTCCACCCTAGCTGATCGACGCAGCTTCACTAAACCTGATACAATTACTGGAAGGGAATTATGACTATTCCATTACATATTCTATAAGTTTTTATCGACTTCATTACAAAATTCAAATCAAGTATGGCCAACACAGGGATTCTGTAAATGGCCAAAAGAATGTCAGTCTGGAATGCCACAAAAGATTTTTCCATTATCTACATCGTGGGGCTTTTTAAAGGCAAGAGTGTAGGGAAATGTGACATACCCCATCACATGAGTCAGTAATAAAAAGATTAATTATTCTTTGACATGGCTCTGTGTTAGGGGGTGGCACTAACTGGTTGCCTCTATCTGAGCATCGGTGGTTTAGAACAGTGTCAAAACCCTGGAACAGTAGACCTAAATTCATTAATCTGGCTAATGTAAAATTTGGAATATTGGCTCTTTAAAGCCCATTGAATCAGTTATTTATTACTGTAATGCATATACAATAATATATATGGGACTATTTAACTTTTTCTACACAAGAATACTCTGTGCTGCCTGCACATAGGAGAATCAGGCCTTGGATCTCTCACACAAAGTAGTGGTCAGGCACCCCAGTGGTCTGACGTGCCCCCTGAACCCTGCCCCCCCTCCCAGTGGTCTAACATGCCCTCTGAACCCTGCGCTACTTAAAAAGAAGAGCTCTGTGATTTAGGGTAGTGATTGGGGGGGTTGTTGGACCGCTGGAGAACAAGGTCACTGCTTTGTGTGATAGAGTTGAGGTCTGACTCTCATATGTGCTGCCTGGCTGTATTAGAGTAATAAATAACAAGGGTTCAGTTGAGCTCTAATTAGTAGAAATGTGTGAGCTTAGAAGGGTTTTTTCATTTCCTCGTTACCTACTCACCTTAGCATGTGACAGAGAGACAGAGGTCACCTGAACAGTGTCATCTGCCTGCATTTGCCAAAGTTCTATTTATTGTCTATTATTTCATAGCGCATGTCGATTTTGCTATTCACGGACACAGTAATGAGTTCCATCTATGGAAAAGTAGATCCAAACAACTGTCACTGATAAGACATATGTAGCACACTCTCTGTAAACAAAATACACTACGGAGAAGCATCAGTCACTGTGCCTCTGTAATATACTAAGGTCATTAGCGGTAATATCTTTCTGTGGTTCTAAAAACAAACCATAGTAGAACTGGAACAGTAGCAAACACTTTCTATAATCTAACAGATATATCAAACCTTCAATGATAAACCAAACCCAGTTCCCAAATTTTGCACCTAAACGTAATCAGTACAAAATGATACGGGACCAGACCAGTAAAGCCAGAACCCTTCTACATAGCTGGACTTTAAGGGCACAGCATGGGAGACACAACATATGTATAAAAATATATAAAACATATATATATATAAAATATATATATATTGCAAAACAATGGCATGTAAGCCTATAAATGATCCATCAGGTACTGCTACAAACTGACTCTACTGCAATGTGGAGACTGTAAGTTGCGGGTAGCCAATCTGCCAGGTCAACGTTTCGCCAATAAAACGGGTTTCTCAGGACCCACTATGGCAAACTAAAGCAACAATTCCTGAGGTGGATCACAAAACGTCCAAGGAGTACAGTCTGGGGACGGTTTAAAGGCAACAGGACCCACACGGTGGGATCCACCACGAACATGGGTTCAACATAAGGACTAGCTAGTAGTGGCCTGGCGGGTGAAGCACGTATATGAGGGACATGTCCTACTGATCACGGGGGACTATCTCTGTAGGTGCAAGTAACACTGGGACCATCTGATCTTTTTATCTGGGCCTGCTTCACCTTGTTCCACACTGATGATTATTCAAAATGATTTGAAGACCACCTATGGTAATTCAATTGTTGTAGGCTAAACAACTTTTTTCTACTATCTAGTCTATACGTTGCATTCCTGTTTGTGGTGGATCCCACCATGTGGCAGTGGATCCACATTGACCTGGCAGATTGGCTACCAGAAATTTACAGTCTCCACATTGCTGTTGTGTAATATCTACATGTTGAGCCCTTAAAGACTGGCTATGTAGATGGGTTCTGGCTTTACTGGTCCAGGATCTTTTTGTACTTCCCATTTCGGATTTGTCTCTACTCAGACATAGCTCACGACAAAATTAGTACGTGGCAAAATCGTGTCCCCGTATCGCGGTAAAATCACTTTGTTGTCCCACAAGTGTGAAAGGGGCCTTAAAAGGTACATAAAAACAGGCCTTAAAGTGATATTAAGATACAATTAAATAAATAAATACATAAAACATGCCATACTTAATTGCTCTGTGCAATGGTTTTGCACTGGCTGTGATTGATTGTCTGAGCCAATGAGGAGACAGAGAGACAGGAGAGCAGCTACTCTCGTGCACATCACTGGATTGAGATTGGGCTTAGGTAAATATTAGGGGGCATCTGGGGAGGAGCTGCACCAAGAGCGTGTTTTACCTTCATGCAAAGAACCAAGTACATGCCTTTGTTTGTCCTACTGAGCAGCCTAGGTCCCCACAATCCTAGGTATGTAGTTTGCAAATTTCAACTTTCAGCTGTGAAATCAAAGTTCAAGCAGATGCCCTCTCTTTCCCGCAATGCTGTGCCTCGCTAACTGCCAAGGGGCAAACATAGGAAGGATGAGAAGTCAATATTTGCATTCCTAATGTCTTGGTGATTGATGGCTAATACAGCATATAAAGGTAGAAACCACGATCTGCCATGCTTTTTTTTAATGTATGTGACAGAGTTACTTTAAAACAAGAGTAGCTAGATATAAGCAATTACAGTTCATTTACTAGCTATTGACAGATGTGTAACAGAATACTGGTGATGCCAAACCTTCTTACCTTATCAAATTTTATAAAACCAGACTTCCCAGTTATCTGCAGTGCTTCAATGAGTTGTTATCAGTTATCCTGAAACATGGACAGAGTAGCTAAAGTATGCTAAATCTGTCATGGGGTCTTCTACTTTGCATATTATCAGCTCTCCCAGACCGAAATGATATCCAATTATATTTGGAGACTTTAGGAGCTACATCATTTCAGCCTTCATACAAACAATCACTTAGAGCACTTCCTAAATATATAAAGGCATGGTCCACCTTTGGCCATTGAATAAAAGTGTGGTGCTACAACCTTAAGTCTCTATATAAAATATAGGATTTGTTCACCTGTGTCGGGACAGCAGTCGGACAATCTGCCACAGCAAACATTCATGTAGAAATTAGGTTGGCAGCAGTCTTAGTCAACGACTAATGCCCTCAAGGGCAGAAACACAACAGCATCTTCTGTGTATTGGATTCCTTTTATTCCTAATGGCTATGTAATAAAGAAGTTTTTATTTGCATTAAACACCATGGTGCCAACCTATTTCTACTTGGATGGTCCACCTTTGGGACAATATTTAATGTTACACCCATATTTACCCATAAGAGAAAGTACTGTATCTCCATATGAACCTGGGGGTAAATAATGCAGGAGCCTGGGCATTGATCACAGTTGCATTGATTGGCAGACTCGAATGCAAAACTTTGATAAATGGTAGGCTGGTGGCCAAACTGTAGATCCTTTCCATAAAGGATTTTTTATGAACTTTCACTGTGCCTCTAAACGTGCCACCAATTTTGACTAGTCAATTCCCTAGCACAGTCATCTCCTTCCTGCCATGTCATAGCCGTATCCTCCTCTGGGAGTGTATAATTACAGTCTGGCTTGGCCCAGCTCCTCCACGCGCTACCTTCACCAAGACAACATAATCAGTTATGTAGCAGCCAGGGAAGAAGTAAAGGGTAATACTATAGACTGCCACTTAAATGACAGCTCTGAGTTGGAGCTTGGGCCGCTGACACAACATCCAAGATGGCGGCACCCAGCAGCAGTCTCAGGACTTTTTAATGTCTACACAAGGGAGGCATGACCAGATCATACATTACAACAACACTTTGCCCATAAAGTTATATACGTATTTAACATATTTTAGGCATGTTATTTATCTGTTAAGGCCTACCTTGTGTAGACATTCAAAAGTCCTGAGACTGCTGTTGTTGCATCTTGGATATGAAAGACCCCAGAAACAGCAAAATTCTAAAATAAACTGTTGGGTCGGCATCACTCTCTAACATCAACTAAAAATTTAAATATCACTGTTCGGTGGGCTAAAATAATAGTCATGAACTGAAAAGGTACTGTACTGTAGCCAACACCTGCTTGACACACACTTACTGTATGCAGTACTAAGGCAGTCATATTTTATATGTCCCATGTTAATTCTTGTATACATCTGTGCAATTTTACACAAATTGGATGATGTGCGGCACTGATAGCTGGTATTGATAGGCTACACTGATGGGCACTGATACACAGCATTGATAGGCATCACTGGTGGGCACTGACATGCATCACTGATGGGCACTGATTGGCAGCACTGATAAGTACGGATTGGCAGCACTGATGGATACAGATTGGCAGCATTTGTGGGCACTGTTGGGGTTGCACTGATCATCAGGATACTGATGATCATTGTGCTAATTATCAGTGTAGATGTCCCCTGTGTGGATTTGCCAGTTATTGACTCTCCTCTCCTCCTGAGCTGTCAGCATAAGGAGAAGATTGCCGATAACTGGTAAATGCATTTTACACAGTCATCATCTGTGATTAGACACAGCTGGTAACATGGTAAAGAGCCGCTGTGATTGGCTCTTTACCCCGATCTGTGATCAGCCCTGTCCTAAGGACACGGCAATCACAGATCCTTGCTGATGCACCCAGCAGGGGGCACGTGGGCAGCACAATCACGAGAGGATGTCCATAGACGCCCTCCTGGAAATGTGAGCCTGCGCTGTAGCCGTCTTTAGGCTAAAGCAGAACTTTCCTCTCTCAATTAACATTGATTATTTGTAATCCTTATGCTGCTCTAGCATTAATATATAGATAGGAAAGTATATCATATTTACTTGCCTTAAAACTTTTTTGTTTACATTTCTTCAGTTACTTCCTAGTAATTGAAGAAATGTACATATACAAAAATCAGTCATACAAATGATCATACATCCCAGGAGTCTTCAGGAGTTTTCAAGTTTTCTCAGCTAAAGACACCCTCCTGCCTGGACGCCTGGGCTAAGAGTAGATGGATTCAAGGAAGTAAATGTTACATGAATCATCTGCCCTTAGTCAAGATGGCCACTGCTAGAAGTGCTAGGGGGATGTTTTATGGGGGAGTTCAACAAAATAAAGCATGTAGACATGGATGGATGGTTGTGTTTGCTTTGAATATTAAGAATGAATTAAATAGCGTAGTTCTGCTTTAAGTTTGTTGGGTAATAAAAGCTGGAATTACACAACAAGGTACCACCTGTACTGGGCACATTCGTCTGCCAACTTCTAATATTTTCTGTAAATAACTAACTTCCATCACAACAGCTGTCAAATAAAAGATACAACTAATTCTAACAAAGTAGATTTTGTGTTCATGACAACTTTGGCATGTTGAAAAGTCAGATTTCCACATCAAGAGAGATCTTTTCTTTAGCTGTGCTTAGCGATGCCAGACAATTTCCCAGGAGACAAAGTTTAACAAACAAATCTTTAGCCTGGTTCTGGCCGGTATCTTGAAGGGCGCTGCAAACCACAAGAAGGTCAAACCTATGAGTAAGAATGTCATTCCTAATTCATGTCAGACCTAGATCTATAGACTGGAGAGATACATCGATGATAATCATAAGGTAAAACATCCTGAGGAGACACATTTATCTAAAAGTCACAAGCCAATTGGTGAAATGTAGGAACATCAGACTTTTTAAAGTTATACACTGATCTCTGTTTGCATGTGCACAGATGGCACAATATATTAATTCTTCCAATATATCAACCCAACATTTTAATGCCCAACTCTGGGGTCCATGATCCCCTTTCCCTTGCTCCCCCACCCTCTAAAATGTATTTTATGCTTTCATACACTTGCATACTGGGCACTTAAACACCTTCCTGCCCATGCCAATTATCAGCGCTGTCACTGTTTAAATGACAATTGCGCGGTCATGCTACACTGTACCCAAATACATTGTTTATCATTTTGTTTCCACAAATAGAGCTTTCTTTTGGTGGTATTTGATCACCTCTGCGGTTTTTATATTTTTTGCTAAACAAATAAAAATATGTTTTTCGCTTGTTTTGTTTATAACTTTTTGTAAATAAGTACGATTCCTCTTTCACTGGTGGGCACTGATAAGGCGACACTGATAAGGAGACACCGATGAGGTGGCACCAATTAGGTGGCACTGATAGGCGGCACTTATGGGTGGCACTGATAGGCGGCACTTATGGGTGGCACTGATATGCAGCACTGATGGGCATTGATAGGCAGCACTGATGGGCAATCATGGGTGGCACTGGTGGGCATTGATAGGCGACACTAATGGGCACTGAAAGGCTGCACTTATGGGTATTTATGGGTGGCACTGATAGGTGGCTCTGCTGGGCATTGATATGCGGCACTGATATGCACTGATAGGTGGCACTGATGGGCAATCATGGATGGCACTGGTGGGCACTGAAAGGCTGCACTGCTGTGTACTTATGGGTGGCACTGATAGGCTGGACTGCTGGGCACTGATATGCGACACTGGTAGATGGCGCTGATAGGCATCCCTGGTGGCACTGGCAGTGGTAAGCATTGTGGGTGGGCACTCATTGGCAGCTGCCTGGGCACAGATTGGCAGCTGCCTGGGCACAGATTGGCATTCCCTGGTGGTCTAGGGGGGAAACCTGGTGGTCCAGTGGGGTGGCCATCCTGGTGGTCCTGGGCGGCTTCCCTGGTGGTCCTGGGCGTGATCCGAGAGAGGGCTGAGCTGATAAACTATCAGCACAGACCCCCCTGTCAGGAGAGCAGCTGATCGGCTCTCCTCTACTCGCGTCTATCAGGCGCGAAGTAAGGAAAAGGCGATCAACGTCTCTTCTTGGTTACATCATGATCAGCCGGGACACGGCTGATCACATGGTGTAGCGTCTCCGTTGGAGAATGTAGCCTGCTCACATTATTATTATTATTATTATTATTATACAGGATTTATATAGCGTCAACAGTTTACGCAGCACTTTACAACATGAGGACAGACAAACTCTCATGAGAGCGGGAGCTGTGCATGATGTCATAAGCCTAGGCTAAATAAAGACCAGACAAGAAATAGGAAGTGGGCTGTATAAGGTATTTACTGGCAGAAAAAAAAGTTTTACTATCCAAAGTTAAGACAACAAAGGCAGAAGATTTAATAGATGGAAAGTTGAAAAAATTACTCAAGGTCCATTTTCAGGCATCTATGAGCTCAGTTGTACATGTTATGCCTGCTCTTTTTCTTTTTTTTTTTAATGATAAATGCCTTAATAAAAATATATTCATAAAAGGAATTGAGAAGTAAAAAGTAAAGTGGGGGGGGGGGGGGGAGAGAAGAGGGGGAATGGGAAGCCCCCCCTTTTTTTTCTCATTTTCCTTGAGCCCCCATGTTATATATTTAATGATGGTTTTTGGTACCTAGTATCATACACATATTTCTCCTCTTCCTTTTTTTTAAACAACCATACCATGACATTAATTGTATTTTTTTTTGTGCACGTATGGGCTCTGTTACTTACCTACGTTTTGTCTTTATTCTTTTTTTTCTTTCTGTAAATTTCTATGATGAAACATTTAATAAAAATGTATTAAATAAAAAAAATAGCTTATGTTTGGGCTATAAAGGATGTGGTTTTTGGTCAATTTTATTTAAAGCTTTGTACACACGATCAGTCCATCGTTCATTGAGAACGGTCTGAAGGACATTTGTCATAGGTTAACCGATAAAGCTGACTGATGGTCAGTCGTGCCTACACACCATCAGTTAAAAAAAGATCGTGTTAGAACGCAGTGACGTAAAACACAATGACGTGCTGAAAAAAATTAAGTTCAAAGCTTCCAAGCATGCGTCGACTTGATTCTGAGCATGCGTGGATTTTTATCTGATGGTCGTGCCTACTAACGATTGTTTTTGACCTATTGGTTAGGAATCCATCGGTTAAATTTAAAGCAAGTTGGCTTTTTTTATTAACCGAAGGTTAAATAACCTATGGGGCCCACACACGATCGATTTAGACCAATAAAATTGGTCCATCAGACCGTTGTCCTCTGTTTAACCTATCATGTGTACAAGGCCTTACGCTTTTCTAAAGTTTACCAGTTAAATCATTTCATAGTTGTTTTTCATTATCTGCATGGACTCCTGCAGAGCCTCTCCCCTCCTTTGGAATACTCTACTCAAACCTGTATGGTTTCTACTCTGTCCCCTTTTAGGGGATCCCTAAAAACTCATCTGTGCAGGGAATCCTATTCTGCCTAACTGAATTTTAGCTTCTCAAATTACTCATTCCCCCCGCAGTTATTACCATTGGTAGGAATTGCCCATCCCTTTAGACTGTAAGTGCTCACAAACACAACCCTCCTAACCTTCTTGTCTTGAATTGTAGTATAACTGTACAGTCCCCCTTTATTTTGTAAAGTGTCAAGCTTAGAGCCCATTCACACATGGGCGACCCGTCAGGGGCAAAAGCCGCCTGAGAAGTCGCCTCCCGCTCTGTTCAATAGAACCGTCTAACTCGCTTTGCCGAGTCGTGCTGCCCCTGTGTGAATGGGCTTTAACTGTTGGCGCTATATACATCCTGCATTATAATATTTTACAAATAACAGTTACAAATTATCAGGTAGACTGTTTGAACAGCATACTGGGCTTTCTAATAAAAAGCCCTCCACTAGTTGTGTACTTTCTAGCTGTTTCTTCGCTTGGGAAATCCAGTTACTACCATCTCTACTGAAAGAGCAAGGAGGAGACCTGGGTGTGTATAGTTGAATTTCTGCTGTTTTAGGTTACAACACAAGAAACAAAATAGATAGAGAAGCGGTTTTTTTTTCCTGCCTCTGAACGTCCCTGACAGAAAACGCCTGTAGCAGTCAATAATGTGCAAAGACACATAAAACACAATAGAAGTGCTTCTAGAGGCAGGAGAAAAAAATGTTAAATGCCTGTAGAATCAACGTTTTTTAAGTCCAGTGTGCATGGAGCCTGAGAGCTGTAAAAATGTCAGTCTCTCCTAAACTCCTCTTATCTCTTCTGAACGTCAAGTTCCAAT
The DNA here is from genome assembly GCA_029574335.1 of Rana kukunoris. Taxonomy (NCBI): domain Eukaryota; kingdom Metazoa; phylum Chordata; class Amphibia; order Anura; family Ranidae; genus Rana; species Rana kukunoris. The sequence continues at coordinate 103,757,400 of CM056049.1, forward strand.
GTTTTTTTAGGTATCTAGTGGGAGTAAAAACTTTTGCAGAGGGGAGTGTAGTGCAAAAAACGCCTATAAACTAAACTCTCATAGACTCGCCTAAACTCTCATAGACTCGCCTAAACTCTCATAGACTCGTCTAAACTTTGTACAATATGCTTTAGGCTCCATGCACACTGGACTTAAAAAACTTTGATTCTACAGGCGTTTGACATTTTTTTCTCCTGCCTCTAGAAGCACTTCTATTGTGCTCTATGTGTCTTTGCACATTATTGACTGCTACAGGCGTTTTCTGTCAGGGACATTCAGAGGCAGGAAAAAAAAAACCTTCTCTATCGCGTTTCCTGGAGGAGTTTAGGAGCTGTAAAAACGTCAGTCTCTCCTAAACTCCTTTTATCTCTTCTGAACCTCAAGTGCCAACGTTTTTTTAGGTGTGTTGTGGGAGTAAAAACTTTTGTGGAGGGGAGTGTAGTGCAAAAAACGCCTATAAACGAAACTCTCATCGACTCGCCTAAACTCTCATAGACTCGCCTAAACTTTGTACAATATGCTTTCATTCTGCGTCTTTTATGCCACGTTTTTCAAGCTAAAAACTTTTTTCTGCTCCTAGTGTGCATGGAGCCTTAGTGACTGCATGGCTACTTTACCTTATTTAGTGACGGCTTGCCCACTTTACCTTATTTAGTGACTGCTTGCTTACTTTACCTCATTTAGTGACTGCTTGCTTACTTTACCATATTTACAGTAGTGACTGCTTGCTTACTTTACCTTATTTAGTGACTGCTTGCTTACTTTACCATATTTACAGTAGTGACTGCTTGCTTACTTTACCTTATTTAGTGACTGCTTGCTTACTTTACCTTATTTAGTGACTGCTTGCTTACTTTACCTTATTTAGTGACTGCTTGCTTACTTTACCATATTTAGTGACTGCCTACTTTACCATATTTAGTGACTGCTTGTTTACTTTACCTTATTTAGTGACTGCTTGCCTACTTTACCATATTTACAGTAGTGACTGCTTGCTTACTTTACCTTATTTAGTGACTGCTTGCTTACTTTACCATATTTACAGTAGTGACTGCTTGCTTACTTTACCTTATTTAGTGACTGCTTGCTTACTTTACCTTATTTAGTGACTGCTTGCTTACTTTACCATATTTAGTGACTGCCTACTTTACCATATTTAGTGACTGCTTGTTTACTTTACCTTATTTAGTGACTGCTTGCCTACTTTACCATATTTAGTGACTGCTTGTTTACTTTACCTTATTTAGTGACTGCTTGCCTACTTTACCATATTTAGTGACTGCTTGCCTACTTTACCATATTTAGTGACTGCTTACTTTACCTTGTTTAGTGACTGCTTGCTTACTTTAACATATTTAGTGACTGCATGCCTACTTTACCTTATTTAGTGACTGCGTGCCTACTTTTAATGCCAGCAAGAACCATTTTAATGTATTTTATTTTCTATTTTATTGGAAGGGGTGCTTTTACGATTAAACTGTTCTTGAAAAAAAAAATATATTAATTTCCGAATTTACATTACATCAGACATAAGATTTCTACTGAGAGTTTGTTAATGGCAAAATATAAAATGTTCCGTCTATTCAACATTCTGTAAAGTTACTTCCCCTGCCATTGTCATACTGTCATTTTATTTCAAATACAATAGCACTCTGCACACAATTGCAACACTGCTCAACTTTTTATAAAAAGAGTGTCAGCTAACTAATAAAATAGGCCTAATATGGTTGATTCACAGTAAAATCATAGTTTAACAGCAAAAGACTGAATCGGTGCCCATAGGACATCACATTAACTTGTAGAGCACACATCATCAGCATTACCAGGTTTTATTATTAAAGGCTTGCGGAAGTGGAAGTGGACGCATTAAAGTGTAAGTAAACTTTAACAATATATTTCTCTTATTTGCTCCCTTTAAGTCTGTTAAATATACCATTGAAAACCTTTTATTTTATCTGTTCGACAAGTGCACAAAAAAAAAAAACTGTTCATCCAGTCAGAAATTTTGTGGATGAACATATTTATGTGGTCCTAATACAGTGTTATGGAGTCCTAACACACTCTGTGTCCTAAGGTGACAATATTGCTCAGTATGGCTGTCACCCTAGGACAGGAAGTTTATAACAGGATCACCAGGATAAAATAAAAAAAATATGCAAAAAGAAAACTAATATAGCCACCACCTCTAAGGACCACTGGGGTTGAATTACTAACACTGGAGAGTGCAAAATTTGGCGCAACTCTGCTTTGAAATCAATCAGCTTCCAGGTTTTTTGTCAAAGCTTAACTGAACAAGCTGAAGTTAGAAGCCGATTGGCTACCATGCACAGCTACACTAGGTTTTTCACTTTCCAGTTTTAGTAAATCAGCCTCACTAAGCTGCAATACTATCGTTTTTTTGTTCTAGGAGAGGGCTCTCCAAACTTTCTAAACAAAGGTCCAGGTTACTGTCCTTCAGACTTTAGGGGGGCCGGACTGCAGCTATTGGGAGTACAAATTCTCCTGGAGTCAGTGGGAGTAAACTGCATCTTTGGCATTAGGGGGAGGAATAGTGCTACATCGTTGGTGTCAGTGGGTGAAATAGTGCCTCGTTGTTGGTATTAGTGAAGAAATAGTGCCCCACCATTGGGCGTGAGGAGAAAACGGGGGCATGATTTGCCAGTGCTGTGCGGGTGTCCATGGACACAACCAGCCCAGCTTGAGAGCGTCCGTGGAGCACACGGCTTACTGAGCAGGTAAGTATAACATTTTATTTTATTTTAAATAAAAATAATATTTTTAATTTTCAGGATGAATTGTGCCACAGTGTGCACTGCTACAAAGGACATTATGGGTTTGTTAAAGGCCTATCTACTGCTTGTTAAGAAAATATAAATATGTGAATGTCCAAAGCCTGGATGTAGTTCTACTTAAAATTGTATTAAATGGTCACATTTATTTATGCATCTCTGTGCTGTTATCTTCATCTATGCAAATTTAAATATTTTGACATATACTGTACATTAGAGCAGTGGTCATCAACTCCTGTCCTCAGGGCCCACTAAGGCCCCTTCCACACGTGCGGACCGTATGTCTGCTTTTTCATCCATCCGTTTGCAGATAAAAAAGGGACATACATTGGTCCCTATGTGATAAACATCCGCTGACACCCGTAATCGTCCGCCTCCGCAAACATCCGATTTTGCAGACAAAAGAAAACCCTATTTTTTCTTCCATCTGCAGAGCGGAGCGGATGAACACGGACACACGGTCCGTGTTCATCCGCTCCCCCATAGGGGAGAGCGGAGAAAAAACAGGGCAGTCCCTGCACAGTGTGCGGAGACCGCCCTGTTATCCGACGGCTCAGCGCTGAGCTCGCGGTCACACGGAGGCGGATCTTAATTGATCGCCCCGTGTGAAAGGGCCTTAACAGGCCAGGTTTGCAAGATAACTGACATACTGTACATGACAGGTGATATAATTTGCTGCTCAGTGGTTGAAGTATTCTAGTCTCCCCAAGGTAATACATAAAACCTGGCCTGTTAGTGGGCCCTGAGAACAGGGTTGATGACCACTGCATTAGAGCATAAACATCAAGACATCAAGCATGCTCAGTTTCATTCTGAGAGCCCTAATGGTACTGTATAGATTTCCTAGCATGCATCTAGCTTTGAATGATCACCTATAATGAAAAATTAGAAATTTAGAAAAGCTATAGAGATGCTTATATTTTTGCTTAAAATGACTCTTCCAAAGAAAAATAATTAAACATTAACTCTGCAAAGCTTCACGCACATCTTAACTGGCCAATTGACATAACCTGCGTCCACCTTCAGTAAAACAACAGCCCTGTTCTTGAAAAAGAATAAGACCCTTGATCAGCGGCCGCACTTTCTGTTGAAAGGATGACTCCTTGGCTTACAGGGTGGTCGCCATCCTTTCGGACCTCACAGACCATTAAACTCACAATTTTAAAACCCATGGACCACTAACAGGAATTTTAAATCCCTATTACACACAATGCTCTGGATTTCTGCCACCCTCCCCCTGAATTACACTGCTGCCTTTTACACACAATGTTCCGGCTCTCTACCCCCCCTCCCCTGCACTCTGCATCACACTGCTGCCTTACACAGACTCATTATTGTCTCTCACCTCCTTATCCAGCCATGTGCTTGAGCTCCGTGCTCCCTCCCACAGTCTGTGATCAGTGCTGCCATTGGAAGTCCTCTCCTTCTTCACCTCCCACTATCTGCACTACTCTCAGCGCCTCCCTCTGAGGTCCAAGTAGCTGGAACTACAGAGGAGGCATCTGGTATCAATGCATGCTGACAGTATAATTGTATGATTTGCAGCAGAACCCCAGTGAAAATGTAACATTCTCGTGGACTATCAGTGGTCCATGGACCACTGGTTGGCAACCTCTGCTATAGAGCCCAGGCAGAGCCACCTGGGCATGCTCACATCAAAAAAACACAGGGGCTACCTGCACTGGACACAGAAGAAGCTGGAGGCTGCATTCGTTAAATGAATTAAAAGTGGGTGTTAAGTTGCATTGTTTTAAAAATGTAAAAGCTGAGGCTATAGCATTTAAAAAAAATAAAAACATGACTGTGCTACAGTGCCTTGGGAAAGTATTCGGCCCCCTTGAACTTTGCGACCTTTTGCCACATTTCAGGCTTCAAACATGAAAATATAAAACTGTAATTTTTTGTGAAGAATCAACAACAAGTGGGACACAATCATGAAGTGGAACGAAATTTATCGGATATTTCAAACTTTTTTAACAAATAAAAAACTGAAAAATTGGGAGCTCAGCAAAGCTGGCCCCCCTACAATCAGCACAAATAAAAACTCAAGTGTGTTTCTTTAGTGCTACGTTTGTGCTGTTTTGTGCCGCAAAAAATTACGTTTGTGCTGCTTTTATTTTGAAGATATTAGCAATTGTTTTTTCCAGACTATGACATCATCTAGCCCCCCTACAAGCCCAAATGACACAAAACTGGTCTCATTAGTTAGTGCTACGTTTGTGCTGTTTTGTGCTGCTAATATTTCCGTTCTATCTTTTATCGTTTTTTGCGTTATTAATGATTTATTAAAGGTCACCAAAGGTCACACAGCCCCCCTACAAGCCCAAATGACACAAAACTGGTCTGGTTGGTTAGTGCTACGTTTGTGCTGTTTTGTGCTGCTAATATTTCCGTTCTATCTTTTATCGTTTTTGCCTTATTAATGATTTATTAAAGGTCACCAAAGGTCACACAGCCCCCCTACAAGCCCAAATGACACGAAACTGGTCTGGTTGGTTAGTGCTACGTTTGTGCTGTTTTGTGCTGCTAATATTTCCGTTCTATCTTTTATCGTTTTTTTGCGTTATTAATGATTTATTAAAGGTCACCAAAGGTCACACAGCCCCCCTACAAGCCCAAATGACACGAAACTGGTCTCATTGGTTAGTGCTACGTTTGTGCTGGTTTGTGCTGCTAATATTTTTATTTGTGCTGTTATGGTTTTAAAGTTATAACAGTTTATTTATTTTTTTCAAACCCCATTCACTTTGCCCACCTTACAATCAGCACAAATAAAAACTCAAGTGTGTTTCTTTAGTGCTATGTTTGTGCTGTTTTGTGCTGTTTACATTTCCTTTCTATCTTTTATTGTTTTTGCGTTATTAATGATTTATTAAAGGTCACCAAAGTTATTAATGATTTACAAGCCACCAAAGGTCACACAGCCCCCCTACAAGCCAAATGACACGAAACTGGTCTCATTGGTTAGTGCTACGTTTGTGCTGTTTTGTGCTGCTAATATTTCCATTCTATCTTTTATCGTTTTTTGCGTTATTAATGATTTATTAAAGGTCACCAAAGGTCACACAGCCCCCCTACAAGCCCAAATGACACGAAACTGGTCTCATTGGTTAGTGCTACGTTTGTGCTGTTTTGTGCTGCTAATATTTCCGTTCTATCTTTTATCGTTTTTGCGTTATTAATGATTTATTAAAGGTCACCAAAGGTCACACAGCCCCCCTACAATCAGCCCAAATGACACGAAACTGGTCTCATTGGTTAGTGCTACGTTTGTGCTGTTTTGTGCTGCTAATATTTCCGTTCTATCTTTTATCGTTTTTGCGTTATTAATGATTTATTAAAGAGCTCAGCGAAGCTGGCCCCCCTACAATCAGCACAAATAAAAACTCAAGTGTCTTTCTTTAGTGCTACGTTTGTGCTGTTTTGTGCCGCAAAAAATTACGTTTGTGCTGCTTTTATTTTGAAGATATTAGCAATGTTTTTTTTACAGACTATGACATCATCTAGCCCCCCTACAACACCCAAATGACACAAAACTGGTCTTGTTGGTTAGTGCTACGTTTGTGCTGGTTTGTGCTGCTAATATTTTTATTTGTGCTGTTATGCTTTTAAAGTCATAACAGTTTATTTTTTTTTTCAAACCCCACTCACTTTGCCCACCTTACAATCAGCACAAATAAAAACTCAAGTGTGTTTCTTTAGTGCTATGTTTGTGCTGTTTTGTACTGTTTAAATTTCCATTCTATCTTTTATTGTTTTTGTGTTAATGATTTATCAAAGGTCACCAAAGGTCACACAGCCCCCCTACAATGCCCAAATGACACACAACTGGTCTCGTTGGTTAGTGCTACGTTTGTGCTGTTTTGTGCTGCTAAAAAAATATTTGTGCTGTTATGGTTTTTGAGTTATAACATTTTTTTTGTTTTTTTTCAAATCCCACTCACTCCCCCCCCCCCCCCCCCCCCTTACAATCAGCACAAATAAAAACTCAAATGTTTCTTTAGTGCTATGTTTGTGCTGCTAATATTTTTATTTGTGCCGTTATGGTTTTTAATATATAGCAGCTTGTTTTTATTTGATAATAACCCACTCACTTTGCCCCCCATGTTATTAAATCTTAAAAACAAACATACTATTTGTTAGTGCTACTTTTGTGCTTTTTTGTGTCATAAAAATACACATTTGTGCTGCTTTTATTTTTAAGATAATAGCAATTTGTTTTTTCCCAGACAATGACATCACCCTGCCCTCCTGTCCCATACCTGGTTAGTGATCTCCTGGTTAGAAAGCAGCAATTGAAGCACAGCAAAGTATGAGTGCCTGTGATCAGTCCAATAGACTGCATGGTGGCACCAGTCAGCTGGTGGATGTGACAACAGAACCGGCTGATGGCATATAAGCTGGCACTGAGCTTGGCTGGCGGCAGACTGTGGGTAAGCAGCTGGAAGCAGGAGACAGGTGAAAGCTTGCTGGACTGAAGAGCTGTAGCAGGATGCAGGGTCAGATGAGTCGGGTCCATAATGGTCGGGCAGATCAGGCATAGACGGCAGACAACAGGATAGTTGGGTCACAAGCCAAATCAGCAATGGGAGTTAGATCAGGCAAGAACAGAAAGCAGAATCCAACGGAGGTCAGGAGCAAGCTGGGTTAGGATCAGAAGTCAAACACAGCAATCAGGAGCGAACACACAGAAGCTGCACACCAAAACTGCAGCCTGTTTAAATAGTCTGTCTGGCGCCAGCATTGATGACAGGCTCACGCTCATCTGCCCGGCCAGTTGCCAGTCTGCGCATGCGCATATGTATGCACAGGGAGACATCATTTGTGCTATGGGCAAGCCTTTGCTGACAACCCCTACAACAGCCAAACAAAATGAAAAGGGGCTGGTTGGTTAGTGCCACGTTTGTGTTGGTTTGTGCCATTTTACTCTCCATTCTAGCTCCTTTTGTTTTTCATTTATTGTTGATTTAATAAAGGTCACCCAGCAGCCCTACAAGAGACACAAGACATGAAACCAGGCTGGTTGGTGCCTCCTTTGTGCTGGTTTGTGCTGTTTAAGTATCAGTTCTACTGCTTTTTGTTTTTCAGCTATTTACTATTTATTAAAGGTCAGTAAAGGTCACTGGGTTGGTTGGTTAGTGCCGCGTTAGTGCTGTTAAAATTACTATGTGTGCTGCTTTTTTATTGCAAAAGTTTTTTTTAATTAATCAAACCCCACCTCCCCCACTATAAAAGCATAAGGATGTGAAACTGGCTGATTAGTTAGTGCTGCTACTGTGCTGCTTAAACATCCATTCTCTCAGGTTTTGATATTTTAAGTTATTTTTTTTATATAGTATATACTATAGTTTTACACCATATTTTTGTACAATTTGTATGTAAATATAAGCAACTTTTGTTATTCCCTATGTCACTTACATAACTATAACTTTATGTACAGTATATTGCTATATTACATGCTATAATGGGTTATTTTTAGACCTTTTATTTGTGTTACATTGTAACCATGTTCATGTGTCTGCACATAACAAAATGTAGTTTTAGGCTCCTTTTACACATGCTGCCTGATCAGGTGCGCCTGTCCGTTTTTTCAGTCGTACCTGATCGGATCGGACACTCCATTCACCTCTATGGAGCAACAGAATATTTACATGTGCAGTACAGCGGTTTGGAGATTCTGATGGAATATGATGTCCAGGTGGGGCCCTGGCATCTTTAAAGTTAGGAATCCAAGACAATGTGATGGCAGACCCCATTCCTTTTTGAATACTTGACATGCTAGGGGCCTCATTGCTAAATTTCGGGGGGCCTCTAGCCTACTCTCAGCATGCATATATACAAACAGGTAAGGGGGATGGTCTGCCATCAACCCATCTTAGTTCCCTCAACTTTAGAGGTTTTAGATATACCCAAAGATATCATAATCTCTAAACTAGGGGTATTTAATTAAATTCTATGTCACTAAAATTCTCTTTTAGCCAAGGTCCGAAACTCTAGTTTGTGCTATGACTAGAACATTTGTAGTCACTGTATGTCTATCAAAAACTGAGAAATGTATACTTTCCATAGCATTTCAACAATATTTTTTGTCAAGTTTCAGTTTCGACATTCTTACATTAGTTGCCCCCATCAGAGTGCCCCTTTCCATCTTATGTGCTCATAGAGTGCCCCATTGCATCCTATTTCCCATCAGAGTGCCCCTTTACATCAGGGGTCCCCACCCATCACAGTGCCCCTTTACATCAATTGTCCCCATCAGAGTGCCCATTTCCATAATTTGTGCCCACCAGAGAGCCCCTTCACACCATATGTGCCCACCAGAACGCCCCATTACACCATATGTGCCCAGCAGAGTGCCCCTCTTCATCATATGTGCCCATCAGAGTGCCTCTTTCCATCATATGTGCTCCTCAGAGTGCCCCTATACATCAGGTGCCCTCATGAGAGTGCCCCCTTTACATCATATGTGCCCAACAGATTGCCTCTTCATATCATATGTGCCCATCAGAGTGCCACTTTACACCATATGTACCCATCATAGTGTCCCTTTACACCAGAAGTGGCAAACACAAGGCCTGCGGACCTCTCCAGTCATCCTCCAGACCCTTACTTTCTGCTTTCAAGCAATGCATCCAACTTCTTCCCAGCAGCAGCATAAGGAAAGGGGGGTGCACTGTGATGTAAGGGAGAGTGGGGGACTCAACTTCTGATTGTGGGGTGGTTCTTGACATCTAATGTAAGGGGAAGGGATGCGCTGGACATCTTAATCTTACAGATACAACTGGTCCTTTTGAGGGCAACCATAATGCTGATGCGGCCCACAATGAAATTGAGTTTGACACCCCTGCTTTACACCATATGTGCCTATCAGAGTGCACCTATAAACCCCATTCAAGTGAACAGCATACCTGCACACGTCAAGTAGCTGGACAGGCACAGTACATTGTAGAAGGGAGGAGCTGCAGGGGGCAGTACCTGGGTGGATCAACTTGCTACAGGGGGTGGGGCCCACATGTAACATCACTGGTTGCTGGGACACCGGCGATATCAGAAACAAATGACTGTTGAGCAGCTGGGGTCACGCCCTGCATACTGGTGGTCTGAAAGTGTGGACATGGCATTGTTCGGTCTTCCATTTACTGAAGGCTGCTCTAAACATTTCCAACCAGCGCATGCACAGTACAGCTACGAGATTTTGATGAGTTGGCGATCTTGACAGAACAATGGTTTCGTTTTAGAGAAATGTCACATTATATTTTACATTGTGTCACCTCTAGTCCTGCCCACTTTACACCCCCATGGTATTACATTTTAAATATAAAGGTACCATTCAATTGTTTTACTTTTTGTGCCTTAAAAATATTCTCCCCTCTACCTTGCACCCCATCTAACAGTAAAAGCTATAGCTACTGCAAGCTTATACTTAAAGCAGAGATCCACCACATTTTTTTATTTAGATGTCAGCAGCTACAAATACTGCAGCTGCTGACTTTAAAATATGGACACTTATCTGTCCAGCGCGCCTGCGATGATGGCACCTGAGGTCAACCCGTGCCTCGGATGCTGCCGCTGCCATCTTCGTTAAGGGAATCAGGAAATGTAGCCTTGCAACTTCACTTCCCGATTCCCTACTGCGCATGTGCGAGTCGTGCTGCGCAATCGAAATGGTCCCTCCTGTCTTCTGTCTCCCAGAACGGGGGACGACAGGATGTGATACATAGACCCCTGCAGATTATGTGCAGGTCTACGCCTGGAAGTGGGTGCAAATACCAGATTAGACAGGCATCTTCACCCCCTCCCCCTGAAAGTTGCCAAATGTGGAGGGGGGGTTCCGAAAAGCGGAAGTTCCATTTTTGTGTGGACCTCTGCTTTAAGTATTCTCCATGCATCAGTGTCTTCAACACAGCACAGCCTGAGTTGCTAGCATTATGTGGTTTAAATCTCAAATATGTGTGTGTGTGTGTATATATATAGAATATATATATATATATATATATATATATATATATATATATATATATCACATACATCATACAAGTGTTTGAAGTGTAGGATTTCCACAGTCTGGCCTAGCATTTACAATTCCCTTACAGCTTACCATTTAGTTAAAGTCAGAACAAATAGGTACCCAGTTTGGGCAAAAAAAGGAAAAAAGAAAAAATTGGGAGTACAGTTACCAATGTACCTTTGTGTGTAGACAGGAAATGATTTCAGTATATTGCTACATGGATTCAAAATTCTGGATAACACAGAACACAGTGTATACACATGGATGCATCACTAACAAACACATCAAAAGAAAAAATTTGTGGGCTATACTTTAATTGACTTGATTTACACTCAGGTAGCAGCCAAAGCATCAAGCATGAGGTTGCAAAAGCTGTAAAAACAAGTGGGTTAAACTTAAATTTACCCTGTAATCTTTCAGGCAGCAGTCAAAACATCAAGCATGAGGTTGCTTAACCACTTAAGGACCGCCTACTGCACATTTACGTCGGCAGAATGGCACGGCTGGGCACATCAACGTATATATACGTTGGTTTTAGTACCCAGCCGTGGGTCGCGGGCGCGCGCCCGCGGGCGCGCGCCCGCGACCCGGTCCGAAGCTCCAGGACCGGGACCGCGGGATTCGCGGACCCGATCGCCGCTGCAGTGCGGCGATCCGTCCCTGGAGCGGAAGAACGGGGAGAGCCGTGTGTACACACGGCTTCCCCGTGCTTCTCTGTGGCCGGAGCATCGATCGCGTCATCCCTGTAATAGGGGGACGCGATCGATGACGTCACACCTACAGCCACACCCCCCTACAGTTGTAAACACACACATTAGGGCACACATTCCCTACAGCGCCACCTGTGGTTAACTCCCAAACTGCAACTGTCATTTCCACAGTAAACAATGCAATTTAAATGCATTTTTTGCTGTGAAAATGACAATTGTCCCAAAAATGTGTCAAAATTGTCCGAAGTGTCCGCCATATTGTCGCAGTCACGAAAAAAAATCGCTGATCGCCGCTATTAGTAGTAAAAAAAAAATAATTAATAAAAATGCAATAAAACTATCCCTTATTTTGTAAACGCTATAAATTTTGCGAAAACCAACCGATAAACGCTTATTGCGATTTTTTTTACCAAAAATATGTAGAAGAATACGTATCGGCCTAAACTGAGGAAAAAAAATGTTTTTTTATATATTTTTGGGGGATATTTATTATAGCAAAAAGTAAAAAATATTGCATTTTTTTTTAAATTGTCGCTCTATTTTTGTTTATAGCGCAAAAAATAAAAACCGCAGAGGTGATCAAATACCACCAAAAGAAAGCTCTATTTGTGGGAAAAAAAGGACGCAAATTTTGTTTAGGAGCCACGTCGCACGACCGCGCAATTGTCTGTTAAAGCGACGCAGTGCCGAATCGCAAAAACCCCTTGGGTCATTTGCCAGCGTATTGGTCCGGGTCTTAAGTGGTTAAGCTGTATTAGTGCCTTCCTCCAAGGTACTGTGTGCAGTGCTTACAGAGCCAGGTACAGAGGAGGAGCATTACAAAAATAAACTCCAGGCTGAGTAAGAGGCCTAGCAAGGAACAATGTAAAAAATTGTGCTATTATAACAAAATGGATATTACAATTTAGAAAAACATTTCTACTGACTAGTGAAAAGTGTTTGTGTAGCTTGCACTCCTCTTTCACCTGTTTCCATACAATTTTAAACAACAAGACACCAATTATGTTCTTTGCGCTCTAAATATATTATCCAGCAAACCAATAGATAAGTACAACTTGGATTTCTCCATTATATTTTTTCAAGCATACATGAAAATCATACTTATTTTTTTTCACATGCACAGACTGTTGAAGAAGTTCTGTCTGTGTGAAAGAGAAATTGTTAGCATGTGATTCTAACATGCAGAGGGGGTTTCATCAACTATAATGTACAAGATCTCCACAACCAAATCAGCACAAATGTAATTTTTTTCACAAGTTATCACAGATGCAGCACAAATGAATGGTGTAATTGTTATAGTATCTAATATCATGGGTGGGGTTTGATAAAAAAAAAAAAAAAAAACTTTTGCAATAAAAAAGCAGCACACATAGTAATTTTAACAGCACTAACGCGGCACTAACCAACCAACCCAGTGACCTTTACTGACCTTTAATAAATAGTAAATAGCTGAAAAACAAAAAGCAGTAGAACTGATACTTAAACAGCACAAACCAGCACAAAGGAGGCACCAACCAGCCTGGTTTCATGTCTTGTGTCTCTTGTAGGGCTGCTGGGTGACCTTTATTAAATCAACAATAAATGAAAAACAAAAGGAGCTAGAATGGAGAGTAAAATGGCACAAACCAACACAAACGTGGCACTAACCAACCAGCCCCTTTTCATTTTGTTTGGCTGTTGTAGGGGTTGTCAGCAAAGGCTTGCCCATAGCACAAATGATGTCTCCCTGTGCATACATATGCGCATGCGCAGACTGGCAACTGGCCGGGCAGATGAGCGTGAGCCTGTCATCAATGCTGGCGCCAGACAGACTATTTAAACAGGCTGCAGTTTGGTGTGCAGCTTCTGTGTGTTCGCTCCTGATTGCTGTGTTTGACTTCTGATCCTAACCCAGCTTGCTCCTGACCTCCGTTGGATTCTGCCTTCTGTTCTTGCCTGATCTAACTCCCATTGCTGATTTGGCTTGTGACCCAACTATCCTGTTGTCTGCCGTCTATGCCTGATCTGCCCGACCATTATGGACCCGGCTCATCTGACCCTGAATCCTGCTACAGCTCTTCAGTCCAGCAAGCTTTCACCTGTCTCCTGCTTCCAGCTGCTTACCCACAGTCTGCCGCCAGCCAAGCTCAGTGCCAGCTTATATGCCATCAGCCGGTTCTGTTGTCACATCCACCAGCTGACTGGTGCCACCATGCAGTCTATTGGACTGATCACAGGCACTCATACTTTGCTGTGCTTCAATTGCTGCTTTCTAACCAGGAGATCACTAACCAGGTATGGGACAGGAGGGCAGGGTGATGTCATTGTCTGGGAAAAAAACAAATTGCTATTATCTTAAAAATAAAAGCAGCACAAATGTGTATTTTTATGACACAAAAAAGCACAAAAGTAGCACTAACAAATAGTATGTTTGTTTTTAAGATTTAATAACATGGGGGGCAAAGTGAGTGGGTTATTATCAAATAAAAACAAGCTGCTATATATTAAAAACCATAACGGCACAAATAAAAATATTAGCAGCACAAACATAGCACTAAAGAAACATTTGAGTTTTTATTTGTGCTGATTGTAAGGGGGGGGGGGGGGGGTGAGTGGGATTTGAAAAAATAAATAAAAATGTTATAACTCAAAAACCATAACAGCACAAATATTTTTTTAGCAGCACAAAACAGCACAAACGTAGCACTAACCAACGAGACCAGTTTTGTGTCATTTGGGCATTGTAGGGGGTCTGTGTGACCTTTGGTGACTTTTGATAAATCATTAACACAAAAACAATAAAAGATAGAATGGAAATTTAAACAGCACAAAACAGCACAAACATAGCACTAAAGAAACACACTTGAGTTTTTATTTGTGCTGATTGTAAGGTGGGCAAAGTGAGTGGGGTTTGAAAAAAATAAATAAACTGTTATGACTTTAAAAGCATAACAGCACAAATAAAAATATTAGCAGCACAAACCAGCACAAACGTAGCACTAACCAACAAGACCAGTTTTGTGTCATTTGGGTGTTGTAGGGGGGCTAGATGATGTCATAGTCTGTAAAAAAAACATTGCTAATATCTTCAAAATAAAAGCAGCACAAACTAATTTTTTGCGGCACAAAACAGCACAAACGTAGCACTAAAGAAAGACACTTGAGTTTTTATTTGTGCTGATTGTAGGGGGGCCAGCTTCGCTGAGCTCTTTAATAAATCATTAATAACGCAAAAAAACGATAAAAGATAGAACGGAAATATTAGCAGCACAAAAACAGCACAAACGTGTAGCACTAACCAATGAGACCAGTTTCGTGTCATTTGGGCTTGTAGGGGGGCTGTGTGACCTTTGGTGACCTTTAATAAATCATTAATAACGCAAAAAAAAAAACGATAAAAGATAGAACGGAAATATTAGCAGCACAAAACAGCACAAACGTAGCACTAACCAATGAGACCAGTTTCGTGTCATTTGGGCTTGTAGGGGGGCTGTGTGACCTTTGGTGACCTTTAATAAATCATTAATAAAGCAAAAAACGATAAAAGATAGAATGGAAAATATTAGCAGCACAAAACAGCACAAACGTAGCACTAACCATGAGACCAGTTTCGTGTCATTTGGGCTTGTAGGGGGGCTGTGTGACCTTTGGTGACCTTTAATAAATCATTAATAACGCAAAAAAAACAATAAAAGATAGAAAGGAAATTTAAACAGCACAAACGTAGCACTAACCAATGAGAACACACTTGAGTTTCGTGTCATTTGGGCTTGTAAGGTGGGGCTGTGTGACCTTTGGTGACCTTTAATAAATCATTAATAACGCAAAAACGATAAAAGATAGAATGGAAATATTAGCAGCACAAAACAGCACAAACGTAGCACTAACCAATGAGACCAGTTTCGTGTCATTTGGGCTTGTAGGGGGGCTGTGTGACCTTTGGTGACCTTTAATAAATCATTAATAACGCAAAAACAATAAAAGATAGAAAGGAAATTTAAACAGCACAAAACAGCACAAACATAGCACTAAAGAAACACACTTACTTGAGTTTTTATTTGTGCTGATTGTAAGGTGGGCAAAGTGAATGGGGTTTGAAAAAAATAAATAAACTGTTATAACTTTAAAACCATAACAGCACAAAATAAAAATATTAGCAGCACAAACCAGCACAAACGTAGCACTAACCAATGAGACCAGTTTCGTGTCATTTGGGCTTGTAGGGGGGCTGATTGACCTTTGGTGACCTTTAATAAATCATTAATAACGCAAAAATGATAAAAGATAGAACGGAAATATTAGCAGCACAAAACAGCACAAACGTAGCACTAACCAACCAGACCAGTTTCGTGTCATTTGGGCTTGTAGGGGGCTGTGTGACCTTTGGTGACCTTTAATAAATCATTAATAAGGCAAAAACGATAAAAGATAGAACGGAAATATTAGCAGCACAAAACAGCACAAACGTAGCACTAACCAACCAGACCAGTTTTGTGTCATTTGGGCTTGTAGGGGGGCTGTGTGACCTTTGGTGACCTTTAATAAATCATTAATAACGCAAAAACGATAAAAGATAGAACGGAAATATTAGCAGCACAAAACAGCACAAACGTAGCACTAACTAATGAGACCAGTTTTGTGTCATTTGGGCTTGTAGGGGGGCTAGATGATGTCATAGTCTGGAAAAAACAATTGCTAATATCTTCAAAATAAAAGCAGCACAAACGTAATTTTTTGCGGCACAAAACAGCACAAACGTAGCACTAAAGAAACACACTTGAGTTTTTATTTGTGCTGATTGTAGGGGGGCCAGCTTCGCTGAGCTCAATCAGTCGTATACTGCACAAATCTGGCCTTTATGGAAGAGTGGCAAGAAGAAAGCCATTTCTTAAAGATATCCATAAAAAGTGTTTTTTAAAGTTTGCCACAAGCCACCTGGGAGACACACCAAACATGTGGTCAGATGAAACCATAATCGAACTTTTTGGCAACAATGCAAAACGTTATGTTTGGCGTAAAAGCAACACAGCCCATCACCCTGAACACACCATCCCCACTGTGACACGTGGTGGTGGCAGCATCATGGTTTGGGCCTGCTTTACTTCAGCAGGGACAGGGAAGATGGTTAAAGTTGATGGGAAGATGGATGGAGCCAAATACAGGACCATTCTGGAAGAAAACCTGAGACTGGGACGGAGATTTGTCTTCCAACAAGACAATGATCCAAAACATAAAGCAAAATCTACAATGGAATGGTTCACAAATAAACATATCCAGGTGTTAGAATGGCCAAGTCAAAGTCCAGACTTGAATCCAATCGAGAATCTGTTCACAAACGCTCTCCATCCAACCTCACTGAGCTCGAGCTGTTTTGCAAGGAGGAATGGGCAAAAATTTCAGTCTCTCCATGTGCAAAACTGATAGAGACATACCCCAAGCGACTTACAGCTGTAATCGCAGTAAAAGGTAACGCTACAAAGTATTAACTTAAAGAGGGGGTTCACCCTTAAAACCACTTTCTCCCATCCAGCATACTGGCGTCAGCGCCAGTATGCTTTCTTTTTTTTTTTTTTATCGGTGTACTTACCTTTTAATAGATAATTAAATTTTCATCCTACCGCGGGGTATGGCGCCGCTATATCGCGTCACGCCTTCCGAAAACAGCCGACTAGCACTCGGCTGTTCTCGGCGCCTGCGCACAGACCTAGGAGCTGACTGCGCAGGCGCCGTATACAGTCGAGTCCTATTTCGGCTTTTTTAGGAGGGCGTGACGAGGCTATATACGG
The DNA here is from genome assembly GCA_029574335.1 of Rana kukunoris. NCBI lineage: Eukaryota > Metazoa > Chordata > Amphibia > Anura > Ranidae > Rana > Rana kukunoris. The sequence goes on from CM056049.1 coordinate 103,774,693, forward strand.
CGCCTGCGCAGTCAGCACCTAGGTCTGTGCTCAGGCGCCGTATAGCGCCGAGAACAGCCGAGTGCACTTGTTGTTGATTCTTCTTTATGTTTGAAGCCTGAAATGTGGCAAAAGGTCGCAAAGTTCAAAGGGGCCGAATACTTTCGCAAGGCACAGTGCATATATTTGCATAATTGCATTTTATAGTTGGGCCCCCCTACTTTTGTCCCTGTCCCCCCCCATGTGCCCCTCCTAAACATTAAAGCTAGAGACGCCACTGCATAGGCATTGCTTCAAGTCGCATCAAAATTGTGCAACTTTTAGGTCGCAATAGTGGAAATCTAGGCTAAGCTAAAGGCTGTTTACTGATAATGCCATTCTGAAGCTTCCCTCGAACCACTTTGCATATTATTTTATTTATACTGTGATTCTGTACTTGCAAAATATGATGCATAAATCTCCTTCCACTGAGTCTGGCTGCAACCATTTTAACTGTGGGCAGCTGAAGCTGCTGCCTGTTTATTTCCTGGATTTACACAGAGGCACATCTTCAGATCTGCAGCCCTGCAGCTCGCATTGGCCCTCTTATGACTCAACCCCTCCCTTCCTGGAAAACTCTCACAAGAGTGAGAGAGAGAGAGCTGTGTACAATGTCATAAGCCTAGGCTTTTCATCAGACAGGAAACTGGAAGTGGGCTGTATAAGGTATTTACTAGCAGAAAAAAAAGCAAGGCAAAGAGTGGGAGGCATGGGCGTCCGCTCCATAGGGCAATGGGGGTCGTTTGCCCCCCCCTGGATTTGCCAGGGAGAGCCAGGAGCAGGGCCGAACTGGTCCTGGGGCCGATTTAAGCGGTGACTGCAGCGCTTCCCTCCCCTCTAGTTGTCCCTTATTTAGAGTGCCTGTCCCTCTTCTGGAATCAAATCCATTTGTCCCTCATTCCAAAAGGTTCCTCTTTTAGACCTGAAATAAATATACTGTCAATACAGTGTAGTGTTTCAGTCAAGGGAAAGGGGTGCTGTGTAATGTAAAGGGGTCCAGTGATGCAGGGTGCTGTGTAATGTAAAGGGGTGCAAGGTGCAGTGTAATGAATGTAAAGGGGTCGAGTGATGCAGGGTGCTGTGTAATGTAAAGGGGGCCAGTGATGCAGAGTGCTGTGTAATGTAAAGGGGTCCAGTGATGCAGGGTGCTCTGTAATGTAAAGAGGGTCAGTGATGCAGGGTGCTGTGTAATGTAAAGGGGGCCAGTGATACAGGGTGCTGTGTAAAGTAAAGGGGTCCAGAGCTGTGAGGTGCTGTGTAATGTAAAGGGGTCCAGAGCTGTGAGGTGCTGTGTAATGTAAAGGGGGCCAGAGGTGCAGTTGTGGAGAGATATTGAAAGATGCAGGGGGCACAGTGGGGTGTTTTTACATTTTAATGTGGGGGGGGGCGCATTTAACCCCTGCTAGCGGTCAAAGAAAGGGTAAAATGTGACTGTGTATCGCCGCTGCCGAAGCGCCCCCCTCTGAAAAAATTTCAGCGGACGCCCATGGCGGGAGGTGCAATAATTCTGCATGGAGAGCCGGAGCTGCTCCACTTTCCAAGTTAGCAAGGGGCTAGTTGGTTGCTATGATGTAGGGCAGGCCTACCAACCAATCACCCACTTGTTACCAGGAAAAGTTGGAAAGCTCCCACCATCCAGACCTATCGCACCCCCTCTCATTGGAGAGGAAGGGGAGGGGGAGGGATGAGCACACTGTTGTAATGGAAGGAGAGCTGGGCTGTTAAGGTGGGCAGCTATGTAAACATTGGACCACTATGTAAAGGGCAGCACTGAAATGTAACAGAGGTGCTGTGATGTAAATGGCTACTAGGAATACTAGGCTTCACTGTCCGCCCTCCTCCCCCTGCTCTCAGGCTTCACAGTCTGCCCTATTCTCATGCTTCACAGTCCCCCCCATCATCAGGCTTCACAGTCCATCCCCTTCCTCAGGCTTCACAGTCCACCCCCGTTCTCAGGCTTCACGGTCCACCTTATCCTCAGGCTTCACAGTCCTCCCCCGTTCTCAGGCTTCACAGTCCTCCCCCATCCTCAGGCTTCACAGTCTCCCCATTCTCAGGCTTCACAGTCCTCTTTGATTCTCACACACAAAAGTCCAGGCACATAAGTCACTGTCCAAAATGGGAAAATGCATTAAGGGAAGGTCGCTGTTGTCCCAGTACTCATAATCAATGAGATCAAATAGACAAACCAAAAATTGGAAAAAAAAACGATGTACCACAGGAAAATGATGGTGACATTCTTCGCTAAAAGCATACAAGTTTATTAAATGAACAAGGGCATACTGCGCTTTTTTTTTTTACCAATTTAGTTTTTTTCACCTCCATTCTCAAGCTTCACAGTCCCCCCCATCCTCAGTCTGCACAATCCCCCCCATCCTCAGTCTACACAGTCCCCCCATCCTCAGTCTGCACAGTCCCCCCCCCATCCTCAGTCTGCACAGTCCCCCCCCATCCTCAGTCTGCACAGTCCCCCCCATCCTCAGATCCTCATTCTTCATAGTCGCCCCAAACCATCCTCAAGCTTCACAGCCCTCCTACATCCTCAGGCTTCACAGTCCCCCCATTCTTAGGCTTTACAGTGCCCCTCCATTCTTAGGCTTTACAGTCCAACCTATCCTCAAGCTTCACTGCCCCCCTCCATCCTCAGGCTTCACAGTCCCCCATCCTCAGGCTTTGTAGAGCCCCTCCATCTTAGGCTTTACAGTCCCCCCCCCTCTATCGTCAAATCCTCAGGTTTCACAGTCCCCCAACCCATCCCCAAGCTTCACAGCCCCCCTCCATCCTCAGACTTCATTGCCCCCTCCATCCTCAGACTTCACAGAGCCCCTCCATCCTAGGCTTTATAGTCTCCCCTCCATCCTCAGATCCTCAGGTTTCACGCCCCCCCCCCCCCCCAACCCATCCTCAAGCTTTGCACTGTGTTGTAATAAATTTCACTGTGATCTAAATATTGCTCTGTGATGTAAATGAGGGGGACTGTGATTTGAAGGGGGGGGGGGCACTACTGGAAGAACATTTTGTTGACCGGACCTCTGTAAATTTTAATTCAATACCTCTAAACTAGGCATTATGCCGCGTACACACGATCACTTTTTGTGATGTAAAAAAAACGTTCTTTTATTTACAAAACAAAACAAAATTTTTCAAACTTCATTTTAAAAAACGATGTTGCCTACACACCATCGTTTTCTGAAAATGCTCTAGCAAAGCGCGGTTACGTACACCACGTTCGACGGCACTCTGTTCCATTGAAGCTCCTGTCTCATAACTTGCTTCTGAGCATGCGCGGGTTTAAAAACATTGTTTTAAACATCGTTTTGCCCACACACGATCATTTTTTATGACCCAAAAAACGACATTCTGAAAAACGACATAAAAAATTCAAGCATGTTCAAAACAAACAAAACAAGAAACGCCGGGTTGGAGTTCCGATGCGATCGGCGCAATTGAATTTCGCCATCGCATCGCAACTTTAATTAAAAAATGGCGCCGGTTCCCGCTGATTTACGCTAAAAAAATATGTTAATCAGCGGGAATCGGCAATTCACGATCGTATTCGGGCGCGACGCAGTGACTTTCCGACGTTTCCGTAAGCGATACGCGGCGTAAAGATAAAGCAGCCCCCTAGTGGAGTATCCTATGTTAAGTATAGCCGTCGTCATCGCGTCGAAAAAAAAAAAAAACGCGTCGCTTGCGTAAAACGTCCATGAATGGGGATTTGACGTCATTGACGTTCACTGACAGAATTTGGAGCATGCACACTGGGATGCATTGACAGTCGACGCATGCACAGTACGTTCGCGCTTAGTTTCAATAATACACGCCCCGTACCTGCCCAATTTGAATTCCGCCGGCTCATTTGCGATACGCTGCCGCAACTTTAGGAGCAAGTGCTTCATGAATAACAGCACTTGCTCCTAAAATTTCGCCAGCATAACGTAAATGAGAAACGTTACTCCAGAGCAAAGATGCTCCAATCTACCTGAATCTGGCCCTATGTGTGCGGGACCGACACGTAGATTCGCCTTTATTTATTTATATTATTACACTGTAGTTTTAACTTTTTTTATCACTTTTATTGCTGTCACAAGAGATGAACAACATCCCTTATGAAGCATTGGCCACAGTGGCTACTTGTTTTTTTTTTCGGGGGGGGGGGGGGGGCGACAAACAACAACTCTACCCCCACGCCACCTCAAAGCTCCCCCCCCCCCGTTCGCTGTCTGCCGGTCGGTGCACTTAATCCATCTAGGCCAGTGGTGCCCCAACTTTTGAAAAGCGAGGGCCACTTAAGCGACTTGGGAACCAGTCGCGGGCCACAATAAGCGGAGCGGGCGGATGACAGGTCTGTGTTCACTTTGCATATGTAGAGTGAGCACAGACACAGCTTATTCTTCTCTATGGGCCCTCTGATACAATCAGATGGACAGGGAATGATCCACTTCTGTGTTTTTTTTTTTAGCAGATCACATTGGAGGTAGGCGGGTGTAAACAGACACAAGTCTCTTTACATCTGCCGATCCATATAGGTGAATGGAGGGTCCAATTGGGTCAGACCGATTGTGTGAAAGGGCTACTTTTACACTGATGCTCTGGGATAGCAGGTCAGCAACCTGCAATCTGGGCTTGTCAACCTGCCATCCCAGAGCTCTGTGCCACAAGCCCACCCTATTTTGAAGCCTATTAGAGCCTCTCCCTTTTAGAGCCCCCGCTGCTGTAATGAAGGCGCCCGGCGTCCTGAAGGGGGTCGGACATATGAATAGGGGGTGAAGGCGGCGATGGATAGAGTATCGCCGAATTGCTAGAAGGTGGAGGGGGTGGTGGTGCTCGGGCGCCCCTAATGGATGGGCCACCACCGATTGGCCTTGACAGGTCCTCCTTTTAGAGAGAACTGGGGCCTATTAGAGATCTGACCTCCAAAGCATAGGATCAAACGAAGATCGGCTTGATGTGCTGCTTCACAAGCCAGCAACGGCTTGTAAACAAACACACTCGAAGTGAAGAAATCCTTGTCGTTTCCGGTTTCTGACGTCACACAGTGGGGGAACAACATCAGTTCTTCTCACTGTGTCTGCGTAAGTTGTTGCAGCCGATTGGACGGGGGAGCCTGGTAAAGGAGGTGGCGGCGGGAGAGGGTGTCACCCCTAACGTTGTCTGTAAAAGTTATCCAGCTTCTGTATAGCCGCTAGGATTACTTTTACCATGTAAAGAATCGCTTCCTGTAAAAATGTATACTGGGATTATGATTGTATCACTGCAATATTATGAATGTTTGCTTTTGAGTTTAATGCCAAAAAATAAATAAAAAATCTATGGAAAAATAACAGCTAAATAAAGAAAGTGATAAAAAGGGCTGATTAGCATTTACTAATTTTTGAATAAGGAGTTAACTAAGAACAAATTTTAATACAGGCAAACATGTTTTTTTCTACTTGGGAGGTTGCTTTAACTGTCATACGCAGATCAAGTGACCTTGCTTTGATGTATACAAGAATGAATCAGAGGCGATTTACTTCGCATGTGCTGCGCTATACAAGTTTTTCATTCATTCATTCGTACAATGAAACAATAATGTTACGTTGTATTTCTTCATGTAACTAAAGCTGTATACACACATAGGGCCAGATTCACAGCCATCGGCGCATCTTTATGCCGCCGTAGCGTATCTTCTTTACGCTACGCTGGCGCAACGTTGAGAGGCAAGTATGAAATTCACAAAGAAAATGCACCCAACGTTGCACCGGGGTAGCGTAAATTTGTCAGCGTAAGCCGACGTAAGTCAAAGTAGGTGGAAGTGGGCGTGATGCATGGTAATGAAGCGTGACCCCATGCAAATGATGGGCTGAGCGTCATCCAAGTACTTAAAACAAACCGTGCATGCGTCGTAACTTGGACATATCCCTGTGCGCATGCGTACAACCACGTCGAAATAACTGCCTAAGATACGTCGAATCACTGCCTACTACTTGAATGTAACCTACGCCCAGCCCTATTCACGTAGTACTACGTAAAAACGTAAAATACGACGGGTGTTCCCTGGTCCATACCTTTGCATGAGTTGCGCCTCCTATATGAGGAATAACTTTACACTGGACGTAACCCTTACGCAAATCGCTTAAAACATGCGCCGGGCGCAAGTACGTTCGTGAATCGGCGTATCTTCCTCATTTGCATATCACAAATCAATGGGAGTACCAAATGCGTCCAGCGTAACTATGCGCCTACTATACGCCAGCGTAGGCAAGTTACGTCGGTCGGATGAAGCCAGTTTTTTGGCGTATCTTAGTTCTATGGGTACGGCACATTAATACGATGGCGCATATTTACACTTACGCGGCGTATATCGAAATACATCGGCGTAAGTGCTACGTGAATCCGCGCCACACAGTTTTCTTTTTTTCATTCAGGCTTGGTTCACACTGAGGCGACTTGGCCATCTGACAGGTCACGCTTCATTCAGTGCAATGGAACCGTTCTAATCGGAGCAACTCAAGTCAATATGACTTAGAAAAAGGTTCCTGTACCATTAGGGGACGACTTCAGAGCGACTTGCATTGACTTCTATTACAGAAGCTGTTTGCAAGCCACGCGGAAGTCACACTGTACAGGGTGGCTTTAGACCTGGGTGACTTTAAAGCTGCCCCAGTGTAAACCGGTGTCTTGTCGACAAATGCCCCTTATCGAAAAATGCCCAGCTGTAACTGTGGATGCGCTGAGTTGCCTGCCGATCAGCTGTTGTCTCATGTAGGAGAGGGGCGGATATTTACATGAAGGGGCCAGATTTTTAAATGATGGGCAGTTGTAGGGGCGGATTTCTTTATTAATGGCCAAACAAATCTACAGAATAAATCTTTATCTACTATTTATTATGTTTACTATTTATTATGTTTAATCAATTGAAGGGCGGCTTATTCTATATTAGATATAGATTTATTTTCCAGCTTTGTTTGGCCTTCAATATTAATTCCGCCCCCACCTCTGCCCATAAATTAAAAATCCGCCCCTTCATGCAAATATCCGCCCCTCTCCTACATGCACATGCCTTGGCCACGCGAGGCAACAGCTGATCGTCAACTCGGCTCCGTGCAGCGCATGTGCAGTTTCACCCGGGCACTATTCGATAGAACACCGGCACTCAAGCAGCAGGATGGCCCCTTAAAAAAAAATATTAAAAGCCAGCAGCTACTTTAGACAGGTATCTGCACCCCCCTCCCCACTGAAAGGTGTCAAATGTGACACCGGAGGGGGGAGGGTTCCGATCAGCGGAACTTCACTGTCCTGGAGTCCAGCGGCATCTTTAGACAGGTATCTGCACCCCCCTCCCCCCTGAAAGGTGTCAAATGTGACACTGGAGGGGGGAGGGTTCCGATCAGCGGAACTTCACTTTAGGGTGGAGATCCGCTTTAAGGGGGAAAAAAAATTACAGATCCCTGCATCAACACAAGCAATGTTGTTGCAGGGATCTCTCCCGCCGAGACATTGTATTCCAACAGGGGAACTGCTTCAATGAATAGAGTAATGGAAGATCTGGGCAGAAATGCTTCACTTAATGAGTGCCTGTAAGGGAAATAGGGGAGGTTGGAAGATTTCTTTAACCACTTAAGGACCGCTTCCTGCACATATACATTGGCAGAATGGCACGGCTGGGCACATGACCCGGTCTGAAGCTCCGGGACCGGGACCATGGGACTCGCGGACCCGATCGCCGCTGGAGTCCAGCGATCGGTCCCCGGAGCTGAAGAATGGGGAGGCTTCCCCGTTCTTCACTGTGGTGACATCATCGATCGTGTGATCCCTTTTATAGGGATACACAATCGATGACGTCACACCTACAGCCACACCCCCCTACAGTTGTAAACACACATTGGGTCACACATAACCCCTTCAGCGCCACCTTGTGGTTAACTCCCAAACTACAAATGTCATTTTTACAATAAACAATGGCCCGGATTCACAAAGCACTTATGCCGACGTATCTACAGATACGCCGCGTAAGTGCAAATATGCGCCGGACTCTGAAACTAAGATACGCCTGAAAATAGGCTTTATCCGACCAACGTAACTTGCCTACGCCGGCGTAGTGTGAACGCATATTTACGCTGCACGTATTTGGCGCACCCATTGATTTGCTATGCACATATGCAAATAAGGGAGATACGCCGATTCACGAACGTACGTCCGTCCGACGCAGTGCGTGTAAAGTCATACGTCCGGCGTAAAGTTATGCCCCATAAAGGAGGTGTAAGTCAGCAGCATCCATGCAAATGGCTGCACCAGGGAACACAAACCGTCGTATTTTACGTAGTTTACGTAGGACGTGAATATGACTAGGCGTAGGTTACGTTAAAGAGGAGTTCCACCCTAAAAATTTACTTTTCTTTAATCCCCTCCCCCTTACATGCCACATTTGGCATGTAATTTCTTTGGGGGGGGAGTGGGGGCTTCAGTAGGAGTGGGACTTCCTGTCCCACTTTCTGCTTCCGCCGAGGGGCTGTTTAGGCGATTAAGCCTTAATCGCCTACACCAGCCCCTCCCTGTAGGCGATCACATGGGACACATGACAGGTCCCATGCGATTGCCTCTCCAATCAGCGGCGAGCCGCTCCGCGCACGCATGCGCAGTGCGGCTCGCGCATGCGCAGTGGGTGCCCGGCCGTGAAGCCGAAGGCTGTCACGGCTGGGTGTCCACAGTCGGGATGGAGACGCCGGCTGGGGAGGGGGGGAGAGGAGCGGAGCCCCGGTCGACGCGTCGCTGGAACGCAGGAGCAGGTAAGTGAGTGTTTATTAAAAGCCAGCAGCTACACTTTTTGTAGCTGCTGACTTTTAATAAACACAATTTTGGGCTGGAACACCCCTTTAACGCCGTAGGCAGTGATCTGACGTATCTTTGAGATTAGTACCGACGTGATTTTGAGCATGCGCCGTCCCGTGGACGCATCCCAGTGCGCATGCTCAAAAATGCTCAAGAGATGCTATAATGTGTTCATGTAGGGTTGGGATTTATGACTTAAATTATACAGGTAGTTGTTTCTCTGCTGATTATAGTAGTATAATTAGAAAGAAGGTGGAGTAACAAAAAAAGAAAGGGGAGGTGGTGGAAATGGTCAGAATTTGTCTGGGGCTACAGCAGGACCTACATATTGTCCCAACTGTCCCTCATTGGGGGGGAATAGACCCTTTTTTAGAGCCAAAACTCCCTGTCCATCATTCCTCCTCAAATGTTCCTAGTTTTGGTCCAAAGTCTCAACCTCTACAAAAATGTACTCTTTATAGACGAAATGTGTTATCCTACCCTAATCAATTTTAAAACTTCTAATTTAAAGTCTCTTATTTTTATTTTTTTAGTTCAACTCACTGATTGAATGAAAAATTAACGGGCTCTATTCCCATCCATATGTTTGATGTGGATGGGGAAATCCTCCCCGCTAAGCTACTGTATTCTGATGCCGTGTACACACGACCATTTATAATGGTCTAGAAAAAAAACGTTTTTTTCAACGTGATTCTTGTCAAGCCTGCCTTGCATACACACGATCGTGAAAAAATTGCTTGAGCAAAGCGCGGTGACGTACAACACGTACAACGGCACTATAAAGGGGAAGTAACATTCCGATGCCGCCACCCTTGGGGCTGCTTTTGCTGATTTTGTGTTAGTAAAAGTTTGGTGAGAGACGATTCATGCTTTTCAGTCTGTTACAGCGTGACGAATGTGCTATCTCCATTACAAATGCTAGTTTTAACAGAACGAGTGCTCCCGTATCATAACTTGCTTCTGCGCATGTGGCGCTCCCGTCTCATAACTTGCTTCTGAGCATGCGCAGGTTTTTCACATCATTAAAGTCTACACACAATCGTTTTTCACTAGCGTGAAAAACGTCAACGTGAAAAACGTCAGCGTGAAAAACGACGCGAAAATTTAGAGCATGTTCTAAATTTTTAATGCCCATATTTCACGTCATGAAAAATGCTCTGGAGCCCACACATGATCGTTTTTAATGACCATTTAAAAAAAATAATAATTTCACATCATGAAAAACGGTCATGTGTACGTGGCATGAGAGTGTAGAGACTTCCATACTCTTATGCCGCGTACACACGATTGGAATTTCCGAAAACAAATGTTGATGTCAGCTTTTGGTCGGATATTCTGACCGTATGTAAGCTCCATCAGTAATTTTCTGTCGGAATTTCCGACAACAAAAATTTGAGAGCTGCTTCTGTCGCACAAAAAAATGCATGCTCGGAATCAATTTGACACACGCTCGGAATCATTGAACTTATTTTTTCTTGGCTCGTTGTAGTGTTGTACGTCACCGCGTTCTTGATGGTCTGAATTTCAGACAACATTTGTGTGAGGCGGCGTACACACGACCCAGAACCTCGACGGGCAGAACACATCGTTCCGCCCGTCGAGGTTCTCTCCCGGCCGTCGAATTCGGCGACCCGCCCGTCGGGAATGGCAACCAGCCATTCTTCCAGGCGGGCCGTCGAGAAAATAGAGAGCGTGCTCTCTTTTTCGGCTCGACGAGCTTCCCGACGGGAAGCTCGCTGAGACCGTACACACGGCCGAGGTCCTCGCTGGAATGTGCATTCCAGCGAGGTTCTCGCTGATTTTCAGCGAGAACCTCGGCCGTGTGTACGGGGCCTGACCTTGTGTATGCAACACAAGTTTGAACCAACCTTCCATCTGAAAAAAATCCACGGTTTTGTTGTCCGAATTTCCGATCATGTGTACGCGGCATTAGAATACACTGATCATAGCTAGCGGCGCTGATCAAAAATCATACAGGGCAGTTAAACATAAGTTATAACCACCCTGCCAATACATGGCTAGAAATTTGTCTGGTCCCTGCTGAAGCGGCTGACTTCCGATCCATGTATGACCAGCTTAGCCCAAACAAACTATTTTACTGATAAGTGCTGTCACTTTTAGAATAAGTTACAAACAGTATAGAGTGCTGTGTTCTGGCAGTGGAGTGGGGATTTCCTGTCTGCTGCTGGAACAAAATTGAGTTTGGCTGAGATCTGCTCATTTATCTGCTATCATTTATCATTTATCATTTATCTGCTCTGTTTATCAATGAATACAAAGCTTCCTCTGACTGGAAGAGGTTGAGAGGTGGGCAGATGATGTCATGATTTTTACCTCATCCAATCAGAGGAAGCCTTGTATTTGCTGAAATTGCATTACATTTATTGGTAAAGGAAACTATTTAAAGTGAAAGCCGGAAACTATAGTTAATGACTCGGAAGTTCAAATTTTTAAAAAAGGAAAAAGAAAGATTTTTCGATATAAGGTTTCCCATGCAGGGGGTTTCAGCTTTAACAAAAAACAGTGTTAAACGGAAATGCAGAGCCACCAGGCTCTCCTGTCGCTCCTCTCTCTGTCTTCGAGACCAGGGGCTTTTGGCTCACAAATCCTATGCTACAGCAGCCTGCTGTATGGGCCTGCTCCTGGACCCTGGTAGGGTTTGCCCAGTACCTCAGGTTCGGCCAATTCCTAGGAACACAGGACTCACTCCAACCCCCTCTGTAGCTTCACTAGTCACCTCAGCTTTCTCCTTCAACTTTCTCATTCTCTCCGGACCTGCAAAGCTGTCCTGACTTTCCAAGTCCTATGAGCAAAAAATCTCCCCAACATAGGGTGTCGCCTGCTGAGAAGGTCAACCCTCCTGGCTGGAGCACAATGCTATATTCGCACAGAGTCACTCTCTCCAAATGTCAAGAGAATTAGATGCATAATTTATGCTCCTTGAAAGCCCAAAGGTAGTCCTTGGATTTTGGGCCACTCTATGCAGCTAGGCTGTGAAAACGTCTCTCACATGTGGTATCCTTATACTCGAGCGGCATAACAGAATGTGTTTTGGGTTGTGATTTTAAGTATGCCTATGCTGTGTGTGAGAAATTAGATGCACACAAATGCCAGGGCTCATAACTCATGGCTGAGCTGGGGGAAAGAAGGAGTCTGCTTGGGGATTGCTGCTTTTCCAAAAACTCATAAACCAATGAGATCAGAGGAAGAATGCAATGGAAGGAAAGCGCTGAACCCTGGCAGAGTCATAACACTGATCTCCAAATGAGTAAAGTATGTCTGTTTATTGTTAAAAGATCCAAGGCATACAGGTAACCTGGAACATCCCTTGAAAAGTGGGTCTAGCCCAAGTAGATTACCTGGAGGAGGAGACCTTATGAGTGACAGTATAACTCCAAATTGGCCAGCTGGGCTGGTTGGATGAGATGCAATGCAGACTGTTGAAAACGTTGCATTTCATTTGGAAATCAAGGTCCCAGAGTCTGGAGGAAGAGTGGAAAGGCACAGGAAGAAAGTTGCACAAGGTCCAGTGTGAAGTTTCTACAGTCAGTGATGATTTGGAGAGCCATGTCACCTGCTGGTGATGGTCCACTGTGTTTTATCAAGTCCAAAGTCAGTGCAGCCCTCTACCTGGAAATTGTACAGCACTTCATGCTTCCCTTTGCTGACTAGCTTTATGGAGATGCTGATTTAATTTTCCAGCAGGACTTAGGACTTGCCCACCCTGCCAAAAGTACCAATACCTTGTTTAATGATCATGGTATCACTGTGCTTGATTGGCCAAACTTCACCTGACCCAAACCCCATAGAGAATCTGTGGGGTATTGTCAAGAGGAAAATGAGAGACACCAGACCCAACAATGCAGATGAGCTGACGGCCGCCATAAAAGCAACATGGGCTTCCATAACACCTCAGCAGTATCACAGGCTGATCACCTCCATACTAGGGCTGCAACTAACGATCATTTTCATAATCGATTAGTTGGCCGATTATTGTTTCGATTAATCGCATTATAGCCTTAAAGCAAAAAATTGCATTTTACATTTTTTTTGGCCCAATTTGTTGTTGGGCAGATTACAAAACACACATTTCCGCAAAAACACATTACATGCTTTTCTACAGCTTCTCCATTGAAGTATATTGAACCAAAAAAAATAAAAAATAACACCGTTTTGCGTTAAAAAGTCCTTGCCCTTTCCAAATAAGCAGCAGCTGAACAAAAAATCATGGATGTGAATGTGTCCCATAGGAAAACATGGAAATGAACTGTAGTGTGTTTCTTTAAAAAGCACCAAAAACACAGAGGTATGAACCCAGGCCTGAGATGTTTAGTAACATAATGGGGTTAAAACAAAAATAAGTACAAAAAGAGCAAAAAATCCCTACTGTAAGGGGTTAATTTTTTTTACTGTGGGACAGTGAAAGTAATATTTACAGTAGCGATTTGCTTTTTTGTACTATAAAGGGCTAATTTTTGTTTTTTTAACCCCATTATGTTACTGGCTGATTAATCGATTATGAAAATTGTAATCGATTAATTTCATAATCGATTAGTTGTTTCGGCCCTACTCCATACCACTCTAAAGTGATGCAGTAATTCATGCAAAAGGAACCCTGACCAAGTATTGAGTGCATACTATACTGTACATGGACATACTTTTAAGTAAGCCAACATTTCTGTATTAAAATTCATTTTTTTTTTATTGGTCTTATGTAATATTTTTATTTTCTGGGATACAGAATTTGGGGTTTTCACTAGCTGTAAGCCATAATCCTCAAAATCAAAATAAAGAAATGTTTGGAATATATCACTAAATAGGGCGGGGGGAGAGGGAACTGCATTACTTTGTGATTTTTATATCTCTCTAGAGTTCAGCCTTAGCTTTTCTTGTTTATTTAATAATGCAAGCGTAATTATACTGTAACATTTCACCAAGTAGAACCTTGTTCTATTTGTACATTCCATACCTCACACAACTAAAGAATGACAGTCCTTATGTAACTATTGCTTGTATTGCACAGCAACAGGCGCAGTTCATCTGATAAGATAATATAGGCAAAATGCTGACAGAGCAAAGTAATAAATAATTCTGTTATACTGAGGTTGAAGAGACATAAGTTCATTTAGTTCAATACCTTTCTGAGAAGTGCGTTTCTGAAGCAAAGGAAAATATCAAGGCCTATTCAGTTCAATACTTGGCTCATTGCTATAAATGTTTTAGGGTCCTTTCACACGGGTCCTTTCACACCTTTCCATTCACACGGAGCGGACCGTTTTCCCCTGTGGGGAATCGGATAAAAACGGACCGTTTGTCCGTCTTCATCCGTTCCGCCGGACGGAAGAAAATCCTATAGAAAAACCGGATCCAGACTGACACGGATCGCAGGCGTCCATTACAAGTCCGTAAACGGACTTGTAAAAACGGACGAACGGAGGCGGACATGTGAAAGGGGCCTTACTTAGACTTATGCCGCGTACACACGATCGGAATTTCCGACAAGAAAACCATGGATTTTTTCCGATGGAATGTTGCATACACATGGTCACACAAACGTTGTCGGAAATTCTGAACGTCAAGAACGCGGTGACATACAACACTATGACGAGCCGAGAAAAATTACGTTTAATGATTCCGAGCATGCATAGGATTTTTGCGTGTTGGAATTGCATACAGACGATCCGGATTTCCGACAAACTTTTCCCGTCGGAAAATTTAAGAACCAGCTCTCAAATTCCGACAGAAAATGTCCGATGGGACCTAAACACGGTCAGAATTTCCGACCAAAAGCTCACATCGAACTTTTCTTGTCGGAAATTCTGATCGTGTGTACGCAGCATTAGACCCTTTTTTTCCATTTAAGGTTAAAGTTGCACTTAAAAATCAATAAATACAATTAACACAATAGTCCAAAAAATGCTCATATATGTAAGACCACCCAGCAAAAAGGACTGAGTGAAGAAAAATGTGTTTAGATTAAGGTGACCAGATTTTTTCAATTAAATCCAGGACGTATTTTTGTACAAGTAATGGCAGCAATCAGCGACTCAATGCCCGTCGCCGTCGCCGCCCACCTCACAGCCTGTCAAGTCTTATGCCCCATACACGCAATCGTTTTTCGTCATGAAAAAAAATTCATTTTTTAGCATGTACAAAAAACAAAGTTTTTCCAACTTCATCATTAAAAACGATGTTACCCACACACCATCGTTTTTGAAAAATGATGAACAAAGTGCGGTGACGTACAACACGTACAACGGCACTCTAAAGGGAAAGTTCTATTCACCTTTGGGCTGCTTTTAGCTGATTCCTTCTTAGTAAAAGACGATTCATGCTTTTTTGTCAGTTACAGCGTGATGAATGTGCTTACTCCATTATGAATGGTAGTTTTACCAGAACGAGCGATCCCGTCTCATAGCTTGCTTTTGGGCATGCGCGGGTTTAAAACGTCGTTTTTGCCCACACACGATCATTTTTTACCAGACGAAAAACGACATTTTGAAAAACGACATGAAAAAATTTCAGAAGCCGAAAAACGATGTGAAGCCCACACACGATCATTTTAAATGACGTTTTAAAAAATTACGTTTTTTTTTCATGCCGAAAAATGATCGTGTGTATGCGGCATGACTCTCCGGGCCCCGGCTACTACTGGGTGGAGGAAGATCATTCCGCCAGGGAAGGCAAGGAGATAAACAGGCAGGTGGCTAGCCGGTAGTGATGTTGCGAACCTAAAATGTTGTGTTTCGCGAACGGCGAACGCAAACTTCCACAAATGTTCGCGAACCGCAATAGACTTCAATGGGCCGGCGAATTTTAAAACCCACAGGGACTCTTTCTGGCCACAATAGTGATGGAAAAGTTGTTTCAAGGGGACTAACACCTGGACTGTGGCATGCCGGAGGGGGATCCATGGCAAAACTCACATGGAAATTACGTAGTTGTCGCAAAGTCCGTTTTTAATCCATAAAGGGCATAAATCACCTAACATTCCTAAAATCAGGTATGATGTTGTATCGATCAGGTAGTGTAAGGGTTAGGGTTAGGGTTACAGATAGGGTTAGGGTTACAGTCTGTAACCCTAACCCTATCTGTAACCCTAACCCTAACTCTAATCCTGGCTGTAACCCTAACCGTAACGTTAACCCTAACCCTTTCTGTAACCCTAACCCTATCCCTTTCTGTAACCCTAACCCTAGTTGTAACCCTAACTGTAACCCTAACCCTGTCTGTAACTTACAGACAGGGTTAGGGTTACAGACAGGGTTAGGGTTATCGAAAAGGTTAGAGATAGGGTTAGGGTTACAGACTGGGTTAGGGTTACCGAAAAGGTTAGAGATAGGGTTAGGGTTACAGACTGGGTTAGGGTTAGGGTTACAGATAGGGTTAGGGTTACAGACAAGGTTAGGGTTAGGGTTCACAGTGACAGACCAAACTCTGACAGACCAAACTCTCCGTTTAACGCCGCGCAAACAACCACAAACAGTCCATTTGCACAACCGCAAACTCCCCATTTACTGACGTCATTGAATGTCTCTTCCTCCACCCAGCCACGTACAACACCAAGGGTCCCTGAAAGGTGACAACAAGCCCCCTGGGACACCTGCTGTGTTTGTTCTTCCACCTACTCTAAGGCACCTTCCTCCTCTGACTCCTCTCTCTGCGTTGCCGCAGGTCCAGCAATCGACGACGACAAGACTGCTTCTGGTGGTGATGGTGACCACAACTCTTCCTCTTCATGCTCATCTACGGCCTGATCCAGCACTCTTCATAGGGCTCGGTCCAGGAAGAAAATAAATGGAATGATGTCGCAGATGATGCCTTCAGTGCCACTGACTTAGTTTGTCACCTCCTCAAAAGGACGCATGAGCCTACAGGCATTGCGCATGAGCGTCCAGTAACGTGGCAAAAAAATTCCCAGCTGCGCAGAGGCTGTCCTAGCACCCCGGTCATACAAATACTCGTTGACGGCTTTTTCTTGTTGGAGCAGGCGGTCGAACATTAGGAGTGTTTGAATTCCAACGTGTCAGGCTGCCCCAAATCAAGCGCCTCACTGGCATGTTTCGCCGCTGGATATCTGAAAAGTGTGCCCTGGCCGTGTAGGAACGCCTGAAATGGCCACACACCTTCCTGGCCTGCTTGAGGACGTCCTGTAAGTCTGGGTACTTATGCACAAAGCGTTGTACAATCAGATTCAACACATGTGCCATGCACGGCACATGTGTCAACTTGCCCAAATTCAGTGCCACCAACAAATTACTTCCGTTGTCACACACCACTTTGCCGATCTCCAGTTGGTGCGGAGTCAGCCACTGATCAACCTGTGCGTTCAGGACGGACAGGATTAATGGTCCGGTGTGACTCTCTGCTTTCAGGCAAGTCAACCCCAAGACGGCGTGACACTGTCGTATCCGGGATGTAGAATAGCCCCTGGGGAGCTGCAGGTGATGTGGAGCAAGACGCAGCAGCAGAAGAGGACTCAGCCATGGAGGTTATCGCAGAGGATGGATTTGGAGGAGTAGTGCAGGGACTGTGCAGGGACCGCCCTGTCAGATCTCTGCTCTCCCCTATGGGGGGATCGGATAAAACATGGACCGTTTGTCCATGTTCATCCAATTTGCTCAGATCAGATCTTTGTGGAGGCGGACGATTACGGGTGTCAGCGGCAATCACATAGGGACAAATGTATATCCCCTTTTCATCCGCAAACGGAAGGATGAAAAAGCGGACATACAGTCCGCATGTGTGAAAGGGGCCTTACTGTACCTTTACCCCACTCTCATCGCCACACCTGCACATCTAATAAAAATGTAAATTGGTGTAGCACTATGCATTAACCACTTGCCAATCGTACAGGGCGGCCAGGTAGCGGCATACATATACGTCATCCTGCACTTCGGGGTATCGAGTGCAGGCTCCTGATTTGATTCTACACAGCGGCACCCGCTGATCATTCTGTACACAGGCAGAACGTCAGTCTGCCTATGTAAACAAGGCAGATTGCCATTATGTCAGTACAGCAGGCATAGATCCTGTGTTCCTCTAAAGCAGAGACACCAATCCATGCTTTCCACTAGTAAAAGCACCTCCCCCACAGTTAAGGCAGACAGTTAACCCTTTGATTGCCCTGATCTTAACCCCTTCCCAGTCAGTGTCATTAGTACAGTGACAGTACTTATTTTTAGCACTGATCCTTTTATTTGTGTCACTGGTTTCCAAAAAAGTGTCAGTTAGTGTCCGATTTGTCCGCCCCAATAACTTTGTCGCTGATCGCAGCCATTACTAGTAAAATAAATAAATAAATACAAATTCCATTAATACTATAAATTAACTTTTGCGCAAACCAATCTATATACGCTTACTGGGATTTTTGTTATCAATTTTTTTTTGCAGAATACACATTGGCTTAAATTGATGAATAAATTTGATTTCATTTTTTTTTTTATTGGATATGTTTTAGAGCAGTGGTCTCCAAACTGCGGCCCGAGGGCCGGATGCGGCCCTTTGCTTGCCTTTATCCGGCCCTTGAGGCACTATCCCTCCCACTGATATGAGACACTATTCTGCCATCTGACACTAACAATGGAGCACCATTTCTCCCATTGACACAACTAATAGCGCACTATTACTCCCTATGATACCAGCAATGGGGCACTATTCCTCCCCCTAATACCAGGTGTTTACTAAAAATGATGCCAGGAAAATGTATACTCCCACTGGCCAAAGTCCGGCCCTCCAAGAGTCTGAAGGACAATAAACCGGCCCTTTGTTTAGAATGTTTGGAGACCCCTGTTTTAAAGCAATAAGTAAAAAATATTGGCTTTTTTCCAAAATTGTTGGTCTTTTTAGAAAACAAAAAACACAGAGGTGATCAAATACCACCAAAAAAAGCTCTATTTGTGGGGGGAAAAAAGGACATACATTTTGCTTGAGTACAGCATTGCATGACTGCACAATTGTCAGTTAAAATAACGCAGTGCCGTGTCTCAAAAAATGACCTGGTCAGGAAGGGGGGTAAAGTGAAGCAGTTAACAAACATTTCATTAAATAACACCGGTTGGTGGAGCACTGAAGGTGGAGGAGTAGAAGAGTAAAGAATTTGAGAGTTTATGAGCACATTGAGTGATATGAAGGAAGAGGCATGAAGACTGATACATGTGGGGCATTTTGTTTGCATGATATATTGTTTTATATCCTTGTGACACTAATAAAATGCTATTTAAAGGGGTTGTAAAGGTTTGTTTTTTGTTTTCTAAATAGGTTCCTTTAAGGGCTCTTTCACACGAGCGGCCCGTTCAGATCCGCCTGCCAGTTTTTTAGGCAGACCTGAACGGCGCTCCGTGCTCCTCTATGGAGCCGCGGATGTGAGCGGTGACATGCCCGCTGACATCCGACCCGCTCCGATTCGCCAAAGTATGACGGAGGAAAAACCTACTTTTCTATCCGTCTGGCGGATCAGATCGGGTGAACACAGACAGACTATACGTGTTCATCCGATCCCCCCCATAGGGGAGAGCGGAGAAAAGACAGGGCGGTCCCTGCACAGTGTGAAGGGACCGCCCTGTCTTCCGCCGGCTCAGCGGGGATCAACGGAGCGATCCCCGCTGAGCAAGCGGAGATTCACGGGGTGGATCATTACTGATCCGCCCCGTGTGAAAGAGCCCTAAGCTAGTGCATTGTTTACTTACCCTTTCCTTCGATTTCCCTTCTGAATGTTTTTTTCTTTGTCTGAATTTCTCACTTCCTGTTTCTCCTCAATAAGCTTGCCCCATCATCCAAGCTGTTCTGGCTGGGGGTTAGTCAGGAAGTGAGAAATTCAGACAAAGAAAAAAAAAAAATTAGAAGGGAAAACAAAGGAAAAGGTAAGTGAACCAACAATGTACTAGCTTAAAGGAATCTATTTAGAAAATAAAAACAAACCTTTACAACCCCTTTAATGTATGGTATGTGTTATAAGCTGTGAGCAGCTGTCTAAGCAGGTAATTTTTTGTGGTTTTGTGTAAAAATAGCAGTGCATAGTTTTATTGTACACACCTGCATTTCCTCTGCTCTCATCACCACACCTGAATGCCTTTTTTTTTTAACCGAAGGTTAAGTAACCGATGGGGCCTCCATCAGACCGTTGTCCTCTGGTTAACCTATCGTGTGTACGCGGCATAACCCTTCATCTTATCTCTTCTGTACTTTGCTTAAGCCAAGGCAAAAGCCATAATGAGCTAATATGCACCGCATATTAGCTCATTATGAAATACTTACCTCGAAACTAGGAGAAGTGAACTTACCTGGTCCACGCCGGCGTGTCTTCCGGGTATCGCTGCTCCAGCGCGCGGGAGATTTCATTCTGGCAAGGGTCGGCGGCAGCCGGCCCTTCAGCCGAGGATCCCCCCTGCGCATGCGCCACTGCAATCATTATAGGCTTACCTGTAGGTAAAAGTCAAAAAGTGGGGTTTACAACCACTTTAAAAAAGTTAAAAAGATGTATAGCCAAACTTCTCATCCTAGGAGTGCACTTTTGCTCTTCTGTGAGTCAGAATCAACTGACGGCAGGCTAAAGCCCACTGATGTCACAAGCCGATCTAGGCTCTGGAAGGATCAAAAATGTCAGGATCCAGCCAGATGCTTGATCAGCAGCTGGCACCGCTCTCAGCTGAATGGACTGAGAAATAAGCGACCAGTGGTCATGTGATCGCTCAGTTCTTGTACTAAGGCCCCTTTCACACTGAGGAGTTTTTCAGGCGGTATATTGCTAAAAAGGGGCTTTCACACTGATGCGATGTGCTGGCAGGAGAGAAAAAAATCTCCTGCAAGCAGCATCTTTGGAGCGGTGAGAGGAGCAGTGTGCATACCGCTCCTTCCCATTTAAAACAATGGGAAACCGCGGTAATACCGCAGAGGCGCATTGCGGGTGGTATTAACTCTTTTTTGTCCTCTAGCGGGGGTTAATGCCAAATGTATAGCACCGCTATTTTTAGCAGCGCTATACCGCCACCGCACCTCCCGCCCCAGTTTGAAAGGGACCTAAGACCCCTTTCACACTGAGGCAGCTATTAGGCATTTTAGCACTAGAAATAGCGCCTATAAAGCACCTGAAAACTGTCTCCCATGCTGCCCAAATGTGAAAGCCTGAGTGCCTGGATCGGTGCACAAGCAGCATCTTTGGGGCAGCTTTGGGAGCGCTGTATATAACGCTCCCAAAACGCCCCTGCCTATTCAAATTAATGAGCAGCACTTCGGAAGTGCCTGAAAAGCCCTTCGGAGGCACCGCAACCCCTTCTTCAGACGCTAGTGGGGGTTAAAAGTGCCTGCTAGCGACTGAAAAGTGCTGCTTAAACAGTGCTAAAGCATTGCTAAAATGAGCAGAGCTTTAGCGCTAACACATTGGTGACTCCAGTGTGAAAGGGGTCTTAGAGCTGAAGTAGGGGAGCTGCAGCATGGGGGTGAGTGTGTGTGTTTTTTCTATTTCCACACTTCTCCTTTGATATGTTGATTTTCTATGATTGTCATTTCTATGTTGCTGGCATATTGTGTCTTTTTTACCTGAAACAGCTCAATCAGGAAAATACTGCATTGTGGCCACTAGATGTAGCTGATG
Organism: Rana kukunoris; assembly: GCA_029574335.1. NCBI lineage: Eukaryota > Metazoa > Chordata > Amphibia > Anura > Ranidae > Rana > Rana kukunoris. Next base: position 103,796,114 of record CM056049.1, read on the forward strand.
ATCATAGAAAATCAACAAATAAAACTATATCAAACCCAAAATCAAAAATGTAACATATTGTAGCCTACCAATCATTAGATGTGGTGGCTGCACAGGGGAGCGTTAGATGTACTAGTAGTAGATTTAAATGCAATAACTAACTAAAGCTGAATACAGCTAATTCTCTATATTTTTTGTTTATTTTGCAAAAAAAAAATCCAGGGGTGTCGCTAGTAATCTAATGACACCTTCAGCAGATTTTACACCCAGTGTGTTTGGAACGCACTGTGGTAAACACGCATGGAAAACAAGTTTCTTACACTGCATTCCAGTGTGAACCGGCACTTAATGTAGAGCTAAAGGCAATATATTTACCTGCTCTCTAAGGCCTCGTACACAGGAGGGGATATGTCCGCTGAAAACGGTCCGATGGACCGTTTCAGCAGACATCTCCGCTCGTGTGTATGGGCTAGCGGACAGATTTCTCCACCCGACAGATTTCAAAGCATGCTTTGAAATCCATCCGGTGGAATCTGTCCGCCCGACATGTCTGCTGGTTAGTACACTTACCAGCAAACATGTCGTCCCCCACCGCCGCCGCGCCGACGCCGAATGGATTCGGCGCATGCGCGGAAGTGTTTAACTTCCTGGTGCGGTGACGTGGCGGTGACGTGGCGGCGTCAACGTCACCGCCGCGTCACCGACACGTCACCGCGCCGTCCGCCGGCGGGGAATTTGATCCGATGGTGTGTACACGCCATCGGATCAAACTCCTGATCGGACATATCCGATGGAAATGGTCCGCGGACCGTTTTCATCGGATATGTCCGATCGTGTGTACGAGGCCTAACAGTTCAGATCCCCTGCCGGCGCCAGCATCTTTTTTCCCATGTGCTAGTCTTTAGGCATCTTCACTGGCCAGCATGGGATGACATAACTCCTGCGCATGTTCATCATCCCAGAACACAGAGACTGTGCTTGCGATGTAAGCTGAGCTGCACATACACAGGTCAGTTCACATTCCGCAGAGAATGTGAGCAGGCAGGTAGGTGTATTTTATCACAGAAGAGACATTCTGCGAAAATAACCTGACTGCTCAATGTCTTTACTTTACTTAATTTCCACTTTAAGAGCTTGTTTACACGTTTACCACATTTTTACTGCCCCCCCAACTGCTCCTTCTTATGTTGCAAAAGCAGCAGGCAGGGGTGTACACAAGCTGCAGCTGTGATTAATTGTTTTGCAGCTGTGGCAGGCATTATACAAGTGAATGGGGCCTTGCAACCACCCCACAATCACATGGTAGTGTGGCTTTTAGGGTGTTAAAACAGGGAGTGAGAAGGTGACATAATGCCTCCTCACCGCTTGTCAAATGCTTCTGAAAAGCAATGAGTGAGTGCAGATCAATTTCCAGGGAAGAGGCAGTCCTTGCTACTAGTGTAAATGAGGTCTATATATTTAATAGCAAAATATATTTATAGTTTATACTATAAAAAAAAAAAATGTTATGCACCGCTAAAGTGTTCGGGTTTAACTTGAAGAAAAGGTGGCAACCTTAACCCCCATAGCCCAGGCCTTGCACTAAGAAAGCTTTCACAGACAAAAGGCGGGAAATGCCTAGCTGATGATTGGACAGCAACCCACATAATTGAATCCTGTTACTGAGAAGATCATTGATGAGTTAACATCTCTAGAGGTGCTGACGCTGTGAGGAGCAGGTGTGCTAGGAGTCAGGTATGGTTATATGATGTGTGATAATAGTCAGGTATGGTATATGAGGTGTGATAGAAGTCAGGTATGATATATGAGGTGTGATAGGAGTCAGGTATGATATATGAGGTGTGATAACAGTCAGGTATGATATATAAGTTGTGATAACAGTCAGGTATGATATATGAGGTGTGATAGGAGTCAGGTATGATATATGAGGTGTGATAGTCAGGTATGGTATATGAAATGTAAAAGGAGTCAGGTATGGTATATGAGATGTAATAGGAGTCAGGTGTGATATATGAGATGTGATATGAGTCAGGTATGGTATATGAGATGTAATAGGTGTCAGGTATGGTATGTGAGGTGTGATAGGGATCAGGTATCATGAGGTAACTGCATGCCATTCCAACTGTCAGTGAAAACTGGGACTAGACATTTCCATATCTCCAGTGCTGTGTAACTTTTATGTACACAAAATAATAGATGAGGCCCTTGGTTCTGTAGTGGGAACATATGGTTTTATTTCCTCTGCTTACAGAAAATGTATGTTTCTGGCCTTGGTAGGGAGAGATTCCCCCATTTGTCAGTTTTACATTGATGACCAAAAATGAAATTAAATTAAAATCACATATTTTGGGTTGTCACCAGATCAGGAATAGAGTGGAAATCTTCTACAGAGTATACCAGTTAACCACTTAAAATGACAACCGGGAATTTCCTCTGGGTCCTGTACTGAGCAGCTGGCTTGGTGCATTGTGAATATAGGAGACTGGTCGCTCAGAATAGTGCCATTAACCACTTAATCACCACACACCATAAAATAACAGTGGCAGGGTGGTTCCTTAATGCTGGGAGGACGTTATATAATGTACTCGCAGAACCAGGCTCCCACGCGTCCCCTGGGATGTGCACACGGGAGTGTCCGTGACCGTCGGGTCCAGAGGATCGGCGGATCACTGATCGCGCTAAATTGCCGCTGATAGTGGCCGTTTACAATGTGATCGCTCCTTCCAATGACAGAGCGATAACTTGTAAACAAACCGGCGTCATGTGATGATGCCGGTTCCTCTCTCCCCTCTCTGTACCGATCGGTACAGTGTGAGAGGGAGAGAGCGGGTGGCAGCCACAGATCCATCCATCCATCCATGCTCTGCCTTCCCTGCAATACTCTGCAATACTCTTCCTTCCCTGCAATACTCTGCAATACTCTTCCTATCCTGCAATACTCTGCAATACTCTTCCTTCCCTGCAATACTCTGCAATACTCTTCCTTCCCTGCAATACTCTGAAATGCTCTGCCTTCCCTGCAATATTCTGCAATACTCTTCCTTCCCTGCCATACTCTTCCTTCCCTGCCATACTCTTCCTTCCCCGCCATACTCGGCCATCCCCCGCCATACTCGGCCATCCCCCGCCATACTCGGCCATCCCCCGCCATACTCTGCCATACCCCGCCATACTCGATGACATACTCTGCAGTCTTCCCAGCCTAGAGGTGAGATGTGGGGTCTTATTGACCCCATATCTCACTGTAAAGAGGACCTGTCTTGCCATATTCCTATTACAAGGGATGTTTACATTCCTTGTAATAGGAATAAAAGTGATCAAAAAATGTATTTTTGGGAAAAAAAGTGTCAAACTAAAATAAATAAAGTAAAATGAACAATAAAAAAAAATATATTTTTTAAAGCGCCCCTGTCCCCGGTAGCTCGCATGCAGAAGCGAACGTAAGTCCCGCCCACATATGAAAACGGTGTTCTAGCCACACATGTGAGGTATCGCTGCGAACGTTAGAGCGAGAGCAATAATTTTGGCCCTAGACCTCTTCTCCAACTAAAAACATGTAACCAGTAAAAAAATGTAAAGCGTCGCCTATGGGGATTTTTTAAGTAGCGAAGTTTTGCGCCATTTCATGAGCGTGTGCAATTTTGAAGGGTGACATGTTAAGTATCTATTTACTTGGCATAATTTTATCTTTCACATTATGCAAAAACATTGGGCTAACTTTACTGTTGTTTTTTTTTTTTTTAGCACAAAACAGTTTTTTTTTCCCAAAAAACGCGTTCGAAAAATTGCTGCACAAGTATCGTGTAAGAGAAAAAGTTAAAACGACCGCCATTGTGTTATCTAGGGCAGCCATTCTCAACCAGGGTTCCTTCAGAGGTGGCTAGGGGTTCCTTGGCTGATTTACCTCCTGATGGTGCCTACATAGTTCTGAGCCAATTCCACTTGGAGGAGCCGTTGGTATTACAACAATGATCTTCATAGTTCTCTGTAAGGGGGGCATTTTTACCACTACTGTAAAATAGGGCATTCTTCTCACTGACTACCAAAGTAAGGGCATTGTTTCAACTGCCCCCCCAGTGAATGGGTTTTATCAGGGGTTCCCCAAGACCTGAAAATTCTTTTTAGGGTTCCCCAGAGGTAAAAAGGTTGAGAAAGGCTGATCTAGGGTCTCTGCTAAAAAACATATATAATGTTTTGGGGTTTTATGTAATTTTCTAGCAAATAAATGATGATTTTTCCATGTAGGAGAGGAATGTCAGAAAGGTTTGGTGAGTGCATCAGCAGTCATCTCCTCTGGCGGCCGTATTAAATGTCAATAACTTTGCTCTTGACTGTCCCTCAGTAGGTAATACTTGACATCGATGCGTTTGGTTCGCTTCTTGACATGCGTATATTGCTGCAATGAACTCTGCTTCAGTTGAAGATAGAGCGACAGTTGCTTGCATCGACTAGACCAAATTATGGTTCCTTCCCCATACTGGAAAAATAATCCACTTGTGGATTTGCGGTCTGTGCAGTACCTGGCCCAATCAGCAGCCACATATTTGATTTGATGTTGCTGGTAAATGTAACTTCCTCTGAATTGTTCCTTTAACCACTTGACCACTGGACACTTAAAAACCCGACCAATTTTTAGCTTTCGGTGCTCTCACATTTTGAATGACAATTACTCAGTCATACAACACTGTAACCAAATGAAAATTTTGTCTTTTTTCCCCACAAATGGAGCTTTCTTTTGGTGGTATTTAATCACCTCTGCGTTTTTTTTTTTTTTGCTATAAATGAAAAAAGAACAAAAATTTGGTAAAAAAAAAATCTTCATTTCTATTATAAAATTTTGCAAAAAAGTAATTTTTCTTCATAAATTTGGCCTAAAATGTATACTGCTACATATCTTTGGTAAAATAAAATAAAAATGTTGGATATTATTTAGTCTGGGTAAAAGTTATAGGGTCTACAAGCTATGGTACCAATTACTTAAAATGTATTAATTTCATCACACCTGATGTACTGACAGCCTCTCTCATTTCTTGAGACCCTAACATGCCAGAAAAGTACAAATAACCCCCCCCCCCCAATGACCCCTTTTTGGAAAGAAGACATTCCAAGGTATTTAGAAAGAGGCCTGGTGAGTTTTTTGAAGTTGTTATTTTTTCCCACAATTCTTTGCAAAATGAGGATATTTTTTTTTATTTTTATTTTTTTTCACCAAATTTTCATTTAAGCAGGTTATTTCTCACACATAGCAAATGCATACCACAAAGTACACCCCAAAACCCATTCTGCTATTCTTCCCGAGTATGGCGATACCCCATGTGTGAGACTTTTAGACAGTGTGGCCACATACAGAGGCCCAACATGCAGGGAGCACCCAGGCCAATTCTGACATTTCTCTCCTGCATGTAAAAATCATCATTTATTTGCTAGAAAATTACATAGAACCCCAAAACATTATATATGCTTTTTAGCAAAGACCCTAGAGAATACAATGGCGGTCATTGCAACTTTTCATCGCGCATTGGAATTTGCACAGCAATTTTTCAAACGCGTTTTTTTGGAAATAAAACAGTTTTGTGCTTTTAAAAAAAACATTAAAGTTAGCCCAATGTTTTTGCATAATATGAAAAATAAAGTTACGCCGAGTAAATAGATACCTAACATGTCACCCTTCAAAATTGCTCACGCTTGTGAAATAGCGCCAAACTTTGGTACTTAAAAATTCCCATAGGCGACGCTTTAAATATTTTTACTGGTTACATGTTTTTAGTTACAGAGAAGGTCTAGTGCCAAAATTATTGCTCTCGCTCTAACGTTCGCAGAGATACCTCACATGTGTGGTTTGAACACCGTTTTCATATGTGGGCGGGACTTGCGTATGCGTTCGCTTCTGCATGCGAGCTCACGGGACAGGGGCGCTGTATGCCCAGCAGAGTATTGCCCAGCAGAGTATTGCAGCAGGGATGGCTGAGCAGGGATGGATGGATCTATGACTGCATTTGTCACAGATCCAGCCCACAGCACTGCTGCTGACATCCGCTCCCTCCCCTCTCCTCTCACACTGTACCGATCGGTACAGAGAGAGGACGGAGGAACCGGCGTCATTAAATGACGCTGGTTTGTTTACAAGTGATTGCGCCGTCATTGGATGGAGTGATCACGTGGTAAACCGCCGCTATCAGCCTACTTGATCCATTTCAATCGGGATTCCGGCCCGGACACGGCACGGAAACCGCATTGCTCAGAATATGGGACGACGCTCTCGAGACTGCAGACGAAGGAGAATCTTGTCTTCTGGTTCTGTTGGACCTAAGCGCAGCCTTCGATACAGTAGACCACAAGCTTCTATTGACTCGGCTAGCTGAAGTAGCCAAAGTCGCAGAAGGCGATTTATCTTGGTTCTCCTCTTTTTTGGAAAACCGATCGCAAATAGTGAAGTTAGGACCTTTCACTTCTGAAAAACGTACATTATCGTGCGGAGTCCCTCAAGGATCCCCTCTGTCGCCGGTGTTATTCAACATCTATCTTCGTCCTCTTTTTGAAATCATCAGCAGCCAAAAACTGCTCTATCACTCATATGCAGATGACACGCAACTGTACTTCCGCATTTGCAATAAAAAGGATCACCACCTCAATTTAGAGACATGCCTCTCTTTGATAGAGGACTGGATGACAAAGAGTTATCTTAAACTCAACGGAGCGAAAACAGAACTTCTCCTGTTTCACGCCAAGCGTATGAATCAACTTGCAACAACCTGGACACCCCCGCCCATTCTGGGCAAAATCATCACCCCTAGCGCCAAAGTCAAAAGTCTCGGGGTCATCTTCGACTCTTACATGACAATGGATGCACAAATAGGGTCAGTAGTCAGCGGATCTCATCATCTGCTGCGCCTACTACGCATAATTATTCCTTTAATTCCCAAAGAAGACATAGCGTTTGTGGTGGGAGCAATTGTAAACTCAAGATTGGACTATGCAAAAGCCCTTTACCTCGGACTCCCTGAGTACCAAATCGCTCGTCTACAAGTCGTTCAGAATACGGCCGCTAGATTTGTGACTGGGAAAAAATCCTGGGAATCAATCTCACCTTCACTGAGAACCCTTCACTGGTTACCAGTAAAAGACAGAATCACTTTTAAAGCACTCTGTCTAACGCATAGATGTATCCATGGGAATGCTCCCCATTATCTATGCGAAAAAATAAAAGCTCACAATCCCAATCGTGTTCTGCGATCCACCAACCAAAATCTGCTCCAGATACCGAAAGCCAGATACAAGTCCAAAGGAGAAAGAAGATTCGCGGTCCAAGGTCCCAGACTATGGAACGCTTTACCAACCAACATTCGGTTGGAGGAGAACCACTTAGCATTCAGGAGAAAGATCAAGATACATCTCTTTTGATACCAAAGGAGACAGGAACAACAAGTGCCCAGAGGCGATTTAGTTCGCATGTGCCGCGCTATATAAGTTTTCATTCATTCATCAGTGGCGATTTGCCGTGATGCGGACCCGGCGGTCACGGACGCTCCCATGTGCGTGCCTCAGGGGGCACGCGGGAGTGCGATTCTGTGAGGCCGTTAATTAACGGCCTCTTATGCCTCGTACACACGATCACTTTTTGTGATGAAAAAAAATGTCATTTTTCATCATGAAAAAAAACTAAATTTTTCAAACTTCATTTTCAAAAATGACGTTGCGTACACACCATCATTTTTGGAAAATGATGAACAAAATTACGGCACTCTAAAGGGGAAGTTCTATTTGCCTTGAGGCTGCTTTTAGCTGGTTACTTGTTAGTAAAAGACGATTCCTGCTTTTTTGTCTGTTACAGCGTGATGAATGTGCTTACTCCTCTATGAATGGTAGTTTTACCTCCCGTCTCCTAACTTGCTTCTGGGCATGTGCGGGTTTAAAACGTCATTTTTTACGTAGTTTTGCCCACACACGATCATTTTTTATGACACAAAAAATGACATTTTGAAAAATGACATAAAAAATTCGAGCATGTTCGAATTTTTTTTTGGTCATTTTTTAGAAGACCTAAAATGACATTTTGCCCACACACCATCATTTTAAATGACATTTTAAAAAATGTCATTTTTTTTCATCACAAAAAGTGATCGTGTGTACGGGGCATGAGAGTTAAGCAACTGCCCTGTAGACGTACTTTGTCTATAGGGCGGTTGTAAAGTGGTTAAGGTACTGCATTCCAGTCATGCTGACAGGGAGCTGCGACTTTCCTGCATAGTATGCCCACTGCTGCAGCTATTTCTGGTCTTGTCACAGTGGCAACATATAGCAGCTTACCTATTGCTCTGCAATACATGTCATTGTTGGGTTGTAAGCTTTCTGTTTCATTGCTCTTTTGATAGTTTGGTTCCATAGGAGTTTTCATCTTGCTTATGGAATTGTTCCAAGATTTCTGAGATTTTCTGAGATTGATTGATTGAGAAGATAACTTCCATCTTCTCTCTCTTTATTGGATTCCCAGATAGTAGCTGATGTTCCCAAGTTCTTTGATTTCCTTTATTTTTTTTTTCAGTTTGTAAACTATCTCATTGTAATCCCCTTCTTGTTCAAAACAAGTTATGTCATCAACATGGATACAGATGTATATCCATCTGTCTTCTTGATTCATGCAGTAGAGACAGGGGTCTGCTTTACTTCTTGAGAATCCCTCTCTGTAAGTACTTTGTTTACTTTCTCATTCCACATCCTTGCAGATTGCATAAAACCGTAGATGCTCTTCTGAAGTTTACACACAGAGGGCCAGATTCTCATAGAATTTCGCTTGCGTATCGTAAGCCATTTGCACTACGCCGCCGCATCGTACTAGAGCAGGTGCCGTATTCTCTAACCAAAAGCGATCGGGAATCGGCGTACTAGCCTCATTTGCATATGCAAATGAGAAAACAACGTAAAGGCCACCTAGTGGCCGGAGTTGTCATTACAACTACGATCCGCAAGTGCAATGGTTTTACACTTGTCGGATGTTGAAGCGTATCTATGCCAAAGTGATGCTAAGCATCACGCGCATAGATACGAGGCAAAAAAAACGGCGATACGTCGGGGTATCTGAGATACTCCGTCGTATCGCCGCTGAGAATCTGGCCCAAGGTTGTCTCCTTGCTCAAACCCTGGTGCTTGCTCCATGTAGAGATCTTCCTTAATGTCTCCATATAGAAAAGCAATTTAAATGTCTAGGTGTTTCACTTGCATGCCCTTCCTGGCTGTAATGCTAAGAAGCGCTCTGATGGTGGAGTGTTTTACGATGGGAGTGAATGTTGTATCATAATCTTCACCAGATTTCTGGAATTAAACCTTGGCAACTAGTCTGGCTTTGTATTTGTGGATATTCCCTTCTGCTTCTGACTTTACTTTGACAGTCCACTTACTTCCTATAGCTTTGCGGTTAGGAGGGAACTCTGTGAGTGTCCAGGTTCTATTTTCTTGAAGTGATTTTAATCCTTCTTCTGCTGCCTTTCTCCATTTATTGACTTCATGTTTTGGAGGTTTTTCTATGTCTTCCCAGGATGTTGGTTCAATTATGCTGTGTGTTTTGACAGCGTATGACAGCTTGCGGGGTGGTATCCCCTTTGTAGTCCGAGTGGATCCTTTGACTTCAGGCAGTTGAGCAGGATCTGGTGGGGAACTTGCTTTAGACATTGTAAATTCAACCTCTTGTTCCTCCTGCACAGGTTCGCTTTGGTCGACCTTTTCTTCTGGTTTTCTTGACATATTCACTTCACAGCTTTCAGGGATTGGTGTTTTTGGTGATTGGCTCTCATCAAAATAAGCACTACAGCTTATTGTCACTTTGTCAGTCTTTGGGTGTAGGATTCTGTAACCCTTATGCCACGTACACACGATCACTTTTTGTGATGAAAAAAAACGTCATTTTATCTCACGAAATAAAACAACATTTTTCCTTGTCAATATATCTTTATTGAGGTGATAAAGAAATGTACAATTCAACAAAATAAAATAAGTTAATTACAGACACAGAATAATTTCTTGGTTTACATAAGTGGTAAGTTCACAACAGGTGAGTCTGGTGGCTTCAATGGACATATTAATAGTACAGATAAGGTTATAACTAAGGGTCCTTTCACACGGAGCGGAGCGTTTTTCGGTCCGCTCTGTGTGCCCGTCAGCTCAGCGGGAGGGTCTCCGCTCAGCTGTCGGCGGACGGGGCGGTCCCCGCACACTGTGCAGGGACCGCCCCGTCTCTCCTCCGCTCTCCCCTATGGAGAGTCGGATGGAAACGGACCGTCTGTCCGTTTGCATCCAATCCGTTTGGCCGGACGGAAGAAAAATAGGACATTCTTCCGTCCGCAAAAACGGATGCGGATCGAGCGGACGTTAGCGGATGCATCATCCGCTAACGGTTCCGCTCCCATAGGGACACATTACAAGTCCGTAAACGGACTTGTAATGAGCGGACCGTTCGTCCGCTAGTGTGAAAGGGCCCTTAGAGACCAATTTTCTGGAGTTTATTTAACCACTTAAGGACCCCCGCACGCACATATACGGCCACAGAATGGCACGTACAGGCACAAGGGCGTAAATTTACGTCCCCGCCTGAGTGCGGTTCGGGGGTCCCATCGGGACCCCCTCCGCGGCGTGCGGGGGTCCCCCTACCTCTGGGAGCGATCCGGGATCTGCGGGCGGATGTCTGTGATATCCGCCCCCCCCGCGATCGCTCCCAGCCAATGGGAGCGCGCTCCCAGCCTGTCACTTCCTCCTCCTGTGTTTACACAGGAAGGAGGAAATGATGTATTCTCTCATCGCAGCGCTGTTTCCCAGCGCTGCTGATGAGAGAAGACATCACAAGTAAGTGTGCACCAACACAACACTGACACACACTCACATAGGCATATTAACCCCTTGTGATCGCCCCCCCCACCCCCCTGTCACAGTGTCACTGAATGCAGTGATTTAATCACTGCATTTAGTGTCAGTGTGACATGCAGTGTAAAAAACAGTTAGTGTTAGGTTCAGGATAGCCCCCTCACCCCCCCTAATAAAGTTTTAACCCCCTGATCACCGCCCTAGTTAACCCTTTCACTCCCTATTGCCAGCGTCACTAAGCGATCATTTTTCTGATCGCTGTATTAGTGTCGCTGTTCCCGCTAGGTAGCTATTTTTTTTTTTTTACTAAAGACATGTGGCTAAATAAATTTTGGCCTAAATGTTTGACTAAAATTTAGTTTATTTGATTTTTTTTTTAACAAAAAGTAAAAAATAGTGTTTTTTTTTCAAAAATGTCGCTCTATTTTTGTATATAGCGCAAAAAATAAAAATCGCAGAGGTGATCAAATACCACCAAAAGAAAGCTCTATTTGTGGGAAGAAAAGGACGCAAATTTTGTTTGGGAGCCACGTTGCACGACCGCGCAATTGTCTGTTAAAGCGACGCAGTGCCGAATCGCAAAAACACCTTGGGTCATTTACCAGCGTATTGGTCCGGGTCTTAAGTGGTTAAAGATGCTTTGTTTCTTCCAACCAGCCCAGATGGTTTTAGGGCTGTGGTTTAGGCAAGAGTCCTGATGCGTCAACGTAAGTGTTTCAACCAAAATCAACCTTATAACAATGCAAAGAACATGTATAATAACGAGGTTCATAGTCAGAGCCCAAGGCGGGGGGAGGAGGGTGGGGAGGAAAGCGGGGAGGGGAGAAAGGGGTGTCTGCAGGAGTGGTCCGGAATTGGCTGTCAATATCAAATATACGCTAAGCGGTAGACTGTTAAACAGGCTGGGCTACCATGGTAATAATACAATATCATTGATTTCATTGGGTATTGCATATTCATACCACGGTTTCCAGGTTCTTTCGAATCCAGCGGTCGCGTCCATGTCGATTGCCATCATTTTGGCGTGAGTCATAGCTAGGTTCGTTACTTCGTTAATTGATAGATTAGGGGTTTTCCATGCTTTTGCCAATGTTTGTTTTGCAGCTGTAAAGAGCTGTGTTAATAGTTTAAATTGTTTATGTGAGACATTTTTGGGTTTGAGGTTTAATAATGCGCTTTTGGGGTCCAATGGGATCCCCTTACCCGATAGTTGACTGATTATTGTGAAAATTTCTGACCAGAATAACTGTGCTTTAGGGCACGACAACCAGATATGAAAGAATGTTCCTGGAGATGAGCAGCCCCTGAAACAATGTTCAGGGTAGTTTGGCACACATTTCGCAATCCTAGTAGGAACTAGGTACCATCTAGTAAGAACTTTATAGTTAGTTTCACAAGCTAGTACATTTATTGAAGCAGATTTAGTGTTGGTCCATATTTGATTCCAGTCTTCTGGATCTAGTTCAATATCCAGGTCTAGTTCCCATTTGTTTACATAGGGGAGTTTCCCCGTAATAGAGTTAGTCAACAACTGGGAGTATATTGATGAGATCAAACCTCTAGAGGGAGGGGTGCTTTTGCAGAGCTTTTCAAAGGCAGATAGTCGGGGAGGGCTGGGGATGGAGTCTGCATAAGGTTTGAAAAAGTTTTTAATTTGGAGGTAATAAAGGTAATAATTTAGTTAATAATGTAAGATGATTAGTCCATTGAGTCTTCTCGTTCAGGAGGATGTGACACAAATCTGCCTCGTTTGCTTGACTGATGGAAGTCTTCATTTTGGTCCTGCTGCGTAGCATGGTTGTTGGCTGAGGATGATGGCGATCTTCTGCGTGTGGATGATGTGGCAGAGGGTTGCTCAATTAATTTGAAGTCTTGGGGTCACATGGGCTTGGTGTAACTGGTCAGGTGACCTGCAGACTATCTTTGTCCCTTGCAGTGTAAAAACATATTTAGCATAAGAGGGAATAAGGGAATGTTTTTCCACCCCATTGGTATTTAAGAATGTTGTACGTTGCCTAATAACTCAATCAGGAGGGGCTGGATCAATAGGCCATCTGTCATCTATGTAGCCAGAATAATTAGTCGCTGAGAGTGGATGGAAGGTGTCATGATTTGTCCGCATAAACTATTTGGTAGTTGTAGAGCCATTTTGAAAAGTCACTATGATGTTTTAAAAGGGTTTCAATCCTTGCGTGCCTAAGTGTGGTACAGTAGATTTGCCATCTTCTCGGACACAAATACTGATGTCTTCAATGAGCATTTGGTGAGGATGATTATGTCAGAGGGTTGCCAATGGGGGGACCAGTCAGCCTTTTTAGTGGGTGAGGAGCTTCCTAATTGAGATGTCCTGTCCTCTTGCTGCCTGCAGTATTCTAGGCCTATAGTAATGAAATTTGGTTATTATGTCCCTCTCAGCCTTTTTAGGGATGAATCCTGTCCATTTCTAGGCGCTCTACAGGGATGCCTGGGAGCAGTTCTTGGCATAGGGCAAGAATGGTGGATTGAAGGTCTACTACAGACTCTGGTATGCCCCTAAATCTCAGGTTTGACCTTTTTGCCCGATTTCTCAAAATCCTCCAGTCTATTTTGCAGGGTTAAATTTTCTTCCTTGAGGGTATCTATATCAGACATGCATTCCTGAGTAAAGATTTCTATTTCATCTACCTTGGTTTCCAGGGCATCTGTGCGGTTCCCTATCTCCCTTATTTCTCTTGTGAGACTTGAGGTGATTTGTTCAGATGTCTGTTTAAGTGCTCTGTGAAGCATCTTTTCAAATTGTTTGAGCAATCCTGAGGTGATTTCCTTGTCACCTTTATCCAACTGTGGTGACACATTTGAGTCCTCTCCCTCACTATCTGAGGTAATATTGGACAGAGATGCCATAAGATTAGTTGTTTTGGCAGTTTTAGCTGCCGTTTGCTTTCTCTGTTTCCCTGAGGGGAGCTGTTCTGAGGCGAGCGGTGCTGTCTTGGTGGTGCCTTTGCTCAGCTGAGGGCTGCTTGGAGGATTAGTTTTTGTCCTGTTTCTGGCACCTCCTAGCACCATTCTTTCACCCAAATGTCCCCCTCACCTTCCTACAGCTTGTGGTCCGTTTATGGGATGGTTTGACCGGATCAAATACCGGGTTATCCACGGCTTTCTTCTCCGAGTAGGCAGGCATGTCTGCTCCTCTAGAGCCCGCCCATGTCTGCCAAAACAACATTTTTCAAACTTCATTTTAAAAAAGAAGTTGCATACACATTATCGTTTTTCCAAAAAGCTCTAGCAAAGCGCGGTGATGTACACCACGTTTGACGGCACTCTGTTCCATTGAAGCTCCGTCTCATAACTTGCTTCTGAGCATGCGCAGGTTTAAAAACGTTGTTTTAAATGTCGTTTTGCCCACACACGATCACTTTTTATGACACAAAAAACGACATTTTGAAAAAAGCATGTTTGAATTTTTTTTTTTTGTCGTTTTTCAGAAGACATAAAACAACGTTTTGCCCACACACAATCATTTAAAAAAAAAAAAATCATCACAAAAAGTGATTGTGTGTACGCAGCATTAGTTTGCTCACTGTAGCCTACTAGAATGCCCTCTATGACTCTCTTCTCCAGCTTGGATTGCTTTTCACTTGGAATATAGGCATATGCTTTACATCCAAACAGGGCCGATCCTAGGCGCCCCCACATGGGCGTGGTCATCTTGCCAACTCCCCTCCTTTACAAATATTTCTATGGCAACGACTCATGGAGATGCTTCTCTAAGTAGTCTTTGTTAGCCTGGGATACATCCAACAATCTTTTAACAATAAACAAAATACAGGAAGAGAAGCAGACTACTCTAATGGGACCTAGAAGAGGGGAGGGGGGGTTTCTCTAATGGACACAGAGAGGGCCTCTGTTAGAAAGAGCCCCCAGACATACTACAGGAGACGGTCAGAGACTGCAGACATAATACAAGGAATGGTCAGAGACTGCAGAAGTGATACAAGAGATCAATGCAGCCTCATCAGTGCCCACCAAATGCAGCCTTACCAGTGACAATCAATTGCAGCCTTATCAGTACCCACCAATTTCAGCCTCATCAGCGTCCACCAATTGCAATCTATCAATGCCCACCAATTGTAGCCTACTAGTATACCAGTGCCCACCAATTGCAGCCTACCAGAGTTCACAGATCACAGTTAAGGGCAAATCATAGTGGCCCTTTCCCATGTGATCAGCTGTGTTCAATCACCCCATCAGTACTTATATATGCCACCTATCAGTGCCCAGATCAGTGAAGGAGAAAAATTACTTATTTGCAAAATTTTATAATAGAAACTAAGAAACTTTTTTTTTTTTAAATATATTCTTTTTTCATTTGTTTTGCAAAAAAATCTGTGGTGATCAAATAACACCAAAAGAAAGCTCTATTTGTGTGGAGAAAAAAAATATATAATTTCATATGGGTACAGTGTTGAAGGAGCAGTACGATGAGAAGGAGCAGTATAATAGGGGCAGTGTGATGAGAAGGAGCAGTATGATGGGGGCAGTGTGATGAGAAGGAGCAGTATGATCGGGGCAGTTTGACAGGGGGATATTGTGACAAGAGGCAGTAAAAAGGCAGTATAACAGAAGGGCAGTATAATGAGGGATCACTGTGAAAGGAGGGGGACTGTGTAACAAGAGGCAGTATTACGGGGTAGTTTGACAGGAGGGGGTAAATATGACAGAAGGGAGCAGTTGACGAGGGGCCAGAATGATGGAGGGGCAGTGTTACAGGAGGGGGGCAGTATGACAGGGGGTATTGTGCCAGGGGGTTCAGTGTCACAGGTGGGGGGGTTCAGTGTCACAGGTGGGGGGCCAGTGTCACTGGTGGGGGGGGTTCAGTGTCACAGGTGGGGGCCAGTGTCACAGGTGGGGGGGTTCAGTGTCACAGGTGGGGGCCAGTGTCACGGGTGGGGGCACAGGTGGGAGGGTCAGATCACAGGTGGGGGGGCCAGTGTCGCAGGTGGGGGGCAGTGTCACAGGTGGGGGCACAAGTGGGGGGGGTCAGTGTCACAGGTGGGGGTGCAGTGTTGGGCTTACCTTACATGAGAAGGGTAAAAATGCAATAAGCAGCAGCCCGGCTGGCATCTCCAACTATAAAGGGGAGGGGGCGGGAGGGGCCGATCGGCAGCTCTGGGATGTCCCTCCAGCCAGCATAGTTCACTTCCTGAGTCTCAGTGTATACAATGTAGAGGGGAGGGGCCTCTGACCCCAGCATGTATCGGCAAGACTCAGAGTGTGCAAGCATTGGGACAAACTTGTGCACTGAATTTGGTGCCTGCTCGGGTCAGAGGCTCATCCCCTCTCCATTGTACACACTGACTCTGACACTCAGGAATTTAACTGTGCTGAGAGTGAGAGGGGCATTCTGCAGATATCGCAGAGCGGCCAATCGGCTCCTCCCGCCCCCTCCCCTGTATAGTTGGAGATGCCAGCTGGCTCAGAGGTACAGGGGGGGTGTGGGGACCCCCCACACTGGCGGAAGTGCCACCCTTATTCCGCCACAGTAAACGGCCGCAAAAGTTCGTATGGGGGGGGGGACAGAAGGGGGCTGTGTCATGGTGCGCCTGTGTGCTGCCATACTAGATGAGAGCAGGGGCGGCGGCAGCATAACTTTTCTTCAGACAGTCACCCCTGGCTTCAGTGCCCTCCCGACGCCTTAGCAGCTGCCGACTCTCAGCTCTGTGTGTGACTCAAGGAGAGGAGGAGGGAGCAGTCTGAGTCTGACACTTCGGCCGCTCAGCGCCTCTACCTCTGTGGCGCCGGGGTGCAGAGCACCCCTCACACCCGCCCAGGATCAGCCCTGCATCCAAACACTCTAATGTGTCCTATCTAGGCTTTGATCCATGCCACATTTCAAAAGGTGTTCTATTAATGGCTCTAGAGGGTAGTCTTTTCTTTAGGTAGGTTGCAGTTATAACTGCTTCTTCCCAGTACTTGTGAGGTAGGTTGGCATCCGACAACTTGCACCTGGCCATTTCTATAAGAGTGCGATTTATTTATTTTTCTTTCTGCTACACCATTTTGTTCGAGTGTATGGTGCGGTTGTCTGGTGTACTATTCCTTGTCTCTTAAGATATGAGGCCACTTCTTTGCATATTTATTCCCCACCATTGTTGGTGTGTATTATTCCTGGTTTGCGTTGAAATTTGTTGCTAGACATGGCAACAAACTCTTGAAGTTTCTCTGATGTTTAATCTTGTGTTTCATAAGATAAGTAGTTGTGTACCTGCAATAATCATTGTAACAGAACGTCCCACACTCCGATTGAGTGCTTCCATCATATACCGCTTCCTATCAGTCTGGATATAGATATCAGATATTCCAGCTGCCCTCAACACACAACGAGACGAGACTTGTTTGTGTGCTAAACATTGAGAGCTTAATAGAACCAAGAATGCAACCTTATATACAGTTTAAAGAGGAGGTAACCAGAACATAAATTACCATGAGCTAATTAACTAATCTAGGGATGCACCGATATATCGGAGACCGATACATATCGGCCGAAAATAGCTCTTTTATGGAAATGCCGAAACAACAAAAAATTTGCCGATAATGACCCACCTCCCCTGCCCGCCCACAATACAAACTCCAAACACTGCCCACCAATCTGAAGCCCCCGCCACCTGCTGAGACTCTGCCCAGACCCCACTCAGACTGACCTTCTGTGTGAGCGGCGGAAATTCTCTGGTACAGTGCAGGTATATCAATAGATTGCCACATTGAAAATGAGGGAGGGAGTGGGGGGGGGGGGTTGGCACAGCTAAATTCCTTCAGGCCCGCACCTCTAAGCCACAGTTATTTGACGTGCTTACAATCAGCTCCCGGCGGCATAATCTTGCGACCAGCAGCTGTCTTATACTTGATTCCAGCCTGAACGTCTGATGCACTGCGGAGGTATCTCCCCTCCCCCACATCACCCCATTCCCAAGAATTCCCCAATCACACCTCACCATCTCCCGCTGGCCGCTCCGCTCCGGGCCTCTGCCAGCTCCGCTTCCCGTATACCATTTAACGGAGGTAAGATCGTACCGCAGTAAATGAAAATAGCAAACCTGCTATTGGCTATTTCAAAATTCGATAGCCAATCACTGGGCGCAAGGTCCTATACTTCATCCTTCTTTACAGTCGCTGGCTTGGCTGGCATTGCTGTTGAAGGTCAGGTGCTAAGGGACCGAGGCCTGTCGGATTCAGTAATATCCACCATGCTGAGGGCGCGGAAGTCATCTTCTATAAAGATTTATCATCGCACGTGGAAGGCCTACATCTCTATGTGTGAGGGGATGGGGTGGCGTCCGTGTACATACTTGGTTTCCAGGTGTCAGGTACATACTTACCGAGACCGAGATGCTGAGGGCGGCTCATGTTTGCGACCCGACGCAATCCGCCCCCTGGAGTTGGGACAGAGGGGGAAAGGTGCAAGGAGGCACTGGTACCAGAAGCGGACAGAAAGCTTGATATGAATTGTCAGACAGGAAGTAGTGGTGGCATTAGTTCAGGCACACAGAGCCGGAAGTCGGGGGCAAGGGCTGAAGAGCGCGCGCGTGCACGCTAGTGCGCGATTGGCGCCATTTCGGCTTTAAAAGTGTCACTTTGGTGTCTGATCTGCATCATTGTGCATAGATCCTGTGACCCTGTTAAACCTGTTATCTGTACTGACCCGGCTCCGTCTGACCACCCGAATCTCTCCAGCCCGACTCTTGGCTTGCTCTGACCTTGCTTTGTCTTATACCTACCGTTGCCAGACTTCCTGCCTGAACCCTGACCACGCTTTAGCCTACGAGATTCTCTGCCTGACTACGTGTTTGACCCGGCCTGCCTGACCCCGCGACTGATCACGCTGTACTAACCCGGCTGACTCTTCTCCTCTGCACCAGCCGTTCCTGGATGACCAGCATCCTGTGCTTAACTACTGCCATCACCCAGGCACTCCTAACCCACTGCGCTCCTGAGCCCGCTGCTCCTGAGCCAGAGCTGCCAGAGAGGCCTCCTCCTGCGACTAGGCTCTGACTACCAGGTAAGTTCTAGTACTTGATGAAGCCGAAGGTCAGGAGCTGGTTAAAATAGACCGGTCAGGCCTCTGGAGGTGTGGGTGCGTAAGCGTGCCCATGCACGCGCCGCCGGACCGCACATAGGCGAATGGCGCACGGGCATGCGCCGTAGCTCTTTTTTACCTCACATGTTCGCCATTCTGTGTCTGGCTTCCACACCTTCCACTTAATTAGATACTGTAGTTGCCTCCCTCTCTTTCTGCAGCCCAAAATGGATTCCACTTCGAATTCCTTCTCCCCTTCTATCTCCACTGGCGGAGGTGGAAGTTCTTCTCTCCCAGGGAAGGAGTCGAGTACCACAGGCTTAAGGAGGCATGGAAAAAAGAGTGGATCCTGTAAGAATCAGGTAATGCTAGTTCAAAGGCCACGGCGTTGATTTTCAATTTAATCTTGAAGGGGCCAATGAACCTTGGGCCCAATTTCCGTGAGGGAATTGGCAATTTAAGGTTAATGGCAGACAACCAGACCTTCGCCCCAACTTCAAACGCCGGGCACTCCTTCTTCCCCCGATCATAGAATCTCTTGTAGCCCTCCTGGGCCTGCTGCATCACCTCTCGCAGCTTCCGAAAATCTTGTTGAACAGAGGTTATATACTCCTGGACCGCTGGAACAGGTATCTCAGGGATGGAATCTGGGAGGAAGGAGGGATGAAAACCAAAATTGGACCAGAAGGGAGTTTGATTAGTGGTGGAGTGGACAGAATTATTGTAGGCAAATTCGGCAGACGGTAACAGGGACAACTAGGGCTGGACTGGGACAGAAATTTGGCCCTGGACTTCATCCAGACTGGCCCACTTTGACAGGTCTCTCCCATGGTGGCCGGACAACTTCCGCGCACCCCCGGCCACCCAAGCCACCTCTCCCCCTTCACTAGCCACTAGCCGTTCTACTTTATTAGAGTAGAACGGCTGGTACTGGTACTCTTATAGGCAGTACCAGTGGGGAAGCTAGACATTGTTTCACCTGGGGCAAAGAATCAGTTCGGTGCCCCCCCCTTATGGGACAAGATTAGGCAGAAGTGAGAAACTCCAAGGCCATAGCTGTTGAGTCAGCTGTCTGTCCCTTCCCCCATGCTCCTCTGTCGTCCCCCCTGCTCCTCCCCCTGCTTCTTTGTTCCCCCCAGGCGAGCACTGCGGGGAGGGAGAGACAGAGGGGGGCGGCAGACCACTGTCACTGAAGCCAGCCCACTAAGCTATCGGCCCACCGGGAAACTCCCCGTAGTCCCAATGGCCAGTCCATCCCTGGACAACCAATCATCCTGGGAGACTGAACAGAAGCAGCGAAGATATTGTTCCAACGTCTGATTGGTCCTTTCCATCTGACCATTGCTCTGAGGGAGGTAAGCAGAAGAGAGACAGATTTTTTTTGCAGGGATTTGCAAAGCTTCTTCCAGAACTTAGACGTGAACTGTACACCCCTGTCGGAAACCATGCTCTTGGGTACCACGTGGAGCCTGACAATTTCTTTGAAGAAGATTCTAGCCGTATCTGCAGCAGAGGGCATACCCACCATCGACAGGAAGTGTGCCATCTTAGAAAGGCGACCAGGATCAAGGTGAAGCCCCCAGATGGTGGCAAGTCCACGATGAAATCCCCATGGGCGCTCCGGAATAGGTAATGGCTTGAGTAGTCCCCAGGTCTTGGTGTTTGGCCCTTTTATTGCACTGAGGCGGCGTACACACGACCGAGGTTCTCGCTGGAAACCAGCGAGAACCTCGCTGGAAGCTGCATTCCAGCGAGGACCTCGGCCGTGTGTACGCTCTCGGCGAGCTTCCCGTCGGGAAGCCCGTCGAGCAGAAATAGAGAGCACGCTCTCTATTTGCTCGACGGCCCGCCTGGAAGAATGGCTGGTTGCCATTCCCGACGGGCGGGTCGCCGATTTCGACCGCCGGCAGGGAACCTCGACGGGCGGAACGATGTGTTCTGCCCGTCGAGGTTCTCTGCCGTGTGTACGTGGCCTCACAGTGGGTACATGACGTGACATACGTTTTGCAGTCGTGCCTCCACCTTGGCCACCAGAAGGAATGGGAAACCAACGCGGCAGTCTTTCATGTCTCAAAATGAACTGCCAGTTTATGGTCGAGAAAAGTGCTCAGGACCAACTGTCTAGTTTCCACTGGCACAAAGATTTTGCCTCGAGACCAAAGCAAGTCATCCCGCCTTTCCAAAGAGGCTTCCTGGTCAGAACATTGTCTAGATGCTACTTTGAGAGAAGTTTGTAGGTCCGCCTGTGAGACCAGAAGAAAATTCCGAGAAGATAGGATGGTACTGGGTTCAGATGTACAGCTCCCGGTCCCCGACATCATCATTTTTCTCTGGGGGGGCTCAGCTTCCGGGAAGCATAGGCTACTGGGTGTAATAGGGACTTTAGCCCTTGTCTCTGCGATAGGATCGCGCCAGTGGCAGTCTCAGAAGCGTCAACTTCAAGAATAAAAGGCAGTGCTGGGTCTGGGTGTCGCAGAACAGGTGCAGAGGAGAACACCGCCTTAAGCTTCATGAAGGCTTCCTGGGCCTCTTGAGACCATTGAAAACGGTTATCCTGACGGGTAAGCTTGGCGATGAAGCAATGATGGAGGAAAAGCCAATGATAAATCTTCTGTAGAAGTTAGCAAAGCCGATGAACCGTTGCACCCCTTTCTTGTCTACCGGAGCTGGCCATTCTTGGATAGCCTTGACCTTCTGCGGATCCATGGCAACCCCACTGGTGGAGATAATGAACCCCAGGAATTGCACAGAAGTTTTCAAATTCGCACTTCTCAGCCTTGAGGTACAGCTTGTTCTCTCTAAGTATGGTAAGGACCTTCTTGACGTGGTACTGGTGCAGTTTGATTGAGGCTGAGAAGATGAGGATATCGTCCAAATACACCACTAAAAAGTCATCCAGAAGATGTCGTTAACCAGATGCTGAAACATGGCAGGAGCATTAGAGTCCAACAGGCATTACCAGATATTCATAGTGCCCAAATCTAGACCTGAAGGCGGTCTTCCACTTATCTCCAGCCCTAATCCAAATGAGGTTGTAGGCCCCCGGAAGTCGAGCTTGGAGAAGATTTGCGTTGATCGGAAGCGTTGAAATAGTTCCGGGATAAGAGGCAATGGATATCTGTTTTTGACAGTTATGTTATTTAGTTCCCGATAATCCATACAAGGTCTGAGAGAACCGTCCTTTTTCTCAACGAAAAAGATTCCCGCTCCGGCTGGGGAAGAAGATGGGCGGATAACGTTTTTTTTTTCTCCAGATTTTCATCAATGTAGGCCTTGAGGGCCTTCAACTTGGTCTCAGACAAGGGCAAGATACGACCGAAGGGAACCTCGGGACCAGGTAGGAGGTCGATGGGGCAGTCGTATGGACGATGAGGAGGAAGACGGGCGGCCTGCTGTTTATCAAAGACTTCCTTGATCTTCAAATAGACCGAAGGAACATGTTGAAGGTTTTCCGGTGGAGTTGTTAAGGTAGAACATGTGGCAGTGGTTGACAGGAGACAATGTTGGGAGCAATAGGGAGATGTGAAATTAACCTCCTTCTTGAGCCAGTCTATGCAGGGTTGGTGTGCCTGTAGCCACGGAAGGCACCAAGATAATGGGAAACATGGGGGACGGAATGAGATCTAGTCGCAGAAAGTCTTGGTTCCCAGAATCGGTGATGGCCTGAATAGGATTGGTTTCTTGTGTGATCAGTCCGGAACAAGGGAGAGAGCCG
The DNA here is from genome assembly GCA_029574335.1 of Rana kukunoris. Classification (NCBI taxonomy): domain Eukaryota; kingdom Metazoa; phylum Chordata; class Amphibia; order Anura; family Ranidae; genus Rana; species Rana kukunoris. The sequence continues at coordinate 103,818,712 of CM056049.1, forward strand.
TCTGCCAAGTGAACTTGTAGGTAGTGATCTTTGGTGAGGAGAGGGACATGCAGCTTCTGGGCCAAGGTGGAGTCCAGAAAGCAGCTGCAAGCTCCGGAGTCAATAATAGCCGGTAGGCGAGTTGCCCCTTCCGGTAGCTGTAAGGAGAGAAAAAGAACAACATAAGTCTGTGGAATGCTGGAGACGTGATAACTGAAGGCGGGCTGAGGCTTTGACTTACTGGGTATCACTGGGCAATTATGAAGGAAGTGGCCAGCTTCCCCACAATAGAGGCACAGGTTGGCTTGGCGCCTACGTTGTCTTTCCTCGGGAGTGAGAGGGGCCAGAACTAGGCCGAGCTGCATAGGCTTAGGATCTGGAAAGGAGGCAACTGGAGGAGCCGGGGGAGGCGGTGGTGCTGAAGTTAATCTTGCCGGAGTCCATTTGGGACGTGTAGCCTGAAATCACTGAGTGTCGCTCCCATAGGCGCCTGTCAAGCTGGGTGGTGGACTGAATCAAGTCTTCCAGGGAGGTGGGAGTCTCGGTTCACGCCAACTCGTCCTTAAGGGCTTCCGAGAGTTCTTGGTGAAACTGATACTTTAGAGCTGCCTCGTTCCAGCCTGTGTCGGCCGACCACTTCCTGAATTCAGTAGTATAATCCTCCACAGGTCTTCTTCCTTGATTTAAGTTATGAAGGATGGCTTCCGCCGTGGCTGAATGCAGAGGATCATCGTACAATTTGGCCATATGCTCAAAAAAGGTGTCAATGGAATCCAGTATCGGGCTTCTTTGTTCCATTAGGCCGTGAGCCCATGCTTGTGGTTCTTCCGTAAGGAGGGATATCACAAACCCCACCTTCACGACCTCTGAACAGAAGGTTCTGGGTTGGAGGGCCAGGTACAGTGAGCAGGCGTTCTTGAAGGCCCGATACTTCCTGCGATTGCCTGCGAATCGCTCGGGTGTTGGAACCCGAGGTTTAGGGTGAGTCAGCACCACGGCTGGACTCGTGGAAGCCTGAGAGGCCGAAGCCCCAGTAGGTGGAGCAGACGATGGAGCTGAAGGTCCAGGCGAACCGGCTACTTGCTGGAGGCGGCCATCGATCTGTAAGTATCCCTCTTGTAATTTTTGTACTGCTTCGGTCAGTGCGGAGACCTGCTGGCAGAGGGTCTCAAAAGGCGAGCACGCCCTGTCGGCCTCAGACATCTGGCTGGTTTGTACTGTCAGGTATGTACTTACAGAGACCGAGATGCTGAGGGAGGCTCACCTTTGCGACCCGGCGCGATCCGCCTCCTGGAGTTGGGACAGAGGGGGAAAGGCGCAAGGAGGCACCGGTACCAGCAGCGGACAGAAAGCTTGATATGAATTGTCAGACAGGAAGTAGTGGTGGTGGTTTACTGGAGACAAGCTGTGGATCAGATAGCAACAGTTCAGGCACACAGAGCAGGAAGTCCGGGGCAAGGGCTGAAGACGGGTTCAGGGGTACAAGCCGAAGGTCAAGGGTTGGAGAAGGCAGGATGTCCAGAGGTACAGGCCAGAGGTCAAGGGCAGGAGATGGCAGCAATTCAGGGACGTAAGCCAAAGGTCAGGTTTAGGAGTGAGAGCAGAGTTGTGAGGAAATCAGGGTCAAACAGGCAGGTTCAGTAACAGGAAGCATACACAGGAGCTGATGACAAACCATCAACCTGCCAAACGACAGGAGCTGGTTTAAATAGATCGGTCAGGCCTCTGATAGGCTCGGGAAGGTGCGTGCGTTTTTTTTCAGCGGCCCCTGGTGGCTCATTCATTGGTGAGTATGTTTGTGCAAGGGGTTCGACATGTGGCCCCTCCGGTTCGACCACCGCTGCCTCTGTGGGATTTAAATCTGGTGCTCTCGGTGCTTCAGAAACCGTCATTTGAGAACATTAGGGAAAATTCCCTATAGACACTCTCTCAGAAAGTAGCCTTTCTAGTGGCGATTACATCTGCCAGGAGGGTTTCTGAGTTGGTGGCCTTGTCTTGCAAGTCTCCCTACTTGATCCTCCACAAGGATAAGCCTTTGCAGCCTTTGTTTCTCCCAAAAGTTGCTTGGGGACGTACCTAAGGTCAAGATTAAAGTGCTGTGTCCGTCAATGAATGAAAGAGAAAATAGGATTTTTGTACTCACCATAAAATCCTTTTCTCTGAAGTTCATTGACGGACACAGCACCCACTCCTCCTTTTCTGTTTGTACTGCCTTTTAACAAACTGAGCTGCTGGATGCAGTGTGAGGGGTTATAGCCAGTAGGACCACCCCCCGGGCAGTACTGTGCAGATTTGCTGTTTTTACATGTTCTGCCTAGTCCTCTCCTGAAGGTGGCGATACAACCCTAAGGTCAAGATTAAAGTGCTGTGTCCGTCAATGAACTTCAGAGAAAAGGATTTAATGGTGAGTACAAAAATCCTATGTTTTACTACTTCCCATTCCTTTTCAGATATGTAAACTAAACAATTTTTTATAGTTCTTTTTTTTTTTGTCTTTTGTCTTTTGTAACATATTTTTTGTGATTGTCTACTACTGAATGCTTACTATGATTGTTTGTTTTTACATTTTTTTTGTGTATTGTGTCTTAAATACATGACAATGCATTATTGATCATGTGTACTGTACATTCTTTCTCATACTCTCCTATGGTGTTACGTGAATTATTGAAATTTATAGCTGACAAATCTAATGTACCCTTCTTGGTTGTGGGGGATTTAATTAACTATTTGAATCCATATATGGACAAATATGGTACTGTCTACTAAGGGCTCTTTCACACGGGGCTGATCAGTAATGATCCGCCCCGTGCACCTCCGTTTGCTCAGCAGGGATCGCTCCGTTGATCTCCGCTGAGCTGCCGGATGGCAGGGCGGTCCCCACACTGTGCAGGGACCGCCCTGTCAGATCTCCGCTTTCCCCTATGGGGAATTGGATGAACACGGACCGTCTGTCTGTGTTCATCCGATCCGCCAGACGGAAGGAAAAGTAGGTTTTTCCTCCGGCATACTTTGGCAGGTCGGAGCGGATGTCAGCGGACATGTCTCCGCTGACATCCGCGATCCCATAGGGATGCATGTCTGTCCGTTTTTCATCCGACAACGGATGGATGAAAAACGGACACACGGAATGTCCGTGTGAAAGAGCCCTAACACTACCATATCCTTTGCCACATTCCACCAGAAAATCTGCCTGATTGATGTTTGGATGTTGAAACACCCTACTTAACATCATTATGCATGTTTTTCTTGTACTTACATGGCTTTCTCCAGGACTGATCTGGCACTGGGAAACAGTACCATCTTACCCTACGTAAAACACATAAAATATTCTGCCAGAAGCCTGTTAGATCACATCCCTTTGGTTCTTTACTTGCAGTTTAATAAATGTCTATATTGGGGAAGATTCTGGAAGATCAACCCTTAATGGTTAAAACTTTTCACAACTATTGTTGATAGTGTTATTCAGGATATCCGGGAATTTAATGAAGTAAATAAACACTCTGCACATATATTTGTATCATGAGAAACCTTAAAGACATACCTGGGAGGTGTTCTTTCTGCTCAAATATCAACATTAAACCGACCTCAAGAGCATGGGAAAAACATGTTATCAAAGCTGTCAAGCCAAACTTAAAGGGTTTGTAAAGGATTTTTTTTTTATCTTAATAGCTTCCTTTACACTAAAGCGGAGGTTCACCCTGAAAATCAACTATCTACCATTAGATCCAGCATACTGCTGACATCTGCAGTATGCTTTTTTTTTATTTTTTCTGTACTTATCCTTTTATCAGGCTTCTTATCCGGCTACGAGCAGGGATTCCTGTGGGGAATAGGCGTTCCTAAGACAAGCGTAGTTGATTGACGTGCTGGTAAAGCGCGTCACGCCTTCCGAAAATACCCAAAGTGACACTCAGCTGTTTACGGCGCCTGCCGTGTAAAGCTGACTGCGCAGGCACCGTAAATTGCATAGTGTCACTTTGGGTATTTTCAGAAAGGCGTGACGTGCTTTACCAGCACGTCAATCAACTACGCTTGTCTTAGGAACGCCTATTCCCTGCAGGAATCCCCGCTCGAAACCAGTTAAGAAGCCTGATAAAACGAGTACAGACAAAAAAAAAGCATACTGCAGATGTCAGCGGTATGCTGGATCTAATGGTAGATAGTTGATTTAGGGTGAACCTCCGCTTTAATGCAGTGCTGTTTTCATGTCCTCATTGTTCGTTTTTTGCTCTCAAGTTGCTGTAACTCCTCTCTGATCTCCACACTTCCTGGTTGTCTGTTTCCTGATAACCACAGTCCTGGGAGCTTTCTCTCTGTGGTCACTAATCAAGGAGGTGTGATTACTGTGCGTCTAAAACCCCTCAGCACCAATCAGTTTCATTTTCCAAACCATCACTGCCCTGTATTGGCTCTGTGGCTCTGTACAGCACAGGCAGGAAACAACACGCAAAAACGAAACTAGAAACTGCAGGTACATTATATGATTGATTTTTATCTAATTTTTAAAAGGAATCAGTTAACTATTATGCCTCTATACCCTGTAAACAGTCATTTCAGCAAAAATAACTTTTTTATTTACAACTCCCTTAACTTCTTAGGACACCCCTCCTCTGAGACCCAGGCTGCCTGGATTCACTCCTTTTCTCTTTCTAAAAAAGGTTTTTATGCAGAAAGCATTTTTTGAGGAGACGGGGGAACATGGAACACCTCTTGGCCACTATAGTTAACTCCCAACAACCCTTGACTTTCATTAGTGAAACCAATGATGCCACTGGCAGTACTGTAACATCTTCCTCAGATGTACTCTTAGTGTTTAACTCTTTCTATCAAGAGCAATTGCAACTGGTGCTCAATTTTTTTTTTTTGAGGGGGGGGGGGGGGGGCGCGCAAACAAATTAAAAAACATCAAACGCAGCTACTGTGCCAAACGCAGCTACTGTAATTCAGCAGCGACCATAGATAGATTCATGCAATGCAATGCATGAATCTATCTATGATGGTAGAGCAGTCCAGGAGAGAGGGGGCACCGCCACGGATCAAGAGTTGTGCAGCAGCAAAGTATCCGACTGAAGATGCCTAATTATAATTTCTTTATGCGATCACCTTGCCACTCTTTCTCTTTCAGAAGCACCATCTGGGCTGGACTCCCATATAGCCCTACAAAAAGCTTTATCCAGCTCATCTAACATACCCCTGACTGAGCCCTGCATTCTGTATGCTAGACTGCATGTAACATACACTTTACCACTGCACTCTGTGTGATGGCCTCTGTTACATATTCCTGACCCCTGCACCCTGTACACAGGGCTATATGTACAGTGGGTCCTGAGTCCGGATTGGCCGGGAGGAGAAGTGACCAGATTGTCCAAGAGGCGAAGCCGCTGAAGCCCCCTGGGACCTGAATGGGGTAAGTGCGGTGAGTGTTGCAGGCTCATACTGGCAAGCGGGCTGCTCCCCCTCAAAAAAATGGAGCACCAGTCGCCATGGGCCCTGTATAAAACTCATGGGGAAGTTCTACACCCAGAATTGTTGGCTGTGTTTAATAAAGCCTATGATCTTTGAACTTTCCCCCCCTCTATAAATGAGGCAAATATAGGTGTTAGTTTGAAACCTGACAAAAATACTCTCAGACTTGAATCATATCACCCAATCTCTCTTCTAACATAAAGCTTCTAACAAAAGTTCTTGTTAATAGTTTGTCTAAGTTTATTGGTGATATAAGCCATTCTGACCAGACTTTATACCGACTATATCCACAGCTCAAAATATTAAAACACTTTCTACCAACTATTATGGGCAATATGTCCATTCTTTCGTTAGATGCAGCCAAAGCCTTTGATAGTGTAGCACTACCACCAAAGGACCTTCTGGTTTAGATTTTGGGTTTGCACGTTACCTCTAAGTTCGTTGTCTAGGGAGAGATGTCTGTAGTAATTAGAATGTCCACACAATATGTAAAACCTTCAACTGTAGGCTTTATTTTCGCTGCATAAACTTGTGACGTAGAGAGTATAGAGAGAGAGGGGGAAGGTTCAGGTACAATTTCAACGCATAGGCCCCAGCCAGGATAACTAGGCCTACTTCACAGGAACACAGCCTCAGACCAGCGTGGTCCCAAGAATAAGATCACGCACACCCACCTTGCGCCAGGAGGGCCACGAGGCGAAGGACTCCGAAAAACGGCATCTGCCCCTTAAGTATCCCCTCCCAGCATGCACAGCGGGGTCACCACTCCTACTGTACTGCTGTCGAGAAGGGGCACCCAATACACCATGGTACACCTGCATTTCAACAGGGGCCTGAAATGGCAACCCCACCCACAGGCAACAAGGTAAAAATCCTACCAGGCAGTACCACAGCCAGAACAGAGGCAAATTTGTACACAATTCAACAGGTCTGGGCCCAACTATTGACCCAGACATCCCCTACATTTGAAATAGCGCCCCCATCTTTGGGAACCGGGGAGCTACAATAGCATTCAGTTGAACCCATTAATTAGGTTTCACTGTTACAACAGAACTATTAATGCACTAAATTTTATGTAAACATGAATTTCACTGAACAGTCTTTCGTGCTCTAGGACATAATGTAGAACTATGATTAGTGTGATTTTGTTTGGTTTAATTGTGTCATTTGTATTACAGGTATATAATACTAGGTGGAGTCTGACTGTACCCCTACTAAGTATATTAAACTTGGTACTATGGATTTGTGCTCCCCTATGAAAAGTCAGACACTCTCTGGCTATGATAGCGATGAAACTGTAGTGGAAGGCTCACTTTCTGGCAGTGATGATGAAGATGATTTACATCTTAAGAGGTATTTTTATTTTTTTGCAGTTTTTCTTTTCCATTTTTTAGTTATTAATTGTGATGATCAGATACGTAACAATATCCAAAGACACCATACCGGATAAAAAAAATCTTGTTTGTACAGCGCATCAGTTCACAGCAAATAATGTTAAGACGTACCTATACTAATAGATTCCAATTTTTTTTAACAATGTGTATACAGCCTGAAATGAAAACACAATTGTCCCCGCCAAAGTGAACATAATTCAGAGAGTGTTGGGTTCCCAACTCACCTGGACACTACTGGGGTGACCGTCCACAGTTTTACCACAATGCAGTGTCATTGCACACCTTCAGAAAGGTGATCAATGCGTTTTCCAACTCATTGATTCTGTTTTTTCATTCTTATTTTTTTATTTCTGACAAGTCGTGTACATTTTTTCACATGGATGTTAAAGGTTGCAGTTAGAGTAAATACAGTTGGATAAAACAAAAACTGTGTGTCTTCATTTCATGCTGCAAAGCAATAAAATGTAATTATTTTAAAGGGGGTGATTCTTTTCTATACACAATGTAGGTAATTTAAAGGTATACAATGAGTACAGTAAAAGTGAAAGAAATGGCTTTTGCTTTGCAGTAAATAACGCTTCCTTTCACTGGTTGTTGTATGATAGACACATAGGGCCAGATTCAGGAACACTTGCGCTGGAGTATTTCGATATGCGCCGCGTAACTGTGATGATGCGCCGTCGTTTCTATGTGCCCGTACCCACCAAACTAGATGCGCCCAATAACGGGTCATTTGCGACCGGCGGAACGTTCCGACGCCAGAGTATCGTCAGCGCTTATTTTCGCTGGGCGCATCAGTCGCGCCCATTGATTTCCCATGCAAATATGCAAATGAGGTATTTTTCCCAATTCACGATCGGATTAGCACCATACGCTGGCTACATGCGCCGCGCGTATCTGGTCCGTCCGGCGCAAAGTTATTTCTACAAAAGGCTGCTTTATCTTTACTCCAGACGGTCACAGGTCAGCAGGAGAGCAGCTACAGCAGCGTTACCGACGAAACTAGCAAGCTGAACAACAACACTTGCAAGGACAACACCTCTGTGTGCCAACATGCCAGGGGCACTCGTGGTCCTAAGACTAGTACTGGGTCCCTCGCTACGGAGGAGGCGGGCACGTGAGAGGATATACCGCACTCGTATGAACCTCTTTGGCATGGGGGATGAGGAGGTGTATCGCCTCTTCAGATTCAGCCCTGATGTAATACTTGAACTAACCACAACCCTGCAGGATGACATCACCAGCCCAACACACCGCTCACAAGCAGTGCAGCCACTGGTGAAGGTCCTGGCAACACTTCATTTCCTTGCAAGTGGATCATTCCAGCGTACAAGTGGAGTGGTGGCTGGGATGTCACAGTCCTCCATAAGCAGATGTGTGCACCAGGTTGTCCCTGCAATCCTCAGACGCATGTCCAACCAGTTCATCAGACCCACCACTGAGGAGCTGCGGCTGAAGGCAATGACAGATTTCTACAACATTGCCAGATTCCCACGCACCATCGGGGCCATTGATTGCACACATGTGGCACTACAGCCCCCCAGTGCCACAGAGCACATATACCGCAATCGGAAGCATTGGCATTCCATCAACGTACAGGTGATAGCTGATGCCCAGCGCCTCATATGGCACGTCCGTGCCAAACACCCCGGGTCCAGCCATGACAGCTTCATATACCGTCAGAGCCCCATCCCTACAGAATTCGAACAGAACATGTATGGGGACAGCTGGCTGGTTGGTGAGTGACATGGGTGGCAGGCATGACTATCCCCTCCCGTGATGCACAACAGAAGTCGCACATGCATGACTAACATTCTCCTGTCTTTTACCTTACAGGTGACTCTGCATATGCACTGGGACCCCATCTAATGACTCCTTTCCGGAACCCCCAAACCAGAGGAGAGAGAAAATACAATGAAGCACACATCAAAACCCGTGCAGTGGTGGAGCAAACATTTGGGCTCCTGAAGTCCCGTTTCCGCTGCCTGGATAAGTCCGGGGGGACCCTATTGTATTCCCCTACCTTTGTGTGTCAGATCATCGCTGCATGTTGTATTCTGCACAACTTTGCCATGAGAAAAGGCCTGCAGATTGACATACGTGATGACCTGACCCCCGACCCACACAGTCTCCACCTGCCAGAGGACACCCAGTCTGCTGATGGAAGAGCAGTCAGGAGGGTCCTCGCCGTAGGCATCTTTGGACACTAAACCAAAACATTAATAACACAGACAATGCACGCGTGTACACCACTGGATCACACACACCACATGCACATCGCATTGGATTAGCCCAAGTCCAGCATGTAGGAGTTGGGAGCAGCAACGCCAGCGTCAAGGCCCCAATGATGTTACTGTCCATTCACACACCTTTCACACGTCATTCATTCAGCCGTGGGGTTAACTTCACCACCACGGCCGAGGGGGTGACACCCCTTACTGTCAGGAGTGCCACCCTCTCACATTCACACACCATTCACACTGTCCCCTGCACTCCTGACCGTGTGCAGTTCAAAATAAATAAAAAATCTCATCACCTGAGCATGAAAATAAAATATAAACTCATAACCTGAGTATAAAAAAAAGCACAAATATAAACCAAATCAAAAATAACCCTCATCTAGGATGACGGGGGCTCCTCCTTGGGGGCACTCTCGGGCTCCTCATCTGCCTGGAGGGAGTGGGTGGTGGTGGGGGTGTGGGGGCATCTTGAGGAGGCTGTTCCCCGGATGGGCCACTCCGGCCAGCTGTTGGCTGCCTGCCCTCCAAGGCCACTGCAATCCTGCTCAGATAAAGGTTCGTCTGGGCCTGCATCCTCAACTGGCGGGTGATATTGTGCCGCTGGTCACGCTGCCGTTGCCTCCCCTCTTCCCGAATGGCAGCAGTGTTGGCATGTACAGCTGCTGTCAGGTGCCGGACATCAGCCTGCACCTCCCCCAGGCTGGTAACAATGTTCTGAACACCACTGGGCATGGAGCCCAGGCTGTCAGCGACCCGGTCCAGGTGGCCAGCAATCTCCCCCATCTGCTGGGTCTGCTTGGCGTGGTCCAACAGCACCTGGTCCTCGCCCAAATCACACACCCCCCTGGTCTTCCGGGTGGCCTTCCTGGGGGCAGAGGAAGGTTGTCCCCGTGGGGATGGAGTCGCCCTTAAGGGGCTACCTAGGATGGGGGAGGGGATCACAGAGGGCCCTGCAGAGGAGGAGGACTCCTCCAACATTAAAATAAACTCCTGTTCAGGGACAGGCTCCTCCACAACCACCTCTGCTGAAGTGGTGTGGGCACTCTCCTCCTCCACCTCGGTGTCTCCAGCACCCAGGGCCTCGTCAGCAGCATCCCGTTGGGGGGTTGGGGTGGACTGGCCAGCACGAGATGATGGCCCAGCACCGTCATCTGTGGATGACACAAAGCAGACACATGTTGGTGGTCCCACACACTTGGCACATGTACCCACCCCCCCCCACATGCAACACACCAAAAAGGGGGTAAAAATCACTTACCTGTCCTGAAGCCTTCCTCTACGGAGTCATAGCCAGGGACCCCCTCCAACTGCTCCCTGTCCAGGCAGCGGGCGACCACCTCCTCCTCCGCGGTCAGGGTGACAGGACATGGGGGACCACCACCTGTGCCCCTCTCATGGCTCCTAATGGTGGACACCTTGCCCCTCACCTTGCGCCGCAGGTCATTGATTTTTTTTTGAATGTCTGAAGCACTCCGGGTGGAGTACCCCAGCACATTGACCCTGGCAGCAATGGTGGCCAGGATACCCTGCTTCCTTTCCCGGCTGGTCTTCCTGCTTTTTTTCCCATGGAGAAAATCATTAAATGCCTCCATAGCCGAGATTATCACAGTGACCTCCTGGGCATTATAGTTTAGGTTCCTCCTCTCTTTGGGGGTAGCGGGAGCAGCCATTACAGGGCAAAAGTATCTTCCCTGGGGTGGGGGGAAATGGAACTACTTTTGCGCCGGAATGGCGTTTCCGCCAGCGCTTTTAAGCGCCCAGCGGAACGCATTGCGCTGACGTTTCCCAGGAAGTGGTGCCGACGGAAGTTGTGAGCATGCGCACAAGGGGGGCGAGTGGAGCCGCACTCACTGCGCATGCTCCGTGGATGATGCGCTGAACGTAAGCCTCTGCGCTGGGCTCCGCCCATCATTTACATATGATCACACCCAGTTCCACTTGCGTCGGGTTACGCCAGCGCATTATCGTTACTCTGGCGCAAGTTTACGCGCAACTGCTATGTGAATTACAGGACTTGCGCTGAAAGGGTCTTCAGAGTAACGTAAATGAGAAGCGTTACTCCAGAGGAAAGATACTCTCATCTACCTGAATCTGGCCCATACATGCCTGGAGCTACTGTATATTCATGTACTACTCATCTGCAAAGCTCAATAACTTCTTTATACCACTCCAGGATTTGAAGGGACTGTTTGATTTCCACTGTAATGCCCCATACACACGACTGGTTTTCCCATCGGAAAAAGTGCGATGAGAGCCTTTCGTCAGGAATCCCGACCATGTGTATGCTCCATCGGACTTTTTCCCACAGGAAAACTGCCAGGGGAAAAAAAAAGAGCAGGATTTTTTTTCCCATCAGGAGAAATCCTAGCAGGAAAAACATGCATGCTCGGAAACAATTGGACGCATGCTCGGAAGCATAGAACTTAATTTTGTCGGTTCGTCATAGTCTTTTACGTCATCGCGTTCTTGGCAGTCAAAAGTTCACCAAACTTTTGTGTGACTGTGTGTATGCAAGGCAGGCTTGAGAGGAATTCCGTCTGTAAAATCAGTATTTTTTTTTTCTGAAGGAAAAACCTATTGTGTGTATGTGGCATAAGCCACAGCAAATGCATGATTTAGTTGCCTTGGACATGACAGGGTATCTAAATGTAGCTAAGCTGGTTGTACTTAAAGAGGAAATGCAGTCTGCTCACATAATTTGTAATAAAAACATCTTTGACATTCTGAAGCTTCCCTCCAACCACTTTCCATATAATTTTATATATACTGTGATTCTGTCCTTATCAAACATGCTGCAGAAATCTCCCTCCACTGAGTCTGGCTGCAACCTGTACACAGACACACATAGGCACACCTCCAGTTCTGCTGCCCTGCAGCTCTCATTGGCCATCTTATGACTCATCCCCCGCCCTTCCTGGCAAATTCACACGACAGTGAGAGAGAGAGAGCTGTGCATGATGTCATAAGCCTAGGCTAATGACCAGACAAGAAACAGGAAGTGGGCTGTATAAGGTATTTACTGGTAGAACAAAAATGTTTTACTATCCAAAGTTAAAACAATAAGGGCAGAAGATTTAATAGATGGTAAGTTGATACGATGACTTAAGGTCCACTTTAAATGTTTTTTTGATGGCCCTTTTACACACATTCTGCTGTTGAGGATTACCATTACATGCGTTAATGTATGGTATTTTTCACTCTTAATGTGAGTTGTTGTAACACAACCCATTCATTAAAAATGGGGTGCCAACACACAGCAAAAAACAAAACATCCCTGGACTTTGTATTTAATGCAGCGCACCACAACACGGCAAGTGGATTGTAGTGCACTGCAGAGCTGGTGCGTTGTCATCTGCTGTAGTTGTACATTTGGGTACCATTCTAAATCAGTGTCCCAGCACACAGAAAGTGCTAGAAGTGAGCATTTTACTGCATGTTATCTCAAAGCATATGTGTGAAGTCAGCCTTATGCCCTGTACACACGATCGTTTCGTCTGATGAAAACGAACCGATCGTGTGTGGGCCCCATCATTTTTTTCCCATCGGTGAAAAAAAATAGAACCTGTTTTAAAATGTTCGTATGGTTAAAAAAACAATAAAAAAAAAACGATCGTCTGTGGGGAAATCCATCGGTCAAAAGTCCATGCTCAGAATCAAGTCGACGCATGCTCGGAAGCATTGAACTTAATTTTTCTCAGAACGTCGTTGTGTTTTATGTCACTGCGTTGGACACGGTCAGATTTTTAACCGATGGGGTGTAGGCAAGACTGATGAAAGTCAGCTTTATTGGATATCTGATTTTCCAATGTTTTTATTGAAATTTTTTAGACAAACATAACAATATAATTAAATATTGCATTGAAACAGATGTTCAGACATAAGTATTGATGTAGAATAAGTAAAAATAGCATCATAAAAAGTCAGTAGTCATTTTTTAAGTCTGATATACGATTCAAGCAATAAGTCTTAATATGGTCTTAAGGACCATTCTAACAAGTAGAACATTTTTAATAAACCGTAAGGAGGAGTATAGTGATAGTACAGAAAAAAGAGAGAGGAGGAGAGATAAGGAAAGAAGGAAGGAGAGAAAAAAAAGGGGGGGGGAAGGAGGGTGAGAGTGCTCTCTAAGGCCGCGTACACACGATCAAATCTATCTGCCAGACCGTTTCAGCAGACAGATTCGATCGTGTGTACGGGCGAGCAGACAGGTTTTTCCAGCAGACAGATTTTAAAGCCTGCTTTAAAATCTGTCTGCTGGGAACCCATCGGACCGATATGTCTGCTGGTTAGTACGCTAACTAGCAGACATATCTGCCCGCACATGCGTCGAATGGATTTGACGCATGCACGGAAGTGTTTTACTTCCTGGTGCGGTGACGTGGCGGCATCAACGTCACCGCCACGTCACTACGCTGTCTGCCGGCGGGGATTTTGGTTTGATCGTGTGTACAGCGATCAAACCAAAACAGCCAGCAGACAAATCTGATCAAATCGGTCTGTCCGACCGATTTGAGCAGATTTATTTGGTCGTGTGTATGCGGCCTAATTTAGATTATAGATTACAGACTACATGGGAAAACATATAACATTAAGTATTTATATTTATAGTTAATTCAGGGTTCCCATACAGTATCAAACCAAGCAATTTTATCGTCTTTAAGAGCAGACAATCGTTCATTAATCATTATCCATGACAGTTTGGTTTTTAAAAGATTAAATGGAATTGTAGATGTCTTCCAGGATTTAGCGATGGATATCCTAGCTGCGATAAATATAAAAGTTATTAATTTTACCATTTGTTTAAATGTTCCTTTTACCTGCGCTCCCAATAATGCATTAAGTGGTAATTTCACGAGGTTCACATGAGTTAAAGAATATATAAAATTATAAGTACGAATCCAAAACCTGCTCACTTTTTGACATGTCCACCATATGTGATACATGGTTCCTTCAGTATTACATCCTCTAAAGCAGTATGGTGAAGCTCCTTGTACAAAGGAAGCTACACGGATCGGAACCATGTACCATCTCAACAAGACCTTGTAATTTGCTTCTATCAAGGACACATTTAGGGCTAATTTTATTCCAGTCTTCAATTACCATAGAAGAACCAAGATCTTGTTCCCATTGTTGCATATAAAATAGTTTTTGAGAGTTCAAGGATAGGATACCATAGATTAATGATATATGGCTTGAGTGTTTATCGAGAGACCTACAAAGATTCTCCATAGGAGTGAGTGTCGACAAATTAGAAATGTGGTTTAATTTCATTAAGAAATTTTTTATGAGTGTGTAATGGTGGTATTCTGAGACTGGTAAATTAAATCGTTCCCATAGCGCCGATTCTGTTAATGCGCCTTTCTGATCACATAGGTCTGCTATCCTTAACAATCCCTTATTGGTCCACCATGAAAAATCTTGCGGACGTAATCCAGGGAGAAAGGAGGAATTATTGAGTAATGGTGCCAAGGGAGCATGTGGAGATTTAAATTTATGAGAGGTGGACAGTCTATCCCATAAATGAAGGGAAAAGCATAAAGACGGACATAGAATAGTTGGTCTGTCTCTACTTTTTATTCACATTAAGTGACTAATGTTGGGGTATAGAGAGGATTCTAGGGTCATCCATAATGGTTTAGATTGCTTAGTATGAAAGCGAATCAATTGAGATAGTTGTGTTGCTTGAAAATATTTCAGCAACCCAAACCCCCTTTCAGTTTAGGAGTATATAACGTTTGTTTGTTCACTCTAGACTTTTTACCATCCCAAATATAATTGAGTAATTTTGCCTGAATTTTTTTCAAATCTGTATCTATTATTGATATTGGAAGGCATCTAAACTTTGAAGATTCTTCAATAATTTATCATAGAGGGGGGGGGGGGTTGTATAGAGTAGCTATAGTGGGGGTCAGATTTATTCCTAAATAGGGTAATGAATCTTTATTTAAATTAAAGGGGAAAGATTCACGCAAAGACTGTATCGTGGTAGGATGTAAAGATGTGTTGAGAGCTTGTGATTTAGAATGGTTAACTTGTAGTCCTGTAAAGGATGTAAAATGACTCAATACCATATTTATATTTGGAATTGATGTGATTGGGGAGAAAAGGAGCATCAGAATATCATCTGCGAACAAAGCACATTTGTGTTCTCGATCTCTGCATATAACTCCCAATATGTCAGGATGTTCCCTTATTTTGATGGCTAATTGTTCTATTGCTAAAATAAATAACAAAGGAGAAAGGTGACAGCCTTGGCGGGTATCTCTACCTATAGCCATATCTTGAGATTTGTAACCTTTCACTACTATTCTTGCTGTAGGGACGTCATATATCATTTTAAGCGTTGTAAGAAATGTTAAGCCAAATCGTATCGTTCTAATTTAAAGAATAAATAATCCCAGGCCAGGGAGTCAAATGCTTCATGTAAGTCCAATGACATCAATAAAGCTCCCCTTTGGCCTCTTCCAGCCCGAGTTCAATGTTGAAATAATATCTATGATACGTCTGGTTTGGTCTGGGGCTTGTCGATTGGGTATAAATCCTGCCTGGTCAGGGTGAATGTATTTTGAATAATTTTATATGGGTGGCTAGAATTTTCGTTAGCAGTTTAAGATCAACCTTGATTAATGATATTGGACGATAGTTTGTGCAGTCACTATGATCTTTATTCGGTTTAGGAATTGCATGGATAAAAGCTGAGTTCTCCTGTTTTGGAAGAGGTGCACCCTTTCTTAAGTCATTATAGAATTTACAAAGATGTGGGGCCAGAATATCAGCATATTTACGGTAGTAATGACTGGAAAATCCGTCTGGTCCTGGGGATTTGGATGGATTTATAGATTTAATAGCTGTTAATATTTCATTTATTGTAAACTCTTCTTCCATCAGTTCTGAATGTTCATTAGATATGGTAGGGAGATTACATTTAGTAAAAAACTCTCTGCTTTAGTTCTATTAAACGTTTTAGGGGCTGCATATAAGTTAGAGTAGAAATTAAAGAATTTTTTTATAATTAGTTGGGGGTTTTAAATGGTATGGCCATTTTGTAAGCACAGTTTAGGAAGTGCAGGGTTAAATGATCTAGGGGTCAGTTTCCTTGCCAATAATTTGTGTAATATTTATGTTTAGTCCATCTAATATATTTTTCCGCTATAGTGGTTAGATTAACAATCTGGGACCCAAGATCATCGTGTGGGTTTTTCTTTTGTTCTCAAATGAGATGAAGTAAATTACTTTCTTGTTGGAGTATTTCTTGATCATGTTCTCGTTTTACTTTGGAGGCACATTGAATTAATTTACCACGGATAGTTGCTTTATGAGCTGCCCATATTATTGTAGGGGAAGAAATTGATGAGGAATTAATCTTGAAATATTCCTGAATGGTTAACTCAATTTCCTTTTCAATGACTTTATTGTTCAATAAGGATTCATTCAATCTCCACGATGTTGGGCATGTTTTGGACCAGAGATCCGTCAAAATAATTTGAACCGAGGAGTGGTCCGACCATGTCATAGGGAGTATCTTAGATGATGATCTGTATGGAAGCAAGGGGGATAAAGTAAACAAATGATCAATTTGTGAATATGTTTTATGAGCATGGGAATAAAACGTATAATCTCTAATTGTAGGATGAGTATTCCTCCAAACATCAATAAGGTCATAGCTATGCAGTAAATTTGCCAGTATATTGCTCTGTCTAGAGGTATGTTTTAGAATAGTATTGTTGAGATTAGATTTGTCTAATATCCTGTCTAAGGAGGTATTACTGTCACCCCAATACATGAGGTATAATTGTCTCTAACATAGTACGGAAGAAGGCTATCTGGCCAACATTGGGGGCATAATAGGATAAAAAGGTAACCACATTCTCATTAATTTTTCCCACCACCATAATGTAGCGACCCTCTTCATCTTTTATGACCTTAGTGGGTGTAAAGGGGATCCATTTGGCAAAACAGATAGCAACACCTCTTTTTTTTTTTTATCCTGACCATTGGATAAATATACTGAAGTGTATTTGGAATGTAAGAATTTTGGAGCAGATGTTTGGGAAAAATGTGTCTACTGTAATAGTAAAATGTCAGTTTTCATTCTGTGGTAATGTTGGAAAGCTTTGGTTCTTTTACAAGGGGAATTCAGACCCTGCACATTATGGGCCAGATTCAGCAAGATTTGCGCTGGAGTATATCTATATGCGCCGCATAACTGTCAAGATGCGCCGTAGTATCTATGCGGCTGTACCCACCAAACTAGATGCGACAGAAAACGGGCTTTCTCCGATCGGCTTAACTTTCCCTCGCCAGAGTATCGTAAGCGCATATTTTCGCTTGTCGCATCCGTCGCGCCTATTGATTTCCCATGCAAATATGCAAATGAGGGAGATTTCCCGATTCGCGAACGGATTAGCACCAGACGCTGGCTACATGCGCCGCGCGTATGTCGTCCGTCTGTCGCAAAGTTATTCCTACAAATAGCTGCTTTTATCTTTACTCCTGACGGCCACAGGTCAGCAGGAGAGCAGCTACAGCAGCAGCGTTACCGACGAAACTAGCAAGCTGAACAAACACACTTGCAAGGACAACACCTCTGTGTGCCAACATGCCAGGGGCAGCCGTGGTCCTAGCACTACTAATGGGGTCCCCCGGAACGGAGGAGGGGGGCACGTGAGAGGATATACCGCACGTGCATGAGCCTCTTTGGCATGGGGGATGAGGAGGTGTATCGCCTCTTCAGATTCAGCCCTGATGCAATACTTGAACTAACCACAACCCTGCAGGATGACATCACCAGCCCAACACACCGCTCACAAGCAGTGCAGCCACTGGTGAAGGTACTGGCAACACTTCATTTCCTTGCAAGTGGATCATTCCAGAGTACAAGTGGAGTGGTGGCTGGGATGTCACAGTCCTCCATGAGCAGATGTGTGCACCAGATTATCCCTGCAATCCTCAGACGTATGTCCCACCACTTCATCAGACCAACCACTGAGGAGCTGCGGCTGAAGGCAATGACAGATTTCTACAGCATTGCCAGATTCCCACGCACCGTGGGGGCCATTGATTGCACACATGTGGCACTCCAGCCCCCCCAGGAGACAGAGCACATATACCGCAATCGGAAGCATTGGCATTCCATCAACGTAACAGGTGATAGCCGATGCACAATGCCTCATATGGCACGTCTGTGCCAAACACCCCGGATCCAGCCATGACAGCTACATCTACAATCAGAGCCCCATCCCAATGGAATTCGAACAGAACATGTATGGGGACAGCTGGCTGGTTGGTGAGTGACATGGGTGGCAGGCATCATAAGGGGCACATGCATGACTAACATTCTCCTAAGTCTTTTCCCTTACAGGTGACTCTGCATAGGCACTGGGACCCCATCTCATGACTCCTTTCCGGAACCCCCAAACCAGAGGAGAGAGAAGATACAATGCGGCACATATCAAAACTCGTGCAGTGGTGGAGCAAACATTTGGGCTCCTGAAGTCCCGTTTCCGCTGCCTGGATAAGTCTGGGGGGGCCCTATTGTATTCCCCTACCTTCGTGTGTCAGATCATCGGTGCATGTTGCATTCTGCACAACTTTGCCATGAGAAAGGGCCTGCAGACTGACATACGTGATGACCTGACCCCCCAACCAGACAGCCCCCCCCTGCCAGAGGAGACCCATTCAGCTGATGGAGGAGCAGTCAGGAGGGTCCTCGCCGTAGGCATCTTTGGACACTAAACCAAAACATTGATCACACGGACAATGCACGCATGCACACCACTGAGGTCCCTAGATCACACACACCACATCCACATCGCATTGGATTAGCCCAAGTCCAACATGCAGGACTTGGGAGCAGCAACGCCGGCGTCAAGGCCCCAATGATGTCGCTGTCCATTCATACACCATTCACACGTCATTCACACAGCCTTGGGGATAACTTCTCCCTAACGGCCGAGGGTGACACCCCTTACTGGCAGGAGTGCCACCCCCTCACATTCACACACCATTCACACTGTCCCCTGCACTCCTGACCGTGTGCAGTTAAACTTAAAATAACCTGAGCAAAGTTCAAATAAAATAAAAAGCTCAAACCTAGCAAAGTAAATAAAATAAAAAGCTCATAACCTGAGCAAAATTAAAAAAATAATAAATACTCATAACCTGAGCCAAAAACATAAAAAAAAATAAAAAATGCCCTCATCTGGGCTGACGGGGGCTCTTTCTTGTGGGCCCTCTCTGGCTCCTCAGCTGCCTGGAGGGAGTGGGTGGGGGTGGTGGGGCATCTGGAGGTGGCTGATCCCCGGGTGGGCCACTCCTGGCAGGTGTTGGCTGCATGCCCTCCAAGGCCACGGCAATCCGGCTGAGATAGTGGTTGGTCTGGGCCTGCATCCTCAGCTGGCGTGTCACATTATGCCGCTGGTCACACTGCCTCTGCCTCCCCTGGTCCCGGATGGCAGCAGTGTTGGCCTGGACAGCTGCAGTAAGGTGCCGAACATCAGCCTGCACCTCCCCCAGGCTGGTCACCACTGCAGTGCAGTTGCAGCTGATGTCCTGCACTGCGTTGGTCAGCTGGGTCACGGAGCCCAGGCTGTCAGCTACCAGGTCCAGATGCCCAGCAATCTCCCCCATCTGCTGGGTCTGCCTGGCCTGGTCCCGGGCCATTTGTCATGGACCACGTCAGACACCCCCCTGGTCTTCCGGGTCGCCTTCCTGGGGCCAGGAGATGGTTGTCCCTGGGGGGATGGAGTCACCCTTGAGGGGCTTCCTAGGATGGGGGAGGGGATTACAGAGGGCCCTGCAGAAGGGGAGGACTCCTCCAAAAACAAAACAAAGTCCTGATCAGTAAAGCCAGGCTCCTCCTCAACCACCTCAGCAGGTGAGGTGTGGGCACTCTCCTCCATCTCATTGTGTTCACCACTCAGGGGGTCGGGCTCAGGATGCCGTTGGGGGGTTGGGGTGGACTGGCCGCCAGCAGATGATGGCCCAGCACCGTCATCTGTGGATGACACAAAGCAGACACATGTTGGTGGTCCCACACACTTGGCACATGTACCCACCCCCCCCCCACATGCAACACACCAAAAAGGGGGTAAAAATCACTTACCTGTCCTGGAGCCTTCCTCCACGGCATCATATCCCAGGACCCCCTCCAACTGCTCCCTCTCCAGGCAGCGGGCGACCACCTCCTCCTCCGTGGTCAGGCTGACCACACATGGGGGTCCACCACCCGTGCCCCTCTCATGCCTCCTGATGGTGGCCACCTTGCCACGGACTTTGCGCCTCAAATCGTTGATTTTTTTTTTTTCTCTTTTTTTTTTTTAAAGTGTATTTTTGTGCGTGAACTCTCGAGAGAGGAGCCGGACTGCAGGAGTTGGGAGTAGGCAGACCCTCCCCCCGGAGGCATTCGCCATCCTTCTCCATGCCCCTGGTGGCAATGGCGGCTGTGAAGGGGGGCCTCCCACTCACCCCGCCCTACCTGCTCCTCTTGGGAGCCCAACTGGGGCCCAACGGGACCCCAATGGGGCAGAGGGACTCCCCCTATGAGGGAGTGAGGGGGCCTAGCCCACCCAGCCAGCCCCGTAGGTCCTTCGCCTCTCTTTATTTTAGGAGACCGCATGGCCAAAGTGCGTGTGTTTTAAACCAATTTCGTGTGCGTGCAAGTGTGGTGGTGGTTTTTGTGGGGGGGGGGGGGTGGGCGAACTAAGCACAGGCGTACCTTGCATAGCACACCCACCGGGAGCCGGGCTGAGACCACCAAACTCAATTCACATGTAGCCGAGACCGGGATCCGAACCCTTGGCTGCAGAGGTGAATGGCTTGTCAGCGCAGTGCCAATCACGTTGAGCCACCACAGCTCCCTCAAATCGTTGATTTTTTTACCGATATCGGCAGCAGTCCGGGTGGAGTAGCCCAAAGCATTGACCCTGTCAGCGATGCTCTCCAGGATGCCCTGCTTCCTATCCTGGCTGGTCTTCCGACTTTTCCTGCCGTGGAGGAAGTCATTGTAGGTCTCCATAGCGGAGATCACTACGGACAGCTCCTGGGCATTAAAATTGAGGTTTCTCCTCTTTGGGGGGAACATGAGCAGCCATCACACAGCAAAAGTTACTTTCCTGGGGTGGGGGGAACCTGATATACTTTTGCGCCCGAAAGGCGCATCTGCGGCCGGTTTTATATGCGCAACGGAACACATTGCGCTGGCGTTTCCCATGAAGTGGTGCCGATGGAAGTTGTGAGCATGCGCACAGGGGAGCGAGTGGAGCCCTCCCTCACTGCGCATGCTCCGTGGATGATGCGATGAACGTAAGTCACTGCGCTGGGCTCCGCCCATCATTTACATATGATCACACCCACTTCCACTTGCGTCGGGTTGCACCAGCGCTTTTTCGTTACTCCGCCGCAAAGTAACGAACATGCGCTTGGTGAATACTGGACTTGACTCACTAGTTTGCGTCAGCGTAACGTATATGCGCTGTGCTACGCCGGATAAAATACGCGCGCATCTACCTGAATCTGGCCCTATGTGTAAGTATTGTGTATTTTGTGTGGGAACTATTGGACATGTTGGTTCAGTAGAATGTACTCACGTTTTAGATGTTGCATTGAACCCTTTAGGGAAACCTCTGGATCTCTCGGACAAACCATGACATTGTAAGGGAGAGCACTCACAAAAAAGGGGGATAAAAAAAAGGAAAAAAAAAACAAGTTAAAGAAATTAAAGAACAAATAAGAATGTGTGTAATTTGCGGGGAACCATTCCCCCGTTTCCATTCGTGAAGTTGTCTCAATTCCCATGTTAGAGACAAGTTCACCCTAAGTGGCATGTGTTAACATCCCGGTCCATCTCTGAGTTCATATGAGTAGGACTAGTATTGCTATTTAAAGCGGATCTCCACCCTAAAGTGAAGATCCGCTGATCGGAACCCTCCCCCCCTCCGGCGTCACATTTGACACCTTTCAGGGGGGAGGGGGGTGCAGATACCTGTCTAAAGACAGGTATCCGCACCCACTTCCGGCCCGCAGTCTCGGGCAAAAGACGGGCTTTTCCCGTTGTATGCTGGGAACTCTCGGCTCCCAGCACACAGCGGGAGCCAATCGCAGGCGCAGCGCGACTCGCGCATGCGCCGTAGGGAACCGGGCAGTAAAGCCGGAGCGCTTTACTTCCTGGTTCCCTCGCCGTGGATGGAGGGGGGAGCAGCAGGGTGACGAGCGATCGCTCATCCTCTGCTGCGGACGCCGCTGGACTCCAGGACAGGTAAGTGTCCTAATATTAAAAGTCAGCAGCTGCAGTATTTGTTGCTGCTGGCTTTTAATATTTGTTTTTGGTGAACCATCCGCTTTAATCAGACCATATGGTCCAATTAAAAATGAGAAAAGGGTATATTAAACTATTTACAGTACCTACAGAATAGCATCAACATATTCAGACACATTTAAAATCAGAATCTTCCCACGACCATCTGCCTGGAAGAAAACCATCTGGTTTTTAGGAAAAAACGAAAGACCCATCTCTTCTGAAGGACCAGGACGACACTGGAAGGAAAGCGCCTTGAGGCGATTAAGTTCGCATTTGTTGCGCTATACAAGTTACTCACTCACTCACTCAGAATTCAAATTAATTACGAAAACGTTTAGATAAGGGAAAGACAGTTCAAAATAAGGTTTGATCAAGTAATTGATGAAGGTTTCTTGGTTTTGGATCTTCCTTGTTGGAGCCATAAAGGAGATATTGGACGTTCTTCAATTTCAGCTTAATTGGATGTCTGTCTCGGATCAGTGGAGATCAGGCCTAAAGCATTTTTTCGCCAGACTGGTAGGTGTCACAGATCCTGAGATTTTCCCTTGTACGTGAACGAAAGTTTAAAAGGAAACGTCCACCGATATTTAATATTCCGATCGACAAGATGATTCAAGAGAGGTTTCAATGCTCTTCTTTTCTGAATAGTGGATTGAGAAATATCTGTAAAAATCTAGATCCTATGTTCCTTAATGAAAATGTTTTCACAAAGTCTAGCCTCTATTATCACTTTTTATTTTATTTTGTAAAAATGTGGTTTAACTATTACATCACGTGGAAGTCCGTCGGATCTAGGAGCAGTTAGAGCACGATGTACTCTATCCAGTTCTAAATGTAGGGGGGAAATATCTGGTATTAAAAATTTCATTAAGGTATGAATGGATTCCTCCAGATTTAGTACAGTCTTGGGTAGACCTCTTACACGACAGTTATATCTCCTTGACCTATTCTCCAAGTCTTCTATTTTAGCGTTCGCTTGGTCTAGTTGGTCCTGTAAGGATGAGATCATCTTGGAATTTTGGTTAACCTTTTTTACTGTTCCATCCATCTTAGACTCTATGGGCCAGATTCTCAGAGGCGGTACGCCTGCGTAAATGGATATGCGCGGCGTACTTGTAAATGTGCGGCGGCGTATCGATGCGCCGTAAACACAGAACCACATACGCCAGAAAATCTTTTTCATCTGAGCGGCGAAAATGCTTTAAGCTAGCGCGGCGTAGGCGCATGGTTACGCATGGCGCATATTCAGCTCCCATTGAATTAGCATGTAAATATGCAAATGAGGGAGATGCGCGGATTCCCGAAACTACGCGCGTTCGGCGTAGGCTACGCGTGGTGCGCGTAACACAAAAGCCTTGAGTAAACATACCCCTCATAAAAGCACGGGTAACTTTGCTCAAGACCGCGTGCAAGTCAGCTGGAGAGCAACTACAGCAGCACCATAACGGACGAGCTGAGCAATCACACTAACTGGACAACACATTCGTATGCCAACATGCCAGGGGCAGCCATGGTCTTATCACTACTAATGTATGCAGAGGAAGAGGCGCATAGAAGGAGGAGGAGGAGGAGGAGGAGGGGGAGGGGGGCATGTGAGAGGATCTACCGAGCGCGCATGAGCCTCTTTGGCATGGGTGATGAGGAGGTGTATCGCATCTTCAGATTCACCCCTGCTGCCACCCTGGAAATAACCACAGCCCTGCAGGATGACATAACCAGCCTAACACACCGCTCATGTGCACTGCAGCCACTGGTGAAGGTACTGGCAACACTCCATTTCCTGTAAATAGGGTGTGCTGCGCTGCTAAAATTAATACATCAATAGTGAAAGTGATAACAAAATGTGCATTGAGTGCAAAAAAATTGTATATAAAAAACCAACACCAAGTGTTCCAATGTATAACAAAATCATATAGGAAAACAAACTGAATTGACAAAGTTCGTAAAATGTTGGTAATCAGCTCCAGGGAAAAATCAAAGTTCAGTGAGTTCAGAGAAATATCCCAAGTAGGAGATTGAGATACTGCAGGACAGAAGAGAACCTCCACCTCCACCTCTTATAGTAAATCTGCTTACCAGATAGATAATAATCGTGAGCATCAACAGCACAGCAGGCTGGATTGCCTTAACGGGTATTAAAGTGGAATCCTGTGTGTGTCTCCAAGCTTGGTCTCAATGCGGCTGGATCCCAGAAAAACAATCACTCCCAGAGTGTAGCCAAGGGAAGAGAAAGGAAGCCAACATAGAGTAGTAACGTTTTAAAAGTTTAATAAAAGAAATTCGATTGCACTTACAAAAAACGAATCCTTTGGAAGCATATAAATAGTAAGCCGGCCGGCTCTCACAATCCGCCCGTCCTTCCGGATGGTCGTGAGGATAAAAACAATGGTGTCGTCAGCACGCCGTTCCTCCCTACGCCGTTTCGTCCAATAGCAGACTTCATCCAGGGGCACGAGCGGCGCGCTGACTCGCCACCTTTAAATTCGTTTGTAACATTCTAGGACCGCCCTTCTCTGACGTCTGGGGATCATGAATGGCGATCGGCCATCTTTGAAGAGGGATCCTTGCCAATAGATAAGCACTGTCAGTGCCTTGACTTTGAAATTTTGTTTGAGATCACCCTTAGTAATAAGGTCATCCCAAGCAGGTTACAGAAAACCAGGCAGCAATCAACCGTGTTAAAAAAGGGATCGCTTGCCTTAAACATTGAAAACACCCTTTGCAGTAAGGTCGCCCTAAACAGACAAGCGGGGAATTCAGGAAGCAATCGACCATTTTGGAAAAGGGATCGCTTGCCAGTAATAGGAATTGATATCTGAAAATAAGAATATGTAGGCAGAAAAAATATACAAAAAAAGAGCCTCAATTTGGAGTATAAGGGTTGTATGGCAAATACAGCTGGTATGACCACCTCCAAATATGCCACACATTAGTCCACTAATGAAGGGAAAAATTAATTATAAAAAATTAATTTGATAAAAAATATGAAAAATATATATATGCAGATTGATTCCATATATATATAAATGTATATTAAAGAAAGAAGCAAATTAGGGACGATTATTCCATAAACACTGAAGTGCACACAGAAAAGGAAAATTGATAGAGTATAAAAAATTGATAGAGTATAAAAAATACGATTCCTTTGTGTGCTGATAGTGTAAATGAAGTGCACACTGAAAATTGGTAGAGTGTAGAAACTCCACAATTCCTTTGTATACTGATAGTGTATATCAATATGGTATGACACTACCAGATAATATATTAGAATGAATATATATTATGCCCTTTATACAAAATGAATATAGCCCAACATGGAAAAACATCTGTGTTGGAAGTAACTGTAAGAACAGAAATCCAACTTCCAGCATATATTAACCATGTTGGAAAATCAAAAAATATGTAAAAGGACAGGATCTAAAATAAAGTTAGTTCAAAAAAATATTTTAAAAAAAGATTAATTAAATTGGTGATGCGGATCGACTAGACTAAACAGTGTAACGATGTGAATTTGATAATGAGGTGAAACTGATTAGAACTTATTGATTCTCAGATCTACCCAGACATCAGAGCAGGTACACAATGAATATAGCCCAACACGGAAAAACATCTGTGTTGGAAGTAACTGTAAGAACAGAAATCCAACTTGCAGCATACATTAACCATGTTGGAAAATCAAAAAATATATGTAAAAGGACAGGATCTATAATAAAATTAGTTCCAAAAAATATTTCAAAAAAGATTAATTAAATTGGTCATGCGGATCGACTAGACTAAACAGTGTAACGATGTGAAGTTGTTAATGAGGTGAAACTGATTAGAACTTATTGATTCTCAAATCTACCCAGACATCAGAGCAGGTACACACTACAGTAATGGTAAAAAAAGGAAATCAGCTGTTATCTATAAAAGCGTTGACGTCCGTGTCCACATTTAACCCATAAGGTAGGTAAGTCCGGACTCGATAGATCCAAGACATTTCAAGTCTGGAGAGTCCTCTAACTAAGGAACACCCCTCCAGTGGGGATCAAATTTATCGATCCCCAAAAATATCGTGCCTTCAGGATTTCGACTATGATGTAGGTCGTAGTGTGCTACACTAATGTTGGGAAAACCCTGATCGAATATTGGTAATGTGTTCCCCCAGTCGTACTTGCATTGTGCTTTGGTCCTATCAATATATTGTTTCCCGCAAGGACATTGCACAGGTAAACAGGTAGAACTGGTTATAAAGGGTTCAATCTTATGTTCCCTGGAGGTACTGGTTGAAAAAAATGATGTTGTTTTTTTCGTTTTTTAGTTTGTTTAACTACAAACCTGGACCTCCGGCATTGGTGGTAACCTCATGCCTCTTTGAAAGAAGGAGACCTTTTTCCCGGAGGGTCCACCACATTGGGGGCTATTTTGTCCCTCAAAGAAGGTAACCCCTAAAAATCCATGTGGATTCGAGGGTAGGAAGTATTTAGGACTCTATCGTTTTCAAGTATATGCCAGTTTTTTTATAATATTTTTAATCTTATAGTGTTGGCTGGAATATGTAGTGAGCGGGACTCCATTTCCTGGCCAGTGGTTCATTCCAGCGTACAAGTGAGTTGTGGCTGGGATGCCTGCACCAGGTTATCCCCGCATCAACGCATGTCCCCACCACATCATCAGACCCCACACTGCAGCGGCAGAAGGCAATAACAGATTTCTACAGACTTGCCAGATTCCCACTCACCATCGGGGCCATTGATTGCACACATGTGGCACTACAGCCCCCCAGTGCCACAGAGCACATATACCGCAATCGGAAGCACTGGCATTCCATCAACGTACAGGTTAAAGGTGATGCAAAATACCTCATATGGCACGTCCGTGCCAAAGACCCCGGATCCAGCCATGACAGCTACATATACCGTCAAAGCACCATCCCAGCAGATTTTGAGCAGAACATGTATGGAGACAGCTGGCTGGTTGGTGAGTGACATGGGTGGCAAGCATGACTGTCCCCCCCCATGATGCACACATCACAAGGGGCACATGCACTACTAACATCCTCCTGTCTTTACACTACCAGGTGATGCGGCATATGTACTTGGACCCCATCTCATGACTCCTTTCCGGAATCCCCAAACCAGAGGAGAGAGAGGATACAATGAAGCACACATCAAAACCCGTGCAGTGGTTGAGCGCACATTTGGCATCCTAAAGTCCCGTTTCCGATGCCTGGATAAGTCCGGGGGGGCCCTGTTGTATTCCCCAAACTTTGTGGGTCAGATCATCGGTGCATGTTGCATTCTGCACAACTTTGCCATGAGGGCCTGCAGATTGCCCTACGTGATGACCTGACCCCCCAACCAGACAGCCCCCCCCTGCCAGAGGAGACCCCGGAAGAGCAGTCAGGAGTTGCCTCGTGTTACGAATCTTTGACCGTTAAACACACACATTCAGCATGGCACACAGACAATGCACGCATGTACACCACTGTGGTCCCTAGATCACACACACACCACATCCACATCACATTGGATTAGCCCAAGTCCACCATGCAGGACTTGGGAGCAGCAACGCCGCGTCAAGGCCCCAATGATGTTGCTGTCCATTCACACGTCATTCACACAGCCGTGGGGATAACTTCTCCCCAACGGCCGAGGGTGACACCCCTTACTGGCAGGAGTGCCACCCCCCCACATTCACACAACATTCACACTGCACCGTGTGCAGTATCAAGAAAAAAAATAAAAAGCTCTTTACCAGAGCATTAAAAAAAAATAAAAAGCTCTTCACCAGAGCATTAAAAATAAAATAAAAAGCTCTTCACCAGAGCATTAAAAAATATACAAATCCAATAATTACTGGGCCTGGCCTGGGCTCCGCCTGGTGCCACGGCTCCTGCTCCTCACTTGCCTGGGGGCAGCCACAGGTGGGGGTGAGGGGGTTTCAGGTTGAGGAGAAGCATCCCCACGTCCCTCCCTGGCTGCCTGCATGCCCTCTAAGGCGACCAATATGCGTGTCAGCACAGCCGTCTGGTCCTGGACAGCAGCCCGCAGACCTTTGACCTCCCCCACAAGGTCGGAGATGGTCGTCTGTAGCTCGGCCAGGCTGGTGACAGTCGCTGCACTGTTGCCAGCGACATCGAGGATGGCATCCATTATGGCATCCGAGGAGGCCAGGCTGTCGGCCAGGCGCCTCATCTCCCCAACAACCTCAGAAAGATGCAGATTTTGCTGGTCCTGCTGTCTGGCCAGCTGTTCAGGCATAATCTTGGCAACACCCCTTGTCTTCCTAGTCGCCTTCCTGGGAGTGGCAGGGGACCTGGCATAAGGGGAGGATGTTGAGGGGCCGGTGATGAGGGGGGTGGAAACAGAGGGACTGGAGAGGTTGGGGGTGGACACTGAGGGGCTGGAAAAAGATGGGGGGGATGGCTTGGGCTGGTCCGGGCAACCCATGGTCCTCCTCCAAAACCAGGTACAGCTCCTGGTCCTGGACAACAACCTCCTCCTCAACTGCCTCCTCCGTAGAGGTGTGCCCAGGTTCCTCCAACAAGTCCTCTTCCAGGGGGGCAGCCAGAGGGACTGGATGCTCGGGACGGGCCCTGGCAGCAACAGATGGCCCCGCTCCCTCCTGCACATCTGTGGATGACACAAAAATGCACATGTTGGTGGACCCACACACTTGGCACATGTTCCCTTCCACCCCCACACATGCTACACAACAGATAGTATATAAAACACACTTACCTGTCCTCAGGGCTGGCACAACAGACTCGTAGCCCCCAACTCCCTCAATCTGCTCCCTCTGCAGGCAGCGGGCGACCACATTCTCCTCAGTCAGGCAGACGTTGCAGGGTGTGCCCCCTTCAGTGCCCCTGGCATGCCGAGCTCTCGCAGCCAGCTAGCCCTTCACGAGACGCCGCAGGTCATTCATCTTTTTTTTAAATGTCCTGTGGTATCCGGACCTCATGTGAGAGGGCATTCACCTGGCAAGCCACCTTCATCAGGATTTCATCCCTCCGGGACTTGCTGGTCCAGGCACTGTCGGCACCATGGAGCCTGGAATCGTATTTCTCCATTGCCGCGATGACAATGGCCCTCTCCTCTGGGGAGAAATTTTTCTTTCTCCTCTCCTTCCCAATAGAAGCCATGGTCCTGCAAAAGCTTTCCTGTGACAATCCAAAAAATGGGAGACTTTTACGCTGCACGGGCGCATGTGTGGGGGCGCATTATATACACAGCGCCGGCGAATCGTAGGGAGGCTTTGCGCATGCGCAGAAGGCATCCACGTCACGGCGCGGGTCAACCACGTCACGGCGCGTGTCATCCACGTCACGGCGCATGCTCTGTTCGTCCCGGCCTTCATTTGCATGGGGTCACGCTTCATTAGAATGCAACACGCCCACTTCCCTCCTACTTTGGAGTTGCGCTGGATTACGCCGATGAATTTCCGCTACGCAGGCGCATCTTGGAGCGCATTTGCTTAGGGAATACGGTACTTGCCACTCTACGTTACGTCGGCGTAGTGCATCTGAGATGCGCTACGCCTGCATAATTATGCACGCATCTACGAGAATCTGGCCCTATGTTGTCCAATCTTCCTTCTATATTCTCGAAATCTTTCTTCATGTCTGTCGTAATAGTTGTGCAAGTCTTTGACAATTCCTGTTGTAAAAGGGTGGAAAATTTACTTAAGAGTATTGAGTCACCCGGATAAAAGGTAGATTGGGTAGGTATCTGTGCAGCCATAGAGCTGTGGTTGATCATACTGAGTCCTGCGCCATCTGACACCTGACCGCTGCCTAAGTGAGTGGGGGATATTGCCGTCAATAATCCAATATCAGGAGTGATTGATAAGGGAGATAGTGTATTACTACCTTGTGGCGAAGTCAAGTCCTCCTGTGATTGAGATGAGAAGATG
Source organism: Rana kukunoris (assembly GCA_029574335.1). Classification (NCBI taxonomy): domain Eukaryota; kingdom Metazoa; phylum Chordata; class Amphibia; order Anura; family Ranidae; genus Rana; species Rana kukunoris. The sequence continues at coordinate 103,848,984 of CM056049.1, forward strand.
AACCATAGCTTGTATCACTATATTGGATTTCAAAGCGTGATGATCAAGTTTTACATCTTTGTCATCAGTCATTATTGTCTGTGGAGACAGATAATGGGGTCAATTCACAAAGCTTTATTTTCAGATTGCGAGTGTTATTTTAACGATTTTGCACGTTATTGAAGCTAGTTCAATTCACTAAACGATTTAACGCTTTGAAAAATCATCAAATAACGTTTCCCTACACAGAACCGATATTTTAAGGTGTGGATCCTTATTAAAGAGTCAAATCGTTATTTTAACGATTCAAAACGTTATTTTAAAGAGTCAAATCGTTAAATATGTACAGAAGTGCAATTCACAAAGATTTTTTTGACAGTTATCTATCGTTAAGCAATCGTTAAATTAACACCTCCCTCAGGGTGGCGTTATGACATTTCCCAGGCGATATTTTGTTGTTAGAGGAAGCTTTTGGCGATTTTTGTAGTGTAGTGACGTTTTTAGTAGTGTTGGGGAAGATAGAACCGCGCTCTATTTGAACTTAAAATTATCCAGAGGCAAAGAAGAACACGTTAGAATGTTGTTCAGATTTATAAACGTGTATTTCGTTCACATACTATTTTGGATGACTTTTCTGAAACCCAGGTGATAGCTAAATTCCGATTCTCATCTCCCATGATTTATTCTCTGTATGAGGAAATACACATGGCTTTAGAAAAACACACACTAGAAGTTTTGCACATCACATGCTCAATTTCCATGTGTATTGCTTGTGTCTCTCTCTCTCTCTCTCTCTCTCTCTCTCTCTGTATCTGCTCTTTTCCACATGCAGCTGTTCTCCTCCCCTTCTGCTCCCAGAATGCATCTCTCCAGCATTATTTAACGATCTTAAGAGTTATTTTAACATCCCAAATGTTAATAATAACGTCTGAGTAGTTAGAATAACGTTTGGATAAAGAGTCAGTTGAAAACCATAACGACTATGTTAAATAACGATTATAGCTTTCGTGAATACCATGTTTGCTAGCGTTAAATAAAGAGTGCTCATTTAACACCTGAAGAAAACCAATAACGTTTCTCTTTGTGAATTGAGCCCCATGTGTCTGTTTATGAGGATTAATATCCACTGCATTGTAGTTCAATAAACCTTCAGCATTTGGGGTAGAATCCAAAAAAAAAATCTTCTTTTGACATGACTGGGATTACAAGTGGTATTCTCCTTTAAGGGCTACTGTCATCTGCTGCATCAGAGAGACGTCATTAGTTTTGATTTTCTTCGGCGCCATTTTAGCTTGATAGAAATTCAGCTGTTATCGCGAGGCACAGGAGCGGGAGGATCTTCGCTGGTTGTACTTATTACCAGCTGTTCTCCGCTGCATGTTTCGTTCCTGAGTCCCATGAACAAGGTATGTGGGCTGGTACTACCAATCTCTGGGGTATTTAAGTACCGGGAACCGGGAATCGGGATGTGCAGAGTCTATCCAGAACTCGTATGTCCTCGGCGCCGCGCACATGCGCATTTTTGTCAGATATCTGATGAAAAAATCCATTGGTTTGTTTTCATCAGACGAACCGATCATGTGTACAGGGTATTAGTGATCTCAGAAATATTTTTTCTTTAACTTTTGAAATATTGACATTTTGACATGCACACTGTTTAAAGCTTTGCATTTTTTTAATGATATCAGCATATAGGAACAAGATACTTGCTTTCACTGGTATTGTGTTTTATTGATGGTATTGTTTCTAGAACAAGACTGATATTGCACATTTAACATTTTTAATGAGGTATGTGATTTTCTTTTTTTTAAGGTTACTTGTTATCAGGAACACTTCTCCCTATTCACTTCCCTCTGTACTTTCAAACCGATATAATGGTAAGAACAATGTATTACATTGCACCATATAAAGTGGGAATAGCTGCTGTAGATATTGTAAATTGATGCTTTATTTTGTATATTTTTAGGTTGTACATAGGGGGTCAGCTGTATTGCCATGAGACAGATCAGCTGTATTACTTTGCAAATTGGACCAACCATAGCATTATTTCCCACCTTGACTGACAGAGGGATCAATTAGTGCCTACTAATGCATAAATGTTTTACCTAGCTGAACAATCCCTCTGTAAAATGCCTGTTCTTTAATCCCTTTGGAATTGGAAAGCCCTACATGGCCCAATCCTAGCATAATTGTTGCAAACTGTGGTTGAATAAAACAGATTTATTGCATGGATCAGGCAATGTACTAAAAGGAGGGAGCTGATAAGTAGAAATATGTTTTTTGCAGACACTCAGAATTCTGTATTTCAAATTTTTGAGTTAAAGAAAACGTGTGCTCAACATTAAACTATTGTACTAAAAGCTCACCCTCAGAGTAGGAACCTAAAAGATGCCTACTGTTATATTCATTATTCATAAAAAGATTCCTCTGTGCCCCTCTCTAAATTGACTTCACTTTATTACTGGTGCCTGACTTCATGACTCTACTAACCACTTAAGACCCGGACCAATACGCTGGCAAATGACCCAAGGGGTTTTTGCGATTCGGCACTGCGTCGCTTTAACAGACAATTGCGCGGTCGTGCGACGTGGCTCCCAAACAAAATTTGCGTCCTTTTTTTCCCACAAATAGAGCTTTCTTTTGGTGGTATTTGATCGCCTCTGCGATTTTTATTTTTTGCGCTATATACAAAAATAGAGCGACATTTTTGAAAAAAAAACAATATTTTTTAGTTTTTGTTATAATAAAAAACCAATAAACTAAATTTTAGTCAAACATTTAGGCCAAAATTTATTTAGCCACATGTCTTTAGTAAAAAAAAATCGCATTAAAAAAAAATTAGCTACCTAGCGGGAACAGCGACACTAATACAGCGATCAGAAAAATGATCGCTTAGTGACGCTGGCAATAGGGAGTGAAAGGGTTAACTAGGGCAGTGATCAAGGGGTTAAAACTTTATTGGGGGGGGTGGGGGGGGCTACCCTGACACTAACACTGAGTGACTGTCACACTGTCTGTCACACTGACACTAAATACAGTAATCATACATGTATGATTACTGCATTCAGTGACACTGTGACAGGGGGGAGGGGGGGGGCGATCGCGGGGGTTAAATGTGATTTTGTGTGTAGTGTAGTGTAGTGTTAGTGCAGACTTACTTGTAGTGTGGTGATCTCTCCTCAGCGGCGCTTGAAACAAAACGCCGAGGGAGAGATCACGTCGCTTCCTCCTTCCTGTGTTTACACAGGAGGAGGAAGTGACAGGTCAGGCGGGCGCGCGCATTGGCTGGGAGCGATCCGGAGGGGGCGGATGAAAACGGATAGCCGCCCCCACTCGTCGGATCGCTCCTGCAGCCGCGCGGACCGCCGCATGTACGGGGGGGGGGTCCGATCGGACCCCCGATCCCCCCCAAGGCACCAACGTATATATACGTTGATGTGCCTGTCGGTGCCATTCTGCCGACGTAAATGTACATGCGGCGGTCCTTAAGTGGCTAATGACCATTTCAAGGTACCCTCTTTGGCCTGTAACGGTACTCTCACTGTACATGTGAACAGCAGTTGGTGGAGGTTAGCCATCATGTCAAAGAATGTCAAGGACACGGACAAAGTGGAACTAAATCGTAGAGAGGCATTAGTTAAATGTTCAAAATGAAGTAAGGTTGTTTTTAAAATGCTTGTAAACCTCAGACATTAAATATGAACAAAGTATGTGGAACTTCAACTCCCCACCCCCTGCTTTTTGGAAACTCAGACAAGCTGTATTAATTCAAAAATTGAAACAGATGTAGAGAAGAAAGTCCTGCAGATAAACAGGTTCAAATCAATTCACTTGGTATATTCAAGGTTTTACAACCACTTTAAGCCTAACTATGGCAGCAAAGCCCAACATGATGGCACTGAGGCTCCACCCACAGACTGGGAGCTTAGGACAGAGGAGGAGAGAGCCGAAGCCGGCTGGAGCGAGGCATCAGATAAGTGAAAGAGGCTGTTCTTCTAGACATAACAAGCAATTAACCCTTGCAGTGTGCTGGTCGCTGCCCTCCAGCTTCTTCCTGCTATCCCCCCCAGTGCTCTCCTGCCCAGTGCTCTCCACTCCCCGAGTGCTTTCCAGCTCCTCCCTGCTCTTTGACCCCCCCCCAGTGATCTTTATCTCCTGCCCAGTGCTCTCCACTCCCCAACTGCTCTCCTGCTCCTGCCCAGTGCTCTCCAGCTCCTCCCTGCTCTTTGCCCTCTGTGCTCTCCTGCTCCTGCCCAGTGCTCTCCACTCCCCCAGTGCTGTCCTGCTCCTGCCCAGTGCTCTCCACTCCCCCAGTGCTCTCCACTCCCCCAGTGCTCTCCTTCTCCTGCCCAGTGCTCTCCACTACCCCGGTGCTCTCCAGCTTCCCCCTATTTGCCCCACCCCCAGTGCTCTCCTGCCTAGTGCTCTCCACACCCCCAGTGCTCTCCAGCTTCCCCCTGCTCTTTGCCCCCCCAGTGCTCTCCTGCTCCTGCCCAGTGCTCTCCACTCTACCAGTGCTCTCCAGCTCCTCCATGCTCTTTGCCCCCCCCCAGTGCTCTACTGCTTTTGCCCGGTGCTCTCCGCTCCCCCAGTGCTCTCACAGACTGGGACATGGGGCACAGGAGGGGCTGCAGACAAGGCTAGGGATCTCTTTCACCCTCTTTCTCTCACCCCTATCTTTCTCACCTCCTCCTATCTCTCTCTCCCACTCCTCCCTCTTCTGTCTGGCATAGCTGTTCTGCCTCTCCAAACTAAGCACTGCAAGTGTGATCTTTATAACTTATCCAGTTGTGGCAAGATAGCTATAACTTACTCTAACTTAGAATTAGTAGACAGTCACTCTATCCAAATGAAGTCCTGCAGATGCAGTGACATGCTGATCCAGAAAGCATTTAAATCCGAAAACCTGTGCAGATCATAACAGATGAACATCAGATAAGTCAAAATCATACTGTGTCTAGCTCCAGCAGAATACAGTACATGTGTTCAATGGAGGCTAAAGCATGAAGAAGGGCGGGACTAAATAAAAAGAGCATCCCTTATGCCGCGTACACACGGTCGTTTTTTGCGATGAAAAAAAACGACGTTTTCTGTGAGGTAAAAAACGACGTTTTTGAAACGTCACTTTTCAAAGACAATTTTGCATACACACCATCGTTTTTTCACAAAAAGCGAGGTTACGTTCACCACTCTTTTCCATTGAAGCTCGCTTCATAACTAGCTTCTGGGCATGCGCGGGTTGAAAAACGTCGTTTTGAACGACGTTTTTGCTACACACGGTGACTTTTTGTGAAACAAAAAACGACGTTTTGAAAAACGACACAAAAAATTCAAGCATGTTGGAATTTTTTTTGGGTCGTTTTTTTTAAGACAAAAAACGACGTTTTGCCCACACACGGTCAATTTAAATGACATTTTAAAAAACGCCGTTTTTTTTTTTCATCGCAAAAAATGACCGTGTGTACGCGGCATTAGCCATGGAGTTAGGTGGGACAAAATCATTTAAAGGCAAACAAACAACAATTCATGTGTAACATAATAGCTTTTGCAAGACTGCAGGCAGCAGGGATGAATGCTCACCCCATGCCTCCTTGGAGCCCATAAATGCAGCACTTTGATGCTGATGGGTCACAGTGCTTGTGTGCATGTAACCTAAAGTTACATGCACACAAGGTATACTGTATGTGCATAATTGAAAAAAAAAAAAAATAGTATATAACTTGCTTTCTATTGTAAATTCTTATAGTGTTTTCTTTTTTTTAATGCATATTTTGCAACTTTAGGCCAATTGTCTCCAGTAATAGAACCGTTGAACAAATTAGTAAATGGGACACAAATGGCATCATCAGGGCAGGTATGTCTTCAGAAATTCAGAAATTCACAAATGAAAAGTTCTCACAAAAGTACACCATCTATCTAAATATTTTATCAGTACTTTTATATCAACCTTTCTTAACTTTTTTTTTATTGTGGAGCAAACCATATAGGATAAGTTAACCCTTTTTTTTAAATAAATAAAAAAAGCACATTGTTTTGCAGATGAAAAAAATGTTTTTTGTTTTTTTTGTTCTTATACAACATGTACAACATCATTGATTTCAGATAGTGATCAGATCAGCGATCGGCAGATACCAGGTGCAATGTCTGGCTCCTGCAGGCTGTCAGTGTAGCTGTCTGCTGGTACCTCGTATGGGCAGACAGTGACTAAATGAAAGGAAGCTCATTGGATTATGAAAGTGCTAACCAGCGCCCTTGCAGTTCATTGAGAACTACAAGTTGTCAGCCGTAAAGGCTGACAGAATTTGTAGGCATTCATTCCAGGAATATATGATGTGGCTGTGTGGGCAGGGCCCCGCACAGCCATGCCGTTTTCAAATTGTGACAGCAGATGCAGGAAGAAGATCCCCGGACCGGGGGGGGGGGGGGGGACGGAACATGTTAGATGTTCCACCCTAAAAGAGGTGGAACATTTAACATGTTCCCAAAGGTGAACTTATGCGTTAAAAAGGCCCTGAAATACATTTAAGAACTCATTTCTGGGTCTTCTTCGTCCAGTGTGGCACCCACCCAGGGCCAGATTAAGAACATCATGGGCCTGGTGCTGAGGATTTTGGTGGGGCCTTTTATAAATAATAAATAAATGTGTGGGAATCACAGCGCAGCAATGGAGGGCCCAGTCTGAAAATGTAAGTGTACCCTAATGTGCTAATATGCTGTGCATATTTGTACATTGTGGCATAACCTACCCCAGGGCCTCTAAAAGTAGTAATGTCAGGAAAGTAGCTGAGATCCCCGATGTTCCTCTGTACATCACCGTAGTAATCACAACATTAAATAAGTTCTAATAATGGGACAGAACAAATATGAGAACTGAGATTTCCTTTAGTTGAACTAACAAGTGTGTCCATTCTAGAGCTGGTAACATTGAGGGTATTCAGTATCATTTTAAAGAACTGTTTTTGTGGGTAAGCGACATAGGGGAGGAGTACAGACGGTATATAAGTGGGAAGTATGTGCAGGTGAGTGAGAGGAATGTGGAGGGTCTAACATTGGGCACTAGAGTGCAAAGGGTACGGCAAAAGGCACAATGTACAGGAGAGAAGTGTGGAGGGTATGACAGTGGGCATCATGTACAGGAGAGAAGTGTATGACAGCAGGCACCATGTACAGGAGAGGAGTGTGGAGGGTATGACAGTAGGCACTATGTATAGGAGAGGAGTGTGGATGGTATGATAGTGGGCACTATGTATAGGAGAGGAGTGTGGAGGGTATAACAGTGGGCAGTATGTACAGGAGAGGAATGTGGAGGGTATGACAGTGGGCAGTATGTACAGGAGAGAAGTGTATGACAGCAGGTACTATGTACAGGAGAGGAGTGTGAAGGGTATGACATTCCCCAAATGTGGGCAGTTTGTACAGGGAGGAGTGTGAAGAGTATGACAGTGGGAAGTATGTACAGGAGGAGTGTGGGGGTATGACAGAGGGTAGTATGTACCAGAGAGAAGTGTGGAGGGTATGATGGGGCAGTATGTACAGGAGAGAAGTGTGGAGGGTATGACAGTGGGCAGTATGTACAAGAGAGGAATGGGGATGGTATGATAGTGGGCACTATGTATAGGAGAGGAGTGTGGAGGGTGCGACAGTGGGAAGTATGTACAGAAGAGGAGTCTATGACAGCAGGCAGTATGTACAGGAGAGGAGTGTGGAGGGTATGATAGTGGGCACTATGTACAGGAGAGGAGTGTGGAGAGTATGACAGTGGTCACTATGTACAGGAGAGGAGTGTGGAGAGTATGACAGTGGGCAGTATATATATAGGAGAGGAGTGTGGAGGGTATGACAGTGGGCACTATGTACAGGAGAGGAGTGTGGAGGGTATGACAGTGGTCACAATGTATAGGAGTGGAAGGATGTTTAGGGACTGCGTAGTGGTTAAGCGGGTCATACATGAATTGAAATTACACCAATTATGCCGAGACAAGCCATAGTCGATCTATGTATGGGCTAGCTGGTTTTACACAAGTCAATCTATTAATCGAATTGAGTACAACCAGCCTGTTTTTCCAAAAACAATCAGTGCTGCCAGCTATAGATAGCAACACTGATCATTGTACTCACTGGCAGGACACAATAACACTACAGGAGTGATTCCCCCATCTACAGGTGAGAGGGTGTGTGGGGACAGGCTGGGAGATACCAGTCAGTGGCTGGGTAGATACCAGTCAGTGGCTGGGTAGGTACCAGTCAGTGGCTGGGTAGGCACTGGCTAGTATCAGAGCCAGATACACACAGGTTACATAGGTCGCGATCATTCGAGCGAGAGCAATAATTCTAGCACTAGACTTCCTCTGTAACTCTAAACATCTAACCTAAAAAATGTTTAAAGCATCGCTTAGGATACCAAAAAAAAAAAAAAATCGTGCTAACTTTAGTGTTTTTTTAATGTATGAAACAGTTTATTTCCAAAAAAAACATGTTTGAAAAATTGCTGCGCAAATACAGTACCGTGCTAGAGCTGCACAATTAATCGTTAAAATTGTGATTTTGATTCAACCCCCCAACATGCAGAGTTTGCTGATTCTTTCATATAACAAATGGAGAGACTTTCAGCTGTCAAAAGAAAATATCTGGACAGTCTGCCAAGTTCTTAGCAGGAAACATTGTAACTAACGCTTTCTTCTTATATCAAAGGGATACACTTCTGTGTGTAAAGAAAATATCCGGGCAATCTGCCAAGTTTGTAAACAACATGAAACATTGTAACCAACTTCCTTTTTAGATCAAACTTCTGTGTGTAAATGCAAGAAATGTAACCACCTAAAGTCCAACACTTGTTTAAGTTAAAAAGAAATATTTTTTGCTAGAAAATTACTTGGATCCGCCAAACATTATATATATTTTAGCAGAGACAAAAATGGCAATTGCTGCAATATTTTATGTCACACTGCATTTGCCTACTTCAATGAATAATAAAAACCATAAAAACAAAACCGTAAAGTTAGCCCATTTTTTTTTCATTTTAATGTGAAAGACGATGTTATGCCGTACGAATCGTGAGAGAATCGTGATCTATCTTCTAAGCAAAAAAATTGCAGTTGTCGTTTTAGCCAGAATCGTGCAGCTCTATACCGTGCAACATAAAAAGTTGCAAAGACCACCATGCAGTGTGTCAGCTTGTATTTATAATGGCTGCTCTGTATGTAGCTTCTGACAGGCTGTGCAAGCAGGCCCGTATCTCCGGAACCATAAATGATAGCCATCCCATATTTTGACCGGTTGTGGGGTAGGTCTTCAACTGACTATTCCCCAAATGTGGGGTTTCTGTGACCTCTGGTCATCGAGCTACAACCCCTGAAGTCGATCTAAAAAAAAAAAAAAAAAATATTTTTTTTTTTTTTTTTTTTTGGGGGCAAATGGGCCTATCTTGAGAAAGGGGCCTGGAGCTGCAGCTCCATCAGCCCCTCTGTTAATCCGGCCCTGCACCCACCTTTAGGGTGGCCACATCACAGCGATGGGGACACAGTGAGCGACTGGGTTCCCTCTTTTGAAGATCCCAGGCCGTGTTGCTGTTCGGTGGGGAGTCGGTCTGAGGAGCGCCATTGAGAGCCTGGCGATCCAATAGGGCTTGGACAAAACAACCGGGGATCACAGGTAGCCAGACACTGCGGGACTGATCACCTGTCAGTCGGTACCTGGGCGACAAGTTGAAGGAGATCCAGACGTAACTCAACCAACCCAGATGAGACCTGTGGCAGAGGTATCTTCTAAGGCTCTTTGAGAGGGGTCTGTAGCAGAGACTTTCTCCCAAGTTCACCAAGGAAGGTTTGTGGCAGAGACTTATTGCTATAATTGTCAGAGTGATACTCCGGCTGCCAGGTCAGTGAGAGAGGCCTGTCCAGGTACACTAAACCCACTCCGGCGGGAGTGGCGCAGAGAAGTGTTACGTTTGGGAGCCAGACTGTTTCCTATCATTACGCCCAAGTCTGCTCTTCTTCCTCCTTTCAACATTACTTTCCTCACCACAAGTTTTATTGTTTTTACCCAGCTGGGTAATAAAGAGCACAGCAAACGTGTCGTGGACATTCCTTTACTTCAGTTTATGCACATACGCATCACTCGCCCCTAGAGAATTCAAAGGAGCCACGAGGTAACACTCCGCCCAAAAATCCAGCAGCTCTAATGGGGGTAATGCTACATAATACATATATTGTAATACAACTTTATAATAAATAACGAGTAAATAATAAAATTAACCTTATAAAACCTGTGCTTGAATTTTGCTGCACAAATACACATTTATTTGGCAAGAATTTTCATTGGTGTTCATTAGCAAGAATTATTTGTGTTAGGTGTGAAAACATTTTTGTATTGGTGTGCAGTAGCAGAATTAGGCTGGTCATAGACGGATCAAAATTTGACCAGTTCAGCAGTCCAATTTTGATCAGTGTCTGGCTGTCCCTGTTTTACAGTAGCCAACCAATAGATTGGCTAATGTCGAACAACCAAGTTGGAAAACGTTTGTCGATTAGCAGATGTAGCCAATCAGATGCAGCCACTGATCAGTGCATTCTGACAGCGCCAGGTCCCACGGTCAGAATTAAATATCACAGGGGGAGGGAAGTGGATGAAGGAATCTGTTGGTTTCAATGGGATAAAAAAAAACAATAAACCACCTTTTGCAAGCTTTACATTAGCATTGGTGTTTCATCATAAAAATACTGTAATAAATACAATCTGCATTGGTGTTCCGTGGTTTCTCTGTCTTTTTAATCCTCTGCTGCTGACTTTACCTAACTAATTAACTCTGTGGAACCCTGGGTGAGAAACCCTGCTATAGATAATGCATTTCATATTTTTTAGTGTCCTGCCTGCAAGCCTGCTCTTCATTCTTTAGTTGGGATCAGGGATTTCAGGGATTATCTGACTGCCACAACCTTCCAAAAGATTGACATTCTGTTTGTCATTTCAAAAGGTCCAAACAAGGGATTTCCAGTATCTCATTTCACTGACTAAATTTTTATTTTATTTTTCAAAAGGGACAAGAACCCTTTCCCAACTATACCAGGATGGTGAGCAAGTCTTGTGATGCCACAGATACCCTTTCAACATTGCCATTTTTTTCACCTGTTTTTTTACTCTATAAACGCATGTCCCGCAGTGAACTAGAGGTTTTTAGAGCTGGTAGTCATTTTTTTTTATTAACATGGAATTATTTTATAAATTAATTGCTATAATAGACTTTTTTTTTTTTTTTTTTTTTTTTAGATAAACCAATATTTATAAAACATATATTTTAATATGTTTTTTTTTCTAAAGTGTGGTGAGAGCACAGAACTTTAATCATCCATTACCTGCCATGTGTAAAACCTGCCTTTCATTAGTATTGCTTGTTTTTCCAGATTACTTATAGAATTTATCATATTATTAACTGATCTAGGTCTGTGATAAACCACCAGAAGGGGAGCTATCTCAGTCCTTATTAAGGTTAGTTTAAACAAACTAAAGGCAGACGCTAATAGTTTTGTGTCAGTTGTGTTTTCATTTATTATGTATGCATTTTAAACTGTGAAATACAATAGAGGTTATTTACGAAAGGCAAATACACTTTGCACTACAAATGCACTGCAAGTGCACTTGGAAGTGCAGTCGCTGTAAATCTGAGGGGTAAATCTGAAATAAGGGGAAGCTCTGCTGATTTTTTTTCAATCATGTGCCAGCTAAAATGCTGCTTTTTATTTTTCTTGCATGTCCTGCTCTGATCTAAATTGACTGCACTACCACTTGCCTTTCGTAAATAACCCCCAATGTCTTTTGAAAACTTTTTTTTTACAATAAATATTTAAAGTGATTGTAAAGGTTTATTTTTCTTAAGAGAATGATGTTTATACTCACCTAGTCTGTGCAATGGTTTTTCACAGTGCAGCCCCAAACCTCAATTTTTGGGGCCCCCTGTTGGTGCTCCCAACTCCTCCTCCTTTCCGAGTGCTGCTTGCAATGAGGGCATTAGTATAGGCTCGATCTGGAGCTAGTCTGTGTGTGTGTATTGACACACACAGTGTGGCTTGGCTCAGCTCTGCCCCAATCTTCCTCCTCACAGGGTTTGATTGATAGCAGCAGTTGCCAATGGGCTCCTGTGAGGAGAGAGAAAGCAACGCTGTACACTCGGGCACTCTCGTCCACGCTCGGCTTCTCACACATAAACGTCACAGAGCGTGACTACGAGCGAAGCCGAGCCTGGCTGAATGTACCCGAGTGTACTGCACTCGGTATATGTCGCGGCTCAGTTAAAACTGAGCGCGGGTATCGGCGTATATCGCGCACCCACGATTTTCCCCTTATTTTAAGGGGAAAAAAGTGCGCGGAATACGCCGATAAATACGGTATGTTACTTTTCTTTACTTCTGTAATATTGATTTACCATTAAATTTTTCGATATGTTCAAGGTTTCAAAATGCTAGCAATTTTTAAATATTTTTCAAAACTCCCACGGCACACCTGCAAATCTCACACAGCACACTAATGTGCCAGGGCACACAGTTTGAGAATCACTTGTCTACACATTGCTGTAGCCCAGCACCTCGCTACATTCATATACATTTTTTTAAAAGGAATTTTTAGCCATGGCCACGATGCATGAAGGAAATGCAGTTTATACATAAGCAGCATTTTTGAAGGAAATGTATAGTAGTTACGTTTTTTTCCCCTACAAAGGGATTATTATGCCGCGTACACACGACCGTTTTTAATGTCATGGAAAAAAACAAAGTTTTTTTTCTCGATGTGATTCTTGTCAAGCCTGCCTTGCATACACACGATTGTGAAAAAAAATGCTTGAGAAAAGCGCAGTGACGTACAACGGCACTATAAAGGGGGAGTTCCATTCGAATGGCGCCACCTTTTGGGCTTATTATACAAACTTCCCTTGTCGTAACTTGATTCTGAGCATGCGCGTTTTCCCCATCGTTAAAGCCTACACACAACTGCTTTTCACGACGTGAAAAACGATGAGAAAAAATAGAGCAGGTTCTAAATTTTTAATGCCCATTTTTCTCATTGAGAAAAATGCTCTGGAGCCTACACACGATCGTTTTTAAAAATGCAATTTTTCTCGTCATGAAACACGGTCGTGTGTACGCAATATCAGGCATAAAGTTGTTAAAAGAAATATGGGGGCTTCCACGGCTGACCTCCTTCTGAAACTGCCAGGTAATTTGACTTTACTCTCAATACCTTGTGAACTACCGAGCTGTGACAAGTGTACAGATCAGGAAAGTCAGAGTAAATTCAGAAGTCCCGGTCTGTATATTTATCCAGATTTATCCTTATTTATCAGTGATTCAAAGTACTAAGCAAGAGGGTTAAAATGGCACCCAGGCATCCTAGCATTTTCAGAGTTAAGGTTTGCAGTATCTTATTTCTTTCATGACAGTTTTACTGTAACTGAATGTAAAATATTATAAACCTAGATGTGCATTGCACATACATTGCTAGTATCAAACCTACTAATGTAAAAAGAAAAAAAGAACAAAAATTGCTAGTAGCAATAAACAATGGGAACATTGATGTGTACATTGTGACACTTTGTGGCAGATTTGTCAAAGTGAAATGAAAATATATAATCATATGCAGGGACATTTGAAAAAGAAAATCTTAGTTTTTATTGGATGTTTAACCACAACACAGGTACGCTTCACTTTCATGTTAAACAATCCCTAATGTTTCATTGACGCCTGTGCATTTTAAGATGTGTTTTAGGTATGGTGTATTAGAAAAAAAAATCCTGGTTGTCGCACCTTTGATGTGCTTTCATTAAAACGGGAGTTACATAGGATTCAATGGTAATGTATGTAGAACACATGGAAAGCACACATAAAGTAGAACATACTGGGGGTTATTTACGAAAGGCAAATCCACTTTGTACTACAAGTGCAAACTACAAGTGCAAAGTACACTTGAAATTACACTGAAAGTGCACTTGGAATTGCAGTCGCTGTAGACCTGATGGGTAGATCTGAAATGAGGGGAAGCTCTGCTGATTTATCACGCAATCATGTGCAAGCTAATATGCTGTTTTTTATTTTCCTTGCATTTGCCCCTTGGATCTACAGCGACTGCACTTCCAAGTGCACTTTCAGTGCAATTTCAAGTGCGCTTTGCACTTGTAGTTTGCACTTGTAGTGCAAAGTGGATTTGCCTTTAGTAAATAACCCCCACTGTGTAAACCTACCAAGTGATAATCCTGGATTTTGAAAGCAAATGAGGATAACGTGTCACTTAATATAGTCATTGTGTTTCTCCTGCTCAGTGAAATTATAATATATTTAACTGTTTTAGGAACTGGACCAAAGATTCAAGCCATCGTGGGATGTATATGGAATCAAGCAAAGATGGTTCTTTTTGTGGGCCCCATAAATACCTTGCTGGTATGTTCCTTGTACATCTCGATTTAAATAAAGTTGAACTCTGGATAAATGACTGAATAACTTCATAAAATGAATACATGGGAACTGTTTTACCTGCCAAAGGATTTGGTATTTCTGTTCATACAGTCCTGAGATTTACACAGTTTGGCTCACAGTACAGCACTGTCTACCAAGGAAGAATACTTAATATTTGCTGCTGCAGAGGTGGGACCGGCTGTCAAAATACAATATCCACAGTTGGAGATTTGTTCATCTGTGCTGCGTAACGTGACTGGAGGAATCTGTTAGAAAAATCTATATGTATATAGTCAGTTCTTCATATGCAAATTAATACTCCTAGCAAACAGAGCAGTCAAAATAAGTAGCTGTTGGCATGTGTGTCATGGCTCCTCTCTTTGGCGATGAGGGAAGGTTATGAATTCCAGCATCTCAATCACTGGTGATTATATACTTTACATCACTAATGCCCATCCTGTGGCCCTTTAGTATATGATGTGTGGCCCTCGGACCTCAGCAGTTTGTTGTGGGAACATTGATTAGGGTAATGGCATTGATCTCTACCAGCCTCATGTAACATGTTCCCAATTTCATATTGTCTTCTACCCCCAACAAAATATATAGCATGTCCATACTCCCTGACCCTCATTTCCTTTATTAGGTCTGGAGTTTCTGACAGTTCTCTCAAATCTTGCATCTATTAAACTTTATGTGGGGCCCTTTGGTGATGGCAGGGGCCACATTTGGTGCCCCCTTTACCTTATGAGTTGACAAACACTGTTTTACATATACACCTGACCATCTAGTGATAAAGGACAGAAATTCATGTCTGTAAGGAACAAAATCGGACAAGGATTTAACTCTTTTTTTTAATTTTGCATTACTGAGCTGCCTATGGGGACATGCACAGTAGGGGAATCCACATAAACATGTTGGGCCAGATTCAGGTAGAGTTACGCTGGAGTATCAGTGATACGCCAGCATAACTCTCACTTTGAGCCAGCGTTTCTGTTTTCTGTAAGCAGAAAACAAGAAACGCCGGGTTGGAGTTCCTATACGAGCGGCGTAATTGTATTTCGCTGTCGTATCGGAACTGCAATTTTAAAAATGGCGCTCGGGGCGTTCCCGCTGATTAACGCCGAGAATATGTTAATCAGCGAGAATCGGCAATTCACGATCGTACTCGGGCCCGACGCAGTGACTTTCCGATGTTTCCGTAAGCGATACGCAGCGTAAAGAAAAACAAGCCCCCTAGTGGAGTATCCTATGTTAAGTATGGCCGCCGTCATCGCGTCGAATTTAAAAATGTTTGCGTTGTTTGTGTAAAACGTCCGTGAATGGGGATTGACGTCATTGACGTTCACTGACAGAATTTGGAGCATGCGCACTGACAGTCGACACAAATGCGCAGTACGTTCGCCTCGGGATCGCGCCTAGTTTAAATAATACACGCCCCCTACCTGCCCAATTTGAATTCTGCCGGCTCATTTTCGCTACGCCGCCGCAACTTTAGGAGCAAGTGCTATGTGAATAACAGTACTTGCTCCTAAAGTTTCGGTGGAGTAACGTAAATGAGAAACGTTACTCCAAAATAAAGATTCGCCCATCTACCTGAATCTGGCCCGTTATGTTTTTTGTTCATATCAAGGACTGATAGAGCACATGAACCACCAAAACAGGTGTTTTTGTATAAAAAGTGTGTTAATAAGGACCTTTTATTTGTCAATAGCAATTAACCATAATTTATTTCATTTTCACTGTGTGGTAACAAAAATTACAGTTGGAAGCTGCTTGTTTGCTATGGGCAACGCAAAATTTTCTTGTCAACACACGTTTTTTTTACGTTATAAATTTATAATGCTATATTTAGATGTATGCACTGTGGTAACAAGTGCAAAAACATGCATTTTAACCATTTTAATACAGGGCACTCTCACGCCCTTCCTGCCCAGTCCAGTTTTCAGCTTTCATCGATGTCGCATTTTGAATTGCACGGTCATGCAACACTGTAACCAAACATAATTTTTTTTTCCTCACAAATAGAGCTTTCTTTTGGTGGTATTTGATCACCACTGGGGTTTTTATTTTTTGCACTCCAAATAAAAACAGGGCAGTAAAATTCTGAAAAAAAAGTTGTTTTTCTTTGTTTCTGTTACAAAACCTTGTAAATAAGTACGTTTTCTCCCTTACTGATGAGGCTGCACTGACGGGCACTGATGATGAGGCACTTATATGCAGCACTAATGGGCACTGATAAGCAGCACTGATGGGCATTGATAGATGGCACTGATAACCAGCACTGATAGGCAGCACTGATGGTCACTGATGGGTGGCATTGGTGGGCACTTATAGGCAGCACTCATGAGTGGCATTGATGGGTGGCACGGATAGATGCCACTGATAGTCAGCACTGATCAGGAGGCACTGACAGGCAATCACTGATGTGCACAGAGTGCCATCCTAATGGGCATTGATTTTCACTGATTGGCATCACTGGTGGGCTCACCTGGTGGTCTCCAGTGGGCATCCTCGATGGGTCTACACTGATAATCTTTGCTCTGTCAGGAGAGCAACTAATCATCTCTCCTCTATTCGCATCTGTCAGTGCGAGTAGAGGAAAAGCCGATAAACGTCTCTTTCCGTTTACACTGTGATCAGTTGTGATTGGACACAGCTGATCACATGGTAAAGAGCCTACTTTTAGAGTCTTTTTTACCAGGATTGGAGATGTGGTGTGTCAGACTGACACACAACACCACCGATCGCCATGCTGTGCGCCCCCCAAGAAACGTATCCTGCTGGACGTCATATGATGTCCAGTCAGGATAATACAACCACTGTCCAGCCATCATTCTGCTATATTTCGGGTGGGAAGTGGTTAATCAACATCAACTTTCTGTACAGGGCAGTTGTACAGCAATCAGTCAGGAGATCGACTTCTGTACAACCACCCTGCCCATACAAGGATCAAAATTTGACCAGTCTCTGCTGAACTGGCCAAATTTCAATTCATTTATGGCCAGCTTTAGAAGTCTGGTAGTTGAAGTATGTGATGTAGTTGAATCATTTGTCCATGACCTCTAGCTAAAGTGACCGGCTTGGAAAAAGTAAACAAAGCTAAACAAGGGAGAAATGTAAATCTTTTATAGATAAGCTTGCTTATCAGTTTTTTTAGTTAACACTGAGCATTTTGGATCCTGTGTATGCCCTATAGTGATGGGTTCTCGTTATAGGTTAAGTTTACCTTTACATAAAAATCTTTAAGGTGAACTTACGCAGGACCCCCTCCTCACCTCCCCCCAGTCCCGCTGACCTGCAGCGCGGTGATCTCACATTCTGATTCCCGCCTCACGGTTCCGGGGCTTACAAATCCCGAAGCTTAATCTCCTAAACATACTCTGTCAAGAGGGATGTTTAGGAGCATTCTAATTGGTCGGTGCCGTCACATGGGCGGTGCGACCAATCAGAACCCATGTAGCCTGTCCTCTCAGCGGGGAAGACGGCGCATTAATGCAGAGGGGATTTCTAAGCCCTGGAGCTGTTAGGCAGGGCTCAGAACGAGAGATTGCCATGCTGCAGGTCAGTGGGACTGGGGGGGGGGGGTGTAAGCTCACCTTACAGATTTTTCTGTAAAGGTGAACTTACACTTTAAGTTTACTCGCCCTATATTTTCATTTTCTAATAATGTAATTTAAGTACAATAAAAATACAAACTGTTGCAGAGTCCATAGTTACATAGTTAGTCAGGGGAAAAAATCATACAATCCCATATACACAATCCTATACCCACAGTTGATCCAGAGGAAGGCCAGAAAACCCCAGCAAAGCATGATCCACTTTGCTACAGCAGGGGAAAAAAATCCTTCCTGATCCCCCAGGAGGCAATCGGATATTCCCTGGATAAACTTTAAAGGAAAGAACAAAGATCTGGACGGCCGCACTGCAATGAAATAGAAAGTTTAACCACTTAAGGACCGCCTCCTGCACATTTACATCAGCAGAATGGCACGGCTGGGCACATGCACGTACAGGTACGTGCTGTGCTAGTACCTAGCCGTGGGTCGCGGGCGCGCGCCCGTGGCGCGCTCCCGTGACCCGTCCAAAGCACTGGTGCGACGAGCCAGAACTGCAGGGGCGACACGTGAGGTGCACAGTGGGCCGATGAGAGACAGCAATAATACAGTTCATCGGTTTACTCACGGTTAGCAGAAAGCCTCCCTGGGCCGGTCGCACAGAGATGGGGAAGACAGCACAAAATCCTCCGGGGCACGCTCTGTGATAGGGAAACGCCAGCCAAGATGGTGGTTGAGGTGCCCGTGATGACAGGGGTGTTTAAAGTGCTTGTGACGGCTGGGTCCCTTGATGGTATTTGTCGTGACGCCAGTACCGTTAATGGTGGTACGACCATTTGCAGTGTTGAAGAATGAGGTAGACAGAAGTAGGATACAACTCACAATTTTTACTGTGACTGGTTTTGATTGCAATACAGACATCCAGTTAAAATACAGTATCTGGGTAGAGAGAGAATTCTGCTGATCCACTGTTAATAGGCTTTAGTAATCCTGGACTCAGGCTGTGGTTCAGTATTATGCTTGCTTGTTACTGGTCCCTTTTGAATCCAGTGACCTTGGTGAGGTTGCCGGAGGCTAAGAAATCCTTCACCTTTATGCTCAAAAAGGTCTTTGCTGCCGATATAATGGCTTTCACCATTTGATTTAAGCAGTTCCAATCTGTCCCTTCTCTGGACTGACCTTCTCTCTCCTTCACCTTTTTCCTTCTGCACACACACACTTCCTGAACTTAACTACCGACCACAGATAACCTGAGCTGGGATAGATATCCCAGAGTGGTGCTATCCCCATCTTGTGGTGGGAAGTATGAAGCACACCTGACCAGCATATGAACAGGGATCTCACAGATGTAGAAATGCAAAATGACATGCAATATAGCAATAACAAAGAAATAATACTTTTGCAGTTCCCACATGTCCTGAGTGGGACGCTGCATACCCCCATGGTAAAACGTGTGTCGACCTCGACACACTTTTGACTCGATGTTGTGTCTTCCTGTAAGATATAAGAGAAAGGGAAAAGCATGCATGCATAGAAAATAACAATATAACCCCATTCTTGTACTTCTTGTATCTGCAAGTAAAATAGGTTAGGCAAACATATCTCAGCCAACAACGAAATGTGACAAAAGGTGACAAAAAGGGGTGTAGTTTTCTCTCTGAAAACTGGTGATGTATGGCAAAACCAGAATAGTCCACGATGAGATGGAAAAAGGAAAAAAAAACAAAAATAACAACTCAGGAGGCTCACATGGTATGAGTCCGTTCCCTGGGCACAGGAAAATGTCAACAGACGAATATCACGGAGGCTCAGGTACGTGAAAGTCTATCTCCGGGTGCAGGCTTGAACGTTGCAAAACAGTAGGTAAGTAATCCTTTTAGAAAGTCCTTTACATGAAATAAACGTGATATCCCAAGTAAGTCTTCTCACTCTGGAACTTCATACGATGTACGGATGCACTCAACGAGGAAATGGCGGGGTTGGTAGTTGTCTTCACGGCTGCTGGTGCATGAAATCCCTAAAACGGACAGGTGGTTGTCCTCTTGTAGTCCTGTCAGATCTTCGTAGCGGCTGAGTTTCTACAGGCCTTGTTTCAAGGGAATTTGGCGTCTCTTGAGCTGTAGTAGACACTTCTTGAGATAGCTCCTCTGGTTGAAGTGCGGTTGTATTGGTCTTGGCCGCCACTAAGATATTGAGCCATGGTGTAAGGAACCACTGTAAAGGATCAGAGTCTAATAATGCTTTTCCAAAAGACTGTAGTGGATTCTCTGAATCAGATGATTTTGTAGGCTCTGGTTCTATGGATTGTGTTTCCTCTTGGACAGCTTCTTCTTGAAGAGCTTCTTCTTGAGTACTTTCCTTGAGACATAACTTAAGGCGATTGCGATGTACTACACGTGATTTGTTTCCTTTAGTGATCTCATAAGTATCAGTCTCTGGATTGAGAATAGCTGTAATGGTGTAAGGTTCTCTCTCCCATTTGCTATCTAACTTACTGGTGCGATGATCGTTTTTTAACCATACATGGTCACCAATTTTGAGAGGTTCTGCTTTGGCAAATTGGTTATAATCTTTTTGTTGTTTTTCCTGAGCATGTTCCATGCGATGTCGAACAATTTCTTGTGCATCAATTAGACGTCTTTGGTGCTCACTCACCCAATCAGTCTTTGGTAGAGGGTTGATTGCATCAGGCACTTGTACGCCCAAAGTATAGTCAGCAGGTAGTTTACTTTGTCGGCCAAACATGAGATAGTAAGGTGTATACCCAGTAGAACAGTGAATGGTGTTATTGTAGGTGTACATCAATTGAGGCAATAGAGTAGGCCAATCACTTCTTGTAGCAGGTGGTACTGCTCTTAACATCTCAATTAAAGTCTGGTTCATTTTCTCGCAGAGTCCGTTTCCTTGGGGGTGGTAGGCTGTGGTCCTGACTTTCTGGCAATTGTAAAGTGTACACAGTTCTTTGAAGAGTTGCGACTCAAAGGCAGATCCCTGATCTGTAAGGATTCTTTCTGGGCATCCATACGGCAAAAGAAAATATTTCCAGAAGGCATCTGCAGTCGTTTTAGCGGTCAAGTCCTTGACAGGTACGGCTACAACAAATTTGGTATAATGATCAATGATGGTCATGGCGTATGTGTAACCTGAGCGACTTGGTTCCAGCTTCACATGGTCAATTGTAACTATTTCTAGCAGTGTTCGGCTTACAATGGGATGTAAGGGTGCTTTTTGGTCATGTTTTTCATTTCTTCCAACAGCACAGGTGGAACATTCTCGACACCACTTTTCAATGTCTCCTCTCATCCCAATCCAGTAGAATCTTCTACGGATGGTGGCTTCTGTCTTCTGCACGCCAAAGTGTCCTATTTGATCATGATACATCTCAAGAATAATTCTTGCATCTCGGCGTGGTATTAAGATTTGGTATAGACGATCCCAGGTAATTGGGTCTAAAGTTCTTCTTAATAGTAGGCCCTTCTGTAGGAAGAGGTGTTTTCTGTGTCTTCAAAGTTTTGTCAATTCTGGATCAGCATTTCTTCTGCGAATTCTTTCAGGTGTTCTTCCGCTTGTGAAGAAATCTTGCAGTTCTCCCAACACTCTGCTTTCATTTTGCAGCTTGATCCACCTTTCTTTGTCCACTTGGGATCTTGGATCCACTTGTTGTTGAAGGTTAAGGACTTTTCTTCCTTTGATGGTGATAAGGTCTTGTTGGGCAAAATTTTTGTAAAAAGCTGGCATTTCTACCTCTTCCCAAACATCTTCCTGTGTAGTAGGGTCTTCTTGGGTAGGCAGACGGGATAATGCATCCGCATTTTCATTTGCTTTTCCTGTTCTGTATTTTATGGTGAAATCGTAGTTAGCAAGGCGTGAGGCCCATCTTTGTTCCAATGCTCCCAGCTTGGCGGTATTAAGATGTGCTAGCGGGTTGTTATCTGTGAAGGCCACAAATTGTGTAGCGGCAAGGTAATCTTTAAATTTTTCTGTAACAGCCCACACGAGTGCGAGGAATTCCAATTTGAAGGAACTATAGTTTTGGTCATTTCTTTCAGTACCTCTAAGAGATCTACTAGCGTAAGTCCTTCTTGTACTTGTGACAGGACAGCTCCCAGACCTTTCTTACTAGCATCTGTGTAAAGACGAAATGGCTGCTGGTAATCTGGATAGCCTAAGATTGGTGGTTCTTTTAACTTTTTCTTTAGGAGCTGGAAGGCAATTTCTCTTTCTGTGTTCCATTCAACTGGTATTGGAGACTTTTGGTACCTCTTAGGGTGTCCTCTCAGAAGTTCTAATATTGGCCCCGCAATTTGGGCAAAATGAGGAATAAAGCGTCTGTAGTATCCTGCGAAACTGAGAAAACTCCTCACTTCTTTCACTGTAGTAGGAGTAGGCCAATTTCGGACTGTGGCTATCTTCTCTGGATCCGGTTTAACACCTTCAGAGCTTACAATATGCCCTAAGTATTTGACTTCTGTCTTCAGCAGATAGCACTTAGATGGTTTGACTTTGAGTCCATGTTTAATGAGGATTTGAAAAACTTCGGCCAAATGTTTCAAGTGCTCTTCATAAGATTTGGAGTAGATGATGACATCGTCTAAGTACAACAGGACGGTTTCAAAATTGATGTGTCCCAAACAATGCTCCATTAATCTTTGAAAAGTTCCGGGCGCATTGCAAAGTTCAAAAGGCATGCGGTTGAACTCAAATAGGCCCATAGGGGTGGTAAATGCAGTCTTCTCACGATCTTCAGGTGCCATTGGTACTTGCCAGTATCCACTGGTTAAATCAAGGGTAGAAAAGTAGGCTGAAGATCCTAAGGCTGTCAAAGATTCCTCTATGCGTGGTAAAGGGTAAGCATCCTTGTGGGTGATTTGGTTAATTTTTCTGTAATCCACACAGAATCTGATGTTACCATCCTTTTTGCGGACAAGGACTAGAGGTGCAGCCCATGGACTATGGCTGTTTCTAATGACATTGGAGTCCTTCATCTCTTGGATCATTTGCTTTACGGATTGGTACATAGTTGGTGGTATAGGCCGATATCTTTCCTTGATCGGTGCGTGTGAACCTGTAGGAATGGAGTGCTTGATAATATCCACTTCTCCATAGTCTGTGGAATGCTTACTGAAGGCACGGTGAAGCTCCTTCACAATTTCTAGTACTCCCTCAATTTGGTTTGCTGGTGTGGAAGCATCTCCCACATGAACTTCTTTCCACCAGGATGTGTTTACATTTTGGTCCTGTGGGTTCTGTCTCTTGGTAATTTGCTCTGTGGTAGCTGTAGCCACACTGATGACATCTTGAAAAGTGACTTGGATTAGCTGTGCAATAGGACGATGTTTTGTTAGGGTTACACTGCTATCACACAAGTTTAGGAGTCGTATAGGCACTTTACCTTCAGAGACGGTTACTAGGCTCCTTGCAGCTCTAACTAGAGGATAGTCTTCCAAAAAAACAGGCTCTACCAGGGCTTGGTAGTCTTGACCTTGAATTCCGACTACAGCTCGGCACCACAAGAGAGTTTCGGTGTTGGGTTTGAGGATCACAGGTTGCTTATCCCGGATGCGGGCACAACAAATTTCTCCTTTTTCGTTAGTGAATCTCTGTTGCGCATTTAGTACACGGATGGTTTGTTGGATCACTTTTCTAGAATCAGGAGAGGCAGTAGGCACCAACTGGTGCAAGGCTTCTAGCATCTCAACATAACAGTTCCTGAGGACATTCATTCCTAGGACTACTGGAGGGTTAGGTTATTGTCTCTGACTCGTACCACAATAAGGCCTTGTCGAGGTAGTGTAGTTCCTCCTACTTGAATGGTAGGTTCCCAATAACCATGGACTGGTATGGGTTTGCCGTTACTGGCTATGAGGCTCAGCCAGGATTCTGGAGGTTGGGTAAGCTGATTTTGATCCCAGTATTTTTCAAAAGCTGTTTGTTGGATGGTGGTGACTTGGGATCCGGTGTCAACTAGGGCAACAAAAGGAACTCCATTTATTTGAAGTGTCACTTCGGGACGGGATCCAACGTATCTTGGCATCCAGTCGGGATCTTCTGGACCTATTGGTTTACCTCCCGAGGGGTGGTCCTTGGCCTCGGGGGTTTCCCATTTAACTGCCAGCAGGTTGCTTCTGTGTGGCCTGGTTTGTGACAGTACGTGCAGACAGGCCGCTTAGGGGTACTAGTGCGGTCAGGGGGACGTCCGCCAGAATCTCTGAAACAAGTCTCTCTATACTTAGAAGGGAAGAGTCCTTCTGGACACAGGTTTCTCATCCTCTAGCATTAATGGTGTTTCCCATTGTTCCAATTTTTGGTGGACTTTCTCCAGACTTTTAGTCAGGAAATGGACTTGCTCAGTCAAGGCAGCAACTGCGTCAGGGACTGGAGCTTGGGTTGCCTGACTGACTATAGGTAAAGACTTTACAGGGGTAACCAGCTGTGATACAGGCACTTCAACAGATCTAACAGGTTCGGTTGGTGGGCTCTTTCCCAGTATGCTGATAGCTAGTTCTTTGAAATCTAAGAAGGTAGCTCTTGGATGTTGGGCAGCTAACATTCTTAGTTGGCTCTTTAAATTGTCTGTATTGACGCCTTCAATAAATTGTTCTTTCAGGGTTTTGTCCTGATTCTCTGCCTCACGGGGGTCTACTTGGACAACAGCTCTAAGGGCTTCCTGTAAAGATAATGCAAAGTCTCTGAGTGACTCACCAGATTGCTGTCTCTTGCTGAAGAACCTCATCTTGCCATCTGACACGGTTCTGGGTTCGAAGGTGGTGCAGAGACATTCAAAGATCTGCTCCATGGTCTTCCTCTCTGAGCTTGGCCAAGATTTCACTTCTCTGAGTGCAGCTCCTTCCAATTGCGCAAGAAGAATCTCCATCTGTTGCTCCGAGGATACAGGGTACAATCTGAACACAGCAAGAATTTTTTCTTTAAAGTCCCTTAAAGTATGAATTTCTCCAGAATATCGTGGGAACCAGGGGGCCCCAAAATAATAAGGCATGGTTAAAGGCATTAAGCTTGGTGTTGCAGCGGTTGGTATTGCACTGCGACCGACTGCGGCTGATGCAGGGAGTCCGCCGAGGTCAGGCTGCACGTCATCTTCCTGCACAGACATGGTAACAGCAGGCGAATTCTAGTTAGGTAAGTCAAATGCGTTTTTAGACACTTTTTGTGCGGTGTTGCTATGGGCAACCGCTGTCTTGCGGGTGTAGGGCCCTTTAAGAATTTAATGTCAGCTGAATACAATGCTGCAGCAATGTTGATTTTGGGTCTCTGGCAGAGTTCCAGCTATCAGTGCTCCTTATAGTTAGTAGAGACAACTGACGGGTTGCAAATACTGCTCGGACGGCAAGCAATGTGATTATTTTCTCTTCTTTTGCTCGCATGTGAAGTCTCTCCTCTCAGGATTGACACAGCAAAGGTAAGGCCGGACAATTTTGCATAAATGGGTGGCACCAAACTTTCCACTCTTCAGGGGGTGTCACTAATTTATCCACAGTGATGGCGCAGAAATTTTTGAACAAGAAGGTCTCCGGCAGCCATTTTAAGTGTATGGAAACAGTCAATTCAAATACAACAAGCAGTTTTGTTGACACGCAAACGTTCAATTTCCTCACTTTGGATGCTGCGGTTTTTATGCTGATAACTGGGATAACGCTTCCATGCAGCTTTTAAACAGTTTAAACAGTTCTGTGGCCCCACACAGCATGCAATAAGTAAATAGTCTCTCAATAAAGTAAAGGGGCTTATTCTGATGCGACAGTCTTTTAGATAAGGCGCAGGGGTTTATTTCCTGTTCGTGACGCCAAAATTCTATGCGACGAGCCAGAACCGCAGGGGCGACACGTGAGGTGCACAGTGGGCCGATGAGAGACAGCAATAATACAGTTCATCGGTTTACTCACGGTTGGCAGAAAGCCTCCCTGGGCCGGTCGCACAGAGATGGGGAAGACAGCACAAAATCCTCTGGGGCACGCTCTGTGATAGTGAAACGCCAGCCAAGATGGTGGTTGAGGTGCCCGTGATGACAGGGGTGTTTAAAGTGCTTGTGACGGCTGGGTCCCTTGATGGTATTTGTCGTAACGCCAGTACCGTTAATGGTGGTACAACCATTTGCAGTGTTGAAGAATGAGGTAGACAGAAGTAGGATACAACTCACAATTTTTACTGTGACTGGTTTTGATTGCAATACAGACATCCAGTTAAAATACAGTATCTGGGTAGAGAGAGAATTCTGCTGATCCACTGTTAATAGGCTTTAGTAATCCTGGACTCAGGCTGTGGTTCAGTATTATGCTTGCTTGTTACTGGTCCCTTTTGAATCCAGTGACCTTGGTGAGGTTGCCGGAGGCTAAGAAATCCTTCACCTTTATGCTCAAAAAGGTCTTTGCTGCCGATTAATGGCTTCACCTTTTGATTTAAGCAGTTCCAATCTGTCCCTTCTCTGGACTGACCTTCTCTCTCCTTCACCTTTTTCCTTCTGCACACACACACTTCCTGAACTTAACTACCGACCACAGATAACCTGAGCTGGGATAGATATCCCAGAGTGGTGCTATCCCCATCTTGTGGTGGGAAGTATGAAGCACACCTGACCAGCATATGAACAGGGATCTCACAGATGTAGAAATGCAAAATGACATGCAATATAGCAATAACAAAGAAATAATACTTTTGCAGTTCCCACATGTCCTGAGTGGGACGCTGCACTGGGACCGCAGAACTCGCGGACCCGATCGCCGCTGGAGTCCCGTGATAGGTCCATGGGGCTGAAGAACGGGGAGAGCCACCTGTAAACACTGCTTCCCCGTTCTTCACTGTGGCGGCATCATCGATCGTGTGATCCCTTTTTTAGGGATACACAATAGATGACATCACACCTACAGCCACACCCCCTACAGTTGTAAACACAAATTAGGTCACACATAACCCCTTTAGCACCCACTTGTGGTTAACTCCCAAACTGCACTGTCATTTTCACAATAAACAATGCATTTTAAATGCATTTTTTGCTGTGAAAATGACAATGGTCCCAAAAATGTGTCAAAATTGTCCGAAGTGTCCGCCATAATGTCGCTTTCACGAAAAAAAAATGACTGATCGCCACCATTAGTAGTAAAAAATAAAATAAAAATGCAATAAAACTATCCCTTATTTTGTGAACGCTATAAATTTTGCGCAAACCAACCGATAAACGCGTATTGCGTTTTTTTTTTATATATATTTTTGGGGGATATTTATTATAGCAAAAAGTAAAAAATATTGCATTTTTTTTCAAAATTGTCGCTCTATTTTTTTGTTTATAGTGCAAAAAATAAAAACCACAGAGGTGATCAAATACCACCAAAAGAAAGCTTTATTTGTGGGAAAAAAAGGACGCCAATTTTGTTTGGCAGCCACGTCGCACAACCGCGCAATTGTCTGTTAAAGCGACGCATTGCCGAATCGCAAAACCTGGCCAGGTCCTTTAGCTGCCTAAAGGTCCGGGTCTTAAGTGGTTAAGGGTATTAGTCCGTAGAGCAAGGAAAAAAAAGATTACTGAAGCGTTTCACACCGTGGTTACAGGTGCTTACTCAAAGATGGGAGTAGCTATGAGTAAGCACCTGTAACCACAGTGTGAAACACGTCAATGATCTTTTTATCATTTGCTGTATGGACTGATACCATTAAACTTTATATTTCATTGGAGTGTGGCCGTCCGGATCTTTGTTCTTTCCTTGCATGCAGTTTGCATACTGAGCTAGCACCCACACCTGAAGAGGGAGGAGATATCTTGACTCAGACACCTGGAGAGGATTTTCTTTTGTTGTCTATGTACATTTAGGAAAGAATCAAGTTTTTTTTTTTTTTTTTTTTTACGTTTTTTCACAGGTCTTACTGTGGAGAAACCTTTATTTACCATACCCCCCCATTAACCTCTTCTCAAGAGAGAATAAATTCAGTTCCTCTAATCTTTCCTCATAACTCTTATCAGTTTGGTTGACCTTCGCTGCACTTTCTCCAGTTTCCCGATATCCTTTTTGAGAACTACATATTCCAGATGAGGTCTTACTAATGATTTGTACAGGGGCAAAATTATCTCTCTAGAGTTTATACCTCTCTTCATACAAGAAAGTACTTTACTCGATTTGGAAACCGCAGCTTGGCATTGCATGCTATTATTAAAGAAGGGGTCCAGCCCCCCCCCCCCCCCCACCACAAAAAAAAAATAAGTCAGCAGCTACAAATACTGCTTTTAATATGGACACTTGCCTATCCAGGGAGCCCATGATGTTGGCATCCCAGTGAATCTTCGGATCGGCCGTCCATTGCAGCCACCGCCATTGCTGGTAAGGAAACCCAGCAGTAGCCAGTTCCCTACTCTGTATGCGTGGAGCGTGCTGTGCTTTCTAAGAGAGACTGCACCGAGGTGCCATCTCTGGATATGGGGTAACCCCCCCCCTAGAGGTGCCAACTGTGGCACTGGAGGGGGGGAGGAGACAGATAAGCGGAAGTTCCACTTTTAAGTGGAACTCCGCTTTAAGACTATAATCTACCAGAACACCATCCTTCTCCATCGTTGATTCCCTCATTGCCAGTCCATTCATGAACAAAACCAGGTGAACTTTGTCTAGCAAGCATGTGACAATAAAAAGAAACATAGACCATGTTAGATCCCATAGTCAAGTATCATAGCTAAGGGAGGAAGTTATCATCTCTGCCCCCTATATTTTTTTTATTTTTACTTTGATGGCCACTGTCCTGTCTTATTTGTTCATGTTTGGTACTGTGTACTAAAAATGACTACAACTGTTTTCTACAGATATGTGTGAAGATTCTCAGTATTTAATTAATTTACCTGAATGTGAGGTAAGTGTTTACCAGGTATTATTTTACTATAATTTTGTTGATTTTTGGAATGAGCGGGAACAATGGTATACACAATAGCTAAATGCCTTGTTAGATATTGAAACAAATTTACTAAGAAAGGTGAGAATCTTCACACCAAAAAAAAAATTTGTGAATATTTACTTCAGTTATCCAGTCACGTGACTGGGTATTCAGAGTGTACAGGAATTTGCTTTTCACTTGACTGGATAGTCAAGTGAAAGTGCATATTTACGATTTAAAAAAATAAATAAATTCAACTTCTTTAGTAAATCAGTCTTACTATGTTTATTATTATTTTAATAACGTTTGGAATGAGCGGACAAAAGGAAATGGACATAAATGCCTAGGTGTTTATCAGTCAAATATAGCCAGTAATCCCAGTTATGAAAGAGAAGAACACACTGAAAAAAAGTACTGCATGAATTTCTGAATTAAAATACTCAGTATTTATCTCAAAAGTGATCAATTGACTAAAAACATGCGTTATTTACTGAATATGTTACATATATGTTTTGCCATATTTATAACTTAAATTTTGCGTTATTTGTGGCAATTTTTCAAATATTTTTTTTTACATGCTAACACTGCACCACAGGAAGCTAGTTCTGTAAATAAATGCACACGGAAATATTATGAAACTGTGAAAACATTCTAGTATGCTTCCATTCATAGAACCATCTCCATTTATTTTAATTTTTATTTATTTTTTGCAGTATTTACCTCACATTGGATATTTTACTTTGATGAATTGATAAATTGACTATTTTATTATAGCATGTAATATTTCTGAAAAGTGGGTCATGTCGCATGAATCACATAAATCAACCCCCTATTTTTTTTTATTACTAACTTAAAAATATAAGGAAAAACATATTTTCAAAAATAATGTTTCGTATATTGCCTGCTTGTTCAGGAAGTCCCACCTATACTTATCTATTTCAGATTTATTTGTAAATTCCATAAACAAGACTACAGCCTAATATACACCAATATCAATTATGCACCACTCCCCTAATCCATGCACCTGGCCCCTAATCTGCATGCAGGATGCCAGATGCAAGGATTTCAATCTTTTTTTTTTTTTTTAAGCACATGATTAGAGCCTGAGGCTCTAAATGACTACAAAAAAGGGTGGCTCAAGGGGGGCACAGAGCACAGTTCCCTGAACCTACCCAATTCTGTGACAATAGCGAATGAATATTCGTTATTGTCTTCCTGATTCTCCTCCCGGCCAATCAGAAAGTGTCTCTGAGACCCGACTAGGACTCTCACTCAGCCTATTGGGCCTCAAGAGGACCCACTTCCTGTTCGGCCATGAGGAGAAGCAATTTCTTCCCTGGAGCAAGGAGCAGCATTGGCATCGACCTCCTGATCTCCGCCATCTGTCTCCCGTGGGGGGGGGGGGGGGGGTTGCAGGGTTGTTTACCGCTTTCCCCCCAAAGTATTAATCACCGGCCACCACTGCTGTGCACCATACTGCTCAGGCTCCCCTCTGTGTCCCCTACCCCTGCAGTTCTTCTGGCTTCCCTCCTCTCCTTCATGTCGGAAGCTGCAAGCACACAATAGGATCCTTCAGGATGGAGAGTGGGAGAAGGATCCAGTAAATATGTTGTATTTACCAGCCCCTTTCTTTCCTGAATGAACACAATGAGTAATCGGTACCAATCTCACTCACTGTGGTCATTCGTAACTGAAGCATAGTAAACTGTGTTTCTTTTTGGGGAGGGGGCTGCCAGGTTGACTATATGGGGCCCCATGGTTTCTAACAGCAGCCCTGCTGACAGCAGCACATTTGATTCAATCACTATATTGATTACTGATACTAAGCTGATAAGGTATATGTAATAAAGCTAATACACTTCATATTAGCGGTCTAATATAGCATACATACAGCCCACCACCTCCATTTGAAGATAGTATCCAATATGAGTGCGCTGTTCTATGTCAAACTATATATACATCAGTATTTGTTCCTGTGCTGGTAGTCATTGGGGGAATATACAAAGCCTGTCTGACCATTTATAATTTTATTGTCCATCACATCTGGTAAGAGGCCTCTGTTAATGATGTTACACGGTGGAAGAATTCTCTTTAAATCTATGTGTATGCACTATTTGCCTACAGATGAATTTGGGTCTTTATATGCAATTACAATTATAAAGGTGTTTGCATCTGTACACTTATGTCTGATTAAGTTTACAGAAGAGAAGTTTTGTTCACATATGGACTATTGTGGACATATCATTTTAATTATATTTTTTGGTTGTGTCTCTAGCACTGCTCCTTAGTCGTTTTAGTTTTTGACAGTTGGTATCACAATTGTACAGTAGCTGCTTTGTATATATAATTTTTGATTTAGGGTGGGTATATTTCGGTCTTTATATACTTCAATGAATCCATCAAATATGTTCTATGCAATCCCAAGGTAAAATTCTCTAATGTAAAGGTGATGGAAAAGAGAGGCAAGTCCATCTATTCCATATTTATACATTATACAAGTTCCTCCTCCCCAAACTTGCTCATCCTTGTCTTTATGGACCTTGCTTTGTGCACTGGTGCGCAGTCATGTTGGAACAAGAAGGGGCCATCCCCAAACTGTTCCTACAAAGTTGGGAGAATGAAATTGTCCAAAATGTCTTGGTATGCTGACGCCTTAAGAGTTCCCTTCACAACAATTAAGGGGCCAAGCCCAACCCCTGAAAAACACCATAATCCCTCTAAATGATTTGGACCAGTGCACAAAGCCTTTTGGTAGTATAATGTGTGGGGATATATATATATATATATATATATATATATATATATATATATATATAATGGCCCGTTGGCCCTTTTAGACCGTGGAAGGGTGACACATATACAGTGGGGAAAATAATTAATTGATCCCCTGCAGATTTTGCAAGTTTACCCACTTACAAAGAAATGATGATGAAGGGTCTAATTTTTATCATATATGTAAATTAAATGATAGAGACAGAATATCAGCAAAAAATTCAGAAAAAAAACACATGATACAAATGTTATAAATTGAGTTTTAGTTCAGTGAGTAAAATAAGTATTTAAACCCCAAGCAAACCATGACTTAGTATTTGGTGAAGAAACCCTTGTTTGCAAGCACAGAGGTAATGCCTAGTACACATGATCGGTTTTCCTGATGGTAAAAAGTCCACTGGGAAAACCGAGTGGAAAAGCGTAAACCCGCTCTGTAACTTTTTCCCCCTACACGCGACCGGGTTTCCCCACAGGAAAACTGCCATGAGAGCTTTGGTTGGGAAACCCGGCCGCGTGTATGCTCCACCGCAGACTTTTCCCCATAGGAAAACTGCCGGCTTAAAAAACGCCGGGAATCCCGGCAGAAAAAAAAAGACAGCTGGTTCTCTTTTTTTTTTTCTTTTTCCCCGGCAGTATTCATGTCAGGAAAACTGTGATGGAGGCATGAAGCATACACATGCCCGAGATTCCTGGCCAAAAGCTCTCATGGCAGCTTTCCTGACAGGAAAACCGGTCGTGTGTACGAGGCATAAGACGTTTCTTGTAGTTGGTAACCAGGTTTTCACACATCTCAGGAGAAATTTTGGTCCACTCTTCTTTACAGATTTTCTCTAAATCCTAAAAGTGGTTGTAAAGGCAGAATTTTTTTTTTCATCTTTATGCATTAACCACTTTAAAGTGAGGGTTTACAACCGCTTTAAGACCGGGCCTATTTTTCAAACTTGTTGTTTAAAATAAGTTGTTATTGCTAGAAAATTATGTAGAACCCCCAAACATTATATATATGTTTCTCTAACACACTAGAGCAGGGGTCTCCAAACTGTGGCCCGGGGGCCAGATGCGGCCTTTTGCTTGCTTTTATCTGGCCCTTGGGGCAATATTTAATCTTCTGACACCAACAATGGGGCACAATTCCTCCTTAGGACACCAGCATTGTGGCACAATTCCTCCTACTGACACTAACAATGAGGAACAATTTCCTTCTAATGACACCAACAACGAGGAACAATTTCCTTCTAATGACACCAACAATGAGGAACAATTTCCTTCTAATGACACCAACAAAGGGGCACAGTTCCTCCCAATGACACCAACGATGGATCACTACTCCTCTCACTGACACCAAAGATGGGGCATTGTTTACTCCTGCTGATTCGGGGACATTTTTCTATTTCCAGTGGCCACAGTCCAGCCCCCCTAAAGTTTGAAGGACAGTATTCTGGCCCTTTCTTTAGAAAGTTTGGAGACCCCTGCCCTAGAGAATAACATGGCAGTTGTTGCAATACTTTTGTCATACCGTATTTGCGCAGCAGTCTTACAAGCGCACTTTTTTTTGGAAAAAAATACACTTTTTTTAATTAAAAAATAAGACGACAGTAAAGTTAGCCCAATTCTTTTTTATATTGTGAAAGATGATGTAATGCCGAGTAAATTGATACCCAACAAAGTTGCGCCCACTCATGGAATGGCAACAAACTGTTACCCTTAATCTCCATATGCAACGTTTAAAAAATTCTACAGGTTGCATGTTTTGAGTTACAGAGGAGGTCCAGGGCTAGAATTATTGCTCTCACTCTACCAATCGTGGCGATAACTCACATGTGTGGTTTGAACACCATTTTCATATGCGGCCGCTACTCACGTATGTGTTCACATCTGCACGCGAGTTCGGCGGGACGGGCGCGTTTAATTTTTTATTATTATTTATTTTACCTTTTATTTTTTATTTTTACACTGCTCTTAAAAAAATAGAAAATGTAATAGAAAAAAAGCATGACAGGTCCCCTAAATATGAAATCTGGGGTCAAAAAGACCATAGATCTCATATTAACACAGAAAAAATGTTGTTTGGAAAAAATAAAAATGTCTCTTGCGCTATGGGCAGAAGTGATGTTTTGACGTCGCTTCCACCCTGCAATGGTATGGAGACGGGTGGGGGCCATCTTCCCCCTCACTCAGCTCCGTACCACAGACGTGAGCAGACACGATCACTGCTGGCAGCTCCTGTAAGCGGCGGAGGGCACTGGGTGGGGGGCCTCTCCCGCCACGGATAAAAGTGATCTTGTAGTGAATCTACCGCTGAGACCACTTTTATCGGAATGCGGACCGCCCGCTAAAGAAGAGGATATCAGGGTTATGGCAGCTAGATGCAGCCATAACAACGATGGCCCCCCTCAGCCCCCCTAATGCTTACCTGAGCCCCATCTCTATCCAGCGATGTGCACGAGTGCCTCTCCCTCCTGTTTCGGCTGAGACACAGCAGCCAATGGCTCCCGCTCCAATGAGGAGTGAGAGGGGGCAGGGCTGAACCATGGCTCTGTGTCTGAATGCACACACAGAGCTGCTGCTCAGCTTGGGTGCACCCATAGCAAGCTGCTTGCTGTGGGGGCACTCAACAGGAGGGAGGGGCCAAGAGCACAGAAGAGAGACCCAAAAATAGGAGGATTCAGGCTGCTCTGTGCAAAAGCACTGCACAGAGCAGGTAAATTTGACATGTTTGATATTTTTAAAGAAAATAAATAAAAATGTACTTTAGTATCACTTTAAAGTTTCTTGGCTGTTGCTTGGAAACTGTTTCAGCTCCCTCCATAAATTCAATAGATCTATGGGATTAAGGTCTGGAGACTGGCTAGGCCACTCTATGACCGTAATGTGCTTCTTTTTGAGCCACTGTCATGCTGGAAGACCCATCCATGACCCATCTTCAGTATTCTGGCTGAGGAAAGAAGGATCTCATCCAAGATTTTACAATACATGGCCCCGTCCATTGGCCCCTTAATGTGGCATAGTCGGCCTGTACCTTTAGCAGTGAAACGGCCCCAAAGCATAATGTTTCCACCTCCGGTATGGACTGTAGGGATGGTGTTCTTAGGGTCATAGTCCGCATTTTTCTACTTCCAAACACGGCGAGTTGAGTTAATGCCAAATAGCTCAATTTTGGTCTCATCTGATCACAGCACGTTCTCCCTATTCTTCCTTGAATCATTTAGTTGTTCATTGACAAACTTCAGAAGGGGCTTCCCCACTGACAGATGTATATAAAAATAAAGAATGCCAACAATAGAATTTTTTCTTTTTTTTTAAATGGTGTAGGGTCCCCCCCCCCCCCCCAGTTCATACCAGGCCCTTCGGGTGTATGTTTACCTAGGCCTGGAAACCAGGAAGTAACAGAAGAAATAAAAATAAAAAAAAGTTTAAAACAAATACACTTATACTTTCCTAAGGATTAAAAGTAGTCAATGCTGACCGAGAGAGTGAAGTTTTGCTTTAAACATACCATTTTGTATTCATTTTTAAACCTATTATTATTTTCAAGAAAGTGGTAAATTATTTTACTGAATAAAACATGATTATACATTTTTGTATAATTCAGTCATTTACTTTCTTAGGTAGTGTGTTTGTTTAGGGTTGTCACAGTTACAGACTTTGCTCTGCATATTATGCTAACAACCTTCTGATGTTGAATTCCAGTAAATCACACCTACAGGAAAAAAAAAGCAAATGTTTTTCCAGCGTCAACCAGTCTGATCAATGAGAAAATCAAATATTTGATAAATTTTGTCAAAACGCAGAGTTATTGTTCCTGGGATTCAAAATGCACATATGCCTTTTTGTGTTTAGGGCCTCAGGCCTCGTACACACGACTGAGGAACTTGACAGAATCCATCAATAAACTTGGTGGCAAAGCTTTTTTGCCGAGGAAAACGGTTGTGTGTATGTTTTTAATCGAGAAAACTGTCGAGGAACTCGACGAGGAAAAAAGATAGCAAGTTCTCTTTTTCCTTGACGGGAGTCTCAATTTCCTCATCGTGTTTCTCGTCGGGCTGGTTTTCGTCGAGAAACACGTAGGTGTGTATGCTTAGAAACCCACGCACCTTCAGTAAAAGTAGCGTTCGTAATGAAAATAGCACATTTGTCACGCTGTAACAGACAGAAAAGTGCAAATGTCTCTTACCAAACTTTTACTTAACACGCAGTAACATGAGATTAGCAAAAGCAGCCCCAAGGGTTGTGCCAGTGGAATCGAACTTCCCCTGCCGTCTATGTGTTGTACGTCACTGCGTTTGAGAACGAGGAGATTTGGTCTTGACAGTGTGTACGCAAGTTTCTCGACAAGCCTAACAAGGAACTCGTTGAGGAAGACGATGTGTCTTTTCCGATGAGTTCCTCGGTCATGTGTACGAGGCCTCATGCATAATGCATGTAAATAGTTCAAATGTCTGTTTTCAGACATCCCTGGGAACAAACAAAAGCAGTGCTCGCTCACTGGATTGTTAGGAATTAAAGCATAACCAAAGGTAAACTTCAATATGAAGTACTTGTGCGCTGCTATGGACCTCACAACCAACCAAAACTAATATACAAAATAATGACCAAATAATAATATATATTATAAAAAATACACATGAAAAAGATGTAATCATTAGCAAGTGACCTCAACACTCTAAAACAAATAATGATAATAAAGAAATGGTGTGCTAATTCAAGGAGCTATGCAGCAAAAATGGATACAAATTCAGTAATCTGTAATAATGTGCGATAATGTTGTAAAACCATAATAAAGTGTGTTAATTCAAGAAGCAATGCAGAGAAAAAACAAATATGCATAAATGACTATCCCTAATAATAATAAAAAAAATGCAGTAATATGCAATAATATGCCATATTAAGTGAAAAGCGACAAAGTGCGCTAATTCAAGAATATCTGCAGAAAAAATAGACAAATATGTATGAATGACTATCCCTAATTTCAAAAAAACTAAAAATGCAGTAATATGCGATAATATATGAAACAGCGATAAAGTACTCAGATCAAAAGCAGATGTTCATCTGATTTTACATTAAAAAAATAAGATAAGTCCCAAAAAATAAAGTGCATATGCATCAAAAAGATGAGATGTGAAGATCAAGTGCTCAAAAAAAAGTTCTTGAAAGTTGTGAACACAGTTGCTTCCACCCTCCAAGTATCCACCAGGAGTGTGCCTTAGCAGCTTACCTTATACAAAGACCGCAACAGGTCAAGTAGCACTTTGCTATACATATCCTCAACGGCAGTTCACGTTCCACATTTCTCTCCTCCCCTGCATCGAAATCCAAAGCTGGTCTGACGTGGCTTTAATATATGGATGCTTTATGGACAATCACATTCCACTCTCTTCTTCTCATAGCATAAACCCAGGAATGTTGTATATGGCTCAGTGATCGAGGATGAAAATCCGCTATGCTGTATTAGATGTCCTCCTCCACTCCTCTCCTCTATTCACATGCCATACAAGACATATAAAAACTCCATAGTGTAGTAATTTCACCATAGTGTAGTACGTTGAAGCCCACAAGGACGGCAAGGTACCGCGTCTCTCTCGGATGTCATCTCTTACCAATACCATCAAGGATAACACTGTTGGCAAGCACACCTACCTTCCTCGGTGGAAGAGGGCTAAGGAACAGACTGCAATATCTTCTCACTCACCATCTGCAAGGCATGGAACTGAAAGTCTTCCAAATCCCCAGATAAGCCTTCCTCTACATGCAGACACATTCCCACTTTCCAAAGTGGGGGAACATTTGTTAACGTATGCTGATGCTTGGACAACTTTCATCTTAGATGGGTGGGTCCCAGGGTTAAAAAACAGAGTTTTGCCCCATACCACTTGCTTTCTCACCTCCAACCTATCTTTGTTGCTGCACAGATTGGCAGATCTACATCTTCTGGATGTCAATGTTATTGCCCCAGTTTGTGTAGCAAAACAGCACATCAATGATTCCCTCTCTTTGCTGTTGGGCCCCTGCACTATAGTTCATATCCCTGCCATTAGACTTTTGTGGTGCTGGCCTCATTGTTAGCCCTGATGTACACCCATAGCATCCCCATTATGGAATACAATCAGTTGGGGGAACAGTTGCTGAGGACTTTGTAAGAGAACATGTTTTTGACTGATAAGCAATTTAGGTGGATCTCTAAAATTGTCACTGTAACTGAATCACCATTAGGTTTAGTCCTAAATAAAAATTAGGCCAGAGTGGTCTCTCCACATGCGTAATTCAGAATCTTCAGTCTCAAACTCTTCAGTCCAGGAGCTAACTCTTCCCTTTGCGATTTCTGGACCTGATGGTAGCCTCTTTAGAGGCTATCTACTTTTCCCAGTTTATGCAACACAATATTAAGCTGTCGTGGAACAAGTCAGTCTGGTCTCTAGACTGACCGATTCGTTTGGTGCCAAATACCAAGTTGTCCCTTATCAGTGGTCTAGAAATTCTAAAAAAAATATACTACAAAAAATGTGAAAGTTCCAATAAACTCAAATTATACAGTGTACAACAAAAATTACATTCACATTCCAAAATTGTGTAAAATCATCACATTGTGGGAAGAAAGGAGTGAGGACTTGCCAAGCATCTGTCGGAACCATTATCCCTGAGGGAAACACAGCTTTCTTTGACCTTTCTAGCAATGATGGGGCCCTTGCCATGAAGTGCACGGCCAACTTATATGGTAGTGGAGGCATGGAGCACATTTAATTGGATAACATAAGCACAGTAGTGATCACACCATTTCTTGATTGTACTTTAAAGTGATTTTACACATTTTGGAATGTGTATCAAAATAGAAGGAGATGGTTTACAAAAAATGTTCTGTTGCGATAGTCGCCAACATCCTAAACTGATGAAGAAAAAGGTTTCCCCTCAAGGGCTGGACTTTGTAGGCACAGAATACATTTTGGAATGTGAACGTAATGTTTGTACACTGTATAATTTAAATTTATTGGAATTTTCAATTTTTTTGTAGTATAGTTTTTAGTATACGGTAGATTTTGGTTGCGCTACACTGCTTTTTTTTATGTGTTTAGTGAGTGTTGTGAATTCACTTAATTGGTGTTAGCTGGCAACATTACTTAAATATTATGATTATTTTGAGCACAGATCAGTAATTTATAACAAGTGGAAATGGTTGGGACTTTATATGAGATGCGATTATAGCAATATGCGATTTTAGCAATATGCAATTAATTATAAACATGGAAAAAAAAATATATATAACCATGTGACCAGGTTCAAAGTTGTCAACCAAAAAGCACTAAACCAAATTAATTTGTCTAACTGATGTAAGTAAAAACAGAGGTTTAGTTGCAAGCATTTGCAAATACCTGGGAAGCTGCAGCGCCAACTCCACGGCACTCTGCATGGCTGCAGTCCTAACTATAAATATAGGGTCTCCTGAAAGGGAGCCCAGGTGTGCTAATCAACAGGCAGAGGACAGGGGATGACCTAAAACCCGCCCCTACCTATAGTTGGTATGGCAAACGAGAGCACTGGAAAACAAAAGAAAAAAAGTAGGAGTGGAACAAGGACTGCCCGACAAACCAATATACCACCAGACTAAAAGCAGACCAACTCAAACTGGGTCTGCCAGTATAAAAATGACAATGCATAAATAAACTGATCAGTGGTTAATCTGTGCAGGCACTCCAACTCAAAAATGCTCTTCCAAAACTCAGACGTGTATGTGGGTGCCTACAGCTGAGCAACCTCGAAAACACGTCCCTGTGTATGATGTGACAAATTTTGCGATCCTTGCCGGTACAAGATACCAACGTGCTAGGACCTTGTAGTTAGTTTTGATTGCCAATATGTTAGGTGAGGAGGACTTAGTGGCTAGCCATATATTGTACTAATCTGCAATCTCAAATGTGCGCTCCAAATTTGGTGCCCTTTTATCGGTTTATGATGCAAGTGCACTCTGGAATGGTGTTCAATTGGTGGTATAGAATTTAACTGATGCCCCTAACATGGGGGTCGCTCTTACAAATATGTTAAAATTGTGTCATCTGACTTAGTAATGATCCGGTTCTGAGGAATGGCATATTTTTTGCGAGTCCCTAAATTTGTTACATATATATAGGGAATGTTTCGTGATGGGGTTTGTTTTTGCCCTTTTCTATCCTTTTTAAGAGACTGTTAACCTTTCATTCCTTTATTGGAACCTTTGTACACAGGGTCTCCCATGTAGCCTCCCCAGTCTCTTCTCCTTTTGACTCCGTGGGACTTAAAATTGGTTGCTACTGCGCTTTATAGATATTCTTCTCTTTTGCCTTACTCACAAGGTGTTTTTCTTGTAGCCGTTGGCTCTGCAAACTCATAGCTCCCAACTGTTCTTGATTTTGAGGGACTGTACATTCAGTTATTGCTGCAGCAGATTCTAGACATGGTACAGATCTGCCACTTTACAGTTCTCTGGCACGTTCTCTTGCAGGAAACTTAGAAGGCAGATCTATAAAATCCTAATATAAAGCCAGTAATTGCATCTTAAAGCGGATGGCCCATTAAACATTTTTCAAATGTGACACCGGAGGGGGGAGGGTTCCGATCAGCGGATCTTCACTTTAGGGTGGAGATCCGCTTTAAAGAGCCCAGATGATGTCTGGGGAATAAACCACTACAGTAGGTCTTCTTACCCCGTTCTAAGGCTCAATGCAAAACGATTACAAGGCACTATTCTTCTGGCTCCTCTCATTTTTTGATATGTGATTATATCCATTTGCAATAACGCTGTGTATCTTGTGTGCCATTGGAATATACAATTTGTAAGTACCCATTCTTTATGACACATTTGTCTGCCATTTCTCTCATTTTCCTTTTTTTTTCTTTCTTTCTTTCTTTCTTCTCCTTTCCCCTTTCTCTTTTTTCTTTTTCTCTGCACTTTCTTACTAAAAACTTTAATGTATGTGTGTGTGTGTATATATACAGTATATATATATTTTTCTATAGAAATATAACAGACAGCTCATGCTCAACTGCTGAAGAAGGAATTGTACCCATCATAACTGGAATTGTATGCCCTTTATGCTGATCCGACACATGTAGAGTTGGTACTGCAATCACAATCTGATTTTTGA
The DNA here is from genome assembly GCA_029574335.1 of Rana kukunoris. Classification (NCBI taxonomy): domain Eukaryota; kingdom Metazoa; phylum Chordata; class Amphibia; order Anura; family Ranidae; genus Rana; species Rana kukunoris. The sequence continues at coordinate 103,889,706 of CM056049.1, forward strand.
CTATCAGTACATTTGTGAATTGAGGCAATTGAGTAGCTGTACCTTTTTGAATATTTTGAATTGTGCTGTTCCACAAATTGCTTTTAAATATTTATCTGTTTTATAATTAAATAAAATCTATACTTTACATACTCTTTGTACTCTTTCACAGTATCCTGTTTTGGTTTCCTGCCCGCACTATCCCTTGGGGTTCTTTCTGTTTTTGCCACTTTACAGTTATGCCGCGTACACACGATCGTTTTAAAAAAAATGTCATTTAAAACGATCGTGTGTGGGCTTCACAGCATTTTTCGGCTTCTGAAAAACGACAAAAAATAATTTGAACATTCTGCATTTTTTAACGACATTTTAAACTGTCGTTTGTTCAGGTTGTAAAAAATGGTCGTGTGTGGGCTTAAATGATGTGAAAAACCTGCGCATGCTCAGAAGCAAGTTATGAGACGGGAGCACTCGTTTTGGTAATGCGAATCGTCTTTTACTAACACAAAATCAGCTAAAGCAGCCCAAAGGGTGGTGTCATCCACATGGAACTTCCCCTTTATAGTTTTGTTGTACGTGTTGTACGTCACTGTGCTTTGCAAAATATAGATCATTTGTGAAAAAAAATAATAATGCTATAATTCATCTATTATTCCTGCATGGGCTGTTTGGACCTAAAGCAAATCCTTAATATTGTTCATAATTTCCCTTTTGTGAATAAATTCATACTACAATCATATGCTAAAAATTGGGTTGCACAAAAAAAAAAAAAAAATACTCGGCAATCTTTATTATAAGAGTGTGTGTGTGTGTGTGTGTGTTTTATGAATATGTGTGTGCGTGTGTATGTATATGTGTGTGTGTGTATATATATATATATATATATATATATATATATAAAAAAATATATTACTCCCACAGCAGATTTTGCATGGACGCCATGCAATTGCAATGTGGTGCAAGAAGGGTACAGGAATCGCTGTGTTTCCCGCTTCTCTAGGTGGCACAGGAAATTGAAACAGAATTAACAGGTGTGGATCACTGACTGACAGGAGTGTAGTATGAATGATAAAGCATGGGACTCAGTGGCATGTTCGTAATTATGGGGAAAACTCACCTTTATTCACTGACAGACATCGTAAACTGTTATGTGTGCATGAATGTGTGTGTGGAATGTCTGTAGCAGTGCAGTGCAATAAAAAAAGAAAGAAATTGTGGCAAGGGACACAACCTTGGAAAGGTGAAGTAGTCTAAAATGCTGCTAGGAGGCCGCAGGAGTGCAAAGAGTTAAGTAGGTCTTTCTATTCTGGTGCCTTGACTTCTTTAGTGTGCATATATGATGAGGGGTGGCATATTTGTATTTGTGGTATGGTCTATAGCTGAATATAATTCAGCTGGCTTCAAATGTTATTGTTGCATATTGTTGATGTGTTTATGTTTTTATTACAGGCAGATAGCAGCATGGTGGAATCTCCTAAGAATAGTTTACCGGCAGGTGTTATAGTTGAGCAAGGCCCTTATTCACAAATGGAATTAATAGAAGATGAAGAAGAGGAAAATTTGCAACTCTCTAATCAAAAAAAGACAAGTGAAAATAATGAAGTAAAGCCTGTAAGTGAAGAAATACAGTCTGCACTCAAGCATTGTGAAGATTCTCAATTACATAAAGATTTGTCAAAAGGTATTTCCTCATATCCTATTCTTGATGAGCTGCAGAGGCCACTAGCTGCATCTAGAAAATTGACAAAAATGACAAGAGAAGGAAAAGGTGAAATAGGTGACCCAGCTTACCTGTCATTCATAGAAGAGACTGCAGATGGCAGCAGTGGACAGAGTTCAGCGTTAGTAAAGCCAATTCATTTTATACATTACCCTGAACTAGACCAGGTACAACACCATGTAGAAGATCCTTCTCTGGTCAATATGTCTAGTGAAGATGACACAATGATATCAAGTTTTGCATCTGCACAGCACGATAATGCATCTGCACAGGGCGATAATGATGAAAAGACAAAGGGAGAACACAAAAAGTCTTTGCAAAAGTCAAAAAAGGTAAAATATAAGCTTCTCAGCACCAACACTTTCTACATAATGTTTATTTGAATATTAACAAATAAAAAAAAAAGTGGGCACATATTTGACTTTTACAGATAAGAAAATGTATACAAAAAGTAATTAAAAAATACTTTGGTTCACTTTTCATAAATTGGCTGCAGAGAGTTGAGGAAGGGGGTACACCAGGATTTGTGGAGAAGGCAGCTTACTTTGCTTTGGAAAACTCCTGTTAGGTGATGATAAATGGCCTGTTTTATGCTGGGAAGTGTTTGGAAGCCTTGAGGTTCAGCTCTTATGCCGCGTACACACGATCGTTTTTGGCATGTAAAAACAACAACGATCGTGTGTGGGCTTCACATCATTTTTCGGGTTCTGAAAAAGGACAAGAAAAAATGTCTAACATGCTGCATTTAAACAACGTTTTAAACAATGTTGTTTTTTGGGTTGTAAAAAATGATCGTGCGTGCTTTTAAACGACGCGAAAAACCCATGCATGCTCAGAAGCAAGTTATGAGACAGGAGCGCTCGTCCTGGTAAAACTACCGTTCTTAATGGAGTAAGGACATTCATCACGCTGTGACAGACAGAAAAGCGCAAATCGTCTTTTACTAACACAAAATCCAAATGGAACTTCCCATTTATAGTGCTGTTGTGCGTGTTGTACATCACCTTGTTTTGCTAGAGGATTTTTTTTTTTTTAACGATCGTGTGTGGGCAACGTTGTTTTAATGATGAAGTTGGAAATTTTTTTTTTTTTTTCTAGAGGCTGAAAAACATTGTTTTTTCCAAGCCGAAAAACGATTGTGTGTACGCGGCATTAAAGCGGAGGTCCGGCTTTAAAAAAAAAAAATGTAATAAATGTCGAATCGGGTGCCGGCGCCGCCACCCTAAGGAGGGGGAAACAGGCAGTGAAGCCCATTTCCTACTGCGCATGCGTGAGTCACGCGGCGCTTTGTGAATGGGACACACACAGGTCCCAGAAGACAGAGATCCTGAATATCCCAGAAGACAGCGCGAGGAGGAGAAGAGAGAAGATCACAGCAGAATAGGAAGTGGCAGATTAGGCATTTTCTGGTAAGTATAACAAATGTATTTTTTTTTTCAATTTTTTTTTTTTTTGTAGGGTGGACCTCCGCTTTAAAGTGTTTGTTTGTTAACCTAAAAAAATAAAGAAATTGTATCCTGTTCCCTTAAAGCATGTTATGCAGCACAGTGCTTGTGCTGTGTAATTTGGCCCCTCTATAACACCTGAAATACCTGGCTGATTCTGCCTGGCTATAACCTCCCCCTTGTAAACTGACCACGGTTTATCATGGTTGTTGTGCCCTGGTCAGTTTACGTGCCTCCGTTATCCGCAGCCCTGCTCTCTGCTCTCCTCTGTCTCCTGTGTCCCCCCCCCCCCCTCTCCCTTCCTGCTGGTATCATAACATATTGTTGTTACTACAATCCCCTCCATTATATTAAATGCTGTGCCCAACTGTATGTGTTTTTCTAAAAAAATCCACCAACAAATACCCTATTTTATTGTGCCACACGGCAGTCATCTGACCGGCCGTCTCTCTTCTCTCCTCCTGACTGATATCAGCAGGGGTTTCTCGGCTCTGCCCTCTTTGCTGTCAGACCTTGAGAGGAGAGAGGACAGTCACCTGACCACTGATTGTAATAAGGTCCTTATTGGCTGATTTTTTAGAAAACCCATACAGCATTTATTATAACAGAGGGGATTGTAGTAACAACAATAAGTGGGTCAAAGGGGTTGTAAAAGTTCATGTTTTTTCACCTTTTGCAGCCTATGCATTAAGGTAAAAAAAAACACCTCACTGTCACGGGCCCTCCAGCCCCACCATTTTACTTTCCTGAGCCCGTTCACCTGTTGTGCGCGTTCCCGGCGTCCTTTTCTCCACGTAGTCTCGGCGTTGATTGGATCGATTGATTGGCTCTATGGATGCAGAGTGTATGACGGGGAGCGTGCCCGCAAGCTAACCCCCTCAGGAGAACAGGAGGATCAGAATCAGTATGACATGTTATTTAAAAAAAATAAAAAATAAACCTTTACAATCACTTTAATCTGATTCTGGCTATTAACCTTTTTTGGTCAAACCATGTTTGACTGTTAAAAATGCCTCAAATGAGATTAAACCACTGCTGCAGTTGAGCCCTTCTGTATTGAGCGTGTGCAATAGATGCCTGTAGCGTTAAACTTCAGCTGTGATGGTTTGCTGGAAGCCCCTTGCACCATCTCTCGCATGTGTCTCATGTTATTGCGTTGTGTGAAAAACATTTGCTTTGCATGGCCCTTGAGGTACAGTGTCTTTTCAGACCTGGTTTTGACAATATCATCAAGGATGCTACTGGTGGCAAGAGCACACAACATCCTCAGTGGAAGAAGCCTAATAAATGAAAGTGTTTTTTCTGAATACCTTTACCCCCTTGACCTCCTCACTAGAACTCTGTAAGCTTGGTTCCCAGTACTCCTGTTAGGCCTGACTGAGGCCGCGTACACATGACCGTTTTTCCTCGGCAGAATCCATCAAGAAACTTGGTGGCAAAGCTTTTTTTGCCGAGGAAAACGGTCGTGTGTATGCTTTTCATCGAGTAAACTGTTGAGGAACTCGACGAGGAAAAAAGAGAGCAAGTTCTCTTTTTCCTCGATGGGAGTCGTGTTTCTCGTCGGGCTGGTTTTTCAACGAGAAACACGTTGGTGTGTATGCTTAGAAACCCGCGCACCTTCGGTAAAAGTAGTATATGTAATGGAGATAGCACATTTGTCACACTGTAACAGACTGAAAAGTGCAAATGTCTCTTGCCAAACTTTTACCTAACACGCAGTAACATGAGATTAGCAAAAGCAGCCCCAAGGGTTGTGCCAGTGGAATCGACCTTCCCCTGCCGTTGTATGTGTTGAAGTCACCGAGTTTGAGAACGAGGAGATTTGGTCTAGACTGTGTGTACGCAAAGACGGCTTGTCAAGTTTCTCGACAAGCCTAACAAGGAACTCGTGGAGGAAAACGATGTGTCTTTTCCAACGAGTTCCTCGGTCGTGTGTACGAGGCCTACCTCTCAAAGTTAGCAAATCTTCAGACAAGCCTTCCTCTGCATGAAGGAGTGCCCCACTTTCCATTGACCTATATAGACGCTTGAACAACTGGTAGCTCAGATGCTTGGGTGATGGAGGTGGTATCCAAGGTGTATAGACTGTGGTTTAGATCTCTGCCCCCTCCTTCATTTTTTACCTCCAACCTGTCACTTAACAAACTTGCAGATCACCATCAAGCCCTTTTTAGATGTTGTAACGGTCACCACCGCTTACGACCTTCCATCCATCCACGACAAGCTTATCTGACACACTCTGACAATCTTGCATACACGATCCATATCCATTCCCATAAACAAGACGAGACTCAAGCTCTGCACTTGCTTTCAAAGATATGACAATTTATTGGTATTTTCTCAGCTTCTTATACAGTCTCAAGCATAATGCAGTTTATCACAGGACAATGCAATCTCCACCCCCCTATTCACTCACTGAGGATAATTCTTTAATTGGTAGCTAGACATGACGGCACCGTATCATCAATAGGGTTCAATTAACCTTGAATAGTAACACAGACATCTAGTTGAATAAGTTCTCTAGACAGCTTTATCACACAATGGCAGAGTCTTGTGAGAGTGGGTGCAATCCACACCTTCAACGGGATGTCTTTACAGTGAATAGCCAACACCTTAAGATATTTCAATAGCATATTATACAAAGGTATGACTCACTCTGGTCTTGTAGACCTGAATTAACACCTTTCAAAAGCATGTGTGCCCAGATTGCATAGCTAACAGCTTTTGATATTTGAAGACATCTTGCAAACATGAATTATTATTAATGTCCCTTATTAATGTCTTCTGTAATATATGAATTATGATTCTTTGTCACCCTATGGCCCTAGTGGACATAAGGTGACCCTAGACATAGGAATATCTCAGTCTGTCACGGGCCAATTCCGTTACATCTCTCCCCTTTCGGTGGGAGAAGGACACAGGTGGTAACCCCAAACGGGTTGACTCCGAAGTCCGTCAGTAGTTCCAGTCCTCCAATGCTGGTCTCCATACTGTACCCCAAATAAATGGCTCCAAACTGAGCATTACTCACCCCGCCAACCTCTGCCTCTCTCAGATAACACGCCTGCCGCTGGGGAGAAGGCAGGGTGGCTGGGCTCAGTCCATCATGCTGTTGGGGGTCTGGGCCAACTGCCCCCCCTTCCTGGGGTGTACCAGTGGAGACTGAAGTCCCATCCACTGGTGCTTGGTGAAAACCCCCCGGTGCTTGCAAAGCCGACATCCTCCTGTCCCAGTCCTGTACCATTTTCTGGGGTTGTGCCAGTGGAGACTGAAGTCCCATCCACTACCCCAGGAACCCCCTCTTCTGTTAGTGAGGAGCAGAGGCCTATGACACTCTGCTCTGTTGCCAGCTCTTCTGCTGGGTTGCTGTGAGTGGAGACCACAGTCCCATCCACCACCACAGGGTCCCCCTCTTCCGTTAGTGGAGAGCAGAGGTCTGTGACCCTCTGTTCTGTTGCCAGTGATTCAGCTGGGGTAAAAGCTTTACCACCTCAGCTTGTTGTTGGAGAGAGGGGCCAACCGCCCCGGCTCTCTGGAACTCCACACCATCCGCTTTGGCCTTAGGGAAGGCAATCTTAAAAGCAGCAAAATGTATTTGTCTCCTTTCAGTTGGTGCTGCTGTGACTTCTGCTGCTGCATAACCTCTTTGCTGTAGCAAATGTGCATCCACAGCTGCTATAACCCGGTCTATGATCTCCGGTGGAGGGTTAGGACCATAATGTGCCAGTCTTAGTTCAACAGCCCGATTAAAACTTGCTTCTTCAGGTGTCCTTTCCGTTACGCTGGGTCTTTCCGTAACGCTGGGCCTTTCCATTACGCTGGGCCTTTCCGTTATGCTAGCCCTCTCCGCTCCATCCATTTGGACAAGTTCTGCAATAATGTCCATCTTCTTACGGTTGCTGGCCGGTCTGCCCCGGCTCTCCAGTAAGTCCTTGAGGGAAGAGCGCTTCATCCGTGCATACACCGCCTCCATTGTCCTGTGTCCTTGTAGCCGTCCTTCTGAAGATGGAATCACCCCACTGCTGTGCCACCAATGTAACGGTCACCACCGCTTACAACCTTCCATCCAACCACGACAAGCTTATCTGACACACTCTGACAATCTTGCATACACGATCCATATCCATTCCCATAAACAAGACGAGACTCAAGCTCTGCACTTGCTTTCAAAGATATGACAATTTATTGGTATTTTCTCAGCTTCTTATACAGTCTCAAGCATAATGCGGTTTATCACAGGACAATGCAATCTCCACCCCCCTATTCACTCACTGAGGATAATTCTTTAATTGGTAGCTAGACATGACGGCACCGTATCATCAATAGGGTTCAATTAACCTTGAATAGTAACAGACATCTAGTTGAATAAGTTCTCTAGACAGCTTTATCACACAATGGCAGAGTCTTGTGAGAGTGGGTGCAATCCACACCTTCAACGGAATGTCTTTACAGTGAATAGCCAACACCTTAAGATATTTCAATAGCATATTATACAAAGGTATGACTCTCTCTGGTCTTGTAGACCTGAATTAACACCTTTCAAAAGCATGTGTGCCCAGATTGCATAGCTAACAGCTTTTGATATTTGAAGACATCCTGCAAACATGAATTATTATTAATGTCCCTTATTAATGTCTTCTGTAATATATGAATTATGATTCTTTGTCACCCTATGGCCCTAGTGGACATAAGGTGACCCTAGACATAGGAATATCTCAGTCTGTCACGGGCCAATTCCGTTACAGATGTCATTACCCAGTTTCTATTAGGCTTCATTTCCATGGACGTTTTTACAGCCACTTTTTTTAGCCTTTTTTACAGCTTAAAAACACCTGTCCATGTTTTTTTTGAGCTGGAGCTCAAAAACACAGCAGGTAGCATTTTTGAGCGTTTTTACAGCTCTATTGCTGGAGCTTCAGAACACACTGGTCCTGTTTTTTTTTTGTTTTAGCTTAAAAACGGCTCAGTCATCTACAGCTCAAAAACGTCATGGTGGGCATGAGGCCATAGACTAACATGGAGAGCTGTTTTTAAGCTGCAACAAACGCTCAGAAAAGTGGCTGTAAAAACGTCCATGGAAATTAAGCCTTAAGGTTTTTATTCAGGTTTTTAAATTCCAAATGGAATTAACTAGATCTGACATCACCTCACTTCACCAGGGCAATTGTGAACATAGAAAGATGCTTATCTATATATGCCAATTTTTTTTAATTCATTAGCGATTCCTACACTTTTCTGAGTTGCCCCTGTACTGCCAGTTGGTAGTCGTCTCTCATCTACACCTCTGGTATTCATCAAGGTGCTATGCCAAGAATTAGCCCTGTCTCACTCTTGTAGTATCCCCATTGCGAGATACTTAGATAACCTCCTGTGGAGGGAATAGTCAGTAATGCCGCGTACACACGATCAATTTTTGCGATGAATAAAAACGACGTTTTTTAAAACGTCATTTAAATTGATCGTGTGTGGGCAAAACATGCTTGAATTTTTTGTGTCGTTTTTCAAAACGTAGTTTTTTGTGTCATAAAAAGTGATGGTGTGTAGGCAAAACGATGTTGAAAACAACGTTTTTAAACCCGTGCATGCTCAGAAGCAAGTTATGAGACGGAGTTTCAATGGAAAAGAGTGCCGTCGAATGTGGTGTACGTCACCACGCTTTGCTAGAGCTTTGTAGAAAAGCGATGGTGTGTACGCAACGTCGTTTTGGAAAATGAAGTTTTTTTCGTGTTTTTTTCATCGCAAAAAGTGATCGTGTGTACGCGGCATAAGGGTTTTGTCAGACAACCTGTCATTGACTGTGTAGAAATTACTGAGGTTTGATTGGATTCTAAACCTTCAGAAATAGATAATACTGGAACCAATTCATCATTGTATATCTGAATAGTTTGAAATTGGAGAATCTGAAGTTTCTCCTGTGAAAGGAACACTCTGGCCTGAGCTATGTCCAGCACTAGATGAGTATGTCTCTCTCTATTCCGGTGCCTTCAATTTATTGCGCATATACAGCATATCTCCCAACTGTCTCTGATTTCGAGGGACTGTCCCTGATTTGGAACAAAGTCCCTCTGTCCCTCTTTTCTCCTCATTTGTCCCTCATTTTGGTCTGATCTATATCAGACCTCAAATTATCCACTCTCCTACTCGCATTTTGCGAATGAAGAAATTAGGTCTGGCGAGGAGCTGGGCTGCCTGGGAGAGGGGGGGGGGGGTCTGCTGTTAGAGGTGACACATTACAGCCACTACTTCATTGCTTATCACATCAATCGCTGTAGTCTTCACATCTACCTCCCCCCTACCTCTCCTCCGGCTGTTTTTTCAAGCACACCACTGTCTTGCAGGAATACAGCGACATCCCAGAGGTGGAGCCTCCTGGCCACTGCTGTTTGAGTGGGCGGGATGGGGGTGCGCCTGACCTACGAGATCTCGCCCGTTTGGTGTGACAGTCAGTGTGTGTGGACTGTGGAGGTAAAATCATCTTGCCATACCTTGTGTAGCTTGCAGGCACCTCTATGCTAAATCTGCTGGATTACTGCAGTTTAGCATGGAAGTGCTGCCTGTTAGCTGACAATTGGGCTAAATGATTGTCACTGTCTAATTTTTGGGCCCAGGCAGCACAATGTCTTGGTTCACCCCTGGTTATGCTATTACAGCGGGCTATACCACTCGGCGATACCGGGGTCCTCCTCTACCTCAATGCTCTCTGCCACAGGCGATCAGTGGGAGAACAGCTCCCGATCAGGCGGTGCTCGTCCCCCCCCCCCTCACTCCACTGCAATGTGGGGTACAATGAGGTTGCAATGTGGGGGCACAATGAGGTTGCAATGTGGGGGCACAATGAGGTTGCAATGTGGGGGCACAATGAGGTTGCAATGTGGGGGCACAATGAGGTTGCAATGTGGGGCACAATGAGGTTGCAATGTGGGGCACAATGAGGTTGCAATGTGGGGCACAATGAGGTTGCAATGTGGGGCACAATGAGGTTGCAATGTGGGCACGGTGAGGTTGCAATGGTGGGCACGGTGAGGTTGCAATGGTGGGCACGGTGAGGTTGCAATGGTGGGCACGGTGAGGTTGCAATGGTGGGCACGGTGAGGTTGCAATGGTGGGCACGGTGAGGTTGCAATGGTGGGCACAGTGAGGTTGCAATGGTGGGCACGGTGAGGTTGCAATGGTGGGCACGGTGGGGCTGCAATGGTAGGCACAGGTGAGCCTGCATTGATGGGCACAGTTGAGGCTGTACTGAGGGGAACTAATAAAGTTGTTATTATTTATTTTTGTAACTTAATTCTGCATAAAACATTTAAGTGTCATTTCAGGCAGGCCCGTCGGAACCCGACAGGCAAACCAAGCAATTGCTTGGGTCCCCCAAGCTGGCCTGGGGCCCCAAGCAGGGCCCTTGCCTAGGGTGACCATGTGAGACCCGGACTGCCTGAGATTATCCCGCAATTCATTTTTGTGTCCTGTGTGTGAAATTAGGACAGACACATCCACCTTAATAACTGGTTGCTAGGGCCGCGGCCGATTCGCGTCTAGCAACGAGTGACGTCACATGTCAGAAAGCAGAGTCTGTCAGAACGAGGGTGTCGCCTTTACCCAGTGCTGCCCTGCACTAGCCTCTGAGAACCACCTGACCCACCTCCTCTCCTTCTCCATCTGCGCGGCAGCAGAGAGACCAGCAGCAAGTGTGTAACCGTCATCCTGTCATTCATCTGCAGTGCTGGCTGGCTAGTGGCTTAGATCCAGATCCAGTCACTGCTCAGCTGCCCGGCTAGTGCTCGTCCCGACTCCAGAGTGTAGCGCATACATTGCCCGACTTCTCCTCACTTCCGCGGCCCAGGCCGACTCGCAGTCTCACCCAACTGCCTGCAGCCTGCTGGACCGGACAAGGAAGGGAACGAACATCATAGACCGGCGCTCACCGACACACAAGACAAGACTCCAGCAGCCAGCTAGAAGGTGAGCAAATTAATTTGGAGCAGCCAGGTTAGGTGACAAGTCTGGGCACTGAGGCTGGGGGACAGTACAGTAATGAGGCTGACAAACTGTACCTCTGTCCATCCCACTGTCCCCCTGTCCATCCCACTGTCCCCCTGTCCATCCCACTGTCCCCCTGTCCATCCCCATGTCCATCCCACTGTCCCTCTGTCCATCCCTCTGTCCCTCTGTGCGTCCCACTGTCCCCATGTGCATCCCACTACCCCCCTGACCACTCTGCGGCCCCCCTGACCACTCTGCGGCCCCCCTGACCGCTCTGCAGCCCCCCTGTCCACCGCACTGCCTCCCCGTGTACTTCATGCTGGTGTGGGGTCCTTACATCCTTCAGAGTTCCCCACCACCAAGGTAGTATAGCAGTGGCTGACAGACTATCAGGAGGTGGTATTGCACTCCTCCTTCCTCCTCTATCCACTAACTACCCCCCGCCATACACTCCGCACTCCTCTCCTCTACATGTTACCCCGCCACCATACATTCTGCACTCCTCTCCTCTACATATTACCCCCCAGGAACAGGAAACTGAATCTCCTGCTCCTGGGGCTGTAAAAAAAAACATGGGGGGGGGGGCTCCATGACAATTTTGCTTGGGGCCCCCAAATTCCTTCAAACGGCCCTGATTTCAGGAGATCGTTTATGAGGGCGTGATTAGCGGCAGAATTGGGGGCAGAGCATGGTAGGGGTTGGCCAGGGAAACTTGTAGCGAGTAACCCTTGAGGCCTGGCTAGTGGCTCAAGACTTGACATTTTGAGCCCTGATCTATATAACTGTATATAACATGCACTATTTATCTTTCAAAAAGTGTTTCCCAGTGCTAAACCTAACGTCAGTATAAAGTAATAGTAGTAGTAAAAAAAAAAGCACTTGTGGGTTTTTATTTTTATTTTTTTGTAGAAGTTTCCTTCTTACAGGGGGTGTGCCCTATGTCTACATACGTTTGATAACTGGTGTCCCTCGTTCCCATCTCAAAAAAGTTGGGTGGTATGTATACAAATATTATAGAAAATATTGCGCTAACAAAAATAACAAAAAACTAGGAGTGAAATGAAAACTAAAGCAGTGTACTACAATGTGACGAATATTGAATAGTAATGTGAAGGGATAAATGTATACAGTATAATGAGGTGCGGCATAATGACATATGTGTTGTGATGTATAACTGAATGTAATTTATTGGGTTCAAATGTTGGCACATATATTATAATGTTGCTGTTTTATGTTTGATACAGGCAGATAGCAGCAAGGAGGAATCTCCTAAGAATAGTCTTCTGACAGGTGGCTCCTATTCAGACATGGAATTAATACAAGATGTAGAAGAGAGAAAGTTGCAACTTTCGAATCTGAAAAAGATAAGTGAAAATTCTGAAGAAAAGATTGTAAGTGAGGAAACACAGTCTTTACTTAAGCATTGGAAAGATTCTCAGATATATAAAGATATGTCAAAATGTATTTCTTCAGATCCTAGTGTTGATGATTTGTTGGGGCAACTAAGTGCATCTGGAAGCTTGGTAGAAATGGCAGGAGAAACAGGTGACCTGGCTTACCTGTCATTCATAGAGAAGACTGCTGAGGACAGCAGTGGACTGGATTCTGTGCTTGTAAATGCAATTAACTCTATGCAAAGCCCTGAAATAGACCAAGTACAACACCCTATAGAAGGAGATCTTCCTCTTTGTGGACAACAGGCAGTGCAAAATAATGTATCTAGTGATGACGATACACTGATATCAAGTCTTGCATCTGCACAGGATGATAAGACCGATAATGATGACAAGGTAGGTGAATGCACAAAACCTTTGCATAATACTAAATAGGTACAATATACATTTCTCAGCACTTGCTACATACTATGTATTTTATTATTATCAAAATAATACGGTAAGCTGTTGACAAAAGTTTCACAGTGATAATACATGTGTTATACTGAAATTTTCAAAAGATCCCTGAAAATATAAGGCTTAAAGCAGGGGTTCCACTGTTTTTTTGATTGACAGGACAGAAAATGCTGGATTACAAAGGTAAAGATCGCGATAAAAAAAAAAGAAAAAAAACGTATTAGGTATTGTCGATGGCTGGTGGTTTAATTCAGCCAAAGTCAAAATGTAAACCTCCGCTTTAATTTTTGTACCACATTCATTGCATTTAGTTTAAATTGACATGCATTAAATACATCTGAGTTGCGGCGTGCTGACAACCTTTTTTGTAATGCAATTGTGTTGATGTTCATATTATACACAAATTGGGTTGATTTACTAAAGGCAAATAGACTGTGCACTTTGCAGTAATTTTCCTTAGTAAATGTGGTAAAGCTTCACTTTGTAAAAAAATACCCAAAACAGGTGCAAGGGAAGTAAAAAAATAAAAAAAAAATGCATTTTTTCTTGCACATGATTGGCTAATGGAAATCAGCAGAACTTTGCCACATTTAAAGGGGTGTTCCAGCCAAAATGTATGTTTATTAAAAGTCAGCAGCTACAAAAAGTGTAGCTGCTGGCTTTTAATAAACATACACTTACCTGCTCCAGCATTCCAGCGACGCACTGGCCGGAGCTCCGCTCCTCTCCCCCCCTCCCCGGCCGGCATCCTCATTGCTACTGTGGGCACCCGGCCGTGACAGCCTTCGGCTTCACGGCCGGGCACCCACTGCGCATGCACGAGCGGCACTGCGCATGAGCAAGAGGCGGCGCTGCGCTATTCGATTGGACAGGCTATCGCCTAGGACCTGTCATGTGTCCTAGACGATAGCCTACAGGGAGGGGCTGCAAAAGGCGATTAAGCTTAATCACCTTTTCAGCCCCTCGGCGGAAGAAGGAAGTAGGACAGGAAGTCCCACTCCTCTTGAAGCCCCCACTCCCCCCCCAAAAAATTACATGCCAAATGTGGCATGTAAGGGGGTGAGGAGTGGGTTAAGCGGAAGTTCCATTTTTGGGTGGAACTCCGCTTTAATAAGCTCTGAGGAAAATGAGAACAGTTGTAAGTGCAAAGTGCACAATCTATTTGCCTTTAGTAAATCCAACCTATTGCATTGATGTGCAGCTTTCTTTGTTCACAGCAGAAACCAAAATATTTTTCTATTTTCTCTCTGCTTAAAGGAGAAGTCCAGCCTGAGCTTTTTAGGCTAGGCTTCTCCTATGGATCATAGGAGTGCAATTAGTTTTGCACTCCTGTGACCCGTTTTCAGCAGAGAGCGGTCTAAAGTCCGCTCTCTGCTGACATCATGGCAATCAGTCGAGGCAGCATGACATTCCGACTTCAGAAGTCTGGATCCGCAATCTGCCTTGACTGATGGCAGTCTTAGCATCTCAGCGAGATGCTGAGAAACCCATAGGAGCACAATATGTGTTGGAGGATATTTTCTGAATGACCTATTCACATCATATATGGACTTATTGTTTTGTGTCTATTGAGGAATGTGTACACAATAATTTTGCGTTTGCTGTTTTGTAATTCATTTTGTGATATACATAGTTGTTGTTCACACTTTAGTAGCGCCATTACCTTTACATCTATCTAATGTTACTTTTCTTTAAACTACCCCATCCACCATGTACAGTAATGGAGATAAACAAAGACAGACATGGCTGTAGTCCAGCCTGGGATAGGAAGTGAGTTATTTACAAAATTACCAGGTGAAAATAGGAGCTGCAATATAAAAATTTGTAAAAGCAGTTTGTGAAATTCCAACAGCCATGTGGTCTTCTAGGGGCTTTTTGGGTTTAAAGTTATTTAATGGTGACAATTAAATCTTGCTCAGCAATAGGCCTATTAAGATGCTTTTCTGGGATCCAGATCTATAGATGTGGTGTCCGTCGGCGACTCGTGATCGATGTGTACAGAGGCAGAACGTGGAACATTAAATCTGATATAACTGGTGTCCCTATTGGAAGATTTTCCCCTATTCCTGTTCCTTGACCTCTCAATTTTTTTTTCTTTTAGCCACCAGGACAAATAAAGGAAAATGTATTATCAGATACTTACCGTAATTTTCCTTTTCTGATGGACTCCATGGCAGCCTACGTGTGGGTTAATCCTGCCTTCTCTCCAATACTATAGGACCCCATACCCATAAAAGTCAGTTCACCTTCCAGTACCGTGTTCCGTAACTAGCTGACTACTTTCTTTTCTAGGGTGGGAACTCCGTTTTTTTCCTTTTTCTTGACAGACTCCATGGCAGCCTACGTGTGGGAAATAACTAGCCAGACTACACGGGTGGGTATGCTGAACAAAAAATCGTTTTAATTTGTCCCGTCAACCGTCAAGATTCTCAAACCAAAATTCACAGAGGAAAGAGATGTAGGCTCAATACAGTAATGAGACATAAAGGTATTTATGGATGACCAAGAGGCCGCTTTACAGATGACATCCGGTGCCACATGACGGGCCCCTGCCCAGGAAGCTCCCATCCCTCTGGTGGAGTGTGCTGTCACCGCCTGTGGGGGAGCCAAGCCCTTAGCCCTATGAGGCCGCGTACACACGGCAGAGAACCTCGACGGGCAGAACACATCGTTCCGCCTGTCGAGGTTCCCTGCCGGCCGTCGAAATCGGCGACCCGCCCGTCGGGAATGGCAACCAGCCATTCTTCCAGGCGGGCCGTCGAGCAAATAGAGAGCGTGCTCTCTATTTCTGCTCGATGGGCTTCCCGACGGGAAGCTCGCCGAGAGCGTACACACGGCCGAGGTCCTCGCTGGAATGCAGCTTCCAGCGAGGTTCTCGCTGGTTTCCAGCGAGAACCTCGGTCGTGTGTACGCCGCCTAAGGCTGCTGAATTGTTTGGATGATCCAAGAAGCGATTGTTCTGGTTGAGGCCTTTTTCCCTTTGTTACTGCCTGAGTGCAGGATGAATAGGTGATCGGAGCGTCTAAAGGGAGATGTAACCTGAAGATACTCAGTAAGGATCTTGCCTATGTCCAGGGAGTTTCATTGGACTCTGGAGACTTAAAGGTAGGAAGAACAATTTCCTGATTCTCGTGGAATACTGAAGATACCTTTTGGATTTGAACCCAATGTGGGTATCAGGACTACCCGATCCGGGAAGAACATCAGGAATGGTTCTTTATAACCAAGAGACCCGATCTCGGAGACCCTCTTGGCCGAGGTAATTGCGACTAAAAATGCCAATTTAACTAAACAGTCCTTTATGGAGGACGGAGAAGGCCCCGCTGTACTTAGTCTGTTCAGAAAATCAAGAACCAAGGGAAGATCCCACTTGGGGAATCTTGGCTTCCTTTGAGGCTTCAATCTTAATGATCCTCTGAAAAATTGCCTAACTAGTGGTTGTACTGCCCACGAGATCCCAGAGAAGACTAAGGCCGCGTACACACGAGGGGATATGTCCGCTGAAAACGGTCCGATGGACCGTTTCAGCAGACATCTCCGCTCGTGTGTATGGGCTAGCGGACAGATTTGTCCACCCGACAGATTTCAAAGCAAGCTTTGAAATCTATCCGGTGGGAATCTGTCCGCCCGACATGTCTGCTGGTTAGTACACTTACCAGCAGACATGTCGGCTCCCACCGCCGCCGCGCCGCTGCCGAATGGATTCGGCGCATGCGCGGAAGTGTTTTACTTCCTGGTGCGGTGACGTAGCGGTGACGCGGCGGCGTCAACGTCACCGCCGCGTCATCGCCACGTCACCGCGCCGTCCGGCGGCGGGGAATTTGATGCGATGGTGTGTACACGCCATCGGATCAAACTCCCGATCGGACATATCCGATGGAAATGGTCCGCGGACCGTTTTCATCGGATATATCCGATCGTGTGTACGCCGCCTAAGAGGGCAGAGATTTGAACCCTCAGGGAGCTGACGGACAGGGGAAGGTCTAACCCCATTTGGAGGAAGCTGAGGTTGTCTTGTACTTCTGGATTCCTGTAGGACCTGCCCGAAGCAGAGGACAACTCTACAAACTTGGCCCAGATTCTTCTATAAACTTTGTTAGTACTCGCTCTTCTCGAGCTCATCAGTGTTGGAGATCACTCTAGAGGTGCAACCAAGGGATTCCAGCCTCTCCCTCTCAAGAACCAAACAGTCAATTTCATCAGAGCCGGACAAGGGTGTAGGAGTGACCCCTGAGAGAGAAGGTCTGGTCTGACTGGTAGAGGTACTGGGTCTTGATAGCTCAGTTGGACCAGGAGAGGAAACCACGGCCTGTTTGGCCAGAAGGGAGCCACCAGCGTCACTTCGACTACCTCTGCTTGAAGTCTCCGCAAGAATTTGAGGATTATTGGGATCGGGGGAAAAGCATATGCCCTCTTGAACCTCCACCAATCCGTCAAGGCATCTGTCCCGATCGCCTGAATGCAACGACCCCTCATATAGAATTTCTCTCTCCTATTTTGAAGTTGTAGGGGGAAGCAAAAAGATCCACATGGGGATTGATTCCCAGGGACAGGATCCATTGGAATGAGTGTTCGTGGAGGGACCACTCGTTGTCTACCTGAGTGCGTGAGAGAAAGTCTGCCTGGGAGTTCTGTACTCCAGGGATGAAGACTGCTGACAGGTTGGCCAGGTTCTTCCAGGCCCACCTCACGATGGGTTCGACCTCCTGCAGAAGGGTTGAACTCTGTGTCCCCCCTTGTCTCTTCACGTAGGACACTGCCGTGGTGTTGTCCATCCTCAACAGCACTAATTCCCCTTTCAAGAGCTGGGAGAAGGATTGGAGGGCACACCACGCCGCCCGAAGCTCCAAGACGTTCAAGCCCGGATTGCGGAGGTGAGCATCCCATTTGCCCTGCGCTATGTTTGCGCCGCAGAGGACCCCCCAGCCAGCACTTGTAGCAGCTGCTCGCCTGTCAGGGGAATCCCAATAGAAACAGGCGAGCAGCTGCTTTACATCACCCGCCGTGATGTCACACGTCACCCACGTGCCTGTGCGGTGGGGAGCGGCTCAACAGCGCATGCGCGGCCGCCGCAAGTTTTGACGAACTGCGCATGCATGACCCAAGCCTCGCTCTGGAAGTGGACACTGCGCATGCGCGAGCGGCAATGGCGTAACACGGTGAGCTGGAACGCAGAATCGCTCCAGCCGCCATAAGGCAAATAATGCAGGAAAAAAGGAGATACCCGGGGAAAGAAAAAATAAAGAAAAATAAAATAAAAAATCAGACAGACATAGATTTGACACACTGCCATGGAGAAGTTTGTCAGACCTTGCCAGCCACAGAGTCCAGAATCTTCAGCACACACAGCAACAATGCAGTATAGTGAAGAAGATGCTGCAAAAGCTCTCCACCCGCCCATGGCTGGGACCCGAGCTGCACCGCTAAAGTGTGCTATCCATCTTGTTCTGTTGGACATCTTGAATGAACGTGCATCCTAAATCCATGGAGGAGGACAAAAAAGGAACACGGTACTAGAAGGTGAGCTGACTTTTATGGGTATGGGGTCCTATAGCATTGGAGAGGAGGCAGGATTTACCCACACGTAGGCTGCCACGGAGTCTGTCAGGAAAGAGGGGTTTAATCTCTCTAACATGCAGAGAGCCAGCAATAGAAATGTTAGAAAGGTTTTGCCTTCAGTTAGCATCAGATATTTCATTTTAATCAATGAAAAATATATTTTAAATTCACAAATAGTTATTTTATATACCTCAGCTAAATTTACTGGATACAGGTTTATGTTAACAACTTTTTGCTGTTTTTCTATTTAAATCTAAATGTCAATTCTCAAATTATTGAACAGATGTTCACGCCTACAAACATCAGCGCCCATTACTCCTTCCTCACCAACTTGCTCCAAATTTTAACTGAATAGTTCTCTTTTCTGTGATACGAAAAATGGAATACTGTAATCACTAACAAACAGTACAGACTTCCAAATATACTTGTAGCGATACCCCCTCAAGGGCCGCTGATTGATTTGGGATCGGTGTATTAACCACTTAACCCCCGGACCATATTGCTGGTCAAAGACCAGAGCACTTTTTGTGATTCGGCACTGCGTCGCTTTAACTGACAATTGCGCGGTCGTGCAACGTGGCTCCCAAACAAAATTGGCGTCCTTTTTTTCCCACAAATAGAGCTTTCTTTTGGTGGTATTTGATCATCTCTGCGATTTTTATTTTTTGCGCTATAAACAAAAATAGAGCGACTATTTTGAAAAAAAAATTATATTTTTTTACATTTTGCTATAATAAATATCCTCCAAAAATATATAAAAAAAACATTTTTTTCCTCAGTTTAGGCCGATACGTATTCTTTTACATATTTTTCGTAAAATAAAAATCGCAATTAGCGTTTATTGATTGGTTTGCGCAAAATTTATAGCGTTTACAAAAAAGGGGGTAGTTTTATGGCATTTTTATTATTTTTTTTTTACTCGTAATGGCGGCGATCAGCGTTTTTTTTCAGTACCGAGACATTATGGAGGACACATCGGACAATTTTGACACATTTTTGGGACCATTGGCATTTTTATAGCGATCAATGCTATAAAAATGCATTGGATTACTATAAAAATGCCATTGGCAGTAAAGGGGTTAACACTAGGGGGCAGGGAAGGGGTTAAGTGTGTTCCTGGGTGTGTTCTAACTGTATGGGGGGGGGTTGACTCACTAGGGGAAATCACTGATCTTCTGTTCATACATTGTATGAGCAGAAGATCAGCGTTTCCCCCGCTGACAGGACCGAGAGCTTTGTGTTTACACACAAAGCTCCCGGTCCCCGCTCTGTAACAAACGCGCCCCCTAGCGGCCGCTAAAGGGAGGACGTAGAGCTACGTGCTCTCGCCCAGCAGTGCCGACCTGCCGCCTTATAATGACGGTGGGCGGTCGGCAACAGGTTAAGTTACCTCTAAGCGTTGTCCAGGGGTGAAGTTAGTGAGCAGAACAGTAAGCGAATGTCCAATCAGTAGTTAAGGTTTTCCAAATGCTTTATTTCTTTGGGTCTAACACAACCAACCTCAACAGGAGGTAGATAGGACAGGTTGAAAACCTTGCAGTATCAGGCTTGGATGAACAGGAAAGCAAGCCTGCTTTCAGTAACTGTATATTGCGTCGCCACTCTAGCCAGAGTGGGTAAAGTGCCTCCGGACAGACTTCTGCCACAAGCCTGGCAGCCGAAATGTAACTTAAAGGTTACTGGGAGGAACAAGTCTCTCTCAATGACTTGGCTCTAGTAGAATTTAGCGTTCTAGATGAAGACCTCTGCCACAGGCCCAATGTTGAACTGTAGAGTGAATCCTCCCAAGAGGGTTCTTTTTTAGTGAGGGTCACCAGTTGACAGTCTTTGGTTATCTGTCAGTTACTGGCAACCAGATCCCCGATGGTTCGTTCAAACCCTTTTGGATCACCTGCCTCCTGGTTCTCCTCAAGCCGATCTCCCACCGAACAGCATACAGCTTAGGATCTCTTCAATAGGAATGGGTCCCCAGCAAGTCGCTAGGGCCTCTTACAGCATCAGCAGGGAACTCCACGTAGCATGCGACCCCGGCCTGGTAGGCCATGTCGCCAGGGTCCGTTGGGTGCGAACACCTTGAAGGTGGGTGCCGCACCTGGAACCTGGAACGTGCAAAGAACCCAGAAAAATGGCGCCTGCCACAGATATACCCCTTCCCAGCATTCCCCGCGAGGGGAAAACTCCAATTGGCTGCTGGGGAAAAGTGGCTCTGCCAGAACCCCTCTGACGCCATCTGTCGCCCGGGAGTGGGATCGCACCCCCGGAGCACAGACTGACTCACAGGACAGTTCTGGACAGTTCTGGAATGACAGCAGCCCAAATTTAGCAAAATTAGAAGTGGAAGCAACATAACTCTCCCACTTCCCCACTAATTTTAGCATAGTGCCCATACTGAAAGTAAGGGGGCGCTACATACTGTATTGGAAAAATCCTGTGATGTTAGGCAAGCTTTTACTAGCCTTAGGTAAAGCGTTTGTGATTGCACAAACAAACCTATCTTTGCGACCCATCCATATGTTTCACTGAAGGGGTTGCTTTAGATGGGGGATTCAATAAAGACTTTAGAACACAATTCTGCCATTATGTTTGTATATGGAATTCTTGTGCCAAATGTGAAAAAGGTGTGCAAAAAAGTTTCTTAGTTAACTCCAACACAATTCTTAAAGTTCATATTTGTGACACTTTTCTAATATGTCACCATGACAAATTCATTAGGAAATATAAAACCACATCAAGGTAAAGTGGTTCTAAAGCCTTAGACCTCGTACACACGATCAGTCCATCCGATGAGAACGGTCCGAAGGACCGTTCTCATCGGTTAACCGATGAAGCTGACTGATGGTCTGATGTGCCTACACACCATCAGTTAAAAAAACGCGGTGAGGTAAAACACATCGATGTGCTGAAAAAAATGAAGTTTAATGCTTCCAAGCATGCGTCGACTTGATTCTGAGCATGTGTGGATTTTTAACTCAGGGTCGTGCCTACTAACGATCGGTTTTGACCTATCGTTAGGCGTCCATCAGTTAAATTTTAAAGCAAGTTGCCTTTTTTCTAACCGAAGGTTAAACTATGGGGCCTACACACGATCAGTTTTGACATATGAAAACGGTCCATCAGACCATTGTCCTCTGGTTAACCTATCGTGTGTACGCGTCCTTAAAGAGGAGTTCCACCCAAAAATGGAACTTCCTCTTAATCCACTCCTCACCCCCATACATGCCACATTTGGCATGTAATTTTTTTTGGGGGGGAGTGGGGGCTTCAGTAGGAGTGGGACTTCCTGTCCCACTTCCTGCTTCCGCCGAGGGGCTGATAAGGCGAGAGGCGTAATCGCCTTATTTCAGCCCCTCCCTGTAGGCGATGGCCTAGGACACTGACAGGTCCTAGGCAATTGCCTGTCCAATCAGCGACGAGCCGCGCGCGCATGCGCAGTGCGGCTCGCGCATGCGCAGTGGGTGCCCGGCCGTGAAGCCGAAGGCTGTCACGGCTGGGTGCCCACAGTCGGGATGGAGACGCCGACTGGGGAGGGGGGGAGAGGAGCGGAGCCCCGGTCGGCGCATCGCTGGAATGCAGGAGCAGGTAAGCGAGTGTTTATTAAAAGCCAGCAGCTACACTTTTTGTAGCTGCTGACTTTTAATAAACACATTTTTTGGCTGGAACACCCCTTTAAGGTTTTTTTTTTACCTTTCGTGTTCTGTTTGTGCTTTGACTTTGTGTTGTGTCTTTTTGTGCTCTGACTGCTTGTGCTTTGTCTGCACATTCTCTGTATGTGCTCTGGTTTTGTCTGCTCTGCCTGTGTCTTCTTGTTAGAAATCCTGTATATATGCCTACACTGGCGTAGCGGAGGGGGGGGCAGGGGGGCTCACGCACCGGGCGAAAAATTGTGGGGGGCGAAATCCCGGCGTCCGGACCGGGACCGTGCCGTGCGCACGGTGCGTGTCACTTTTTAATCAATATGGTGGGAGACTGGGAGTCATAATGTACCCGACTCTCGAGGCGAGTACGGCCAGGCCACCGCCCTGTGATTGGGCATATGTGGTCATGTGCTCACTCAGTGAGCCTCACTGCCAGCGCGCCGGTCATAGGGTTGCTACCCGTACGGGATTCCTCGTGGACACATTGCAGGAGTGACTGTGCTGTGAGGGGGAGAGACACACCTCTCCACTGCCTTCTCCATGCAGAGATACAGCCTCAGACTCTTCCCCTCTCCCCTCTGCTAGACAAGCATGTGACCTGTCTGGACAGCGGGAAGAACAAACACAAAACCTGCTGTGTGAGATAAGGGGACACCGACAGATGGGTGAGTGCAGAGCTGAGGGGTCTTTACATTCCTGCAAATCAGTTCAGTCTCTCTCCAGTGTGGGACTTGTCATGCTGCTCTTTCCAGGGACATGGCTGCTAATTAAAGATCAGTCTAGTTCTCCCTGCAGTCCCATCCTGGCATATTTACTATATTCTCCTGTGCTTACCCAGTAGTCTTTATCTAATATCTTCTTTCTTCTGTGGATTGCTTGTATTTTTATTTTTTTGGCAATTAAAAGTCCTCTGGTCTACGGACACCATCCACTGCCCTACTGACACCCTCTACTGACACCGTCCACTGCCCCACTGACACCGTCCACTGACACCGTCCATTGCCCCACTGACACCCTCTACTGACACCGTCCACTGCCCCACTGACACCCTCTACTGACACCGTCCACTGCCCCACTGACACCCTCTACTGACACAGTCCACTGCCCCACTGACACCCTCTACTGACACCGTCTACTGCCCCACTGACACCCTCTACTGACACCGTCCACTGCCCCACTGACACCCTCTACTGACACCGTCCACTGCCCCACTGACACCCTCTACTGACACCGTCCACTGCCCCACTGACACCCTCTACTGACACCGTCCATTGCCCCACTGACACCCTCTACTGACACCCTCTACTGACACCGTCCACTGACACCGTCCGCTGCCCCACTGACACCCTCTACTGACACCGTCCACTGCCCCACTGACACCCTCTACTGACACCGTCCACTGCCCCACTGACACCCTCTACTGACACCGTCCACTGCCCCACTGACACCCTCTACTGACACCGTCCACTGCCCCACTGACACTCTACTGACACCGTCCACTGCCCCACTGACACCCTCTACTGACACCGTCCACTGCCCCACTGACACCCTCTACTGACACCGTCCACTGCCCCACTGACACCCTCTACTGACACCGTCCACTGACACCGTCCACTGCCCCACTGACACCCTCTACTGACACCGTCCACTGCCCCACTGACACCGTCCACTGACACCGTCCATTGCCCCACTGACACCCTCTACTGACACCGTCCACTGACACCGTCCACTGCCCCACTGACACCGTCCATTGCCCCACTGACACCGTCTACTGACACCGTCCACTGCCCCACTGACACCCTCTACTGACACCGTCCACTGCCCCACTGACACCGTCCACTGACACCGTCCATTGCCCCACTGACACCCTCTACTGACACCATCCACTGCCCCACTGACACCCTCTACTGACACCGTCCACTGCCCCACTGACACCCTCTACTGACACCGTCCACTGCGCCACTGACACCCTCTACTGACACCGTCCACTGCCCCACTGACACCCTCTACTGACACCGTCCACTGCCCCACTGACACCCTCTACTGACACCGTCCACTGCCCCACTGGCACCCTCTACTGACACCGTCCACTGCCCCACTGACACCCTCTACTGACACCGTCCACTGCCCCACTGACACCCTCTACTGACACCGTCCACTGCCCCACTGACACCCTCTACTGACACCGTCCACTGCCCCACTGACACCCTCTACTGACACCGTCCACTGCCCCACTGACACCCTCTACTGACACCGTCCACTGCCCCACTGACACCCTCTACTGACACCGTCCACTGCCCCACTGACACCCTCTACTGACACCGTCCACTGCCCCACTGACACCCTCTACTGACACCGTCCACTGCCCCACTGACACCCTCTACTGACACCGTCCACTGCCCCACTGACACCCTCTACTGACACCGTCCACTGCCCCACTGACACCCTCTACTGACACCGTCCACTGCCCCACTGACACCCTCTACTGTCCACTGACACCGTCCACTGCCCCACTGACACCCTCTACTGACACCGTCCACTGCCCCACTGACACCCTCTACTGACACCGTCCACTGACACCGTCCACTGCCCCACTGACACCGTCCATTGCCCCACTGACACCCTCTACTGACACCGTCCACTGCCCCACTGACACCCTCTACTGACACCGTCCACTGCCCCACTGACACCCTCTACTGACACCGTCCACTGCCCCACTGACACCCTCTACTGACACCGTCCACTGCCCCACTGACACCCTCTACTGACACCCTCTACTGACACCGTCCACTGCCCCACTGACACCGTCCACTGACACCCCACTGCCCCACTGACACCCTCTACTGACACCGTCCACTGCCCCACTGACACCCTCTACTGACACCGTCCACTGCCCCACTGACTGACAGTGTCCACTTTTAAGATAAGCTAGGTTCATATTTTATTAATCTAATCATATTTTATGGGCACACTTTGCTTGTTGTGCACTGAGATTTGGGCCTTCTTTATTTTATTTTTATAATTTTTGCAGCAGCAACTTTAAGGGGCAATTTATAAAAAAAAATGTTCGGAGCTACCTGGAAAACTGCACGTACATTTGTTCACATGCGAATGGAGGCAACAATGGTGATGGCATTGGTGCCTGGTGGCAGCACGGAGGTCTGAGTCTCCTCCTCTCTCCCCCAACTAGGTGCTGCTGGTGTGGTGGCGGTGCCGAGTGTCAGTGACGGTCACTGACACTCGGCACTGCACCGCTGCCACACCAGCAGCACCTAGTTGGGGGAGAGAGGAGGAGACTCAGACCTCCGTGCTGCCACCAGGCACCAATGCCATCACTATTGTTGCCTCCATTCGCATGTGAACAAATGTACGTGCAGTTTTCCAGGTAGCTCCGAACATTTTTTTTATAAATTGCCCCTTAAAGTTGCTGCTGCAAAAATTATAAAAATAAAATAAAAAAAGGCCCAATCTCAGTGCACAACAAGCAAGTTTCAGGGTCGGTCATCTACAGAGTGGATGATTATACGGCGGGGGGGGCGAAAAAAATAATCTGCCCCGGGCGCCCATAACTCTGGTTACGCCACTGTATGCCTACAGAACCGACCGTGCACAGTCCACATGGGCTTTGCTGCTTAACTGCGAACAAGAAACAGGAAACTGTATCGAGTGAAAAAGACAGACATAAAGCATCCCATAGATGTTGCTACAAACATATAAACATTGCCATCTGCTAGTTGAAGATTATATCTCTACTAAATACTGATGTACATTAGTTGAGGCAAAAAAACAACAACACTTATTCTGCTGTGATTGTGTTGTGTGCTCTGTACAGTCATTGGTTTTGCATTATACATTTTTGTTTATATTTGAGTAGTTAACCACTTGACAACTGCCCTATAGACAAAGTACGTCTGCAGGGCAGTTGCTTACCTATTAGAGGCCGTTAATTAACGTCCTCCCAGAATCGCGCTCCTGCGAGGATCCTGGTAAATAGCCGCTGATAGCGGCGGTTTACCACGTGATCTCTCCTTCCAATGTAGGAGCGATCACTTGTAAACAAACCGGCGTTATGTGATGATTCATCCATCCCTGCTCAGCCATCCCTGCCCACTCACAATACTCTGCCCCATACTGTGCCCCATACTCTGCAATCCCCCACAATACTCTGCAATCCCCCACAATACTCTGCAACCCCCCACAATACACTGCAATACTCTGCAATACCCCACAATACTCTGCAATACCCTGCAATACACTGCAATACCCCACAATACACTGAAATACCCCGCAATACTCCCCCCTCCTGCTTCTACCGACTCAACACTATGATCAAAGCCAGGACTTTTTTTTTTTAAGCTTCCCAGCCTAGAGGTGAGATGTGGGGTCTTATTGACCCCATATCTCACTGTAAACAGCACCTGTCATGTCATATTCCTATTACAAGGGATGTTTACATCCCTTGTAATAGGAATAAAAGTGATCAAAATGTTTTATTTTTTTGCGGAAAAACATGTCAAAGTAAAGTAAACAATATATATATTTTTTTAAAGCGCCCCTGTCCCCGTGTGCTCACATACAGAAGCGAACGCACACGTAAGTCCCGCCCACATATGAAAACAGTGTTCAAGCCACACATGTGAGATATCGCTGCACACATTAGAGCGAGAGCAATCATTTTGGCCCTAGACCTTCTCTGTAACTAAAAACATTTAACCAGTAAAAATATTTAAAGCGTCGCCTTTGGGGATTTTTAAGTAGCGAAGTTGGGCGCTATTCAACGAGCGTGTGCAATTTTGAAGGGTGACATGTTGGGTATCTATTTACTCAGCGTAACTTCATCTTTCACATTATGCAAAAACATTGGGTGAACTTTACTGATTTCTTTTTTTTTTATAAGCACAAAACTGATTTGTGGGGGGAAAAAAAAGGACAAAAATTTCATTTGGTTACAGTGTTGTATGACTGAGTAATTGTCATTCAAAATGTGAGAGCACCGAAAGCTGAAAATTGGTCTGGTTATTAAGGGTGTTTAAGTGCCCAGTGGTCAAGTGGTTTAAAAGCTAAATTAAATCTGATATATATATATTTTTTTATATAACTGATGACAATGGTTGTAAGTAGAGATAAACTTAGGAGGGCCAGATTCTGGTAGAATCCGCGGCGGCGTAGCGTAAGCCATTTACACTACGCCGCAGCAACTTACTGGAGCAAGTGCCGTATTCTCCAAGCACTTGCTCCGTAGTTTGCGGCGGCGTAGTGTAAATGGCCCGGCGTATCCCTGCGTAATTCAAAGGGGGCAGCTTGTATTTAAATTAAGCGCGCCCCCGCGTCGATTGAACTGCGCATGCGCCGGACGGGAAAAAAGCCCAGTACGCATGCTCCAGCTCACAACGGAAAACGTTGTTGAAACCGACGTGAAAACGACGTGATCGTCACTTACGCAATGCCCTATTCGCAAACGACTTAGTAAAACAACATAAACAACGGAAAAAGATGACGCTGTCCCAATGCCATACTTTACATGGCATACGACGGAACTTCGTAAACGTACCCCTCATATAGCAGGGGTAAGTTTACGCTTACGGAAACGACGGAAACGACGACGAGGCAGCGTAAAAACGTTCGGGAATCGGCGTATTAGGCTCATTTGCATAGGCAAATGAGAAATCAACGTGAAGGCCACCTAGCGGCCAGCGAAGTAATTACATCTAAGATCCGACGGTGTAAGTGTTTTACACCTGTCGGATCTTCGCTGTATCTATGCGTAAGTGATTCTAGGAATCGCACGCATTGATACCCGGACAAAAAATCAGAGATACGACGGTGTTTCCTGCGATACACCGTCGTATCTCTTTTGAGAATCTGGCCCAGGAGTGTTCAAATCCTATTTTTTTTTTTTTTTCAGACTTAACCGGGAGGTTTAGAGGTTTATAAAGAGTTCATTTTTGTCCGCCATTCTTCTCTTCATATTTCCTCTTCGGTTTTGCATCATTTGTGGTTTTATTTATCATTAATACATTTTTTTTTTCCCCCCATGTTTTATCGTGGGGAAGGGATACAATGTTACAAGTTACACGTTGAGAGGGGTCCCATAACAATTATTAAACCTTTCATATATAATAAACATTTCTCGTTGCTCCCCTCTATTTCTATATCCCTATAGATTAGTTTCTTCCCCCCAGCTCCCCCCCCCTTTTTTTTTTTTTTCCCCCTATTTCCCCCCCCCCTCTCTACCCCCCTGTTATTCCCACCCCCCTCCCTGCTACTCAGACGTTTACGTTTTCGGGTCGAGCCGCCTGTCTTTTTTTTTTTTTTTTAAGTTTACTTGTCTGTCTCTAATGTTACACGTACAAAGCTTTCAGTTGTTTTAAAAGATCTCCATTGGTCCCAGATCTTTTCTCCCCTCCCCTCCTCTTCTTCCCCCAGGTCGGCCCTTCTCAAATGCTCCATCTCCGAGATATGGTCGACCCGGTGTATCAGTTCTTTTAAGGGGGGCTTCTGAGGGTGTAACCAAAATTTCGGGATTAGGCCCTTTGCTGCATTTAATAATACTGGGACCAGTGTCAAACTATATTTCTTTTCTCCTTTTACTATCCCTTGTCCGTGAAACAGACATGTGTCAGGTTTCATATCAGGCTAGCAGCAGACAAAAGTTCAGGTGTGATAATATGCCTACAGTTCAATAACAAGAGCACATACCATGAGCAGGTCTTGAGAAGCAGGTCAGCGCTGGGACTTGTAGTTCACCACGGATGCAGGGTTGAGATGAGCGGGACAACTGGCACTTGTAGTTCACTGCTGAAGTAGGTGTTGTGATGAGCAGGAAAGCTGGAACTTGTAGTTCACCGCAGGTGTGGATGTTGGTGGTGTTGCTGGTGCTAGTAGTGCACCGCTGCAATGGATGTTGCTTTAAGGAGTCAGGCAAAGCGTGGTCTAGGCAAGCCGAGTCATACACGGATAGATCAGAGTTCGAAAGGTACCAAATCGGAAGCCACAAGCAGGGTCAAACAAGCCGGGTCATACACAAAGTTTACAGATTAACAGGTCAGGCTGGATCACACAAGGCAAGCAGAGTAACTCTATCACGAGCACTGATTGGGTGAAAACACAGGTGTTTTAAAGGAGAGCTGGCCAATCAGTGTTTCCCAGCCAAGGCTGTGTCAGGTGAGTGCGCTGGGTCCTAGAGGGATCCAGTACTGACAACATGTCTGAGGATCTAGAGGGATCCTTTCTTTTGTAATTTCTTTTATTAGATCGAGAACTTCTTTCCAGTATTCCTGTACTCTCGAGCATTCCCACCAAATATGTAACGTAGTCCCCTCCTGATTACACTTCCTCCAGCACAAAAGAGTGTTAGTCGAGTGAATTTTGTTTAATTTAACCGGGGTCAGATGCCATCTCATCAAGCATTTATAATTAGCTTCTATTGTTCTAATATCTTTAGCATAACTAAAAGTAGCTTTAATCATTTGTGTGTCTTCAATCTTTTCCCTAATGTCTTTCCCCCATTCCTCTATGCTTCGTATTGCTCCCTTTAGCCCTAATTCTATCAATATTTTATAGATCGCCGCAATTCCATGCTGTAATGGTTTTCCGGTGGAACAGAGTTTTTCTATTGGGTTCCGTGCTGTGTCATCTCTTACTGGTGCTGGCAGTGTACTAACAAAGTGCTTCAATTGTAAATATTCCCAATCGGTTATGTGTTGGGCCCCTTCTACTGTGGGTATATCCTCCTTTTTTTATTTTTTTCCCTTGTGTGACAATTACTCCCAACCTTAGACTACCTAATTTATTTCCCAATTTGGTCCTATTTCCTGGTGCAAAAAAATCTGTGTTTGCTAATGGAATTAATGGGGAGTTATATTCCCATTTTTCCTGTTTACATATTAAGTCCCATGTTTTAAGGACCTGCTTTGTGATGCTGTGAGTGTGTGTGTTTCTTATCCTAAATTTTGGTGGAATCCAAATTATTGTATTTAATTGTTGCTTACTTATTTTTTTTTCCATCTGTGCCCATTTTTTTAACGTGTTCCTATTTGTCCATTCCACGAGTCTCGCTAGAATTACAGCCTGGTAATATTTTTTTGTGTCAGGGAGGGCTAGTCCTCCTCTTTTTTTTTTCTCGAGTGAGGGTTGCATAACTTATTCTTGGTTTTTTATCTTGCCATATATATTTTATGATTATGGTTTTTAGTATCTTAAAAAAGCTTTGTGGGATATTGATTGGGAGCATTTGGTATATATATATTATCTTAGGTAACAATATAATTTTAAATGCGTTAATCCTCCCCATCCAGGAGATCTGTCTTTTATTTAAATTTTTTACATCTCGTCTTATTTCGTTTAGTAAAGGAATATAATTGGCCTCATAGAGGTCTTCTACTTTAGGGGTTATTTTTATGCTTAGATAGGTAAATGATTTTTGTAAAGGGGAATGCTTTATGTAAAGCCGTCTCTTCCTCTGTCTTTATTCCTATATTCATGATTACGTTTTTTACTGGATTTATTTTAAAATTTGAGAGATCCCCGTATCTTCTTATTTCCTCTAATATTTTAGGTATAGATATTTTTGGTTTGGTGACGTATAGGAGCACATCATCGGCGTATGCTGCCACCTTGTGTTCCTCCTCTCCCACTCTCACCCCCCCTATATCTAGGTTGTTCCTAATCTTGCACAATAATGGTTCCAGTGCTATTATATACAGGATAGGTGAGAGTGGGCAACCCTGCCTTGTTCCGTTCATCATATCTAGAACCGACGATACGCTCCCGTTGACCTTTACTCTTGCCGTTGGGGATTTATATAGGTTACCCACCCATTTCATATATCTGGGACCCAGTCCTACGCTTCTCATAGTATCCATCATAAACCCCCAGTCGACTTTGTCAAATGCTTTTTCAGCATCTAATGACATGAGTACGACTGGGGGTTTCTTCTTTTTCCCTTCCTGTAGTAGTAGGATCGTTCTTAAACTATTGTCCCGACCTTCCCTGCCTGTTACAAATCCCGTCTGGTCAGAGTTTATTAATTCCGGCATATGCGGCTTAATTCTTGTTGCCAGTATCTTTGCAAAAATGTTTATGTCGGCATTCAGTAGAGCGATTGGGCGGTAATTAGAACAGAGGGTGTTATCCTTTCCGGTTTTGGCTATGATTGAGATATTGGCTAGAAGTGATTCTTTCCTTACTTCTTCTGTTTCACCTATTTTATTAAAATAGATGTACATCTCTGGGGTCAATTGATCTTTAAATTTTGTATTATATTTGATTGGCAGTCCATCTGGGCCTGGGCTTTTCCCCCCGGGTGTTTCTTGAATCGCTTGATTTATTTCTTCCTGTGTGATTGGGTCTTCCAGAGTTTCCACTGTTTCTTGCATTCATTTTGGTAAATTTGCTTCCTTTAGGTACTCCCTAATTTTCCTTTCCCTTTCCTCCTTCTCCTCTCGCTTCTCCCCCTTCCTAATTGTATATAGGGTGGTATAATATGTCCGAAAGGCTCTGCGATTTCGGACGTCCTGTACCTCATCTGGCCTTCCTGGTCCTTTATTTTTTCTATATGATTTATATTTCTTTTTTCTTTTGAAATCCTAGCCAAGTATTTCCCCGGTTTATTTCCCCATAAGTACCTTTCTTTCGAGACATTTTTAAATATTTTTCTGGTCTCTATATCCATTAGATCTCTTAGTTGAGTCCTTTTTATTATGATTTCTTGATAAACTTCATTGTCTTTTTGGTTTTTGTGTTTAATTTCTAATTCTTGTAGTTCTCTGATTATCCTGTTTCTATACGCTTCTCTTCTCTTTTTTTTTCCCCTGCACCTAAGGAAATAAGTTTTCCTCGGATGTAGGCCTTGTGGGCTTCCCATATAGTTGATGTACTCACATCCGATGTTTTATTGGCTGTGAAGTATTCGCCTATATCTGTTCTTATTGTATCGCAAACTTCTATTTCATCTATTAACTCCTCATTCAGGTTCCAGGTCCCCTTCCTTTCTTCCACTTCGATGAAGTGTATTTTCACCGAAACGGGGGCATGGTCTGAAATTGACATCACCCCTATCGCGGCATTGCTTACATACTCCAGAATTTCGTGGTCTACCATTATATAGTCCAATCTCGAGTACATTTTATGTACCGGAGAGTAGAATGTATAGTCTCTTTTATTTGGATATGTGATTCTCCATGCGTCTATTAAATGGTTTTTAGAGAGTTTTTTTTTCCACTATTTGTTGTTGCTTACTATTCCCTTTACCTATCGTCGACACTCTATCTAACTGTAGATCTAAAGTAAAATTAAAGTCTCCCGCTAGGACTACATTTCCATGTTTAAAGTCCATTAACTTATTAAGGATCGTCTTTAAATATCTCTGGGGTTGTTTATTAGGGCAATATACATTGGCCAGCGTATACCGTTTACCGTGTAAAATTCCTCTGAGGAAAAGATAACGCCCATCTGTATCTACTATCCCATCTTCTACTTTGAAGCTTATGTTTTTCCCTATAGCTACCCCTCTAGATCCTTTCTGGGGGGAATCGCCGTAATACCATGTTGGGGTTGCCCGAGAGTACAACCTAACTCTCGAATCCAGAGTTATATGTGTCTCCTGAAGGAACACTACATCTGCAGAAAGTCTCTCGATCTCCTTTAAGGTCATGTGTCTTTTACGTGGCGAGTTAAGTCCCCTCACGTTAAAGGTAACAAAATTTTCATTAGACATATGTTTGTGTTTTTTTTTTTTTCCCTTTTACCCTTTTTTTTCTCTCCTCTATTCCCTCTTTATTTTAATTTGGCAGTCGACCATCCCTTTATTTCTATCTTTCCCCTCTATCCCTCCCCCGCCCCCCCATCCTCCCTTCCCGAACCCCCCTTCTCCTCCTTTCCCCTCCCTTACTCCACCTCTTTCCCCTCACTATTCTGAAGAGGTTTTTTTTAGGGTTAGGGGGCTGAGGTGATAATTAAGTACTTGATTGTACTTGGGTGTATATAATTTAGCCACACTTGAAAGTGTGGCTAATAATTCAGGTTTTAAAGGAGGAGAGAGTACAATATAATATAGTATTTTAATGATTGTTTGTTACGTCAACTTTCAACTTTCACTGCCATGGTCAGCTATGTCATATTGTGACGATAATGCTGTTGTGGTCTCCAATAATAAAAAAAGGAAGGAAAATACAAAAAAGGAAGGAGAGCGCAATAACTCTTCCAGCGCCCAAATAGTTTACTTAAGTCATTTACCTATAGTTTACCTATAGATTACTAGTTATTTCATCTTATTATGCTGCTTGAATCACCAACTTCACCAACTTTACTTATTTCATTAATCTCACTTATTTTGTTTCAAATCATGCTCATGCTTTCCATGTCTCAGTAATCCATGTCACAGTAATTCAGCAATAATTCTTCAAGGAGTGATGTAAATGATGTAAGTGATGTTTTTACTTACTGTCAGCAGAGTCAGTTTCTGTACAGGTCTTTCAGGGTCCTAAGTCCCTGTCCAGGTCCATTTTCTTGGGACTGAAATACTTTATATTTTTTTTGTACTTACAGTTTTGCTGGCTTTGCTGGTTTTCTGTGAATTTTGGTCATTGGTGGTGAGTTGGTGGTTTGAGCTGTATTTGATAGTATGCAAACTGCTGAGATATACAGGGCTGTCCGTGACCGCCGTTCACCAACCCCTCTCTAGTTTGCAGAGTGGCTAACTCCCCACTCGCCTCTCTCACATAGCTCAGGAGAGCCGCTGTCATGTATCCGGTGTCCGGGGCGCCCCCACCGCTACTGCGGTTCCTCTGATTCCACTGTCACCCCAGCTCGCCGTGCAGCTCCCTGCAATCAAGCCAGGCGCAGCGCAGCAGCCAAAGACGCCGGAGACGCTGCGTCCACGTGACCTAACACAGAGACGGGCTGCAGACACAGGCACTGCGAGGGTAGTGAGGCGCCAACAAGGTAAGCTTTGGTTCAGCAGTGGAGGGAGTGAGGGGGAGCGGAGGGGTCGACAGGAGAGCGGGACTAGAGCGGGGCTTACGGGGTCATCTGCCATGCCCGCATAGCCATCGCAGCGCCACGGGACCTGCTGGAGCTCACATCCTAGCCCCCCTGACGTGAGGACCGCGTCATCCTAGACTCCTCTCTCTGTTCAAATCCTAGTTTAATCCCACCTGAGGGATTTCGGCAGGAAGCAGTCATCTGTACTGTTCAAATTATAAGCAACCAATCATAAGCCCAGTACAGTGACTGCTTCCTGCCAGAATCCCTCAGGTGGGTTCAAACGAGGATCTGAACATGTCTGAGCTCTTCCCTAGTTGTAAGATCTCTAAAATAATGTCTTTCTTATAGCGATGAATGCTATAGAGCACGACAAGTACTATATAGAGAATGATGACCAATTCTTATCATTTTTTGTTTAATCTCTTGCCGACCAGCCACCATCATTATACTTGCCGCAGGTCGGCTCTCCTGCGCAAACCGCCATAGGTGTACGTTGGTCTGAGCAGGGAGGCTAGACTAGATGTCTGCCGGCGACCCGCGATTGTTTTGTACAGAGGCAGAACGGGGAACTGTAAACAAGGCAATTGCCTGTTCTGCCTAGTGATATATCAGAGATCTTCTGTTCCCAGTCATCGGGACCAGCGATCTCTGTCATGTCCTAGGCAGCTCATCCCCCCTACAGTTAGAACACACCCAGGGAACACAGTTAACCCTTTGATCGCCCCCTAGTGTTAACCCCTTTTTCTGCCAGTGACATTTATACAGTAATCAGTGGCTATTTTTAGCTCTGATCATTGTATAAATGTCAATAGTCCCAAAAAAAAGTGTCAAAAGTGTCCGATCTATTCTCGGCAATGCCGCATTCCTGCTAAAAAACGCAGATCGCGCAAACCAATCACTATATGCTTATTGCAATTTTTTTTATACCAAACAAATGTAGAATACATATAGATAGATCTTGCTTAAATTTTTTTTTGCATAAAACACAGGGCGACTACCACTGTGAATGCCAATATATCAATGTACCAACGTCCCGATAATGTGTAACTAGGAATAGAACTGGGCTAATAAAGGTGGACTTTAGACGGTACAGGTAGATATAGTAAAAATACTATGGGTATGTTTGTTCATAAAAATAGAAAATTTACAGAACAAGAAATAATAAACAATACTTCGTGAACATGATACTTATAATAATGGCATATTATTCACAGTGCATACATAGAAGTTTCATACAAGTTCGTACTAGTGCATGTATGTTACTAAAATAGAAATCATACAGCACCAGAAATAATATAACACAAACTTTTTTAGATCCTTAGAGCAGTGTTGAATATGCGGAGTAATGGAGATTACTCAACATGTTTTGCGTTGAAAAAACGCTTCCTCGGGAGTATAACGGTGAGTCCAATAAGGCTCAACAGGCTGCACATGTTTGGTGCGACACTGACACCATATACTTCTGTGGGCTCCCATTCGGAGCGGTTTTCCAGGCTATGTTTGATATTAAGCCTACAAGCTATACAGATTCACTGTCTATCAATCCTGGTTTCGACATTGGGACCTTTTGTGGAGTATTACTTGTCACCCTATACAAATCGTTTTTTACCTTTTTATACTTTTATGCACCAGCCCAAAGTTTTCTACATGTATATATTTTGATGTTTTAAAATTACCTGGCAACAGCCTACCAGACGGGCAAGGTAACATCACTATATATGCCACATTACTACTCTCGATGGTTTGTTTTAAACACCCCTGTTGAGCCTTATTGGACTCCCCGTTATACTCCTGAGGAAGCGTTTTTTCAACGCAAAACATGTTGAGTAATCTCCATCACTCCGCATATATTCAACGCTGCTCTAAGGATCTATAAGTTTGTGTTATATTATTTCTGGCGCTGTATGATTTCTATTTTAGTAACATGCATGTACTAGTACGAACTTGTATGAAACTTCTCCTATGTATGCACTGTGAATAATATGCCTTTATTAGAAGTATCATGTTCACAAAGTATTGTTTATTATTTCTTGTTCTGTACATTTTCTATTTTTATAAATAAACATACCCATAGTATTTTTACTATACCTACCTGTACCGTCTAAAGACCACCTTTATAGCCCAGTTCTATTCCTAGTTAACAAATGTAGAATACATATTGGCCTAAACTGATGAAGACATTTGTTTTTTTACAATTTTTGGGGATATTTATTACAGCAAAAAGTAAGTCTCCATTTCTGAAGTCTCTATGATAGATATTAAACCTAAAACTTCAACAATGCAAAACAGACTATGCTAACACCTAAGCCACTATTTGTTCAGTCTGTTATGTTTTGCAGCTCTTATGTCAATGTAAAATAGCTCCAACCAATGTGTATTGGTGCTTTGTATATTTGTATTTGATAATGCAGGTAACACAGGAAGTGGTATCTCTGGCTGCTTTGCAGGAAACTGGAATATGTCAACCTCTCAAAGTGACTGAAGATCTGAGACCCAACCTTAGCTCTTCCAGATGTTTTAGTGATCCAGATCAGCTATTTGATGAACAGTCATCATGCCCTGGTTCAAGGTAGGTAAAACATTCTAATAAAGTTCTTTAGTTGTGTTACATCTATTCTGGAATCGGAACTAAACCGCTTCTTTCCTCATATAAGTACAAAGGTAAGATCTCGTAGTGTATATATAGCAGGATACAGGAAGATTACTGCCAATTTCCAGAAGTCAGCATGGATCTGGCATTGGCGATTCCGGGGGAGGGGGGACAGGGCAATTGCCACCCCCGAGAAATTAGTGTTAGTTGCGCGGACGGCTCTGTGTGCGAGTGACAGAGCTGCTTCACGGGTAGGTAACAGCGTGAGCTGCCGGGTGTCTCGGTGTGTGGGCGGGAGGCGAGTGTGAGTCAGAGTGTGCGCGGCCAGCTGATCAGCTCTGTGGGTGAGCGAGCGGCTGGCCAATCAACAAGCTGGCGGCCGGGGGGAGCAGAGAGATGACATCATCTCTCACCGCCCTGCGCCGAATCCCTGCAGTAACTTCAGCCCTCACTGTACATTATCTCTCTGCTGCCTGACTCTGCCAAGCAAAACACCACCTTAGCAAGTGACAATCCACAAGGTGTGGCAGGTGAGGTGGCAAGTGACAATATGCATCTGGTGGCAGGCAAGTGACATTCCGCAGCTTGTGGCAGGTGATGTGGCAAGTGACAATACGCAACATGTGGCAGGTGACGTGGCAAGTGACAATCCGCAACATGTGACAGGTGAAGTGGCATGTGACAATCTCCATCTGGTGTCAGGCAAGTGATATTCCGCAACTTGTGGCAAGTGACAATCCGCAAAGTGTGGCAGGTGAGGTGATAAGTGACAAGCTGCATCTGGTGGCAGGTGACGTGGCAAGTGACACACTCAGGGTTCCCAATGATTCTTCATTATGGTGAGTTGAACCATTTAATTGTATATTACAATGTTATAATATGCGCTTCAATCATCCTGACACCATAACAACAATGGTGCCATGATCATTGAAGCGCTAACACCAGTCATTTCCCTGATAAATTGTCCCCCCCCAAAAAATATTTTCTGGTAGTGCCCCTCCTGAGACTAGACTCTGGATCCGCCCCTGGTATCTGGGGAATGTGCAAAGATGGGCAAAGAGCTGACTTTCCTGCAATGAATGGCTGGCTAACTGCCAATTTCTAATGTGTCACAGCAACAAACATCCCTATTGACAGAAGTATGTAGGCATAGTGTATTGTGGCTCCTTACATGGAGAATTATGACTTTTAAAATATAAAAATGCAACAATATAGAAATAAATTGGATCAAAGGTTCAGCACTGCAGCACTGTAAAACAATTTTAATAGCTACATAGAGCATTTTACATACAGGTATATAAATAAAATAAGAGGGACTTTGTTGCAAATGAGGGACAGCCCTTCAAAATTGAGGACAGTTGGGAGGTATGTAAAAAGATGACTTAAGTTCTGAAACCTAATGTAGGTTGCTGCACATTGCATTGCTTATTGTGGTATTGAAGTTCCTTGCTTGTTACTCTTTTGTAGAAGCGTTCGACAATGAAAAAAAGGATTTTTATTAACAGCTTACCTGTAAAATCCTTTTCTTGAAGTACATCACGGGACACAGAGCGCATAGCCATTACATATGGGTTATATGGGTACCTTCAGGTGTGGACACTGGTGTAATCAACTTCACAGGAAGTTCCTCCCTATATAACCCCCTCCCACTGAGAGTGCTTTAGTTTTGTAGCAAGCAATTTCTCTGAGGTTACACAATGTTCCCCAAAAAAAGGGGTGGGAGCTCTGTGTCCCGTGATGTACTTCAAGAAAAGGATTTTACAGGTAAGCTGTTATTAAAAATCCTTTTTTCTTTATCGTACATCACGGGACACAGAGCGCATAGCCATTACATATGGGATGTCCCAAAGCAATGCTCCATGAAGGGAGGGAGACCGTAAGGCCAAAAAATAGCCAAACAGAACATATATCCGGAGGTAAAAAATAGCTCCACCAACAGAAAAAAAGGGGCGTGAACCGGGCCAGAGGATTCTATACTGCTGCCCGTAGGACCGCCTGCCCAAATGCTGCGTCCGTAGCCTTTGCGACGTCCAACTTATAAAATTTAGTAAACGTATGTACGGAAGACCAGGTTGCCGCTTTGCAAACCTGTGCCATAGAGATCTGATGGTGTGCCGCCCAGGAGGCACTCATGGCCCTCGTAGAATGGGCTTTAACTGATAAGGGAGGTGGAACGCGCTTCAGACCATAGGCCTGAAAAATCAGCTGCTTAATCCACCTAGCCAAGGAAGACTTGGCAGCCGGCTGACCCTTCTTGGGGCCATCCGGGAGAACGAAAAGCACATCTGTTTTCCGAATCTTTTCTGTAGCCTTGAGATAGACCCTCATGGCTCGGACCACGTCCAAAGTATGAAGCAGTCTTTCCTCTCTGGACTGGGGATTAGGAAAGAAGGATGGTAGGACTAGGTCCTGATTCAAGTGAAAACTGGATATGACCTTAGGAAGGAAAGAAGGCTGAGGCCGCAGAACCACTCTGTCCTTATGCAGAATCAGGTACGGTTCCCTGCAAGACAAGGCTGCCAGCTCGGAGACCCTTCTGGCCGAAGCCATAGCCACCAAGAAAACCAACTTTCGGGTTAGCAGCACAAGAGGGATTTCTGTCAGAGGTTCAAACGGCTGCTTTTGTAAAGCTGACAAGACCAGATTTAAATTCCAGGGGCAGAGGGGAGCTCTAATAGGGGGATTTACATGCAAGACCCCCTGCAAAAAGGTTTTCACAAGCGAATGTGTGGCCAAAGGCCTTTGAAATCATATCGATAAGGCAGACACCTGCCCCTTTAGAGTACTAAGAGCCAACCCCTTGTCAACGCCAACCTGGAGGAATCGCAAGATCCTGTCAATAAAAAACTTGCGAGGATGCCCTCCTTGAGACTCGCACCACTCCACATAGGTTCTCCAGACTCTGTAATAGATATTTCTAGAGACTGGCTTTCTAGCTTGAATTAACGTAGATATGACTTGGGCTGAGAGGCCTCTGCCCTTAAGAATTAGGGATTCAGCCGCCAAGCCATCAAATTTAGCTGCTGTGAAGCAGGGTGGTAGATCGGGCCCTGAGACAGCAGATCTGGGCGCAGGGGGAGTGGCCACGGTGCCCCTACTGACATCCTCACGATGAGTGCGTACCAAGCCCTTCTGGGCCAGGCTGGGGCCACCAGGATCACCGGCCTGCGCTCCACCCTGATCCTTCGTAGAAGGCGGGGAATCATCTGTAGTGGAGGGAACGCATACAGGAGAGAAAACTGGTGCCAGGGGCAAACCAACGCATCGGTCCCGTAGGCCGAGGGGTCCCTGGCTCGGGATACGAATTTGTCCAATTTCTTGTTGAATCTTGTTGCCATGATGTCCACATCGGGAACTCCGAATCTTTGGCAAATCTCTTGGAATACCTGGGGGTGAAGAGACCACTCTCCTGGGAGTAACTGTTGACGACTCAAAAAATCTGCTTGAGAATTGTCTATCCCTGGGATGAACACTGCTGAGATGCAGGGTACATGGGCTTCGGCCCATGAAAAAATCAGGTTTACTTCCCTTTGAGCCGCTAGGCTCCTTGTGCCCCCCTGGTGGTTTATGTATGCCACCGCCGTGGCATTGTCGGACTGTATCCTTACTGGCAGACCCTGCAGGGGGAGAGTCCAGGCGACCAGGGCCAACCGAGCAGCTCTGATCTCTAGGACATTGATGGGAAGCAGACTTTCTGCCTCTGACCACTGTCCCTGCTGGGTCCGTTTTCCTAAGATTGCCCCCCAACCTGTTAGGCTGGCATCTGTGGTTACTATTTTCCACGAGATGGGGCAAAAGGTTTTCCCTTTTGATAATTTTTGAGGGATCAGCCACCAGTACAGGCTGCGCCTGACTCCTGGGGAAAGAACTAATGGATGGTCTAATGCCTGTATGGACTTGTTCCAAGCAGAGAGAATAGCTGCCTGCAGAATTCTGGTATGGATCTGGGCATAGGGCGCTGCTTCGAAGGCGGCCACCATCTTTCCCAGCAGTCGCATGCATAGGCGAATAGTCGGCTTCTTTTTGCCTAAGACTATTTGAATCGTTTGAATCAACGACCTGATCTTCTCTTGAGGTAAAAATACCCTCTGGCATTCTGTATCTAACCGAAAGCCTAGATATTCCAACTGTCTTGTGGGTTGTAACCTTGATTTTTCTTGGTTCACAATCCACCCAAACTCTTCTAGATGCCGCACTGTGCGGACTACTGCATGATTGAGGTTGGAATCTGAGCTGTCGATAACCAGGAGATCGTCCAGGTATGCCAGGACCAAGATGCCTTCTGTCCTTAGGACGGCTAGCACCGGGGCTAACACCTTTGTGAATACCCGTGGAGCTGTTGCCAACCCGAAAGGTATGATATGGTGTGGATATATTTATCTAGGTCTTCCCCGAATAGTCTTTCCCCATGAAAGGGAAACCCTGCTAAAAGCTTTTTGCAGGGTGCCTCTGCTGACCAGTTCTTTAGCCACAAAAGGCGACGCATGTGAACCATCAGTAGAGATGAACGGGATGCCTGTTGGATGGAGTCCTTAATAGCATCTATTGCAAAGCAGAGAGCCCTAGGGAATTCTGCTAATTCATGAGTATGCTGAGCCGGCATGTCCTTTAATATATGTTTTGCCTGATCCTTCAGGGCCTGACAAACACCAATGGTTGCTACTGCTGGCTGAACCATGGCACCTACTGAGGTGAAAGCTGCTTTCAGTAGGGTCTCAAATTTTTTGTCGACCGGATCCTTGAACATATGGACATTTTCAACCGGACAAGTCAGGGATTTATTCACGCAGGAAATGGCCGCGTCCACTGTAGGGAGTGCCCATTTCTTTACATATTCCTCTTCTATAGGGTAGAGAATAGAGAATCTTTTAGGAGGGACAAAGATTCTATCAGGTCGAGCCCAATCCTGGTAAATCACGTTCCGCAGAAGGGGGTGCATTGGAAAAGACGCACAAGTTAATGGAGCCTTTAAAGAACCCAATGAGGATACCTCCGGGGCTACTAGTTCTGGCACTGGAAGTTTAAAGGCAGTGCGAACCATATCTGTCAAAGACTGGATCCACAGGCTCTCCGCTTGAGAGGCCGAAAAATATTCATCTATAGTGGAATTTTCCCTGTCTGAACCGTCGGGACTTGGGTCTGCCTGATCCCCTTGTGGGTCCCGTTCCTCTGAAGAGGAGACCTCCGCATCTGAAAACCCCACACTGGGTGAGGGGGATCTAGCCCGCTTGCTACTTGGGCAAGGACGGGAAAACAACGCAGTTAACCTTTTCTCTAGCCCACTCATGGTGGCTGCTAGCATTTCTTCCGTCACGTAAACGGGAATGGGTGGATCGGGGGCCGCCTCTGCCCCCAGCACCCCCAATGGCTCTTGTACTATGCCACTCGGTGTCCTAACTGGCGAGGGTGGGGCCGTAGAAGCCTGGCCCAAATCCTCTGACCCCGATGGAGACCCCTTTTGCTTTTTGGCACCTTTAGCAGCCTTGGCTGGTCCAGATCCCTTTGGAGCCATTGTACAACCTTGGGTCACCCCTATAGCCAACACCTGACTGTTGTAGCTAGGAGTAACCAATATGAGGGCAGGTATGAGGAAAATGAAAAAAGAACTAATTTCTCTCTTTTTCCTTTTTTCTTTTTTTTTTTTTTTTTTTTTTCAAAATTTTTTTTTACCCGCCTGGGAGGTGGCAATACTGAGGAAACCTGTGAGTATTGACACACCAATGCCCGTTAGCCGGAGTCCAAGGTAGACTCAGATACTGCTGGATCTAAGGCTGAGTCCCTTTAAGCAAAAAACTTCCTTTTTTTTTTTTTTTCTGGTCAATAGTGGACCTAAGTCCTAGACCTGAAGATCCACAAAACCGCCACTAGGTGTCCCTGTGTGGCCAAAAGACCCAGCTGCACGCTCTGTATCCTTTCTTCCTCTGCCTCCAGGAGGGAAAGACCAGCCAGAGAAAAAGTTTTCCCTTTAAACAGACCCTGACGCTGCTGGCCCGCCCCCCCGACGCACGCCGCCGCTATAAAAGGCGGCGTGCACGTGCGCGCGTATGTGCGCACACGCACAATCGCGCGCACCACGCTGAAACCACATGGAGGAAGCAGAGCAGAGGAAACAACATGGACCAGCGTTTAGGCAGCACCAACAGACACCAGGTAAGCACTAATCTTATTGTAGTGCACACATAGCGAGGAAGCTGTCCCCATGGGCTTCCTAAGAAACAGGAGTTTTTACCAGCAATTTCCTCTTTAAAACATGTGGGGTTGCAGTATCAGTGTTAACAGGCAGACCTGGGGTGAGTAGCAAATATATAACTTACACAAGTATACATATATCTACATGTTATCTGGGTAAACATTAGTATCCCATCCTGCCTACACAGACATAGTGGAGATAGTGGCTGATGCACAAGCATACTGTTAGCCAACCCAGAACCCCCAGGGGGATACCTACTGTCGAACCAAGTCCCGCAGGTTCCCTCTTACCTGCTCCACGCCGCAGGGTATTGCAAAATGCAAGAGGCCCAATCTTCCCCCATCTCCGTGGGTATTGTCTTGGACCTTCAGGGACCGGGGTCCTGTGTTAAGGAACCCACACCCTGGACCTATATAGCATCCTGGCATCAGTAGCGTTTTAGTTCTTGGAAGAGACTAAGGCACTGGAGCCCAGAATCCAGCCCTCCAAGGAGAGGCATTATAGGCAAAACCCCACTCCAGCAGGGCCCGGGTACCGTACACCTTGGCTTTGAAGCACTTCGGACGGATCCGGCTAGCTATCCTGGGTCCCGAGACCTCCGAGGGACAGCTAGACGTGACCAACACCTAAGACACTGGCGAAAAAACTAAAGCACTCTCAGTGGGAGGGGGTTATATAGGGAGGAACTTCCTGTGAAGTTGATTACACCAGTGTCCACACCTGAAGGTACCCATATAACCCATATGTAATGGCTATGCGCTCTGTGTCCCGTGATGTACGATAAAGAAAAAACATCTAGTTTACAAAATGTAGTTAAAGTACAACTTCACCCAAAAGGGGAAGTTCCATTCTTTTGCCTCCTCCCCCCTTCCTCTACCACATTTGGCACTTTGTTTTATTTTTGAGGGGGAGCAAGTACCTGGTATTGACAGGTACCCACTCCCACTTCCGCTGGATCACCACGGCGATCCCAGTAGAAGTTCACCCACCCTCCTCTTCTCCCACAGCCTTCTGGGACACATCACATCACACAACACTGGTTCATATCGATGTCAAATTTAGAATTCTTTTTATTCATAGTCTTTTGACTAAAATGTCATTTTAGTTTGTCGTATTTTAGTCATCTGAATTGTTTTCGTTTTGTCTCCAGTACATTTTAGTAGACTAAAATCTAATGGGTTTAGTTAAATTGTAATGCATTATTTAAGCATTTCTTTAGAATTTCCAAACTCATTTTATTCTCCTGTAGTAAAAAGTGGGGATGGGGAACTAAATGGGAGTGAGGGAGTGCTCAGCACTGCTACCTTGCTGGGAAGGGAAACACTCACCATCTGGTTTGTAGGGTATTGTTCCAGAACTCCCAGGCAGACATAGGGAGTTTGCATTTCTCAGCCAGTACAGCTTGTCGGGGGGCTGGGACTTTAACAGACAGATGTAGCCCCAAGTAAGACGAAAGTTTAGATGGGTAAACGTCCCTCCCTCACATTTTCGTCCTGTTTTTATCCATTGCTGAAAATTGGAATTGATTTTTGTCATAGTATTTATCAATTTACTTATTTAAAATGTTATTTTCATATAGTTTCCTTCACTGAAAACATGAGGCTGATTTCATCCACAAAATTACCACTGACTTTGGAACCATTCACAAAGTGCAGCGTGGCTCCGGCATGTGCAGTGGGAATCTGGCTGCGAAGCCACAAGGATTCACAGAAGGTTTCACTTATAATAAAGTCAGCAGATACAGTATTTGTAGCTGCTGTAATATATGTTATTCCTGTGCTACCATCTGTAAGCAGAGAGCAAGGGAACTGCTGCAGACACCGGAAAGGGTCAGACCATACCCATAAGATAATATTAAAAAAAGTGGGGGTTGGTGCTGCGCTATTCCTAGACACAATGAACCAATGCAGTAATAAAGTGCTACGTGCATACATAGGTGTACACTAAAGCCCTGTACACACAAT
This sequence comes from Rana kukunoris, assembly GCA_029574335.1. Lineage (NCBI taxonomy): Eukaryota > Metazoa > Chordata > Amphibia > Anura > Ranidae > Rana > Rana kukunoris. The sequence continues at coordinate 103,934,600 of CM056049.1, forward strand.
CGGATTTCTGATGGAATCAAATCTGATGGATTTTTTCGTCAGATATCCGATGAAGCTGGCTTTCATCAGTCTTGCATACACACTATCAGACTAAATTCCGACCGTGCCAAAACGTGGAGACATAAAACACTACGACGAGCCGAAAAAAATGAAGTATAATGCTTCCGAAAATGCATCGACTTGATTCTGAGCATGCATGGATTTTTCTCCAATGGAGTTCCACACAGACGGAATTTCCTATTTGTTTTTTTATCCATAGGAAAAATGTAAAACATGTTCTATTTTTTTACATTGATGAAAAAAAGACCGATGGGGCCCACACACGATCGGTTTGTCCGATAAAAAAACAATCGTTTGTACGCGGCTCAAGTACAAATAATACAATTTTCCCGAAGTAAAGTGCAAAGAAATGCAAATAAACTGTGCAAACTGGCAAAATAAATAATTTAATGTGCAAACCACTGCAATATGGTGTGCAAATTTGTAGCTGTTGACTTTTCATTTTTTAGGGGGAGACTGAACTGAAACTCCTGTTTAAGCATCATAATTAGATATTGTGGTATGGCCAGGGCCGTCTTTAATATGGTTTGGGCCCTGGGCAAAAACATTTTTTGGGTCCCCCTCGAGCTTATTTTGGGCCTGGCTGGTTCACATGAATGTGTTTTGGCGGCCCTCATTTGTGCAGGTACAGCAGCCCATTGATTTGAATGGGCTGCCATGCCTTTGTTTCCTGCAGAAAAAAGGTGCATTCAGCATTTTAAAAATACAGTTGCCTTAAAATCCATTCTGCTTTTGCACCATGCTACTTACCTGCAGTTCTTGCACACACAAACGCACTGTGTTTTTAAAAGCGTGACCTAAACGTCTAAAAATGCATCAAGTTTGACAGTGCAGGAACTGCAGATAAGTCACACTAGACAGCAGAATGGACAGACAGTGCTGTATTTCATTGCTTGATGGGCATAGGTGTGCCGCGCGCGCAGCCTATTACATGAGGCATGCGCTTTTCTTTGCAGGAAACGCAGGCATGGTGGCCCATTCAAATGAATGGCCCGCTGTGCCTGCGCAAATGTGGGCTGCTAAAACACATACATGTGAACCAGCCAGGCCCAAAATAAGCCCATTAAGCAGTTAAATACAGACAGTAATGCCATTTGCTCTGAGGCCTTACTCAGCCTGGACTGCAGGTCTGGTCTGTGATTTAAAGAGTTCCTGTATTTTACACAGGGCATGGTATGGGGTCCCATGGTGCTAAAGCAGAATGGACAGACGGTGCTGTGACCCCATGCCATGCCATGTGTAAAATACAGGAACGTTTTAAAACACTGACCAGGCCTGCAGCGAATCATCAAATATTATAAAGACTTTGGGCACACTCTACAGAAAACTTCTATTTACAATATAGATTAGCAGTGACATACCTTGGAGAAGTCAGCCTCAGGAAGAGCAAACTGGGGATGCTATAAAATCACATTCTAATTAACTTTTATATACAAGCAGCACCCAGTGGCAGGAAGGGAGAAGTGCACGTCTAAAGGGAAGCCAGGGGTGCTGTACATTTTAAAACACTGGGAAGGGAAGCAGTACTGCGTGCCGCTGATGATTTTCAGCGCCGATTTGTGGGCAGCACAGGGGCTTAACGGGCGGCTCTGCTTTGGGCCCCCAACAGTGACAGGGCTCTGGGCAGCTGCCCCTGTTTGCCCTATGGTAAAGACGGCCCTGGGTATGGCCATTGTATTTAAATGTTGGTCATGAACTGAATAAATAAGGGAGGTCTGTTAAAAATGTAATAGTACACCCCTCACATTTTTGTAAATAGTTTATTATAGCTTTTCATGTGACAACACTGATGAAATTGCAATTTTCTACAATGTAAATAGTGAGTGTACAGCTTACAGTATAACAGTGTAAATTTGCTGTCACCTCAAAATAACTCAACACACAGCCATTAATGTCTAAAACGCTGGAAACAAAAGTTAGTACACCCCTTTTCTCTCCCCGGTGTCATGTGACTCGTTAGTGTTACAAGGTCTCAGGTGTGAATGGGAGCAGGTGTGTTAAATTTGGTGTTCTCGCTCTCATTCTCTCATACTGGTCACTGGAAGTTCAACACGGCACCTCATGGCAAAAAACCCTCTGAGGATCTGAAAAAAAGAATTGTTACTCTACATAAAGATGGCCTAGGCTATAATAAGATTGCCAACACCCTGAAACGGAGCTGCAGCATAGTGGTCAAAACCATACAGTGTTTTAACAGGGCAGGCTCCACCCAGAACCGGCCTTGTCATGGTCAACCAAAGAAGTTGAGTGCACGTGCTCAGCATCATACCCAGAGGTTGTCTTTGTGAAATAGATGTATGAGTGCTGCGAGCATTGCTGCAGAGGTTGAAGGTTTTTTTTTAGCATGTCAGTGCTCAGACCATACGTCACACACTGCATCAAATTGGTCTGTATGGCTGCCGTCCCAGAAGGAAGCCTCTTCTAAAGATGATGCACAAGAAAGCGTGCAAAGTTTGCTGAAGACAAGCTTGCCTAAAGTCAAGCATGATGGTGGGAGTTTAATGGTCTGGGGCTGCATGAGTGCTGCCAAAACTGGGGAGCTACAGTTCATTGAGGGAACCATAAATGCCAACATGTACTGTGACATACTGAAGCAGAGCATGATTTCCTCCCTTCAGAGATTTGGCCAGCAGGGCAGTATTCCAACATGATAAAGACCCCAAACACATCTCCAAGACGACCACAGCTTTGCTAAAGCTTCGTAAACGTACCCCTTATATAGCAGGGGTACGTTTTACGCTTATGGAAACGACGACGAGGCTGTGTTAAAACGTTCGGGAATTGGCTTATTAGGCTCATTTGCATAGGCAAATGAGAAATCAACGTAAAGGCCACCTAGCGGCCAGTGAAGTAATTACATCTAAGATCCGACAATGTAAGTGTTTTACACCTGTCGGATATTCGCTGTACCTCAGCGTAAGTGATTCTAGGAATCACACGCATAGATACCCGGACAAAATAACAGAGATACGACGGTGTTTCCTGCGATACACCGTCGTATCTCTTTTGAGAATCTAGCCCTGTGTGTTTAGTTATTTTGAGGAGACACTGTTATACAAGCTGTACACTCATTACTTTACATTGTAGCAAAGTGTAATTTCTTCAGTGTTGTCCCAAAGATATAATAAAATATTTAAAAAAATGTGAGGGGTGTACACACTTTTGTGAGATACTGTAACTGGTTTTTGTTTTTCAATAACAAAACCCATGTTTTTTGCTGAATAAACTAATAAATATTAACAATCACAAAAATACAACAAAACTATGGACCCTGCGGCTTTTTCGACTGTATTACGTGTTAATACGCCTTCAGATCTACGCTGCAAGAAAATTGCTTTCAGATGGCGTATTGTTCTTCTTTATCCTATTGACACAAAAACAGCTCCTTACGCACCTTTAGTCATCTTTTTTTTCGTTTCATACCAGCTTTTTGGACTTGCTACTAATATTTAGACAGCCCATGTTAAGTATGGCCGTCTTTGTTTCAACGGATTTATGTCCTATACTTGTTTTTAGATTTTGCATTAAATAAAAATACTTTTACGGGATATATTATGATCTTATATATTCTACATATAACACTGGTTAATTTAAAGTTCCAAATACCCTTTTGTGGGATTTTGGTTGTTTTGAAAAAAAAATCATTATGTACGCATATGTGTCTATGTGTTTAAACTCATCTATACACAAGTATTTTTTTGATCATTACTTAGGAACTTCTCTTAAACACGTTTAATACCATCAGTAAAAATTTTACTGCCGGGTGAATGAAGTTCCTGCAGTGCTTTTTACGGTGTGCTTTGCATTGTTGTACATGCATTTGAATGTGTTTTTTTTTATGCTTTATTTTTTTTTTTGCCCAAAAAACACACTACTTGCTATTAAAGAAAGCACAAAAAAAATGCAAATCACTGCAAAACCGTGGAAAATCGTGTGTGCATAAATGCACTGCAGAAACAATCAAAAGCAAACTGCATAGGTGTGAACCCAGCCTTAGGCCCCTTTCACACTGAGGCGCTTCTAAACTGCCATTAAAACACTGAGCGCTTTTGAAGAGCTTTTCAGGTGCTTTTCATTCGCTTTTAAAGAACTTTCCATTAATTTCAATGGAGAGGGGCGTTCTTTCACCGCCCTGCCAGTGCACTACCCCAGTGTGAAAGCATTTATTGATTTTAATGGAAATAGGTTTTCGTAAGCTTTTCAGGCACTTTTTTTGTGTGAAAGCGCCTGAAAAGTGCCTCAGTGTAAAAGGGGCTTAAGGGCATGTGTCAACAGGTTTCAGATCCCTTTCACACTGGGGCGCTTTTCAGGTGTTTTAGCACTAAACATAGTACCTGTAAAGCGCCCCTCATGCTTCCCCAGTGAGAAAGCCTGAGTGCTTTCACACTGGGGCGGTGCGCTTGCAGGACAGGAAAAAAAAGCAGCATCTTTAGGGCGGCATGGGAGCGGTGTATACACCGCTCTCACACTGCCTCTGCAATTGAAATCAATGGGCAGCGCTGCCGAAGCCCTTGGCAGTGCAGCAACATGGGCTCTTTTAACCCTTTCCTCAGCTGCTAGCAGGGGGTTAAAAGCGACCCTCTAGCGGCTGAAAAGCGTGGTTATAACTGTGGTAAAGTTAGCGGCGCTTTACCGCTAACACCCCCTGCCCCAGTGTGAAAGTAGCCTCAAACAGCAAATGCTACATGTTTTCGTAATTTAGTTTTAGATGCTTCTGAGATCATTCAGAATTCATTGGGACAAATTAAAGATGCGCTACAATTTACAACTAATATAAGTGAACCGTGCAGTGAACAAAACCATATAGGGTTAACAAATCACTGACAAACAGAGAATGTGAATTGCTCAGTGAATCCAGCTGTGGGTAAATCCACACCTAAAGTGAAAAATATGTGTGTCCCATAAAACAATGATATGTGCGGAAAAAAAGTCCAAATATAAATATAAATCCAATATCTATACACCGTGATTCCAAACTGAAATTCCAAAAAATAAGTACAGCAACTGTGAGTACACAATCTTCAGTTGTATCAAAGCTCCTAATTCATACAGATGAAATTGATCCTCACATGGTCCGCAGAACATATAACAAAAAGAGAAAACATACCATGGTGTAATATTGTATGGTAAACTATATACCAAATACGTGATATGTCACACTCACGGATTCCCCTAAAGATAAAAGCCGCTCAGTATTGCTGAGTATCGTATGAGACCTCCGTTGGTTCCGTACGTATGGCTCCTTATTTCAGTTGTGCGTTTGACCTGCTTCAGCTGCTTTTGCTATCCCTAAGGCCGCGTACACACGATGAGACATGTCCGCTCAAACTTGTCCGACGGACCTTTTAGAGCGGACATGTCTCATCGGATTTTGGTCCGATGGCGTGTACACACCATCGGATTAAAATCCCCGCTGGCAGACAGCGCGGTGACGTGGCGGTGACGTTGACGCCGCCACGTCACCACACCAGGAAGTAAAAAACGTCCACGCATCCATCGAATCCATTCGATGCATGTGCGGGCAGATATGTCCGCTGGTTAGTGTACTAACCAGCGGATATATCCGACGGACATGTCTCCGGCGGACAAATTTTAAAGCATGTTTTAAAATTTGTCCGCCGGTCAGACATGTCCACTAGCCCATACACACGATCGGATTTGTCTACTGAAACGGTCCGTCAGGCCAGTTTCAGCGGACAAATTTGATCGTGTGTATGTGGCCCTAGACTCATATGAGGGGAAAAAAGCAGATCAAACCAAAGCCCATATACACTAATCTTTAGTTCCTATTCACACCTGTGTGATTTTTCATGAAACAAGAGGAATTCTACTGTTGTAAATGGGACCCATTTATACTGGGAAAAGGCGGAGGTGCTATTTTTTATGGTTTTAACATTTTTGGCCCTATACTGTAGATTCCAATAGGAGCATATGAAAATTCAAATGCACAAGTGTAAAACTAGTTCTTCCAGTTCAAGTTATGCCAAATCTAGATGACACTAGTGTGAGCTAAGACCCAACAATAATAAAATCTTTAACTATGACATGCTAAATATACTAAAAATACAAACTCATCTAAAAACATAAAGTAAATGCCAAAAGGTGTCACAAAATCCGGTATGTGTATAAAAAAGTTTTCTGAATAACGCCTTCACATACACTTTTTTTTTTTCAAATAACAATTTTTATTTATATAAAACAGTTCACAGGTTACAGTAAAACACAGGCATTAAAAGGTCAAAGCAGACATTTATCAAGGAGTGTAAGCATTTTTTGTGCCCACAAACGGCAGAAAGGGAGTTAAACTCTCGGCCAATAGGGCCCAGTTCTGAGCACTAGCTCCTCTAATAATCACGTCAGTAAACATGGCGTAGTGAACATTCTACATTCGCACATACCTTTTTAAAGCAGGGTTCCACCCAAAAGTGGAACTCCGCTTTAAGTACCAAAACTACAAAAGCTACATTAACCAATGTAACAAGATTTTCGAAAATTATATTTTCCTCCTACAAATGATTCAGCTATATTTTCCCCAGAGATTTAGGATAGAGATGAAATGTTAATTAGTTAATGTGCCTTTCACATATAAAATATACATATGAAATATTTTGTTCCAATTATTTTGGCAGAGAGAACTGCATGCTTGCTATAAATGATCAGAATGACACTTCAGGGTTACATCTTTCTGTGCTAATTAATGTGAATAAAGCCACTGAGGAGGACTGTTCTGCTGACTGTAGGACTGCTGTAAGAAATCAGAGAGTCCATGGAAAAGGTAATATCTATAACTGGTACTACAAATCGATGTGAACTGAAAACGTATATGAGTTTCTTACATGGTTTGAGCTGTTCTTATATTGGGTATAGTAGTCTTAATAAACCAACTGAACCTGCCAGTCTTGGAGTCACCAATAGTGCCAATAGTGTTATTCTAAAAAATAATACCAGAAACTGCAGTCAGCTTGATTTGAAAATGTATATATTCTCACACTATTTAGCACACCGACAGGCAACATGTATTCTTACAGTATTTACTCCAGCACACCAACAGGCAACATATAGGGGCTGATTTACCAAGCCTGTGCGCCAAGACTCATGGTGCACAAGCAGGAGTAAACCTGTTTTTGACATTTACCAAAGAAACACGCTGCTAGTGCAGCGTGTTTCCTCATTTACTAAAGTGCCTAATGCGCCCAGAAGAGGGCGCACAGCACGCCAGTACAGAGCTGGCGTGCGGCATTTAGTTATGTAAACATCGGGGATTCGGGCGGGAGTTTATGAGGGGTGGGAGGGGGGTGATGCAGGGGAAGTGTAGTGACATGTGTTTCAACTTGTGTGGCGGGCCGATTTGAAAGGGAAAGTGACTTTTGGGACCCGATCCCCGGGCGCTTGCAAAGTACGCTAGAACCTCGGAAGGTTCACTTGCATACTGGGCATGCGCAGAGGGAAAAAAATCGGAGCTCACCGCGCGCCTCTTCAGACGCCGGGAAATCCTTGGTAAATACCAGGCGGCGTAGCAGTGTTTGCACTGCCTGGAGCGGCGTACGGCAAGCTCCGAGCTGTTCTCGGGCTGCGCTGACACTGAAGGGGAACTCCGCGCCAAATTTCAAATGTGAAACCGGCGCGGCTTCCCCCCCAGGGGTACAATAGGCTCTCCGGCTTGGTCCGGAACGTGAGGGGTTAACCCACGCCAAAATCGGCGTGGGGTTCCCCCCCAGATCCGTACCAAGCCCTCATCCCAGGCATGCAGTCTGGCCGGACAGGAATGGGGGTGGGGACGAGCGAGCGGCCCCCCCCCTCCTGAGCCGTACCAGACCACATGCCCTCGACATGGGGGAGTGTGTGCTTTGGGGGAGGGGGGCGCTGCCCCCCCACCCCAAAGCACTCTTGTCCCCATGTCGATCGGGACAAGAGCCTCTTCCCGACAACCCTAGCCATTGGTTGTCGGGGTATGCGGGCGGGAGCCAATCAGAATCTGGGAGCCCCGTTTAATAATGTGGCCCCCAGATTTCGGGCCCCCACCCTATGTGAATGAGTATGGGGTACATCGTACCCCTACCCATTCACCTGGTGAAGGTGGTTTGAACTTTGAGGGTCTTCTGCCGCCGCCCCCTTCGAATTTTTCGGCCTGGACGGGGGTCGCGCACATCCCATCCAGGACTTGGACGTGGCGGGCTTCTCGTCGCTGTCTTCTGCCGCTGCCCCCTTCACCACGAAGCTCCGTGCTTGTTTGATGAGGGCAGCGGGCTTCCGTCGTCTTCTCCGGGGCGAGGGTCGTACATCCCACCCCGGATTTCCTCGCCGGCTTCTGCCTGGCTCCTACTGGGGGCCAGGCCTTCTTTTGCCGTCTTCCGCCGGAGGGCGCCACTCTCCGGGCTTCTCGACGTTGTCTTCCGCCGCGGGGGCCAGGCCTTCTTCTTTGCCGCCCCCTTCGATTTTTTCGGCCTGGACGGGGGTCGCACATCCCATCCAGGACTTGGACGTGGCGGGCTTCTCGTCGCCGTCTTCTGCCGCTGCCCCCTTCACCACGAAGCTCCGTGCTTGTTTGATGAGGGCAGCGGGCTTCCGTCGTCTTCTCCGGGGCGAGGGTCGTACATCCCACCCCGGATTTCGTCGCCGTCTTCTGCCGCTGCCCCCTTCACCACGAAGCTCCGTGCTTGTTTGATGAGGGCAGCGGGCTTCCGTCGCAGTCTTCCGCCGCGGGGTGACACTCGCGGGCTTCTTCTTCCATTCGATGTTGACACGGCGAGGTCCGGCGCTGAAATGCCTTCTGAGCGGCGGGCAAGGACTTATATTGGCATTGGGCGTGGGCGTGGTTATGCCAACATGTGACCTTAACCCATGTGACAGTGATGTCACGTCACATCACTGTCACATGGGTTAAGGTCACATGTTGGCATAACCACGCCCACGCCCAATGCCAATATAAGTCCTTGCCCGCCGCTCAGAAGGCATTTCAGCGCCGGACCTCGCCGTGTCAACATCGAATGGAAGAAGAAGCCCGCGAGTGTCACCCCGCGGCGGAAGACTGCGACGGAAGCCCGCTGCCCTCATCAAACAAGCACGGAGCTTCGTGGTGAAGGGGGCAGCGGCAGAAGACGGCGACGAAATCCGGGGTGGGATGTACGACCCTCGCCCCGGAGAAGACGACGGAAGCCCGCTGCCCTCATCAAACAAGCACGGAGCTTCGTGGTGAAGGGGGCAGCGGCAGAAAACGGCGACGAGAAGCCCGCCACGTCCAAGTCCTGGATGGGATGTGCGACCCCCGTCCAGGCCGAAAAAATCGAAGGGGGCGGCAAAGAAGAAGGCCTGGCCCCCGCGGCGGAAGACAACGTCGAGAAGCCCGGAGAGTGGCGCCCTCCGGCGGAAGACGGCAAAAGAAGCCCTGGCCTCGGGAGGAGCCAGGCAGAAGCGGAGGAGCCCGAGGTGGGGCGACACCCCCGTTGTTCTCCGCTGTTTTCGGCCGGCCCCCCCCGGATGTAAAAGAGCTTCATTTTGGGGTGGGGGCACAGTCGAGCATGGCGGAGAGCATGGGTGGGTGTTTCCCCCCCCCGGCAGAAGACGGCTAGAAGACCGAGGAGTGGCGACGCCCCCGTTGTTCTCCGCCATTCCCGCCGGCCCCCCCCGGATGTAAAAGAGCTTTGTTTGGGGTAGGGGGCCTGGCCGAACATGGCGGAGAGCATCGGTGGGGGTCTCTCTCCCCGGCGGAAGGCGGCGGCGAAGACCGGGGGGGGGGTAGGTGTACCCCCGCGGCGGAAGACAACGTCGAGAAGCCCGGAGAGTGGCGCCCTCCGGCGGAAGACGGCGAAAGAAGCCCTGGCCTCGTGCGGAGCCAGGCAGAAGCGGAGGAGCCCGAGGTGGGGCGACACCCCCGTTGTTCTCCGCTGTTTTCGGCCGGCCCCCCCCGGATGTAAAAGAGCTTCATTTTGGGGGTGGGGGCACAGTCGAGCATGGCGGAGAGCATGGGTGGGTGTTTCCCCCCCCGGCAGAAGACGGCTAGAAGACCGAGGAGTGGCGACGCCCCCGTTGTTCTCCGCCATTCCCGCCGCCCCCCCCCGGATGTAAAAGAGCTTTGTTTGGGGTAGGGGGCCTGGCCGACCATGGCGGAGAGCATCGGTGGGGGTCTCTCTCCCCGGCGGAAGGCGGCGGCGAAGACCGGGGGGGGGGTAGGTGTACCCCCCCGGCGGAAGGCGGCGGCAAAGACCGGTGCGGGGCTGGAGCCCCCCCGGCAGAAAACGTCTGGAAGACCGAGGGGCTCCGCCCCCGTTGTTCTCTGCTTCTTTCGGCCGGCCCCCCCCGGATCTGAAAGAGCTTATTTTGGGGTGGGGGCCTGGCTGGACATGGCGGAGATCATCGGTGGGTGTCCCCCCCCGGCAGAAGACGGCGAAGCCCGGGGCCCAATGGGCTGGTGGTGGGGGGTCCCGGCAGAAGACCCCCGGAGCTGACTAATAAATTATTTTTTTCTGTGTGTTTTTTTTTTGTTTACACTTTTCCACCCGGTGAATGGGTAGGGGTACGATGTACCCCATACTCATTCACATAGGGTGGGGGGCCAGAATCTGGGGGCCCCCTTAATATAGGGGGCTCTCAGATTCTGATAAGCCCCCCGCCCGCATACCCCGACAACCAACGGCCGGCCAGGGTTGTCGGGAAGAGGCTCTTGTCCCTTTCGACATGGGGACAAGAGTGCTTTGGGGTGGGGGGGCAGTGCCCCCCTCCCCCACAGCACACACTCCCCCATGTCGAGGGCATGTGGTCTGGTACGGCTCAGGAGGGGGGGGGGGCGCTCGCTCGTCCCCACCCCCATTCCTGTCCGGCCAGACTGCGTGCCTGGGAGAAGGGTTTGGTCTGGATCTGAGGGGGAACCCCACGCCGTTTTTTTTGCGTGGGTTTAACCCCTTATGTTCCAGATCAAATCTAAGAGCCTGTTGTGCACCAGAAGGGGGACCCCCACGCCGTTTTTTTTTATAATTTGGGGTGGAGTTCCCCTTTATCCCGGTCCTGTCCGGGGGGGGGGGGGAATGCCTGCTCGTCTGTCCCTACAATGTATGAACAGCGATCTGTCATTTCCCCTACACAGTCCCACCCCCTTTACAGTTAGAACACACCCAGGTAACATATTCAACCCCTTCCGCGCCCCTAGTGTTAACCCCTTCCCTGCCAGTGTCATTTTTATAGTAAGCAATGCATTGATATACCATTGCTCGCTACAAAAATGCCAAATCTCACAAAAATGTGTCCGCCACAATGTCGCATTAGACAGAAAAAAAAACAATGATAGCCACCATTACTAGTAAAACAAAAAATTATTCCAAAAAAACCCATAAGACCAACCCCTACTTAGAACTTTTGCCCAAACCAATCAAAGCTTATTGTGATTTTTTGCAACCAAAAAGATGTCCAAGAATACTTATCGGCCTAAACTGAGGGCAAACATTTTTTGAATATATTTTGGGGGAGATTTATTATAGCAAACCGTAAAAAAGATGTTTTTTTAGTTACCAAATTGTCGCTATAGTGGGTCAAGCAAAAATAAGAAAAAACGCAGAGGTGATCAAATACCACCAACAAAAAAAAAAAAAATTGAATTTTTAGGGGGGGGGGGGGGGGAGGATGAGGACGCCCAATTTTTTTGGGGGCCACGTCGCACAACCACGCAATTGTCAGTCAAAATGACGCAGTGTTGAAATGCAAAAAATGGCCCCGTCAGTGACCAGTAATATGCTCTGGGGCTCAAGTGGTTACAAATTAAGAATACACTAAAGTTAGCCCAATTTATGGCCATAATGTGAAAGATGATGTTACACCGAGTAAATAGATACCCAACATGTTACACTTTAATATTGCACACACTCATGGAATGGCGCCAAACTTCAGTACTTGAAAATACCCATAGGCAACGCTTTTTTATGTGTTTCAGGTTACCAGTTTAGATTTACAGAGGAGCGTCTAGTGCTAAAAGTATTGCTCTCGCTCTAACGTACGCTATGATACCTCACATGTGGGGTTTGAACGGGGGTTCAATATGTGGGCGGGGCTTACACATTTAAGGCCCGCCCCCATATATGGAAACATTCTTCAAACCACACATGTGAGGTATCATAGCGTGCGTAACAGCAAGAGGAATATTTATAGCACTAGACCTCATCTGTAAATCTAAACTGGTAACCGGAAACAATAAAAATGCTGCTTGTTCCCTTCTGACTGCGAGCTACTAGGGACAGGGGCGTTTAAATTATTACTATTTAGGTTTGTTACGTAAAAATTCTATAAGACCTCCGTTCAGCTTGTAAAGCATCACTTCATGGGGACCAAAAAAAAATTTAACACCTCTAATGCTTTCATCCGCCATTGCAGATTTGATTCTGGTACTGCATTTCGAGTGAACTGGGCATGCTCGAACAGTTAGAAAAAGAAGTTGGAAGTTTCATCCTGAAATGACTTGCATCTTTCTGAGCATGCTCAGAAAGCTCTTTTTTTGGCTTAGTAATTTAAGGACATCCTTAACAGGTGTAAGCAGTTCCAAGTGCACACAAACTAGAGGCTGACATTTCTTCATGTGTTTCCAATTGGTTCATTAGCACACATGTTATAAAAAGCGTGGATACTGCACGTGTCAGCTGCCCCTCAGAGGGGGCAGATTTGCTGGCTGGAAGTAATGGGCAGAGTGAAACAGAGATGTTTTGGAGCAAGTTTTGTATTTTTTGATGTTTTCTCTGCTACATAATTTTGCTAAATGTTTCTCAAGATGTTAATGACTAATGTTTTAATCCTGTGGGTCTATCCTGTTATTTCAAAAGCATGATTTATTTTCCAAATGACTGTGAAATAAACGTTGGTCTTTTGTGTTTTTAGGTGTTTTTGTATATATTTTTGGTGTGTTTATTTGTAATTTTTTTTTTGCTTTCCTTGTTTTGTGGACCAATAAAATTACTTTCAAATTTTGAAGTTTGTTTTGTGATTATTTTTTTCATGCTATGGATTTTCAACCGCTGCAGCTGAAATAGTTTGGGCCCTAAACCATCAAGTGTGATTTGTCTCTAAGATCTTTCCTGGTGTGTATGCATGAAATGTTTAGTCACCAGGAAAAGGAAGGACAAAGCGGTAAGTAATGTTTCTAGAACTGATGTCCAGACTGACTTTTTAAAGCACATGTGCAAGATGTAGGAAAAGCTGCAAACAGGGCCTGTGGGGGGGGGGGGGGGTGGTGTATTGGTGGACAGGCTTGAAGTGCTGATTTACACCGCTGTGCTTGAAAACTAGCACAAGACAATCCTATTCTAATTGTGGGTTGTTTTGAGGGAAGCCAATTGAGTGTTAGAACCCCTGCTAGTGTTTTTAGGTTGGGCTTTGTGTCCCTTTTCCTAAAATTGGCTTCACTTCCTGTCACACAGCTGAACAGGAAGTGAGGTTTAAAACCCTACCAATGGTCTTTTCTTCGGGGGCACAGGTCAATCTAACTAGTGTCACCATTAAGCAAATTGCACTGCAGTGTACACCCCAAATGATTTAGTTACTTTGGGGTTTAGTAAAGGCAAAGCCGCTCTGCAGTAGAAGCGTAGGCAATGAAAATCAGAAGGGAAGCACTGATGGTTTTTTACTTCCAATCCCGCCAAGTTTTGAGTTTTCTTTCCTTGCTTGTCCACTTGTAGTGCAAAGTGGATTTGCCTTTAGTAAATGACCCCCAAAGTCCAAGATTCCTACTATTTGGGGTGTGTACACAGCAAAATGCCATTTCCAAAATGGGAGGGAAACTATTTATATTGATCTGTGTGTCCCCAACAAAACATTACTCAGGTGTTTCCCTCACTTCCTGTTTGGCTGTGTGGGCAGGAAGTGAATGAATTAAGTAGAAAGTGACAACATTTTGTGTGGTGTCTTTACCCTATCAGGGGTGCAGGCATCCCCAAAACAAACATGAAAATAGTTGATTTAACATTGGGTGGTGTTTGTGGGGTCCCTAACACACATTCATACATATTAGCAACGCTGGATCGTGGCCTATTGGCATGGTTATATTTTCTTAAGCTCTTCAATAAAATGATCTGAAATTTGGGGTTAAACTGGAACAATAATCATCACTTTTATTTTTTGGATTTCTTTCATTTTGGATAGAGTTGGTGGGGGGGGGTTAGAAGCTCTGTCAGTTTATTTTGTATTATCCCTGTCCGTTTGGGTGAGATTGGCCTTCACTTCCTGCCCCATAGCCAAACAGGAAGTGATCGAAAAAGTAGGGCAAATTAAGGGCCCCCAAGTCCCCCCCCACAGAACTTGTGTGTGTCCCCTGAAAATTCCTGGGTGGGTCATAAAAAAACAGGTGTGGCCTTGACAGGGTAAGGGTGGGTCATTTTTCTATTAGGGGGGTGGCCAAAATTGGTCAGGCCTAGGAAGCACAAAACCTAAATCTCCTACTGCACATTAGGGCTTATTTAGACAGGATCCAATGTTTACAGCATGTTTTTAGATTGTGGGAGGAAACCCGCACAGGGAGAACATGCAAACTCCAGGCAGATAGTGTCACGGGCGGGATTCGAACCAGCAACCCTTTTGCTGCTAGGTGAACATGCTACACACTACGCTACTGTGCTGAACGAACATGATTGCAGCTGAAAGCATGAGATGTTTTTTTTTTTTCCAATTTCATGCTTTCCAGCCTGGAGGACAGATGTGGGTCTAATTGACCCGCCTTTCTCTATATAAAGAGGACCTGTCACACACTAGTCCTATTACAAGGGATGTTTACATTCCTTGTAATAGGAAGAAAAGTGAAAAATAATACAAACAAAGGGACAAACAAGTGCAAAAAATAAAATATTAAGTAAAAAAATAAAATAACAAAGGAATTTAAATGCTCCTGTCCCTAGTAGCTCGCACTCAGAAGCGAACACGCATGCAAGTCCCACACACACATATGTAAACATCCTTCAAACCCCACATGTGAGGTATCATAGCTGTGCGTTAGAGCGAGAGCAATAATGTTAGCACTAGACCTCCTCTGTAACTCAAAAGTGGTAACCTGAGAAAAAAAAGTCAAGCGTTGCCTATGGAGATTTTTAATAACGAAGTTTAGCGCCATTCCATGAGTGTGCGCAAATGAAAGCGTGACAAGTTAGGTATCTATTTACTCGGTGTAACATCATCTTTTACCTTATCCCTAAAAATTGGCCTAGCTTTACTGCTTTCTTATTTTGTCATTCATGAAACAGGTTTTTTTTTGAAAGCAAAAAAAAAAAAAACGTTAGAAATTTTTGGCACAAATACTGTTGGAATGTGTCCGAAAAAATGGCCGCCACTTTATTCCCTAGGGTGTTTGTTAATAAATATATATAATGTTTGGGGGTCCTGAGTAAGTTTCAAGGAAGAAAATTATAATTGTTACATGAAGGAGAGAAGTGCCAGAATAGGCGCGGTATGGAAGTGGTTAAAAGTGCACCAATAAAAGTGAAAAATTCCTTGAAATTTCGTACCATGGGGGGGGGGGGAGGCAATTAGGGGCGCCATCAGGAATTATGGGGCCCCTTACACAGCTTCAGGCATGGGCCCCTGGAGCAGAGAATAGGGGGGGGGGGTGTGCCGCCTGATATTAAGAAGGGGGGGGGGCTGCCGCAATTTGATTAAGCGGGGGGTTCCTTTACTAAAAAATACATATAGAAAAATATATATTAAAAAGGGTGGTAGCCATCCGGGGGCCCTGGGGACCACTGGGCCCTTTAATAAAAAGAAACTTCTGGGCTCTTTAATGAAAAATAAATTACAATATCTACATATATAATATAATAAAAAAAAAGGGGGTTGCCTTGGGAGCTCTGGGCCCTTTAATAAAAAATAACTACCAAAAATCTAAAATAAAATAACATTGGGTGGGAGCTTGTGGTGGCTCAACGTGAATGGCAACTGCCGCTGACAAGCCGTTCACCTCTGCAGCCAAGGGTTCGGATCCCGTCTGTCGGCTACATATGAATTGAGTTTGGTGGTGTCAGCCCGGCTCCCGGTGGGTGTGGCTATGGCAAGGTACGCCTGTGCTTAGTATGCCACCCCCCCCCCCACAAAAAAAAACACCACACTTGCACGCACTTTGGCCATGAGGGTCTCCTAAAATAAAGGGAGGCGAAAGGACCTACAGGGCTGGCTGGGTGGGCTACACTCCCTCATAGGGGGAGTCCCTCTGTCCCATCGGGCGCTCTCCAAGTGTAGCAGGTGGGGTGAGGTGGGAGGCCCCCCTCACACCCCACCGGGGCATGGAGAAGGATGGCGATTGCAAGTCCAGCTCCTCTCTCTCGACTTCACGCACAAAATACACTTTAAAAAAGAAATTAAAGTAAAAAGTAACAAACCTGGGGAAAAATGTGTTTAACATTTTTAGAAGCAAAAAGGTTGTCATCTGGGGCCCTCTGGGGGAGCTTTCAAATTTATTTATATATATATATATGTTTAAAAAATAACCAAAAAATATATCATATGTTTTTTTTATTTATTTTTTTTGTAAAGGTGGGGGGTTGTCATCTGGAGCCCTGGGGATCTCCGGGCCACTGGGGACCAGGCCACTGGGGACCTCCAGACCCCTAAACCAAAACATTGGGCCCTTTAATAACAACAAATTTGGGGGGTTGTTGCCCACCCGGGGCCCTGGGGGACCTCCAGACTGCAAAAAAATATTAAATTCCAAAAATTTGCCCCCTTTAATTAAAAAATCCTACAAAAAACCAACTAACAAATATATATACAAAAAAAAAAGAGGGGGGTTACCATCTGGGGCACTGGGGGGGCCTCCAGGCATCTGGGCACCTCCGGACCCCCGGGCCCCTTACAGGTGTACAGGGCCGCCATCATGAATTTTGGGGCCCCTTACACAGCTTCAGGCATGGGCCCCCTGGAGCAGAGAACCGGGGGGGGGGGTGCTGCCGTATGAAATTGAGAAGCGGGGGGGGGGGGGTGGTGCCGCAAATTGAGGAGCGGGGGGGCCCTTTACAAAAATTTTGACAGAAATAAGAAATAAAGAAAAATATATATAAAAAAGGGGGGTAGCCATCCGGGGCCCTGGGGACCTCTGTGCTCTTTATCAAAATAAAAATACAAAAAGAGAGAAATACATATATATATATTTTTTAAATATAACATTTATCGAAAAAAAAGTTAAAAAACAAGGGGGTAGCCTTCCAGGGCCCTGGGGACCTCTGGGCCCTTTCCTTAAAAAAAAAAATAAACAAATATATTTAAAAAATATATATTTTTTTTTAAATATATATATTTTATTTAAAAAAAAGGGCTTGCCATCTGGGGCCCTTAGTGGCCTCCGGGCCCCTGGGGACCTTCGGAGCCCTTAAACAAAAAAAAAAAAAAAAAAATAGTTTTTTTTTGTTTTAGGGTGGTTCCCATCCGGGCCCCTGGGGGCCCCTGGGGACCCCCGGGCGGTGTAATGCCTGTACCCCCCTAATGGCGGCCCTGCAGGTGTACTGCCTGTACCCCCCTGATGGCGGCCCTGGGTGTAATGTCAGCATGTGAAAAATGACATTCTGAAGGAAAAAAGCCATTTAAAACTGACTCGCGGCTATAATGAATTGTCAGCTCTTGGAATTTGCAGGAGAATTCATTCATTAAAAACACCAA
Organism: Rana kukunoris; assembly: GCA_029574335.1. Classification (NCBI taxonomy): domain Eukaryota; kingdom Metazoa; phylum Chordata; class Amphibia; order Anura; family Ranidae; genus Rana; species Rana kukunoris. The sequence continues at coordinate 103,952,267 of CM056049.1, forward strand.
AAAAAAAGCGTGGGGGTCCCCCCAAATTCAATAACCAGACCCTTTAGGTCTGGTATGGATATTAAGGGGAACCCCGCCATCAATTTTTAAAAAAATGACGTGGGGTTCCCCCCAAATATCCATAACCAGACCCTTCAGGTCTGGTGTGGAATTTAAGGGGAACTCCACTCCAACTAAAAAAAAAAATGGCGTGGAGTCCCCCCTAAAATCCACACCAGACCCCTTATCCGAGCACGTTGACCTGGCCGGCCGCAGAAAAGAGGGGGGGACAGAGCGCGGCCCCCCCCCCTCTCCTGAACCGCACCAGGCCACATGCCCTCAACATTGGGAGGGTGTTTTGGGGTGCCCCCCAAAACACCTTGTCCCCATGTTGATGAGGACAAGGGTCTCTTCCCCACAACCCTTGCCCGGTGGTTGTGGGGGTCTGCGGGCAGGAGGCTTATCGAAATCTGGAAGACCCCTTTAACAAAGGGGCCCCCCAGATCCCGGCCCCCCCCCTGTGTGAAATGGTAATGGGGTACCTTGTACCTCTACCATTTCACGAGAAAAAAAATGTAAAGGGTTAAAAACGACAAGAGCCGGTTTTTGACAAGTCCTTTATTATCTTCTTTCTTCTTTCCTTCGGGTTTCTTCTTCCTCCTCCTCCTTCTTCTTCCTCTGCTTCTGTCTTGGGTCTTCTATTCCCGCATCTTGCCCGGCGTGTTCTTCCATCTTCTCTCCGCTGTCCTTCTCGTCCGCATCTTCTCCTTCTTCTTCTTCTTCGCCGGAGCGGCCGCTTCCAATTGAAATCCCCGCTGTCTGCCGGACCACGCCCCCCCCTCTGACGCCACGGGCAAGCTCTTAGGAGTGTGCTGCAAGTGCGTCAGAGGGGGGCGTGGTCACATGTCAGAGGGCGGCCAATTCAATTTGAAGCTCGTGCGCGGCTTTTCTTTGCCAGAGTCGCCGCTTCCAATTGAATTGCCCGCTTTCTGGAACATGTGACCACGCCCCCCTCTGACGCACTGGCACCACACGGGGACTTTCCTAAGAGCTTGCCCGTGGCGTCAGAGGGGGGGGCGTGGTCCGGCAGACAGCGGGGATTTCAATTGGAAGCGGCCGCTCCGGCGAAGAAGAAGAAGGAGAAGATGCGGACGAGAAGGACAGCGGGAGGAACAGAAGATGGAAGAACACGCCGGGCAAGATGCGGGAATAGAAGACCCAAGACAGAAGCAGAGGAAGAAGAAGGAGGAGGAAGAAGAAACCCGAAGGAAAGAAGAAAGAAGATAATAAAGGACTTGTCAAAAACCGGCTCTTGTCTTTTTTAACCCTTTACATTTTTTTACTCGTGAAATGGTAGAGGTACAAGGTACCCCATTACCATTTCACACAGGGGGGGGGCCGGGATCTGGGGGGCCCCTTTGTTAAAGGGGTCTTCCAGATTTCGATAAGCCTTCCGCCCGCAGACCCCCACAACCACCGGGCAAGGGTTTGGGGGAAGAGACCCACTTTTGTCCTCATCAACATGGGGACAAGGTGTTTTGGGGGTACCCCAAAACACCCTCCCAATGTTGAGGGCATGTGGCCTGGTGCGGTTCAGGAGAGGGGGGGGGCCGCGCTCTGTCCCCCCCTCTTTTCTGCGGCCGGCCAGGTCAACGTGCTCGGATAAGGGGTCTGGTGTGGATTTTAGGGGGGACTCCACGCCATTTTTTTTTTAATTTGGGGTGGAGTTCCCCTTAAATTCCACACCAGACCCGAAGGGTCTGGTTATGGATATTTGGGGGGAACCCCACGTCATTTTTTTTTAAAATTGACGGCGGGGTTCCCCTTAATATCCATACCAGACCTAAAGGGTCTGGTTATTGAATTTGGGGGGACCCCCACGCTTTTTTTTTTCCTTTTTTTAATGAATGAATTCTCCTGCAATTGCCGGGAGCCGACAATTCATTATAGCCGCGAGTCAGTTTTAAATGGCTTTTTTCCTTTGAAAAATGACATTTTGTGCAGAGACAGTTCTAACCACGGGAAACATGCGCTTTTTCACATGCTGACATTAGAGACCCCCATAGTACGAAATTTAAAGGAAAATTACACTTTATTATTGCACTTTTAGCATTATTAAAATCACTGCTCCCGAAAAAACATACGGCCGTTTTAAAAAATAAAAAAAGCATTGGGTACATGTCCCCTGGGGCAGGAGACTGAGGTCCCCAAACACTTTTTAGGACAAAACTTGCAGATTAGCCTTTAAAAATTCACTATTAAGATTTCCCCCATAGACTTATACAGGGAGTTCGGCGGCGGCTTTAGTTATCAATGTGCAATTCGCGCTGCTGCTGCTAAATCGCCGGTTCATGCGCCTAATTAGGGATTCATCCAGCGCACTAATTAAGGCATGTACCGGCGCAGCGCAGATTCATTAGTAAATCAGCCCCATACTCTCATATTTTTTACTCCAGCACCCCAACGGGCAACATATACTCTCACATTTACTGCAGCACACATCAGGCAACATATACTCTCACATTATTTACTCCAGCACACCAACAGGCAACATGTACTCCTATAGTATCTATTGTTTGCACACAATTCTAATGAATTCCACTTATGAGTGGTTATTCCACAGATTAACTTGTTTTCTATACAACACACTCAACATAGTTACATAGTTAGTCAGGTTGAAAAAAGACACAAGTCTATCTAGTTTAACAATAAAAATAAATAAATGATAATATCATACAATCCCATATACCCAATCCTATACTCACAGTTGAACCAGAGGAAAGCCAAAAACCCCAGCAAAACATTATCCAATTTGCTGCAGTAGTAGAAAAAAATCCTTCCTGACCCCCCGATCGGATTATCCCTGGATCAACGTTACCTTTAAATATCAGTACCCAGTTATATTATGTAAATTTAGGACAGAATCCAAGCCTTTTTTAAAGCAACCTACCATGTTTCTCCGAAAATAAGCCTGGGCCTTATGCCGCATACACATGATAATTTTTCAGCATGAAAAAAAAAAACTTTGGGGCAGATTCACAGAGAATTAGATTCTCGTAGAGTATCAGAAATACACTACGCCGCCGTTTTTTACCTGGCTCTACGTGGAATTCAGGTAGATTTTGTCCAGTAAACGACGGCGCGTAGTGTATTTCTCCCGTCGCAATCCATCTGCGCGAGTAGAGGGCGTGAAGCATTTAAAATAGGCGCGTTCCCGCGGCGATCGAACTGCGCATGCTCCGTTCGCAAATTTCCCGCCGTGCATTGCGCGAAAACACGTCGTAGTAGCGTCGTTTACGTACATTCCTATTCCCGAACGAGTTACGTTAAAAAAAAATATATATTTTCAAATCGACACAGTCCGGGAACGACGGCCATACTTTACATGGGTTACGCACTGTTAGACCAGCAAAAAGCTCCTCTAACATTACGTAGCCAAAAAATGACGTAGGCGATTGCGAGGGACACTCGTACCTTCGTGGATCGCCGTAAAAACTAATTTGCATACCCCGACGCATGAAAACGACGCGAACTCCTCCCAGCGGCCGCAAACATATCGCAGCGTAGATCCGAAGGCTTACGAAGACGTAAGCCTCTCGGATCGAAGCCCGAAGCCGCCGTATCATGGTTTGAGGATTCAAACTAGTGATACGGCGCGCGAAATTTGAAATTGCTCCTGTCTAACACCAGTTAGACAGGCGTAATTGCTCTGTGAATCTGGGCCTTTGTTTTCAGCATGTCCAAAAATGTTTTCCCAACTTCATCATTAAAAACGATGTTGCCCACACACCATCGTTTAAAAAAAATGATCTAGCAAAGCGCGGTGACGTACAACGGCACTATAAAGGGGAAGTTCCATTCGCCTTCGGGCTGCATTAGCTGATTCAGTGTTAGAAAAGCGCGAATCGTCTTTTACTGTCTGAATGTGCTTACTCCATTATGAACGGTAGTTTAACCAGAACGAGCGCTCCCATCTCATAACTTGCTTCTGAGCATGCGGGGCTTTTTTACGTAGTTTTAGCCCACACACGATCATTTTTTACAACCCGAAAAACGACATCGTTTAAAACTACGTTAAAAAATGCACAAATGTTCGAATTTTTATTTTTTTTTGTCGTTTTTCAGAACCTGAGAAATGTGTAGCCCACACACGATCATTTTTAAATGACGTTTTTGAAAAACAACGTTTTTTTTCCATGCTGGAATATAATAGCGTGTACGCGTCATTATATTAATTTTGGCAACAAAAGACACAGTGGGTCTTGGCGTGTAATGTGACGGAGGGAGGGGCCTGATGCGGACCGGAGCGAGTGCTGAGCCTGCAAGCTCCCTCCCACAGCACGAAGGTCTAGGACGAGGCCGACTCCTTTTCCTTCCCCTTCCAACCTCCAGCTAATCCGGAGTATGTACACTGTCCTATCTGCGCTGACTTCAAAGGAGCATAACCGACGCTGACACGGACACAGAGGATGACAAACTGCAGTGAGATCTGCAGCGGGATCAGCGACTGATAAGAGAAGCTGTGCCCCTCCACCACTTACCTCTCCATGCTGGGCTAGAGTGCAGTGCCTGACCCCATCGGACGTAGTGGGGACCGGAGAGCAGTGGTGCATGGAGGAGATCCAGGAGGAGACCCAGGGCCTAGTGAGTCCGCACCAGCACTCACCGGCACCTATGGTGGACATTGCTGAGGAAGCAGGACACGGTGTACAACAAGGCACGTGGGGAGCCTGCAGCGGGACAGTGACTGGTGAGAGTGGATGGCAAGTGGGCGGCTGAGACGAGGGACCCGAGAGAGGACGAGTAGGTGAAAACCTGCACCCCCCCCCCCACCAACGGTGCTCACATCCCTCGTTTTGTTGCCCCCCCCCTCGTATTCATGCTGGCAAGTATTTTAAACTGTGTGACTAGAAAAATTGCAAAACGGGCTGAGAGTCAAGAGCGTAACTATAAGGCTTTATTTCCATGGATGTTTTAAAAAACGGGCTGTAAAGCTAGTACAAACGTCAAGATGATCCGACTTGCAGGGCGACTGGTGTGCAGGGAATCTTGAAGGGGAACCACGCACAAACGTAAACATTTTTTGCGTGAGGTCCCCCCCAGGATGATACCAGACACTTCAGTCTGGTATGGATTTTAAGGGGAACACCTACGCCAAAAAAAAAACGGCGTGTGGGTTCCCCCCAAAATCCATACCAGACCCTTATCCGAGCATGCCGCCTGGCCGGTCAGGAACGGGGGTGGGGACGAGCGAGCGCCCCCCCTCCTGAGCTGTACCAGGCCACATGCCCCACAAAATGGGGGGGTGGGTGCTTTGGGGCAGGGGGGGCACTGCGCCCCCACCCCAAAGCACCTTTTAAATAGGTTTGATGATGCATTGTTTCAACTGGGTGGGCACTATGCCTTCCTTGAATGACTGGTTTATAAGCTGCGTGATAGGCGGTGCCAGAATATCGGAACATTCCTTCAGCAGTTTTGTGGGGATGATATCATTGGGTGCTGTGCTATTTCGCATATTCTTTGATATTTTTAGTGGCACCAATGGAGATGAGTTTAAGAGTGAACTTTGTTGATTGCGGCGAGTTTATGTGGGTATTGGGCGAATGATTGAGGGGGGGGGGGGTTGAAGGGGGTACTGTTTCGCTGAATGCTTTCATGGATTTTTTCAATTTTGTTAACAAAATAATCCGATAATTCATTGTAGAATTCTTGGGTATCAGAATTGGGGGCTTCAAGACAGACTGGATTCAGGGTCTGGGTGACTAAATTAAAGAGTTTGCGGGGGGGGGGGGCGGGTTGAGGGCATTAGTGATGATAATGGAAAAATGTTTTTTTTTTGGCTTTAAAGATTTCTTTGTGGTATTTTTTTGTTTTTACCTTTTTATAGATGGTGTGGTTTTCCTCTGAAGAGCTTCTTTTCCAGGCTGCTTCCGCTCTTCTGCACTCTTGCTTTAGCAATGACAGCTGGTCGTTAAACCAGCTGGAGTTGATTTCCCGGATGCAGGTTTTGCCTTTGGGCACTACTAAGTCGGCTGACTGTAATAGAGCCTTGTTTATAGCATCCAGTGTTTCTGTGGCTGTTTGACCTAGTTGGATTGTTTTCATTTTGTTCCCTAATGTAGTTTTGAAGAGTTCCGAATGGAGCTTCTTCTGAGATCTGGTCCAGTGTGTTGTCACTGGTTTTAGTGTTTTTGTTAAGGGGGCATTTATGGTAATTGTGAATTTAATGGCATGGTGATCTGTCCATGGTAACTGCTCATTTTGCAGAATGTTTATTTCCAGATGTTGTCTGAAAATGAGATCGAGCGTGTGACCTGAAGCATGTGTGGGCCCACATACTAGTTGCTGCAGACCTAATCCTTCCAAGTGGTCGATGCAGGCGTCGGCAACGGGATCCTTTGAGGAGTTGGCCCAGAGGTTGAAATCCCCAAGCAGCAAAAGGTGTTTGCTGTTTAGGGTCTAAGTGGAGATGAACTCTGTCAATGATGGGAGAAGCTGCGATTTTAGACCCGGTGGTCTATAGCAGAGAAGAATATGGACTGTCTCCTGGGGATTCGTTTGCAGTTGCAGAGTGAGGGTTTCCATGAATGGAAGTAGGTTCTGAAGGACTGGTTTAGTGATCGTGAGGTGAGTCTTCTGGATCACCGCCAGGCCTCCTCCTCTTTTCCCCCACTCTGTTTTCTGTTATAATACGATAATTTTCTGGCACCAGTTCTCCTAGGATGATGTAACAGTCGGCTGTAAGCCAGCTTTCTGTGATAAAGAGGCAGTCTAGATCGTTTTGTAGAATGAAATCATGGATTTCTTGTTAGGCGGCGTACACACGATCGGATATATCCGATGAAAACGGTCCGCGGACCATTTCCATCGGATATGTCCGATCGGGAGTTTGATCCGATGGCGTGTACACACCATCGGATCAAATTCCCCGCCGCCGGAAGGCGCGGTGACGTGGCGGTAACGCGGCGGTGACGTTGACGCCGCCGCGTCACCGCAACGTCACCGCACCAGGAAGTAAAACACTTCCGCGCTTGCGCCGAATCCATTCGGCAGCGGCGCGGCGGCGGTGGGGGCCGACATGTCTGCTGGTAAGTGTACTAACCAGCAGACATGTCGGGCGGACAGATCCCCACCGGATAGATTTCAAAGCATGCTTTGAAATCTGTCGGGTGGACAAATCTGTCCGCTAGCCCATACACACGAGCGGAGATGTCTGCTGAAACGGTCCATCGGACCGTTTTCAGCGGATATATCCCCTCGTGTGTACGCCGCCTTAGTGTTTTACTGCCGATCTCGTGTTGACCAAAGCGCATGATATGCGCTTGGGCTGGGGTAAATGCTTATGATTTTTGACTGACGGTCGTCGATCGATTCTTAAGAGTTGCTCACTCCTTAGAGCTTTTTCTGTGACAACTGGTAAATTTGAGGCGAATGGTTTTAGTTCCCAGATGATTTCTGCAGAGTATCTGAGATTACCCATGGTCTCAGAAAAACCGCAGGGAAAGTAATGTTGATTTGGGGGGGGGGGGTGGTGATGGGGGAAAAAAAAATTCCAAGTGGGGCGCCACTCGTCAAGTCTCCCCTCCCCGTTTGATCCAGAGGAAGGCAAAAAAAAAAACAGGAGTGCTTGCCAATCTGCAATGACCAGGGAAAAAAATCCTTCCTGACCCCTCGAAAGGCGATTGGCAAACCCTGGATCAAATGCTAAATGATACGTCCCCACCTGTGTTCACAGGTGGGGGACAATTCTAGTAAACGGGCTGTGGATGGGAGGTGGGGGCGAGTGATATTGCTGTTTATCCAATTGCTTGGGTGTAGCAAGATGGCGCCGACCTGTACTAGGCCCGAGCCGGGGGCTGTGGTACTGGGGCACCAAGGGGGCAGCGGTAGAGATCCTGGGGGGACAGTGAGGAGTCCTGGGGGGGCTGAGGGCTTTAATAGAGTTTATAGAAAAAAGTCTAATGCGCTACTGTGAGTAAACTGTGGTGGAAGAGTGGGTAGCACCCACAAATTGGGGCAGCTCAATCTGTAGTGTTCACAATCACAAAATGATAAATGGGTAAAGTGGGTGATAAGCGCTACAAAAAGTGGTGCATGAATCCTGCAAACACACAATATATAATAATATATAAATATATACCAAAAGCAAAACCTCAAAGTGCTATGTGCAAAACAAAGCTATAAGTGCTAAATACAAATGACAGTGAGGAAACAATGATGGTCATAAATAAAGTTCCGTTTGTCAAACACTGATAAGTGACCAAGGGTAAATAGGTGGTGAGTTCCCTTAAGGGTGGTGGGGGATGAGCTGGATATCAATCAATGGCACCAGGCAGGATCTGGCCGGCAACAGCTGGCGGGCTGGATGGTGATGTGATAGATGACTTCTCCCAAGATATTCTCCCAATCGAGACAGAGCGATCGTACCGCCGCCTGTATACAAATGTTGTCGGACAAAATTTGTATACAGGCGGCGGTACGATCGCTCTGTCTCGATTTTTTACTTTTGGATTTTACTTTTGGATTTTCCCATTATCTTATTTTATTTCTATTTTGTGCCAATTATTGCTGGACTGTATTTTATCCGTTTTATTTCAATAAACCCACGTTGGTTAATGTACTTCACGATTGGAGATTCTCTTTTTTACATTCCATATCCACCACATCCATTACTTGGACGGTCGAGCTTGGATTAAGAGCAGTTCCTGGACACAACAGAGGACACCTATCTAGGATAGTGAGATCTACACACCTGGATCCATCCAACTATATGCTCTCATATAGCACCCTGAAGGTAAGGGAACTACATTACCTGTTGGGGATGTCCAGCACTGAATAATATCTTGGGAGAAGTCATCTATCACATCACCATACAGCCCGCCAGCTGTTGCCGGCCAGATCCTGCCTGGTGCCATTGATTGATATCCAGCTCACCCCCCACCACCCTTAAGGGAACTCACCACCTTTACCCTTGGTCACTTATCAGTGTTTGACACACGGAACTTTATTTATGACCATCATTGTTTCCTCACTGTCATTTGTATTTAGCACTTATAGCTTTGTTTTGCACATAGCACTTTGAGGTTTTGCTTTTGGTATATATTTATATATTATTATATATTGTGTGTTTGCAGGATTCATGCACCACTTTTTGTAGCGCTTATCACCCACTTTACCCCTTTAATAGAGTTTGACAAGGGAGGGGTTGATCGGCTTGACCACTACCGCGAGCTACCGCTAGGCCTCGGCTGAAGCCGCAGGCTTTCCTAAGTGCGGCCGCCGCGATCTTGTAAAGGAATTGTCCGGGGGCGGTTACGGGAAAGTGAGGGCGGATATTTTGCTCATGATGGGGGTGTAGGGGAGTGTTCGGCCGGCCATTACTGCCGTTAACCCGGGGCGGAAGCCGCGGCTTATCCTGAAAAGGACGGCCGCAAACCGTCCCCGGGCAGGAGGAGTCAGGTAGTGCCGGGCCTTACCTGTAGGAAGGAGCCTGTGGGAGTGGCGAAAGCGGGAGGCCAATGGGGAAGGAGAATCTGTTGGTTGTCCTGGATGCTGCGGTTTGTGCTTTGCCGCCGGGGGCTAGGAGGAAAAACCTGCCTGACTGTCAGAGCTTGTCCCTGGGTGAGAGCAGACTCGTCGGGAAGCGTCCTACTCCACCTACTGACTAGCACTGACTGATGTACGGACTCTATCATTATTCATCGTAATTTGGGAGCCCCCTTTAATAAGGGGGCCCCCAGACCCTGGCCCCCCACCCTACGTGAATGAGTAACCACATCGTACCCATTCACCGGGAGGAAAAGTGTCAATAAAATAAAAACCCAACACAGGTTTTTAAACTGTATTAGCCAGCTCAGGGGGTCTTCTCCAGGGGTCTTCTTCTGCCTTCAGGGTTCTTCTCCCGCTCTCCGGTGCCATCTTCGGGGCTGGCCACTGCTATCTTCTTGCAGCTCTTCTACTAGCAGTGGCCAGCCTGCTCTTCCTCGTCACCTTCTGCCTTCTTCCTAATGCCAGGTGTGCAGTGCGCGATGATTTATATAGGCATTTTATGACATCACAGTCCCAGCATGCTCCGGGTAATGTCGTCACCACACAGAGCATGCTGGGACTATGACGACATAAAGTAGTGTGGGGGGCCGGGATCTGGGGGGCCCCCTTATTAAAGGGGGCTCCCAGTTTCCGATGAGCCCCCACCCGCAGACCCCGGCAACCAACAGCCAGGGTTGTCTGGATGAGACCCTTGTCCCCATCAATAGTGCCCCATGCTCGGATAAGGGTCTGGTATGGATTTTGGGGCTTTTTTAGGCGTAGGTTTTTCCCTTAAAATACATACCAGACCGAAGGGTCTGGTATCATCCGGGGGGGGAACCTCACGCAATTTTTTTTTTTTTTATTTCCCCTTCAAGATTCCCTGCACACCAGTCGCCCCGCATGTCTGATCATCTTGATCAGACTTCTGGTGCGACTTATATTCAAATCAATGGGCTCCTATAGGGAACCATTGAATAGAGAAATATTGATTTTGAATAGCTGATTCTTGCCAGCTAGTCAGTCAGTCAGTGTCAGTGGGAGAGTAGGACGCTCCATGCTTCCGCACGAGTCTGCTCTCGCCAGGGACCAGACAGACAGTCAGAGATCAGGCAGACTGATTGGAAGGATAGAGAGAACCTGCCTGAGACCAGAGACTCACCATCTGGCTTCCATCTGGCCTCCCCCCGGCTTCACCAGATCCCCCCTGGCTCCCCTTCTTCACCCCCTCTCCAGGGGAACCAGCAGGTAAGCCATCCACTGTAGGTGCAGGCGGCCGTCCTTATCAGGACAAGCTGCTGCTACCTGCTCAATTCCTCGGCTCTTCCCCTCTCCATAACTCCCCTCCTGTACCCCCACGCCATCTCCCCTACTCTAGTTAACCATCCGCCACCCATCCGAAACCATTTTACGCCTTTTCGGGCGTTTCCCATTGCTCCGCGCCGGCCTGGAAGCATTTTCGGCAGCCGCAACTAGGAAAGGCCGCGGCTTCACCTGCGGCCTAGCGGCGCGCCGCTTCTCACCCCTGGCAACTGTCACCAAACACCTGATACGGCCCAGAAACCCCCCCAGACCTCTGGAAAGTATCTTCCACCCCCTGTCCACCGATCCTGGCCCCCACAGCAGCACCGATCCACTTAATCTGGGTGCTCACCAGTCTGGATCCTGCTGCTGGATCAGTGGCCATCTTACTACACCCAGCCCTAATCTCCCCTTTCTCAACACCATTACAACTTGATCCAGGGTTCACCCGATCGCCTTTCAAGGGGTCAGGAAGGAAATTTCTTTCCCTACCGCAGCATATTGGCGTAGCACGGTCAGGGTTTTTTTGCCTTCCTCTGGACCAAGTCAGGATAGAGGATTCAGTTAATCCTTGAAAATCCCCCCCCCCTCGGTGTTGGCGACTATGGTTAATCTGCAATACTCGGCAGAGACCCTCTGGGGTCTGAGGCGATTTGCCGCAATACTACCAGCCATCACCAAAAAAGCCCTTCGAACTGAGCAACTTCTGAGAATCGATCGTCGATCGACTATCAAAAATCTCAGCCGTTTGCCCCAGCCTAAGCACATATCGTGTGCTTTGATCAACACAAGATCGGCAGTAAAACACCGACTAGAAATCCATGATTTCCTCCTACAATACGATGTAGACTGCCTCTTTATTACAGAGAGCTGGCTCACAGCCGACTGTAACACCATTCTAGGAGAAATGGTGCCAGAAAATTATCGTATTATAACGGAAAACAGAATAGGGCAAAGAGGAGGAGGACTGGCTGTGATCCATAAGACTCATCTTGCGATCACAAAACCAGTACTTCAAAACCCTCTTCCATTCATGGAAACCCTTACTCTACAACTGCAAGTAAATTCCCAGGAGACCATCCGTATTCTACTCTGCTATAGGCCACCCGGCCAAAAAACCGCAGCTTCTCCCTTCATGGACGGACTTTATCTCCACCTATACCCTGAACAGTAAACGCTTTCTGCTGCTCGGGGATTTCAACCTCTGGCCCAACTCCTCAAAAGACCCCGTTGCCGACGCCTGTATTGACCACATGGAAGGATTAGGGCTACAACAATTAGTATGTGGGCCCACACATGCTTCAGGTCACACACTTGATCTCATTTTCAGACTAGATCTGGAAATAGAAATCTTGGGAAATGAACCATTGCCATGGACAGATCACCATGCAATCAAATTCATTATCCCCAATTTCCCCCCCCCCTAACAAAAACATCAAATCCAGTAACAACACACTGGACTAGATGTCAGAAGAAGCTCCACTCGGAATTCTTCAAAGCCACATTAAGGAAAAAAATAGAAATAATTCAGCCGCATCAAACGGCTGAAGAAACACTTGAGGCCATAAACACAGCCCTATCACAGGCAGCTGACTTAACAGCGCCAAAACGTAAAACCCACATCCGAAAAAAAAACTCCAGCTGGTTCAACAACCAACTGGCGTTATTGAAGCAAGAACGCAGAAGGGCAGAAGCCGCCTGGAAAAGAAACTCATCTGATGAGAATCTTTCCATCTACAAGGCAATAACAAGGACATATCATAAAGAAATCTTCAAAGCCAAGAAAGACTATTTTTCTGAGGCTATCAATAGCGCCCTGAATCGCCCCCGCGAACTCTTCAAGCTGGTCACTCAGACCATGAATCCAGGATGTCTTGAAGCCCCCAATTCCGACACACAAGAATTTTGCAATGAATTGTCGGATTACTTCATCAATAAAATTGAGGGTATCCGGCAAAGCATTCAGCAAAACAATCCTCCCCGTAGCCCCCCCCCCGTGATTATTTACACAACACCTGTAGTAATTCACCACAACCAGGTAAATTCAAGCTGGAACTCATCTCTACCCAAGCCACTAAAAATATCATCGGCACTCTGCGCAACAGCACTGCGCCGAACGATATTATCCCTACTAAGCTGCTGAAGGAATGCGCCGACATCCTGGCACCTCCTATTTCCTATTATGCAGCTTATTAACCAATCTTTCGTGGAGGGCATAGTACCCTCCCAGTTGAAGGAGGGCGTAATTGGACCCATCCTGAAGAAACCCACCCTGGATCCCAAGGATCCACTCCACCGCTGCCCCATAACAGGCTTAAGCGCTCTCTCTAAGGTCATGGAGAAAGTAGTGGTACAACAGCATCTAGATACCCACAACCTACTTGATCCATTTCAATCAGGATTCCGCCCCGGACACGGGACAGAAACAGCATTGCTCAAGATATGGGACGACGCTCTCGAGGCCGCAGACGAAGGAGAATCTTGTCTTCTGGTTTTGTTGGACCTAAGCGCAGCTTTCGACACTGTAGACCACAAGCTTCTATTGACTCGGCTAGCTGAAGTAGCCAAAGTCGCAGAAAGCGATCTATCTTGGTTCTCCTCTTTTTTGGAAAACCGGTCGCAAATAGTGAAGCTAGGACCTTTCACTTCTGAAAAACGCACGGTGTCATGCGGAGTCCCTCAAGGATCCCCCCTGTCGCCGGTGTTGTTCAACATTTATCTTCGTCCTCTTTTTGAAATTATTAGCAGTCAAAAACTGCTTTATCACTCATACGCAGACGATACGCAACTGTATTTCCGCATTTGCAATAAAAAGGATCACCACCTCAATCTAGAGACATGCCTCTCTTTGATAGAGGACTGGATGACAAAGAGTTATCTTAAACTCAACGGAGCGAAAACAGAACTTCTCCTGTTTCACGCCAAGCGTAAGAATCTACCTGCAACAACTTGGAGTCCCCCACCCATTCTAGGGAAAATCATCACCCCCTGTGCCAAAGTCAAAAGTCTCGGGGTCATTTTCGACTCCTACATGACAATGGACGCACAAATAGGGTCAGTTGTCAGCGGATCTCACCATCTGCTGCGCCTACTACGTAGACTCATCCCTTTTATTCCCAAAGAAGACATTGCGGTCGTGGTGGGAGCAATTGTGAACTCCAGATTGGACTATGCAAATGCCCTTTACCTCGGACTCCCTAAGTACCAAATCGCTCGTCTACAAGTCGTTCAAAATACGGCCGCCAGACTTGTGACTGGGAAAAAACCCTGGGAATCAATCTCACCTTCACTGAGATCCCTTCACTGGCTGCCAGTAAAAGACAGAATCACTTTTAAAGCACTCTAACGCATAGATGTATTAATGGGAATGCTCCCCATTATTTATGCGAAAAAATAAAAGCTCATAATCCCAATCGCGTCCTGCGATCCACCAATCAAAATCTACTCCAGATACCGAAAGCCAACTACAGGTCCAAAGGAGATAGAAGATTCGCGGTCCAAGGTCCCAGACTATGGAACGCTTTACCAACCAGCATTCGGTTGGAGGAGAACCACTTAGCCTTCAGGAGAAAGATCAAGACTCATCTCTTTTGATACCAAAGGAGACAGGAACAACAAGCGCCCAGAGGCGATTTAGTTCGCATGTGCCGCGCTATATAAGTTTTCATTCATTCATTCATTCAGAAAGAAACGCAGGACGAGGCTTACAGCTCTAATGCTGGAGCTTCAGAACGCACTGGTCCTGTTTTTTTTTTTTTGCAGCTTAAAAACGGCTCAGCCATCTACAGCTCAAAAACATCCATAGACAGGGCCGGACTTACCATTGGGCTTGACTGGGCTCAAGCCCATGGGCCCTGCCAAATAGGGGGCCCCTGGAGGAGGAAGCAGGAAAAGCCATGCCGTTGCTGATTAAGAGGTAAGAAGTCCCAACTCGGATCGGTGGCAGCCCCCCCCCACGCAACAAAACAACTTCGATCAGCTTCGATCTTGGCGGCACCTCCCTGCTCAACAACTGCAAACAGCTTCAATCTCGGCGGGACCCCCACGCTCAACAACAGCGATCAGCTTTGATCTCGGCGGCACCCCCCCTTCAACAACTGCGATCAGCTTCGATCTCGGCGGCGCACATTCCCCCCCCCCCGCGCACTGAATATGCTCTCTCCTGAGTTCCACCGGCAGCACTCCCCCTGCTCCTGTGGATACAGTGGTGAGTGCCTCATCCTGTTCCCCGCTGCAGTGCACTCTCTCCCGCCAGCAGCAACCCCCCTCGCCCCCACCTTCAGCGGTAAGCAGCACTCCCGAGTTCGTCCCCCTTCGTCCCCCCTCTCTCCCTGCAGTGTGCCGATCAGGACACTCTCTCCCACCAGCAGCACGCTCTCCCCATCTTCCCTCACTCCAGGAGAGCTAATGTCTAATTGTGACAGGTAAGCTACTGACAATTCTGTTCGGCCTCCCTCGCCCCTGTCAGTGTAGTGCTACTTGCAGGAGACCAGGAGCAGAAGCATCTCACTGTCCCCCCCCTCGTCCATCCCACGGTCCTCGCGTCCACCCCAATGGTCCCCCTGTCCATCCCACTGTCCCCCTGTGCATGCCACGGTCCCCCTGTGCATGCCACGGTCCCCCTGTGCATCCCACGGTCCCCCCGTCCATCCCACGGTCCTCCCGTCCATCCCACGGTCCCCCTGTCCATCCCACGGTCCCCCTGTCCATCCCACAGTCCCCCTGTCCATCCCCGTCCATCTCGCTGTCTCCTCCCGTCCATCTCGCTGTCTCCTCCCGTCCATCTCGCTGTCTCCTCCCGTCCATCTCGCTGTCTCCTCCCGTCCATCTCGCTGTCTCCTCCCGTCCATCTCGCTGTCTCCTCCCGTCCATCCCACGGTCCCCCTGTCCATCCCACGGGCCTTAGATATGATCGACTGATTTGGAGTGTTGAGATAGAATGGGCCACCTTGGTGTGGTGTTGATAGTGTGGGTTGCTATAGGTAGGATGGCCTACTTTCAACTGGCAGTGGAAGGCTGGGTGCAGTGGATAGTAAGGGATGTTGTAGATAGGGTGGTGTGACGTTAGTAGTAGAACATATCCCCGTCAAGCCTTCCCTTCTTCTCCCATAAAAGAAATCACCCAATATTCCATGAGTAGGAATATCCCTGGAATCGCCGAATAATCCATACATGAGCCAAGGCTTAATGCTGAATGTAAACAGGACACCCTTTATTGAAAGTACACAGCACACTTTTATACAGGATTTGGAACATCCCGCCCCCAACAACCGCTTTCCTATTGGTCCTTTTTACAGTCCCATCAGTTCCCCCTCAGGTCCACCTTCCATGCAAATGAGGACTTGAAAATGACACAGCAGGGATTGGTCACAACGGTTTGAATAGAAGCCTGTGATGTGTATTCAGACAAAAGCCCCAGGGGGGCAATCAATGTACACAATAGCCAGCCACAGAACAATGGAACTGTCTGGAGAATTGAGACAGGGCAGAAGTCATTTACACCTGATAATAGAAAGGCTTTAAATAGGGTTATCACACAATGGACAATGAGTATCTCTTATGAGTCTATTGACCTGGCTGGGGTTCAGAATAAAATCTCCTGTAATACATGAATTAGGATTTCAGTATTTCATGGTCCATGACAGGTGGGTTTCATTTAGGCCCCTTCCACGGTTAACGCAATGTGGCCACACCCTCTGTTCGCCATGGAGTACACAGCACACTGTAATACTACTCTCTTTAAGCCACACAATAGGGTCCGAGATTGTTTACAATCCTATTGTCTAGATATAGTGTATACTACAAAACAAATTGGAGTGTCCCAGAAAAGTGTTCGGGTTTGGCTTTGATTAGCTTTGATCTCGGCCCCCCCCCCGCTCAACAACGTAACAACAATTTTGATCATCTTCGATCTTGGGGGCACCCCCCCACTTCAACCCCCCCCCGCCTCAATCACCACTCAAGCCCAGGGGCCCCCACCACCTTAAGTCCTGGCCTGTCCATAGACTAACATGGAAAGCTGTTTTTAAGCTGCAAAAAAAAACCGCTCAGAATAGTGGCTGTAAAAATGTCGATGGAAATGAAGCCTTAGGGGGGTGAGTCCTGCTTTTTATTTTATTTTGCACAGCAAACCATATTTAAAAACCTGTGGGAACTTTAAACATCAAACTTTCAATATTTGATAACCAGGAGACATTGCAGGTACAAGACATAATTGTATAAAGTTAACCACTTAAGGACCGCCTCCAACACATATACGTCGGCAGAATGGCACGGCTAAGCACAAGCACGTACAGGTACGTCCTCTTTAAGTGCCCAGCCGTGGGTCACGGGCGCATGCCCGTGGCGCTTTCACGTGACCCGGTCCGAAGCTCCGTGACCGCGGGACAATGGTCCCAAAAACATGTCAAAATTGTCCGATGTGTCCGCCACAAAGAAGAAAAAAAAAAAAAAGCTGATCGCCACCATTAGTAGTAAAAAAATAAAAAATATTATAAAAATGCAATGAAACTATCCCCTATTTTGTAAACGCTATAAATGTTGCGCTAACCAATCGATAAACGTTTATTGCGATTTTTTTTTTTACCAAAAATAGGTAGAAGAATACGTATCGGCCTAAACTGACGAGAATATATTTTTTATATAGTTTTTTGGGGGATATTTATTATAGCAAAAAGTTAAAAATATTGATTTTTTTTCAAAATTGTCGCTCTATTTTTTTATAGCGCAAAAAAAAAAAGGCAGAGGTGATCAAATACCACCAAAAGAAAGCTCTATTTGTGGGGAAAAAAAAGGATGCCAATTTTGTTTTGGAGCCACGTCGCACGACCACGCAATTGTCAATTAAAGGGAAGAAAGTGATCTGTTTGGAAACCGAACCCATCTTGACCGCGCCCCCATCCCTGTATTAATAGAGAACAGGAAAAATTGGGCCAGTGGGACTTTAAATGGGGCATGGACGGGTTTGAAAAATTATTGAGGATATCAACAGTAAAGAATCTATCACAGTCCCATCAGGGAGATCTCTGTGGTCAAAAGAAATTGCTTGGTGATCAATCCAAAAAAGAAATTGAAGGAGTCAAATGTAAAATTAATAATGTAATTTGTATCATAATATATAATACAGAGATCATGCAATCAAAGGCATAACACATGTAGTCATAATAACATTGATATAATAAATATTTAAAATCCAGGACATGACCATTAAAAGCAATCACCATAAATTGACATATAGATACAGTAGACATGATTTTACAATACAATTGGTAGATATGAACAAAATTATGAAAAAACACATATTTGGGCAAGCTTGATCTTGGCATCCCTGAGCGTGGACTCGACGCACGTTTCTTGGCGTTTAAAGCCAGTCATCAGGAGTGGGGTGCATAGCAATAAGCTAGAGAGAAGGGGGGGGGGAAGGGATAAACACACAGGTGAATCAATGCAATCTATATGATTGGATCATAGTAGCAGCATAAGCGAGTTTGTTTGTATAGTATATTACCTTTAGGTTGGGCCCAAAGTGGAATAGCCCTTGCGTTCCAAAATATGGAGTGGGATGGTGGTCCTGGGATAAGGTGTCTCCCCCGGAGTTGAAACGGGGATAGATCCCCCTAAGTCCATGGACAGACCAATGGGTGCGGAGAGCCAAGGACAAAGAGACGTGGGACATCAGTCAGATGAGGCAAAAGCAGCCACATCACAATGCCAAAGGGTGAGGTGGGCGTACAAGGGACACACATATGAGTACTGGTAAAGGAAAAAAAGTGAATGAATAAAGTTGTCAATCACTATGGGGTCATGAGGTATGGGTCCTATGTAGGAAAAAATCAATTACCAGTTAGTGTGAATCCATGCAGCCTCTCATCAGATGGAGATGTGTGAAGTGAGATTGCCAGAGCCATCCGACATAAATACCCACCTCCTGGGGGCGTGTCCCCACTAACGTCATGCATCATCGCATTGGGCCAAACAATGAGACAGAGACCAGTGACCACCTGAGGTGCAAAAGACCACAGTGGGTGCCTATCCTGTCCAGTCAGCCATGATGGGTTCGGTTTCCAAACAGATCACTTTCTTCCTTTTACAAATGTTTACCAGGGTGGAAGACACCCGTTCTCTCATTAGTGATCTGTCTGGACCCAATCTGTTTATATGATTGATCATTTTAGCCAAATGATCCCTAGGATTACATATTTCTGGCATCCTTTCCCATTGTCCTATACCCCTTATTAACTAAATTGTCCCTATATTCCTATTTCCACTTAGCAGCAGATGAACATTGTTTAACTATTTCCCCTTCTTTTGATTACTATCAGCTGCAATCACCTCCCTTTTTTGTTTGTTTGCCTTTCCATCCATGCTTTATATTTGCCCAACCCATGTGAATTTTAGGGCTTGTTTGTCCTGGTGTCTCTCATCCCACGGTTGCAATGCGCCCAGTTCCTCCTCCCCTGCCCATCCCCTAAATGTATTTATTTTTGGATGGGGGAGGGGCGGACTTTCGGCGCATCACCGTCATGCTAGCATGCTGCATGCATGGCGTCCTAGGACGCCGTTGATTGCTGCTTGGCTTTTCCATCCCGCATGGCTGACTGGACAGGATAGGCACCCACTATGGTCTTTTGCACCTCAGGTGGTCACTTGTCTCTGTGACGAGACCCTTTCTCGCCCAGGTCCTGCTTTCCCGACACTCCTCTGCTTCTATCGGATCAGATTGCAGCTTGCAACATCTGATGGTCCAGTCATCCAAGATTCCAGGATCCAACCTACAGCTATGTGCCGATTGGATCCATGAAGAACACACACCAAACGAGTTGTATGAATGTTCAACCAGAACTCAACTTTATTGAAACACTCAGCTGGTTATATACAGGTTACAGCTTCCATCAATCAAAGAACAATGAAATCTCCACCCCTTTTCACACACTGGGGTTTCCATACAGAGGCATTTCGGCACCGATGTATTTAGCATGACTTTACTACCTCAGAGAGAATGGTATTCCTGTAGACAATGACATCAGTGAAGTTATCAGAATACGTTATCTAGCCAGCTTGTCTCCGCATAGAGAGGAGGTCATTACTACATCTGAGAGATCACACAGAGATCACACAGCCATGAATAAGCACTGATCCAGTGCGAAACGCGTCGGCTGTTCCTTGTTTCCACTGCTGTGACCCTATTTTTGTACATGCTGTCTATTGAATAAAAGACCACCCATCAGGTTTTGGATTGCGGCTATCCATTTTTCTTTGTCTTCATTTTGCTTAGTGCACCGCCAGCACCCTCGGTATCCTGCACCACCTGTAACCATTTAGTGATCCCACCTGGAGCGGTGACTCCTTTCTCTCAGAGAGAATGATATTCCTGTAGACAATGACATCAGTGAAGTTATCAGAATACGTTATCTAGCCAGCTTGTCTCCGCATAGAGAGGAGGTAATTACTACATCTGAGAGATCACACTTTTTTTAGATAATGACATGCTAATCCAATACTCCTGATAATCAAAAGGCTCAAAACCGTGTTATCACACAATAGAAAGGTCAAAGAGCCGACTGACTTAACACCTCTACACACTGGACAATAAATGTCTTTCACAAGCCACTTAGCCTTTCAATATTCCTCAATAGTCTGATTCAGTTTAATCCCCACCTAGACAGACACCTCATAATGTCCAAAGGCATCCTGCAATATGTCATATCCATAATGTCTGAATGAATGAATGAATGAAAACTTGTATAGCGCGGCACATGCGAACTGAATCTCATCTTATGTAATATATGAAGTATGATTTCATGGTCCATGACATTACTCCCCCAGGGAAATAGTCCAACAACCGCAGTGGGACCCAAACGGGTCCACTCGAGGATGTTGGAAAAGTAGTCTTAAGGTTCCAGGACTGTCTGCGGGATAAACCATCCGCCTTCCTGGTTTGAGGCCCTGGCCCATAATCGGACGGCAAGAGGCTCGCATTCAGTCCTCTCCAAAAGCCCCTGTCCCGGCTAGGTCTGGCACACAGCTCCCCTTTTGGCAGGAGACTAACACAGCAGGAGACACCAGATGGGTTGACTCTGAACTTCATCAGTAGTTCCAGTCCCCCAATGCCAGTATCCATACAGTACCCCAAATAATTTGTTCCAAAACAGAGCATTACTCACCCCGCCATCCTCTGCCTCTCTCAGGGAATACGCCTGCCGCTGGGGCAAGGCCTGGGCTGGCCCTTCTCCCTGGAGTCCTTTCAGCCGCTGGAGAGAAGACAGGGTGGCCGGGCTCAGTTCATCATGCTGTTGGGGATCTGGGCCAACTGGCCACCATTCCTGGGGTATACCAGTGGAGACTGAAGTCCCAACCACTGGTGCTAGGTGAAAATCCCCTGATGCTTGTAAAGCAAAGCCGACATCCTCCTGTCTCAGGGCTGTATCATTTTCTGGGGTTGAGTCAGTGAAGATCGAAGTCCCATCCACTACCACAGGAACCCCCTCTTCTGTTAGGTGAAAGCAGAGGCCCGGGGCACTCTGCTCTGTTGCCAGCTCTTCCGCTGGGTTGCTGTGAGTGGAGACCACAGTCCCATCCACCGATATCCGCTCAAGCTGTAGTGGGGTGCAGCCGCCAGTAGCATCCTGTCCTGCTGCCAGTGATTCAGCTGGGAATAAGAGCTTTACCACCTCAGCTGGTTGCTGGGGAGGGGGGCCAACCGCCCCGGCTCCCTGGAACTCCACAGTTGGTCCCGATGCTGGGCAGAGATGGCTGGCACTCTGCCCTGTTGCCAGCACTTCTGGTGGGGGTGCACAATCCGTAACATCCTCTGAACAGTCCATACATTCTGTAATCTGCAGCTGGGGCGTGATCGCCACCTTCTCACCCTGAGCCTCTGAAACTGCCACAGGGGTGGGGCAGAGGTCTTGAACCCTCTGTCCGGTGACCAGCGCTTCAGCTGGGGAAGTTCCTTGTAACTCCACAAATACTGCCCTTGGTGCTGGGCAGAGCACAGTGAAGTTTGTGCCTGATCCCAGCTCTTCTGCTGGAGTCTCCTCAGGTTGTTCTTCCTCAGCAGAAAAATCTATTAAATCCCCTGTCTCTGCAACTGTTGTCTGGGGATAGAGGTTCACCATCTCCTGTCCATGTAACTCAGAAGATGCTATAGGTACTGAGCATAGGTTAGCAGAGCTTGGCCCTGCGGTCAGTACTTCAGCTTTGGGAATAGCAATCTCCAGATTTTCCACTGCCGATTCACTGGCATACTGCTGGACAGGCACATTCCTCCATTCAAGATCATCCCCTGCAGAAACAGGATCATCAAGGTCAGTCAGCACTTGCTGCATCCGCCATAAGACCTCCAGGTCTATAGCTGCAGGGGCAGGTTGGCAAAGCACACTGTTACCCTGCCACATGGACGATTCTTCAGCCAGGATTTCAGCCAGAATTTCAGTGTTGTCAGCTGATATTTCCTCATAGACCCAGGTAAAGGGAGCCCCATCCTGCTGCTGAACGGAGTCTAGCAGCTGTTTGTAGGCAAATTCCAGCTCACGTTGCCGCTCTCGTTCTCTCTGTTGCCGCTCTCCTTCTCTCTCTTGGCGCTTTAGTTCTTTCTCTTGTCGCTCATCCTGCAGCTGGATGTCTCTAATGGCCTCCTGTCTGGCGGTCTCTGATGGGTTAGCACCATATAATGCCAACCGCTGTTGAACTCGCTGCTGGAACAACTCTTCAACTGACCGGGGTCCTGCATCACCATCCCTCTGATCCATCTCGGCTAGCGTAATGATCAGGGTGGCCTTGTTCTTCCCACCAGTCCCTCCACGGCTCTTCAAGCAAATCTTTTAGCATGGTTCTCCTGCAGGCTGCATAGCTGGTTATTCATGGTGCTGGTTTGGAGTTGTCCCAG
Organism: Rana kukunoris; assembly: GCA_029574335.1. NCBI lineage: Eukaryota > Metazoa > Chordata > Amphibia > Anura > Ranidae > Rana > Rana kukunoris. The sequence goes on from CM056049.1 coordinate 103,974,963, forward strand.
TAACTGGAGAGCAAATCCCACCGCTGCCAACCAATGTGACGAGACCCTTTCTCGCCCAGGTCCTGCGCTCCCGACACTCCTCTGCTTCTATCGGATCAGATTGCAGCTTGCAACATCTGATGGTCCAGTCATCCAAGATTCCAGGATCCAACCTACAGCTATATGCCGATTGGATCCATGAAGAACACACACCAAACGAGTTGTATGAATGTTCAACCAGAACTCAACTTTATTGAAACACTCAGCTGGTTATATACAGGTTACAGCTTCCATCAATCAAAGAACAATGAAATCTCCACCCCTTTTCACACACTGGGGTTTCCATACAGAGGCATTTCGGCACCGATGTATTTAGCATGACTTTACTACCTCAGAGAGAATGATATTCCTGTAGACAATGACATCAGTGAAGTTAACAGAATACGTTATCTAGCCAGCTTGTCTCCGCATAGAGAGGAGGTCATTACTACATCTGAGAGATCACACTTTTTTAGATAATGACATGCTAATCCAATACTCCTGATAATCAAAAGGCTCAAAACCGTGTTATCACACAATAGAAAGGTCAAAGAGCCGACTGACTTAACACCTCTACACACTGGACAATGAATGTCTTTCACAAGCCACTTGGCCTTTCAATATTCCTCAATAGTCTGATTCAGTTCAATCCCCACCTAGACAGACACCTCATATTGTCCAAAGGCATCCTGCAATATGTCATATCCATAATGTCTCATCTTATGTAATACATGAAGTATGATTTCACGGTCCATGACAGTCTCTGTCTCATTGTTTGGCCCAATGCGATGATGCATGACGTTAGTGGGGACACGCCCTCAGGAGGTGGGTATTTATGTCGGATGGCTCTGGCAATCTCACTTCACACATCTCCATCTGATGAGAGGCTGCATGGATTCACACTAACTGGTAATTGATTTTTTCCTACATAGGACCCATAACCCATGACCCCATAGTGATTGACAACTTTATTCATTCACTTTTTTTCCTTTACCAGTACTCATATGTGTGTCCCTTGTACGCCCACCTCACCCTTTGGCATTGTGCTGTGGCTGCTTATGCCTCATCTGACTGATGTCCCACGTCTTTGTCCTTGGCTCTCCGCACCCATTGGTCTGTCCATGGACTTAGGGGGATCAATCCCCGCTTCAACTCCGGGGGAGACATCTTATCCCAGGACCAACATCCCACTCCATATTTTGGAACGCAAGGGCTATTCCACTTTGTGCCCAACCTAAAGGTAATATACTATACAAACTACTGTATCTATATGTCAATTTATGGTGATTGCTTTTAATAGTCATGTCCTGGATTTTGAATATTTATTATATCAATGTTCTTATGACTACATGTATTATGCCTTTGATTGCATGATCTCTGTATTATATATTATGATACAAATTACATTTATTAATTTTACATTTGACTCCTTCAATTTCTTTTTTGGATTGATCACCAAGCAATTTCTTTTGACCACAGAGAGCTCCCTGATGGGACTGTAATAGCTTCTTTACTGTTGATATCCTCAATAATTTTACAAACCCGTCCATGCCCCATTTAAAGTCCCACTGGCCCAATTTTTCCTGTTCTCAATTGTCGGTTAAAGCGACGCAGTGTCAAATCGCAAAAACTGGCCAGGTCCTTTAGCTGCCTAAAGTCCGGGTCTTAAGTGGTTAAATGTTGCACTGTTAAGGTTCCAAGTGATCAGAAGTCAGCCTGTGCAACGCAATTAGAACATTACTAATATCACTAACAAAGGATTGAAATAAGCATAATTCCCCCCCCAGCAGACTGCTTTCTCCTCCCCAAATTGGGGCATAAATATATCCCACTTCTCCTACTGGTATCCATGAGTGGTAAATTGACTATATATGCCTTAAAAACAGTTTAGAAAACATGCCATGAATTGGTGCGGTGTATGGGCATGGGCGTCCGCTGAATTTTTTTTTGGGGGGGGGGGGGGGGCGCGCTTTTAACACACAGTCGCATTTAACCCTGCCTTCGACTGCTAGCTGGGGTTTAAACCCCACCTCTGGCAGCCGAATAGGATGGATGGTGTCAGTAGGGCAGTGGGTGGTGTTAGAAGGGCAGTGGATGGTGTCATTTTTTTTATTTTATTTTTACAAATATACTATACTCTGTGTGTACCAAACTTTTCCTGATTCCCTCAATCTTTGTGACTGGTCCCCTGCAGCTTCTGTGAAAGTTGTGACAGGCTGTGGTAGCACTCCATCATCCTCATTATACCATACAGGGTTAATGTTCCTGTATGGTATGCAATGATGCTGAGGCTTTGGGTTGAGGAGGAGAGCAGTGCAGCTAGCTGGAACATGAAAACATAGAAGTAAAAGTGGTAATTTCCCCCCCAGCAGTGCAAGGGTGGACTTTTCCCTTTCCTAGAGGTGGGCTGTATTCTGTATGTCTCTTTGTCTCTTTATACTCATGACAATGTCAGGAATATACTTTGGGACTTTTCAGGTTATACATAGAAAGTATTCCACATTATCAAAAATAATAATTTTTAATAAGATATGGTGTGTGTGGAATGCATCCATGTGGAGCCTGAAAAGTCCCAATATATTCCTGACATAACCAAGATTTTTCCTTTCTCTTTCAGTAAACCTGCACACTGCAAAATGCAGAACAGGTTTACAGCACAGTATCATACGGCTTGGAAGGCAAAACAGGTTGGGACCCACGGGAGGAGAATATGCAGTGTGGCATCTGTCCTCATCGTCAGTCTGCCCCAGGGTGAGCCTTGATGTCAGCTGGGCAGGAAGCAGTGATCGGTCAGCAGTCTGTGTAGGGTCGCTTGCTCCGCCCACCTATAGAGGAGCTTTGTTACAGCCCGGATCCAGCCTCCCAGCCTGAAAGGAGCCTGTGCCCAGGAGAAAGGGTGTGCTGCTGCCACCATAGAAAGTAAGCTGGAAAATATGGGTGCATCCTCGTCCATGCTTTTGGATTCTTCAGCTGCCTCCCCCCTTGTCTGGGCCCGCCCACCGACTCCCTCCTGCATGCAATCAGTGGCAGGCAGTGTAAGCTCACTGAAGTTCTTCGGATCCTCCTGCACTCAGCATTAGTGTGGTGTGGACTGACACTATGCCACTAGTGAGACGGTGGGGGAGGGGATACGCATCATATATGAAGCAACTCGTCACTCTCGGTGTAGTCCACTCTGACTTCCAGGGGGGGCAATCGACCCCCCTTGCCCTATGGAGCGGACACCCATGCTCTGTGATACCCTTAGCCACTTAAGGACCGGAAGGATTTACCCCCTTAATGACCAGGCCATTTTTTGCGATATGGAAATGGTCGCCTTAACCTTCCTCGGGGAAATCCTGAGTGAGGCTCTGGGTTAATTTTCACTACAGAAAACGATAACCCTGAGCCACACTCAGAATTGCACTGCAGTATCCTGAGGAAGTTGCTTACCTTGTTCCCAGGATCCTGCAATGTCCTTCCGCTATGTCCACAGGCTGTGTACTCCGCTCCATCTATCAATTCTCTGCCAGCGTCGCGACACATGGGGACGGAGACCGGCGCCGAATAAAAAAAAACCACATACAGTACACTGTAATCTTACAGATTATATTACTGTATCAAATTATTTCACATCCCTTTTGTCCCCAATGCTGTGTCCAGTGCCCTGCCTGCAGTTTTATACTATATATACTGTTCTTTCTGCCTGGAAACTTGAGATTGTCCATGGCAACTAAAAAGCGTCTCCTTTACTTTAAAAGTGGTTCTAGACCAGCTAGAAAACAGCAATTAGTAAATTAGTATCACTTGCAGAATTGAACGATAGTGATTTATGGGGAGATTCAAACACTGAAAGTAACGACAGTGACAATTCTGCAACTTAGCAAATTTCAGTGTTTTTTATTTGATTACACTGTTGAATAAATGTTGTTGTTATTATTAATATATTATTATTTGTTATAATTATTTAAATTATATTTTATGATTTTGTGTTTCAAATGTTATCATACCCGGGATGTCTACTATACCCTTGTATGGACAGATTTAAGTGAGTCATTCCTAAGAATTACAGGCCTACAATATAAAACGCCTAATTTCCATGCAAAACAATGTACCGCTTTGAGAAGCAAAAATCTGACATAATTATACCGTCAGGAAGGTTAACTGCCAATTGCGCGGTCGTGCGAAGCTGTACCCAAACAAAATTGATGTCCTTTTTTCCCCACAAATAGATCTTTCTTTGGTGGTATTTGATCACTTCTGCATTTTTTTATGCCCTATAAACCAAAAAAATTAACTAAAAACTTTTATTCTTCTACATATTTTTGGTAAAAAAAAAAAATGCAATAAGTGTATATTGATTGGTTTGCATAAAAGTTGTAGCATATACAAAATGGAGGATCGATTTAAGACATTTTTATTGATATTTTTTTTTTTTACTAGTAATGGCAGTAATCAGCGATTATAGTGGGGCTGCAACATTGCGGTGGACAGATCGGACACTTTTGACACTTTTTTAGGACCAGTGACATTTATACAGTGATCAGTGCTAAAACTAGCCACTAATTACTGTATTAATGAAACTGGCAGGGAAGGGGTTAATACCAGCCACTTAGTTGCCCAATTAGACAGTGCATTGAGGTCGGCTTGTAAATTGGAGACATCCTGTAAGTACTTTATTGCACTGCATAGCTTAGTGTTATCTGACAGAAATGTTACTTTTAATCCCAGACCCAATATCATTTATAAAAGGTATTAAAAAGTAAGGGTCCCAACACTGAACCTTGGCGTGCACCACTGATACGTTGACCATTTATAGTAGGAGTCATTTGTTAACCCAAAACATGATTTGCTTCTGGTCCCTTAAAGCAGATTACACAGCACAGCTCTTGTACTATGTAATCTGCCCTCTCTAAGCTGTAAAAAAAAAAGACTAAACCTACCACTTCCTGTATGGCCTCTCTAATTAGACCACGATTATCAGGGTGGCTCCCGACCCTGATCACCATGGTCAAAGTGCCACTCTCAGTGATAGGCTGCTGTCCCTTCTTCTCTCCTTTCTCCCCCTTCACCCCCCTCCTTCCTCCTTGTCAGCGCCTCTCTGTCTGTCTCGGGGCCGGCCCTGCCCTCCCGTTGCTATTATTTTAATATTCAAATATAAATTTTGTCACTGTAAATGAAAAATGTAAACGTTTGTAATTTTAAAATTGGTTGTTTAATAAATGGCTGTTATGGCCTTTTTAACCCAATATATCTGTGTCCAGTGGTTTTATTTGGGAAAAAGGGGGACATAGTTGGATGGGGGTAAGGTTTTAGGTCATGGCAGCAATACAAGAAATTAAAAAAAGGGAATTTGGGACTTTGAATGAAACAGTGGGCTAAGGGGGTGAAGAATTAAATAAAACAATTGGATATAGCATGGGTGTATTCTAATAGTAAAGAACACATGTAAAACAGGTAGTGTGTACAAAAGCACATGGCATAATCAATAATACATCCATATACAAGTATTGATATTGTGACACATAGCAATAAGTTGTTGAAATCAATGTAAATGTGTATAAATATACAAGCTGAGCCGCACACAGCAAAATATGACAATATGAATAAAAAATATAAGAAAAGAGGGTCATAAAAAAATGGTAAGTCTGAATCCCATTTGCGCATATAGCTACATCATTTCAAGCCTGATGCATTTTGTGTAAAAAACACTCCTCAGGGGCAAATGCAATGGGGTATCTGAAATAACAGAATAAAATCTAATCAGGGTATGGACTCGGTTTCACCAGGCAAGACTTAAAGGGGTTGTTTTTTATTTTCTAAATAGGTTCCTTTTAAGCTAGTGCATTGTTGGTTCACTTACCTTTTTCTTCGATTTCCCGAAATGTTTTTTTTCTTTGTCTGAATTTCTCACTTCCTGTTTCTCCTCAGTAAGCTTGCCACCATCATCCAAGCGGTGGTTATTCAGCCAAAACAGCTTACTGAGGAGGAACAGGAAGTGAAAAATTCAGACAAAGAAAACAAAGAACACATTTAGAAGGGAAATCAAAGGAAAAGGTAAGTGAACCAACAATGTACTAGCTTAAAGGAACCTATTTAAAAAAAAAAAAAACATTTTAAAACCCTTTTAATCAATTCTGGGTACTTACAAAATGTGCCAAGCTGAGGTGTAATTGAGAACTAGGCCGGGACGCTGTCTGTCCCGGGAGCTGAGGTGGCAGAAACTCCAGCAACTGCAAAGACATCATCCCCAAAAGGCAGGTCGCCATTATAGTCATGGAACCAGATGTCCCGTCATGGTGCTGTGTGTGCATCTGTAATAGATGAGTAGGTCCATCAAAATTATCCCACAGGGATGAGAACAGGTATTGGGATATAGATAAAGTATAAGGGTCGCAGGGTATTACCTTATTATTCTGTAGAAGCCAAAGGCTTGTCAAGGCTATGGCGTCTGCATGTAAATGGCAACAAGCTGAATAGCTGGGGAGATGCCTATATAGCGTCCCGCACTTGCGTGAGACTGCCACCAGCGTCACGCTAGCCCAACGGGGCAGTGTAAAATCCCATCCAGTGTTGACGCCGCGCGAACCAGATGCGTCGGCTAAGATGGACAGTGCACGCCCAACAGCCCGACAGCAATACAAAGTAATACTTTAGTCGTGTACAGTTCCATGTGATTTGTCATGGTGCTCTGCAATAAAATGCAGCTCTGCATTTTACTTCGGCACTCTGCATTGCAGTGTGAATGGAACATAAACAAAAAGCAATTCTTTCCTGTGTGTCCTTGCAGTGACAATACAGTAAAATGCCTGTCATCGCACAGTGTGAACTGAGCCTAAAGTCTGCTATTGCATAGATTGTTGTCCCATGCATGAGCTGGAACATTTCTGCACAAAGTAGGGTGGAGACAGACAGTAATCGTCACAATGCAACTTTTTAAATTGAAGCTATTATTGTTTTACATTTTTAACACTTTATTAAAGTAATGCTTTGCATAGTCAACCTATAGATGAACATATAACGTTACTTTTATTTTTATAGCTTTTGGCACTAAGGCTGAGCATAAACAGCAACCTTCTGCAACACCAAAGGTGAAATTTTCTAATGCATTTGGTGGAAAATTGATGATAATTGTGTCTTGCTTCTTTTTTTTTGTTCTCATCCTTCACCAGTTTGTCTACGCATCATATAAATCCAGCTCCTTCTGCTTATTTTCTTGTTTATTATTTTCAAGTTTCCTGATTTTTCCAACTAAGGAAGAAATAGATACACATTTAGGGCTTGTTCACGCCATCAACAGAGACCTGCATGTGTTGTCATTGTCATTGGCTAACCTCACCCCTTTGTTTATATACCATCGATGGAAACCAGAGCTGCCAGTCGCCGGGAGGCAAGCGGCGCTAAATAAACAAAGGTGCCCTATACTCCTTTACATCGGGAACCTGGGATTTGTGGGTTTCCAGATTGCCATAAGCCCCCTGCCCGCAGACCCCCACAACCACCACCAAGGGTTGCAGGGAAAAGGCCTGTGTCCCCATCTTGGGGACAATGTGCTTGGGGAGGGGGGGGAGCAACTTCTTTCCCAAAGCACCCCCTCATGTTGGACATGTGGCCTGGTCTGGCTGGGGGGGGGGGGGGCACTCGTCCCTCCTGTCTTGGCCTGCCAGGCTGCATGCTCAGATCATAATCTGGTATAGATTTTGGGAGGGATCCCACGACATAAAAAAAAATTCCATTCCTTAATTCGGATGCATATGACGCCAATCAATATTATGTTGGACCAATTCATTTTCAGAAAACTGACTGTTTTTTATTTACTTTTCGCATTTTTTGGGTGAATGAGTAGGGGTACTATGTCAGGTCCTAATGAACAAGATTAATATGAAATCGCAAAATAACTTTCTGAAAATTCTAATCTGAATTTCGTCCCATTCATTAATCTGGATGCATATGATGCCAGTCAATCTTATACTGGACCAATTCATGTCCGGAATTAGTTTTGTATCTTTTTTTATTTAGTATCGCTAGGCACCCACTGACTGACAGCTCAGCTACTTCTATGAGACGAGTGAGCAGAATTTTGTAACCAAAAATAATCAATGGAGCAGGTTTTATTTTTTTCACAAGAAAGGAGCAGGTTTTATTTAATGTCGGCACTGAGAACTGGAGCTGTCAGTCGGCTGGTGCCTATCGGCGCTAAATAAACAAAGAGTGAGTGGGTATTACGTTTTTTCCTGAAGGCCTGATGGTTTTCCTCCATGCGGATGTTTGTGGGTAGAGCGTTCCATGGTCCTTTGACTGCAAATCTTCGTTCTCCTTTAGATTTGTAGCGGGACTTGGATGTGGAGGAGATTTTGATTTGTTGATTGGAGGGCCCGATTGGGGTGTAGCTTTTTATTTTCTCGCATAAATATTGAGGCGCGTTTCCTTGTGTGCATTTTTAGGTGAGGCAGAGGGTCTTGAATGTAACCCGATCCTTTACGAATAACCAGTGGAGGCCGGGGTGATAGATTCCCAAGGTTTTTTTCCTGTTATCAGTCTTGCTGCTGTTCTGGATAACTTGTAGATGAGAAATCTGGTATTTGGGTAGACCTAGGTAGAGGGAGTTTGCGTGGGAATTGATCAGTGTTCAAACTACTGCTGCTGTGTCCTATTCCGGGGTGAACGGGATGAGTCTGTGCAGCAAGCGGAGAAGATATCGAGATCCGCTGACTACTGATCCTATTTGTGCGTCCATAGTCATGTCTGAGTCAAAGATGACTCAGAGGCTTTTGACTTTTTTGTCCAAAAGAATGGTGGGTGGTATCAAAGGTGAGTTTGGTGAGAGGTGTGAGAAGGTGTCCCACCTCTCTCATCAAACCAACGCTACAGAAAACATTGCCTTTCATGGAAACACTTACTCTGCAACTCCTAGGACACCGTATACATACTGCTATGCTACAGACCACTGGGACCAAAGACACCCCTTCTCATACCTCTCACCGAACTCACCTCGGCATACACATTAAAAACCAAACACCTACTGCTACTTGGGGATGTCAATCTCTGGGCTAATTCCACCCAGGACCCCATCGCCACCGCCTGCATCGACCAACTGGAAGAACTAGGTCTGCAGCAACTGATAAACGCCCCCACGCATGTTTTGGGGCATACCCTCGACCTCATCTTCAAACAGAATATGGACATCAACACACTAGACAACACACCTCTACCATGGATGGATCACCACACTATCAAATTTAAAATAACTACCAAAACCATCCTCCAAAAACCTACATATTCAATAACAACTCACTGGACAAGATCACAGAAGAAAGTACACTCAGAACTCTTCAGTGTAGATGACTGCTAGGCCTCATTCCTCTTTGCCCTATTCTATGCTCGGTTAGGATGCAATAGTTCTCAGGCACTAATTCTGCTAGGATGGTGTTGCAGTCTGGTGTAAGCCAGCTTTCCGTGATAAAGAGGCAAACTGTGTTGTGTTGGGGGATGAAGTCGTAAATTTCCTGTCTGTGCTTGACTGCAGATCTGGTGTTGATCAGGGCGCATGATAGGTGTTGTGGTTAAAGTGAGGCCATCCTGTTTTTGGCGGTCGATGGTCGGTTGATTCTTGGCAGGTGTCCTTTCCTTAGTATTTTTTGGATGGCGGTTGGTAGACTTGCGGAGGTATTCATTAGGCTACGCAGGGTGTCCGCTGAGTATTTTAGGTTGAACATGGTGGAAAAATGCTGATGGTGCTGGGTGATGTGGATGATAATGAGGATGGTGGCACCCCAATGTACCTCCCCAATCTGTCACCCCCAGTTGATCCAGAGGAAGGCGAAAAAACCCTGCCGGGCCTGCGCAAAGAGGCAGGGTGACTTACTGTCATTGTTGTTTATTTACTGTTGATGGGAATCATAGCTGTCAGTCACTGGGAGGCAAGCATTGCATGCAGACCTCCTTGTTTTTTTGTTTCTTTCAGGTCAGTGAATGGCGTTCGCTGTTATTTATGCTGGATTTTCTTCTGGGAAATAAAGTTTAATTAAGGACTTGTCAAAAACTAACCCTACTCATTCACATGGGTTGGCCAGGATCTGGGAACCCCTTGTTAAAGGAAATATCCAAGTTCCTATAAGCTCCCTGCACGCTGACTCCCAACAACCACCACCACCCAGGATTGTGGGGAAGAGGACCTTGTCTCCATTAACACTGAGGACACAGTGCTTTGGGGGAGCCCCCCCAAAGCACCCCTTCCATTTTGAGGGCATGTGACGTGGTATGGTTTTGGGGAGCGATTGCTGGTCCCCCCCTTTCATGGCCTGCTGGGTTGCATGCTCGGATAAGGGTCAGCTATAGATTATAGTCCCATGCCATTTTTAATCATGGCATGAAGTCTCCCTTAAAATCCATACCAGACCTGAAGGGCCTGGTATGGAATTGGGGAGACCACTACGCTGTTTTATTCAACATAACGAATATGACAAAACAAAATTCTTCAATTAAAAAATTAAACAAAAGCGTAACAAACCAAAAGTTTTGACAGTGCACGTGTCTAGGGACTATAATGTAAAGAGAGGCTCTGATGGGGACTGTGATGTTGAGGGGGGTTCTGAAGAGGACTATGATGTAAAGGGGGTCTCTGGGACTATAATGCACAGGGGATTCTGATAAATATTAAGATGCAAAAGAGGGCTCTGATGGGGTCTATAATGTAAAGGGGGCTCTGATGGGACTATGATATAACGATAGGTTCCAATGGGGACTATGATGTTAAGGAAGACTCTGATATCCTCTTGCCTCTCCATAAATGGGAAGAGGAAGTGAAGGCATAGGATGTGGTGTGAATCTGTGCATAAAAAAACATCAGATGGCAACTTGCATAAAAACTCACTGAAACGCAAATAAAAACATTTAGGGCCAGATTCTCAAAGAAGTTACGTCGGCGTATCTCGAGATACGCCGCGTAACTTCTAGGATGCGCCGGCGTATCTTTTTTCTGTATTCAGAAAGCAAGATACGCTGGAATTTTGCTTAGATCCGACCGGCGTAAGTCTCTTACGCCGTCGTATTTTAGTTGCATATTTACGCTGGCCGCTAGGTGGCGCTTCCGTCGATTTACGCGTCGAATATGCAAATGAACTAGATACCCCGATTCACAAACGTATTTGCTCCCAGGCCTTTTTATTTTTTACGTTGTTTGCGTAAGCGTATGTCCGGCGTAAAGTTACTCCTGCTCTATGAGGCGTAGCCAATGTTAGGTATGGACGTCGGAACAGCGTAGAATTTTTCACGTTTTACGTTGTTTGCGCAAGTTGTCCGTGAATGGGGCTGTGCATAAATTACGCTCACGTCGAAAGCATTGAGTAGTTGCGGCGTATTTTGGAGCATGCGCACTGGGATACGTCCATGGACAGCGCATGCGCTGTTCGAAAAAAGCGTCAATTACGTAGGGTCACGATTAATTTACATAAAACACAGCCACCTCTTCCACATTTGACTTAGGCGCGCTTACGCCTGCACATTTACGCTATGCCGCCGTAACTTAGGACGTAAGTGCTTTGTGAATACGACACTTGCCTCTCTAAGTTGCGGCGGCGTAGCGTAAAGAAGATACGATACGCCCGCACAAAGATACGCCTCTGTACGAGAATCTACCCCTGAGTGTTTCTGCAAGTGAAGTAAGCACATATTTTCCATCCAAAGCTTTTGAATACGGTTTAACAATATCATGTTGATGAATGAAAAACTTGTATATATATTTCTTCCATAATAAACTATTAAAAGAAAAAAAAAAAGTTTCACATCATTATGATCTTAATTTCATCTTTCATTATACTGGCTGCTAAATAAAGTTTAAAAGTGCATGTAGTTGGTGGTGTAGTAACATATTTTAACCCCCTAACAGCATCCTCTGTCAAAGATAAACATTATAATGACATTTTCCTTTTAGGTAACAAGCAGCACAGAAAGTGATAAGACAACTGACAAGGTTTTCAAGAAACCATTGAGATTCAAGTAGGTGTAGTGCCACATTTTCAGGAAATACTAGCAGGTGCAACTCTCTAGCTAAAAATCTCTGACCTTAGGTTCACATCTGCGTGGCTGCGTTTGATGTGTTTTTCAGGCACAATTTGCAGTGCATTGTTTGTTTTTAAACCCGCGGTTTTATGCATTTTTGCATGCAGTTTTCATGCATTTTACCTTTTTTTTTTGTCTTTAAACGCACTGTAAACACACTGTGTATAGCTGGTTGCTAAGGAGGGGGCCGGGAAAGGGAAGGGACAAGCGAGCGTCCCCCCTCCTGAACCATACCAGGCCACATGCCCTCAACAGAGGGGGTGGGTGCATTGTGGGTGGGTGCTTTGCTTTGTTGGGGTCTGCGGGTGAGGGCCTTATTGGAATCTGGATCCCGGGCCCCCCCATGTGAAGGAGTATCGAGTACATCGTCCCCCTACCCATTCGCCCCAAAAATTGTAGAATGTTAAAATACAAGGACCGGTGTATGACCTTTATTAAATAAGAAGCCCGGAGCCGGTTGTGATGTCCCCGCTGTTTGGCACCTCGTATATAGCCATGGGGCGTGGCCATCCAATGATGTCACCCGGAGAGCCCACTCCTTGTGACAGCACATCACGTGCGGACGGGCTTATATAGCCACATGGCTATATAAGAGGTGTCGGAAAACAGGGGACATCACAACGGAGAAAGACAGCTTCAGGACAAGACCGGGTTTTTTTTTATTTTTTATCGCGTAACCGGTAGTGAGGAAACAACGGTTTTGCAGGAAAAGACAGCACAAAAAGAAGACGACACCAGGAGATGACGGTTCCGGGAGAGAAGAGGGCTTCTTATTTAATAAAGGCTCTTGTATTTTGGTAACATTTCAGTTTTTTTGGTGAATGGGTAGGGGTATGATGTTCAGATACCCATTCACATGGGGGGTCCCAGGATATAGGGGCCCCCTTGTTAATGAGGGCTTCCAGATTCTAAAAAGCTCCCCACCCGCAGACCCCGACAACCACCGGCCAGGGTTGACAGGAATGGGCCCTTGCCTCCATCAACATCGGGGCAAGGTGCTTTGGGGTGGGAGGGCATGCGGCCTGGTATTGTTCCGGGGGGAGTTGGAGCTCGCTTGTACCCTCTCTTCCCTGACCTACTGGGCAGCATGCTCGGATAAGGGTCTGGTATGGATTTTGGGATTGGGTTCCCTCCAAATTCATGCTAGACCTGAAGGTCCTGGTATGAACCTGGGGGGGGGGACCCCACGTTATTCTTTTTGCAAATTAGTTTTGCCTGTAATTTTTTTTATTTTTTTTACATTCAGCTTTCAGTGGAAAACCCAGCTGAAGCTGATGACTCATTGGTTGTTAAAGATGCAAAGGTGCAGAACATATAGGGCCAGATTCAGGTAGATTGGAGCATCTTTGCTCTGGAGTAACGTTTCTCATTTACGTTACGCTGGCGAAATTTTAAGAGCAAGTGCTGTTATTCATGAAGCACTTGCTCCTAAAGTTGCGGCAGCATATCGCAAATGAGCCGGCGAAATTCAAATTGGGCGGGTACGGGGCGTGTATTATTTAAACTAAGCGCGATCCCGCGGCGAACGTACTGCGCATGCGTCGACTGTCAATAGATCCCAGTGCGCATGCTCCAAATTCTGTCAGTGAACGTCAATGACGTCAAATCCCCATTCATGGACGTTTTATGCAAGCGACGCGATTTTTTTTTTTTTTCGACGCGATGACGACGGCTATACTTAACATAGGATACTCCACTAGGGGGCTGCTTTATCTTTACGCCGCGTATCGCTTACGGAAACGTCGGAAAGTCACTGCGTCGCGCCCGAATACGATCGCGAATTGCCGATTCCCGCTGATTAACATATTTTTTCAGCGTAAATCAGCGGGAACGCACCCGGCGCCATTTTTAAATTAAAGTTGCGATGCGATGGCGAAATTCAATTGCGCCGATCGCATCGGAACTCCAACCCGGCGTTTCTTGTTTTCTGGTTACAGAAAACAGAAACGCCGGCTTAAAGTGACAGTTAGGCTGGAGTATCACTGATACTCCTGCCTAACTCTACCTGAATCTGGCCCATAGTGTTTGTGGTGATACTAATGTTAAATGCCAAGAAAAGATTAGCTACAGACTAATTGCCAGCAAAGAAATTGCTTTGTGTACCAGGTAATTGGCAGTTATCACTAATTATAGTGCAGCTTTTAATAAGGCTAAATTCACACCTTTGCTGGATGCATTTTCACATGCAATCAAGGGAAGAGCTTTAAAATGCAGGATGACATGCGTTCATAGGCATGTGCTTTATGGTGTGCATTGAAGCGCAATGCAAACTGCATTGCAACACAAATTTAACAGTTGAGTTGTGTTTTGATGTGTTTCCATCAGTGAGACCCAAGTGGGTGTTTAGCACCAAGTTTGCAGGAAATGGGGTCAGGAAATACTAGCAGATGCAACGCTAGCTGACAGCTTCTGACATCTTGCTAGCATTCTTCTAGTACTTGTTTTTGTAATCTAGCGTAGAAAATACAGTGTTTGTGATACAAATGTTAAATGCCTTGTGCTTTTTGGTGTGCAGTGCAAAGTGCATTATAATACACATTTAATAGTTGACTTGACATGCGCTTACACCGCTTTGATGCCTGAGTTGGCCTGTTGAGCCTGTAGTGCTAAATTAGCTGAAATAATGCAGAAAAAAGGGAGAATAGTTGGAAAAATACTTTATATAAATAAAAAAATATTTCCAATAGACAACCGTCTTTCACACTGGCCATCGGAGGCTTAAACAGGCAGCTGAGCCACAGTTTTATCCCCCCGATCATTCACCTGAATTTTTAAATTACAGCCTGACAGGGTTGTATACATGCCATGCTTTGTGGCTGCAGCAATTTTAACTCAGGCTGCAGAGTTAAACAGTACCGTTTGTCAAGCTGCCCAATGGGGCCACACTGCGAACCAAATGCCTGGCTCGTAGCTGCTGCACAGTCCCACAATATAAAATTACCCTAAGGCAATTAAAATAAAATAAAACAAATCAGGAGAAAGCAGTTGCCCCTCCTGAACACGTGCCAGCCACTGCTTTACCACTAGTGCCGGTAAGCATTATCACCAAAATCATTATTACATAATAACACAGTCTGCTGTAGCCACAGTTCAGCTTAGAGCACAGTACAAGTATAGTGTGAGGACTTTTTAACACAGCATAACCTCAGGACTACATCTCCCAAAAAAACATTTCCCTACATATGAGGTTGATTTACAAGCAAAGTTGAGACCCTTTACTGATTATTCACTTCAGATATTTGATCATGTAAAAAATTCCTGTTCACTTTGATGCATATTCTGACTCCGATTGTTGTAAAGAGATTTATCCCTTTTGAGACGTCTATGCCTGGCCTGCATAAGCAGATACAGTGTGGAAAATAAGTATTTGAACACCCTGCTTTTTTGCAAGTTCTCCCACTTGGAAATCATGGAGGGGTCTGAAATTGTCATCGTAGGTGCATTTCCACTGTGAGAGACATAATCAAAAAAAAAAAATTCCAGAAATCACAATTTATGAATTTTTAACTATTTATTTGTATGATACAGCTGCAAATAAGTATTTGAACACCTGTCTATCAGCTAGAATTCTGACCCTCAAAGACCCGTTAGTCTGCCTTTAAAATGTCCACCTCCACTCCATTTATTATCCTAAATTAGATGCACCTGTTTGAGGTCATTAGCTGTATAAAGACACCTGTCCACCCCATATACAATCAGTAAGAATCCAACTACTAACATGGCCAAGACCAAAGAGCTGTCCAAAGACACTAGAGACAAAATTGTACACCTCCACAAGGCTGGAAAGGGCTACGGGGGAAATTGCCAAGCAGCTTGGTGAAAAAAAGGTCCACTGTTGGAGCAATCATTAGAAAATGGAAGAAGCTAAACATGACTGTCAATCTCCCTCGGACTGGGGCTCCATGCAAAATCTCACCTCGTGGGGTCTCAATGATCCTAAGAAAGGTGAGAAATCAGCCCAGGACTACACGGGAGGAGCTGGTCAATGACCTGCGAAAAGAGCTGGGACCACCATTTCCAAAGGTTACTGTTGGTAATACACTAAGACGTCATGGTTTGAAATCATGCATGGCACTGAAGGTTCCCCTGCTTAAACCAGCACATGTCAAGGCCTGTCTTAAGTTTGCCAATGACCATTTGGATGATCCAGAGGAGTCATGGGAGAAAGTCATGTGGTCAGATGAGACCAAAATAGAACTTTTTGGTCATAATTCCACTAACCGTGTTTGGAGGAAGAAGAATGATGAGTACCATCCCAAGAACACCATACTGTGAAGCATGGGGGTGGTAGCATCATGCTTTGGGGGTGTTTTTCTGCACATGGGACAGGGCGACTGCACTGTATTAAGGAGAGGATGACCGGGGCCATGTATTGCGAGATTTTGGGCAACAACCTCCTTCCCTCAGTTAGAGCTTTGAAGATGTGTCGAGGCTGGGTCTTCCACCATGACAATGACCCGAAGCACACAGCCAGGATAACCAAGGAGTGGCTCTGTAAGAAGCATATCAAGGTTCTGGCGTGGCCTAGCCAGTCTCCAGACCTAAACCCAATAGAGAATCTTTGGAGGGAGCTCAAACTCCGTGTTTCTCAGCGACAGCCCAGAAACCTGACTGATCTAGAGAAGATCTGTGTGGAGGAGTGGGCCAAAATCCCTCCTCCAGTGTGTGCAAACCTGGTGAAAAACTACAAGAAATGTTTGACCTCTGTAATTGCAAACAAAGGCTACTGTACCAAATATTAACATTGATTTTCTCAGGTGTTCAAATACTTATTTGCAGCTGTATCATACAAATAAATAGTTAAAAAAATCATACATTGTGATTTCTGGAATTTTTTTTTTTGATTATGTCTCTCACAGTGGACATGCACCTACGATGACAATTTCAGACCCCTCCATGATTTCCAAGTGGGAGAACTTGCAAAATAGCAGGGTGTTCAAATACTTATTTTCCGCATTGTATAATCACTGAGGACACTCCTCATAGCTTGAACTCACAATACCATTTCCATCCACAGAGGTGTTTTATTCCAAACATAGGTTACAGCACAGTGGCGGCTGGTGCTCAAAATTTTTGGGGGGGCGCAAAAAAAAAATTGCAGCCTCACTGGGCCCATCAATTATCACCACTGTGCCATCAATTGTTACCACTGTGCCATCAATTTTCACCACTGTGCCCATCAATTATCACCACTGTGCCCATCAATTATCACCACTGTGCCCATCAATTATCACTACTGTGCCCATCAATTATCAATTATCACCACTGTGCCAGGCAATTGTCACCACTGTGCCCATCAATTGTCACCACTGTGCCCATCAATTGTCACCACTGTGCCCATCAATTGTCACCACTGTGCCCATCAATTGTCACCACTGTGCCCATCAATTGTCACCACTGTGCCCATCAATTGTCACCACTGTGCCCATCAATTGTCACCACTGTGCCCATCAATTGTCACCACTGTGCCATGCCATCAAAACGCAACCACTGTAAGATAAAGCAAGAAATAGAAATGTTTTTTACATTAAATAAAGAAGAAAATACATCACCATTATGTAACTGGGAGGCCCATAAATGTTATCTGAGAGGAATCCTCATCTCACTAGGAGCTCATAGAAAGAGAGCTCTCAATGCTGAGTTGGATCGCCTGCTTGGGGAGATCCGAATATTAGAAAATGAACATAAGAGATCGCAAAAAATAAACACCGAAGAGAGACTAACGATCCTTCGAGATAAACTAAATTTGATACTTATGGATAAGGCTAAGGCTAAATTAAGTAGATGCCGAAGGGCATATTATGAATTTGGGAATAAACCAAGCAGGATGCTGGCGAAGGCATTGAGAGAAATAAGATCTAAAAACCATATCGAAAAAATAAAAATACAAGGAGATAAACTGGTTAACTCATCGCAATTAATCGCAAAAGCCTTTAGAGAATATTACGGCAAACTGTACCAACTGGAGAACAAATCTACAGCAGTGAAGAATCAGCTCAGAGAGAATAGAGTAAAGGAGTATTTAAACGAATCAGGTATGCCCAGAATTCCAGAAGAAACTATAGCTAGTATGGAGGGGGCGATAACTCCAGATGAACTTCTAGCAGCAATCAAAGAAATGAAATCAGGTAAAGCCCCTGGCCCAGATGGATATACATTAACATACTACAAAACTTTTTATGAGAAACTGGCACCTAAATTCTTGGGGGCCTTTAATTCACTAAAAGAAGGGCGGCCGATGCGGGAAGAAACACTTGGAGCACACCTAGCTGTAATCCCTAAGGAGGGGAAGGACCCGACACTATGCCCCAGTTATCGTCCAATATCCTTATTGAACATAGACTTAAAGATCTTCTCAAAAATAATTGCCAATAGATTGGTAATTCATTTACCCCCCCTTATACACCCGGACCAAGTCGGCTTTACCCCCGGAAGAGAAGGGAGGGAAAACACACAACGAGTGTTAAGCACCATCTACATGTCCCAACTCTACCACAACCCTTTAGTATTAATATCAACTGATGCTGAAAAAGCTTTTGATAGGGTAGATTGGGGATTCTTAAAAGCTACACTACAATATATTGGGCTGGGTAGAGGAATGCAAAATTGGATTGCAGGCCTCTACTCATGTCCGACAGCAAGGGTAAAGGTGAACGATGTAATGTCTGATCCCTTCATAATAAGAAATGGAACAAGACAAGGATGCCCACTCTCCCCTATTATCTTTGTCCTCATCTTAGAACCTTTTTTGAGAACTATCCGGGCAAATAGAGATATAAGAGGACTCTTGGTTAAAGGAGCAGAGTATAAAGTCGCAGCATTTGCAGATGACCTGCTATTTTCGTTAACGACTCCAGAACTATCCCTACCATCCCTATTGAAGGAGATAAAGGAATATGGAGAACTTTCTAATTTTAAGGTGAACTATAGTAAATCGGAAGCAATGGGAATAGAAGTGAATAGACAGAAGCAGCAGCAATTAGCGGCAAATTTCCCCTTTAGATGGACAGATTCCCATATACTCTACCTGGGAACAAAGATACCGAAAAATCTAAAAAGGATCTATGAGCTAAACTTCGTACCCCTGGTAAGGCAGATCAAAGCAGACTTCCAACGATGGGATAAGGAAATCTTTACATGGTTCGGAAGAATTAACATTATAAAAATGAATGTGATGCCAAGATTACTATACATATTTCAGACCCTACCTGTAAAGATCCCCTTAGGATCCCTGAGAGAGTTAAGAACTAGATTCGCTAAGTTTATCTGGGCAGGGAAAGCACCTAGAATACGGCGAGAGATTCTGACGTTGCCAAAGGAAAGAGGAGGGGTGGGACTTCCAGACCCAATGGGATACCATGATGCGTCCCATATGGCAAGGGTGGTAGAGTGGTGTACCCAACAGAAGGTAAAACCATGGATACACATGGAGCAAAAAATCACGAACATTCCTTTAGAGGGAATGGCATGGATTCAAGAGGCAGATATACCACAAGAAGTGAAAAAACACCCCACTATAGGAGCCACACTACGAATCATAAAAAAAATATTTAAGAAAACGAAAATCTCGGAACATCCAAGTCCATTAATCCCGGTGCTGGGAAACCCTAGATTCCAATTAGGCCTCACAGACCTACACTTTAATAATCTTAGACGCTCGGGAATGAGCAGGCTAATACACTTTGAAGATGGGAATAAAAGGAGCAGTGGGGGAGAAAGGGAAGAGATACTTAATAGGGAAATAGACTTAATGAGATCAAACCAATTAAAAGCTGCTATTAGAGCAATGAATCCACTTGGCAAAGCAACTAGAGACCTTTCAAAATACAAGGAACTATGTCTGAAGGGTGACTCACTGAGACATGGTTTGTCTTCAATGTATACTCTCTTAGTAGAGTCAATAGCCCCAAAAGAATTACCATTCATTCTAGCCTGGGAAAAAGAAATGGGGACTAAATTCTCAGAGACGCAGAGAAAAAAAATCGTTAATTTTACACACAAAGCTTCTCTTGCTACTAGATATCAAGAGGGTGCTTATAAGATCCTGACTAGATGGTATAAAACCCCTGTTGCATTAAAAAGGATATTTCCCGAGTTATCAGACCGGTGCTGGCGGTGTGGAGAAGGAGAGGGTACCATGTTGCATGTATTTTGGGAGTGTCCAAAGCTGAGAGATTTCTGGAAAATGGTCACCGAAACGGTAAAAAAAATCACAGAGACAGATCTGTGAGATAATCCAGCTACCTATCTACTCTTGGACTTCCCAATTTCCATGGTAAAATTTAAAAATTCTCTGCTTAGACATTTGCTGACAGCGGCAAGGGCATGCATTCCAATTTTGTGGAAAAGTACGCTTGCGCCGACCAGACAGCAATGGCTGGGCAGAGTAACAGAAATTCAGCAGATGGAGAACCTGACGATGGGAATAAGAGAACAAGAGGGGAAGTATAGCCAAGTGTGGACCCCCTATATAAGATTCAGAGAGCGAGACCTTTGAAGAAGGAGGAGGATTAGAGGAGGTTTTTTTTTTTTTTTTTGTTTTTTTTTTGGGGGGAAACGGGGGGGGGGGGACAGCGACTTAGAAGGAAGGGTAGATATGGGGAATAGGAAGTGTATGATGCCATTGCTATATACAGTAGATATGATGGCAAAATCTGTGAACCATGTTAAGAAGCATAATGACCAATGAGAAAATGTTTAAAGAAAAATGTCAAAATGTAGTCATTTACTTTTTTGTTTGTATAAAGAGGAAATAAGAGTGGAAAATGTTATAAAATAAAGAATTATAAAAAAAAAAGCTCTATCACACTGGGAAAAAAAAAAAAGAGAAAAAAAAAAAACGCAACCACTGTGCCATGTCACCAATTGTCACCACTGTGCCATCAATTGTCACCACTGTGCCATGCCATCAAAACGCAACCACTGTGCCATGCCATCAAACACAGTCACTGTGCCATCAATTGTCACCGCTGTGCCATCAATTGTCACCACTGTGCCATGCCATCAAAACGCAAACACTGTACCATGCCATCAAACACAGCCACTGTGCCATCAATTGTCACCACTGTGCCATCAATTGTCACCACTGTGCCATCAATTGTCACCACTGTGCCATCAATTGTCACCACTGTGCCCATCAATCGTCACCACTGTGCCCATCAATCGTCACTGTCCAGACATCCATCCACCTCGGAGCTTTATATTATAACCTGCTGGGACTTGTAGTTCTCCATCGTCTCCTGGGGCTCAGGTGCATGCAATCCACCATCTTTGTTCAGTTTTTCTCACTGCTGGGACTTGTAGTCCCATAGATGGTGGATTGCATGCACCTGAGCCCCAGGAGAAGATGGAGAACTACAAGTCCCAGCAGGTTATACATACAATAAGGCTCTGAGGTGAATGGGTGTGGATGGCATGCACCTGAGCCCCAGGAGAAGATGGGAAACTACAAGTCCCAGCAGGTTATACAATAGGGCTCTGAGGTGGATGGGTGTCCGGACATCCATCCACCTTGGAGCCTTATATTATAACCTGCTGGGACTTGTAGTTCTCCATCTCCTGGGCTCACAGTGCATGCCATCCACACCCATTCAACTCAGAGCCTTATTGTATGTAATGTATAACCTGCTGGGACTTGTAGTTCTCCAATCTCCATGAGCCCCAGGAGAAGATGGAGAACTACAAGTCCCATGCCTCTTATCAATTTGGTTGCCCTTCTCTGCACTCCTCCAGTTCCCTGATATCCTTTTTGAGAACTGGTGCCCAAAACTGAACTGCATATTCTAGATGAGGTCTTACTAATGATTTGTACAGGGGAAAAAATATCTCTCTTTCTCCTTGCCTCTCTTAATACAAGAAAAGCAGTGGCGGCTGGTGCTCCATTTTTTTAGGGGGGCGCAAACAAAACCCCAATCACACCCCCCCCCCCCTAACATCACTCGCCCATGATGGGGCCTACAGACAGACGGACATAGATACAGAATAGATAGATAGATAGATAGAGAAGATAAGGATTTAGAATAGATAGATAGAGATATAGAATAGATAGAGATATAGAATAGTGTCAGGGGTTAGCCCGGCAGCGTGTGTGTGTGACCCCCTGGAATGGTTTAGCACACAAAAAAAGGTTAGGCACACCAGACAGTGGTAGGATCAACAAAAAGGTGAGGTTTTATTTTAAATACACAAATAAAAATGATGACAGAAAACAAAAGAAATACAAAAATAAATCCTGGTCAACGTGACCTGCTCACTACACACGCTGGTGTCCCTAGCTACCAACTGGGTACAGCCTTGTGCCGCCACAGTCCCTGACTCCCTCCAGTTTCAATCCCATAGCAAACAGCCACACAGGCTTTTGCTTACCGCACAGAGCACACACTCCCCAGACAATCCACGCAGGTCTGGTTCCAGGTTGGAGCCTCTCTTATCACACTGGGAGCTTTTTTACCGCACAGAGCACACACTCCCCAGACAATCCACGCAGGTCTGGTTCCAGGTTGGAGCCTCTCTTATCACGCTGGGAGCTTTTTGTAGAGGACCTAAGGAGCCCATCTGATACAGCTGGGGTCATCAAGTCCTCCCAGCAGGACTCCCAGCACTCCCCCTAGAGGTACAAAGTGGCATAAAGCCTGAACCTAGGAGAAATGTATATATCATCTTGGATGCAACCAGGGGATTTAACCTGCCTACTGCCACAATAGATACATAGAGATATAGAATAGAGCTGGCACAATGGGGGAGATTTACTAAAAATGGTGCACACAGAATCTGGTGCAGCTGTCCATAGTAACCAATCAGCTTATAACTTTAGCTTGTTCAATTAAAGTACAGTAAAACCTTGGATTGCGAGCATAATTCATTCCGGAAACATGCTTGTAATCCAAAGCACTTGTATATAAAAGCAAACTTCCCCATAAGAAATAATGGAGACTCAAGTGATTTGTTCCACAACCATTTAATCCTTCAATTTATAGTCCATATAAAAAGATTATAGCAATGTTATGGGTTGTGTAGCCATAAAATGTCCATCCACAAATGGAAGCCTCCACAAAAGGGTTAACAATAAAAACTAGTATAAAAGAGAAGAGGGGCACCTCCTAAGTGTAACAATATGGTTACTAGTGTTGAGTGGAATACGCCATATTCGATTTCGCGATATTGCGCGAATATATAGAAGAATATTCGCGAATATTCGCTAATATCGAATATTCGTGATATTTTATCCAAAAAAATTTTTGCGCAATTTCGCTAATGCGAAAATGATTGCGAAATTCTCATAAACGGAGATCATTTCCTGTATTACTAAACTAATATGCACTAAACACTAACTCTACACTAACTCTACTTAAAAGAAAGGAGAATAAGGGGGCAAAAGAAGGGCGGAGAAGATAATCGCGCAATATTCCTATTGCGCGATTATCTTCTCCGCCCTTCTTTTGCATCAGAGCCAATCAGAATAACTCGAATATTCGGCAAAAGGAATATTGCGCTATTATCTTCTCCGCCCTTTTTTTGCATCAGAGCCAATCAGAATAACTCGAATATTCGGCAAAAGGAATATCGCGCAATATTCCTTTTGCCGAATATTCGAGTTATTCTGATTGGCTCTGATGCAAAAGAAGGGCCGAGTAGCTGATGCGATTCTTGTATGTTGCCGAAAATTCGCAATGCGCATTTTCGGCAACATAAAAGAATCGCATCAGCTACTCGGCCCAGGGTCTCTCTCTAATCATACCAGCAATGCTTTTAGACGTCGATGGAGATCACTAGGATGTGATCTGTTTTAAAAATAAATTTGAAAAAATACGAATATTCGCCATAGCGAATATTCGCTGCAATATTCGAGTTATTCGCGAATACTCGAATATGCAATATTCGTAGCGAATATTCGCAATGCGAATATTCGTGAGCAACACTAATGGTTACATTTAACGAAGGGGCTGGACACATGAATAGGGGGTGGCCAATGGCGGTTCTTTGCTGTTTGTGCCCCCATTAAGGAGATTCATACCCTCAATTTTCCCTGTTTACCATTATTACTGAAAGTGAAAGTAAAGAAAATCCAAAATTTGGGGTTGTCCCCAGAAAA
This sequence comes from Rana kukunoris, assembly GCA_029574335.1. NCBI lineage: Eukaryota > Metazoa > Chordata > Amphibia > Anura > Ranidae > Rana > Rana kukunoris. The sequence goes on from CM056049.1 coordinate 103,999,111, forward strand.
GTAATAAAAGAGAAATCTTCCAATATGGACACTAGTTTTTGTTACCTGGGGGTCCCCAGGGAGTTTCCATTACTTGCAGGGCTTTCCTCTCTGAAGGGAATTTGACAACCTAGAAGCTGATTAGTTACTATCAACTGCACCAGATCCTATGTGCACCAGTTTTAGTAAATCACCCCCATGTCTTTTATATCAAAATTAACTTTTTTTGTAAGCATTAAAAACCTTTAACGTATTTTATAGCTGCTTAGGCTACTTCTTCAGGTCTGATGCATCAAGACTATAAGGGAAACATAGTCGTTTTAGCAGACTGCAGGGAATGAATGAAAGGTACACTTATAATTTGTATTAATCACTTAAGGACCGCCGCATGTACATTTACGTCGGCAGAATGGCACCGACAGGCACATCAACGTATATATACGTTGGTGCCTTGGGGGGGATCGGGGGTCCGATCGGACCCCCCCCCTCGTACATGCGGCGGTCCGCGCGGCTGCAGGAGCGATCCGACAAGTGGGGGCGGCTATCCGTTTTCATCCGCCCCCTCCGGATCGCTCCCAGCCAATGCGCGCGCCCGCCCGCCCTGTCACTTCCTCCTCCTGTGTAAACACAGGAAGGAGGAAGCGACGTGATCTCTCCCTCGGCGTTTGTTTCAAGCGCCGCTGAGGAGAGATCACCACACACCAAGTAAGTCTGCACCAAACAGCACACTTACACACACACAAACACATTTAACCCCCCCGCGATCGCCCCCCCCTCCCCCCTGTCACAGTGTCACTGAATGCAGTAATCATACATGTATGATTACTGTATTTAGTGTCAGTGTGACAGACAGTGTGACAGTCAGTCAGTGTTAGTGTCAGGGTAGCCCCCCACCCCCCCCAATAAAGTTTTAACCCCTTGATCACTGCCCTAGTTAACCCTTTCACTCCCTATTGCCAGCGTCACTAAGCGATCATTTTTCTGATCGCTGTATTAGTGTCGCTGTTCCCGCTAGGTAGCTAATTTTTTTTTAATGCGATTTTTTTTTTTTACTAAAGACATGTGGCTAAATAAATTTTGGCCTAAATGTTTGACTAAAATTTAGTTTATTGTTTTTTTATTATAACAAAAAGTAAAAAATATTGATTTTTTTTCAAAAATGTCGCTCTATTTTTGTATATAGCGCAAAAAATAAAAATCGCAGAGGCGATCAAATACCACCAAAAGAAAGCTCTATTTGTGGGAAAAAAAGGACGCAAATTTTGTTTGGGAGCCACGTCGCACGACCGCGCAATTGTCTGTTAAAGCGACGCAGTGCCGAATCGCAAAAACCCCTTGGGTCATTTGCCAGCGTATTGGTCCGGGTCTTAAGTGGTTAAAGTGTAACTAAACTCTATCAGAGTACCACAAACTGAAAATGCAGTTTAATTCCTTTTTAACCTCCCTGGCGGTATGATTCTTTAAATTTTAGGTGCTAAAAGCGGTACCATTATTTGCAAGGGAATTGGCGTTTTATACTTAGGCTTGTAATCTTAGGAATCTCACTTAAATCTATTCAAACAAGGTCTAATAGGCATCCCGGGTAATTTTTTTTTTTTTTTTAATTAAAAATTATAATATAATAAATAATTATAAAAAATGATCACAAATGAATATAATTATAGTAAAAATTATTCAATAATGTAATCAAATCAAAATCACTGAAATTTGCTCAGTTGCAGAATTTTGCTGTCATTTTTTTTTTTTTTTATGAAATTTCCCAATCGCTATCGCTAAATTCTGCAAGTGATTCTGATTTATTATCGCTGTTTTTTAGCTGCTCTAAAACAATTTTTGCCATAAAACACTTTTGGTTGCTATGGGCAATCTACAGTTTGCAAGAAAGAAAAGTTTTTATTATACAAAATGACATGTAGTGTAAGGGCAGACCACTAGGGAATGGGGTGTGTATTTTTTACATACTATAATCTATAGATTACAGTGTACTGTATGTATAGTGTTTGTTTACTTTTTTAAATTTGGCGCCGTTCCCCCTACGTCGCGACGCTCGCAGGAAGGGAATCGGCGGAACACACAGCATAGGCGGATCCGGCCGCCGAGTACTGCGGGGATTCACGCTGGATCGCAAAAAAGGTAAGTAAACTTTTTCTGCATCCAGGTGCCAACGCCGTCCACACGCAGGGAGGCTAGTCTGACCGGCGATCCACGGGAACCCCCGCCGGATCGCCAGGAATTTTTGGGGGGAAAAAAAAAATGCACAGCGTGACTCGGGGTTACCGCTTCTGGCACTGTTAACCCCGAGTCACGCTGGGAATACCGCCAGGGAGGTAATACAAATCAGATTCAGAATACTTTAATAATCCTAAAGGGAAATCACAAAAATATAGTTAAATTCAACAAAGACAAAAAAAAAATTCAATAGCATTCACCAATCTTAATAAACACCTGTTGTTGCCATCTTGAGTAAGATGATTCATGTAGCACAGGGGTAGGCAACCAATAGCCCTCCAGCTGTTGTGGAACAACATTTCCCATGAGGCATTGCAAGGCTGGCAGTTACAATTACTTCCAGAGGCATGCTGGAACTTGTAGTTCTGCAAGAGCTGAATGGCCCCAGGTTGCCTACCCCTGATGTAGCACTTAGCCCTGGTTCACACCAGTGCAGCTTTGAAATCTCGCTACTTCAGATCGATTCTAAAGCCGCAGATCAGCGTGATTTGCACCCCCGCTTTCAAAAGAGTAGTGCAGAAACCTTTTTCAAAGTCGCTGCAACTTGAGTCGCAGCAATTTGAAGGGTTTCATTACCGGTAATGGGGTGTGACTTACTGCCTGAAATCCAACTCCCCTTGGCTCAGGCATGCAGGCAAGAGGGTGTGCATGGGATGCATGACATAATTTTGGCCTTGGCCAGGAAGCAACTGAAGAAGTGAAAACAATTTGTTTAAAACAAGTAAATATAATATACCTTCTATTTACTAATGATAGCAGCATAATGTTTGGAAATAATTAATGTTGATTGAGAGAATTTATTTCCACTTTAAAAGACTGCTATTTAATAACTCATAGTTAGGTTTGTAATACCCCTTGAAATATATCAGTGCTCTGAAATTCTTCATTCTTTATTCTAAATTCTTTATGAAATTCTGCCTGGCATCTGTGTTCTTTTTTTTAAAGAAATCTCAAAAAGTAAGATTGGTAACTGTGATACTGTTTGCTTTGAGGTGTGATATTGTAACAATAGATGCTTTAAATGCCATATCTGGATTTTTGAATCTCTTGCAGGCGCAAACACTCAGAATGCAGTTCATGCGTTGGGGGTACTAAACTCAGAGATACTGCATCTAACATGTGTTTTATATCTCAGCATCACTGCACACAACTGGATACAAAAGGTAACAATGTGAAGTTCTGAAATATGAATATACCCATTTAAAAAAATAACAGTTAAGCAGTTAAGACAACAGTTGAAGTCAAACTTGCTATTCAATTGCTCAACACTGTATCCTAAAAGAGTATGATGTCAATGTCAACTCTCCACTTCTGTATTTTTATTGTCTAGTTTGCTTTATTTCGTTTTTTTTTCTGTTTTTCATATATTAAATATTCTTTATGTAGGACCAATATTTTATAGTCTCTTTCCTTATTACCATTCGAAAACCCAGCCCAGTTATTAGATTTCACTATATATATATATACACACACGCAGTCAGGTCCGTACATATTGGGACTAGGGATGAGCCGAACACCCCTGCGTTCGGTTCGCACCAGAACCGTCAAACAGACCGACCGTTCGCGCGAACATTTAGAACCCCATTGAAGTCTATGGGACTCGAACGTTCGAATTCAAAAACGATAATTTTAAAGACCAATATTAAAGTTATTGTTGGAAAACGTCTTTGAGAACCTGGGTTTTTGCCCCAGGGGACATGTATCAATGGAAAAAAGTTTTAAAAACTGTATTTTTTTCAGGAGTCCTGCTCCTGAAAAAACGACCGTTTTTAAAACTTTTTTCCATTGATACATGTTCCGTCTGGCAAGGCCCGGGTTCTCAAAGACGTTTTCACACGCAAACTATAGACACCCAGCAGGTATAATATTTAAAGGAATTTTTTATTTTTTTTTATTTTTTTATTTAAACATTATTAACCACTTAAGACCCGGACCAAAATGCAGGTAAAGGACCTTGCTCCTTTTTGCGATTCGGCACTGCGTCGTTTTAACTGACAATTGCGCGGTCGTGCGACGTGGCTCCCAAACAAAATTGGCGTCCTTTTTTCCCCACAAATAGAGCTTTCTTTTGGTGGTATTTGATCACCTCTGCGGTTATTTTTTGCGCTGTAAACAAAAATAGAGCGACAATTTAAAAAAAAATGCAATATTTTTTACTTTTTGCTATAATAAATATCCCCCAAAAATATATAAAAAAACATTTTTTTCCTCAGTTTAGGCCGATACGTATTCTTCTTCAATATGGCAGGACACTTCGGACAATTTTGACACATTTTTGGGACAATTGTCATTTTCACAGCAAAAAATGCATTTAAATTGCATTGTTTACTGTGGAAATGACAGTTGCAGTTTGGGAGTTAACCACAGGTGGCGCTGTAGGGGATGTGTGTGACCTATGTGTTGTGTTTACAACTGTAGGGGGGTGTGGCTGTAGGTGTGACGTCATCGATCGCGTCCCCCTATAACAGGGATGACGCGATCGATGCTACGGCCACAGAGAAGCACGGGGAAGCCGTGTGTACACACGGCTCTCCCCGTTCTTCCGCTCCAGGGACGGATCGCCGCACTGCAGCGGCGATCGGGTCCGCGAATCCCGTTGATGTGCCCAGCCGTGCCATTCTGCCGACGTAAATGTGCAGTAGGCGGTGGTTAAAATCACTGTTCCAGGAGCAGTGATTTTAATGATACTTAAATAAAAAATAAAAAAATGAAAAATTCCTTTAAATATTGTACCTGCTGGGTGTCTATACCTGTGATAACGTCTTTATATAGCACAATCACCTGCCTGCCAGTAAAGTAGGAATAGCTGATCTAGCTAAGCTATACAGTGTATAAATATATGTACAACTCCTAGGGATGTATATATATCCTCTACACACTGTAAATTAAGCTAAACTGACTAGCCTGCCTGCCTGCTCTATCTAGTTATATAAAAAGACTATCTCTCTGTCTCTCTGACTGTTCTCATTAACAACCGCAACACACTACACAAGGCCGCCCAGCAGGCGGCCTTATATAGTGTGGGGCTTGTGCTAAAGCCCTGAGCCATAATTGGCCAAAGCCACCCTGGCTTTGACCAATTATGGCTCTCCGTTTTTTGCGCGCTGTGATTGGCCAAGCATGCAGGGTCATAGTGCATGTTTGGCCAATCATCAGCGCGCAATGCCGCAGTGAATTATGGGCCGCTGCGCGTCACTCGAATTTGTCACGAACGACCCGTTTTGTTCAAATTTCGTTGAACGTACAAACAGACAATGTTCGAGTCAAACATACGTTCATATCGAACGCGGAGCTCATCCCTAATTGGGACATCAAGTCACCGTTGCTCATTACATATACAGGTCTTACCTTCTAGCTGTGCTTTTGGTCATCTTATTTGAGTAAAGCTGATCACACACACATATAGGGCCAGATTTACGAACACTTGCGCTGGAGTATTTGGATATGCGCCGCGTAACTGTGATGATGCGCCGTCGTTTCTATGTGCCCGTACCCACCAAACTAGATGCGCCCAATAACGGGTCATTTGCGACCGGCGGAACGTTCCGACGCCAGAGTATCGTCAGCGCTTATTTTCGCTGGGCGCATCAGTCGCGCCCATTGATTTCCCCTGCAAATATGCAAATGAGGGAGATTTCCCAATTCACGAACGGATTAGCACCATACGCTGGCTACATGCGCCGCGCGTATCTGGTCAGTCCGGCGCAAAGTTATTTCTACAAAAGGCTGCTTTATCTTTACTCCAGACGGTCACAGGTCAGCAGGAGAGCAGCTACAGCAGCGTTACCGACGATAGGTGCTAGCTGAGCACCCCCACTTGCAAGGACAACACCTCTGTGTGCCAACATGCCAGGGGCAATTGTGGTCCTAGAACTACTGATGGGTCCCCCGGAACCAAGAAGGCGGCCACGTGAGAGGATATACCGCACTCGTATGAACCTCTTTGGCATGGGGGAGGAGGAGGTGTATCGCCTCTTCAGATTCAGCCCTGATGCAATACTTGAACTAACCACAACCCTGCAGGATGACATCACCAGCAAGACATACCGCTCACAAGCAGTGCAGCCACTGGTGAAGGTCCTGGCAACACTTCATTTCCTTGCCAGTGGATCATTCCAGCGTACAAGTGGAGTGGTGGCTGGGATGTCACAATCCTCCATAAGCAGATGTGTGCACCAGGTTGTCCCTGCAATCCTCAGACGCATGTCCAACCAGTTCATCAGACCCACCACTGAGGAGCTGCGGCAGAAGGCAATGACAGATTTCTACAACATTGCCAGATTCCCACGCACTGTGGGGGCCATTGATTGCACACATGTGGCCCTACAGCCCCCCAGTGCCACAGAGCACATATACCGCAATCGGAAGCATTGGCATTCCATCAACGTACAGGTGATAGCCGATGCCCAACGCCTCATATGGCACGTCCGTGCCAAACACCCCGGGTCCAGCCATGACAGCTACATATACAATCAGAGCCCCATCCCAGCAGAATTTAACCAGAACATGTATGGGGACAGCTGGCTGATTGGTGAGTGACATGGGAGTCAGGCATGACTATCCCCTCCCGTGATGCACAACAGAAATCGCACATGCATGACTAACATTCTCCTGTCTTTTACCTTACAGGTGACTCTGCATATGCACTGGGACCCCATCTAATGACTCCTTTCCGGAACCCCCAAACCAGAGGAGAGAGAAAATACAATGAAGCACACATCAAAACCCGTGCAGTGGTGGAGCAAACATTTGGGCTCTTGAAGTCCCGTTTCCGATGCCTGGATAAGTCTGGGGGGACCCTATTGTATTCCCCTACCTTCGTGTGTCAGATCATCGCTGCATGTTGCATTCTGCATAACTTTGCTATGAAAAAAGGCCTGCATATTGACATACGTGATGACCTGACCCCCGACCCACACAGTCCCCACCTGCCAGAGGACACCCAGTCTGCTGATGGAAGAGCAGTCAGGAGGGTCCTCGCCGTAGGCATCTTTGGACACTAAACCAAAACATTAATAACACAGACAGTGCACGCGTGTACACCACTGATGTCCCTAGATCACACACACCACATGCACATCGCATTGGATTAGCCCAAGTCCAGCATGTAGGAGTTGGGAGCAGTAACGCCAGCGTCAAGGCCCCAATGATGTCACTGTCCATTCACACACCTTTCACACGTCATTCATTCAGCCGTGGGGTTCACTTCACCACCACGGCCGAGGGTGACACCCCTTACTTTCAGGAGTGCCACCCTCTCACATTCACACACCATTCACACTGTCCCCTGCACTCCTGACCGTGTGCAGTACAAAAATAAATTAATAATATCATATCCTGATAAATAAAATAAACAAAATCTCATAACCTGAGCAAAAGAAAAAATAAACTCATGACCTGAGTATGTCCAAATCAAAAATATAAAACAAAATAAAAAAAAAGGCCTCATCGGGGATGCCGGGGGCTTCTTCTGGGGGCCCCTCTCTGGCTCCGCAGCTGCCTGGATGGAGTGGGTGGGGGTGGGGGGGCATCTGGAGGTGGCTGATCCCCAGGTGGGCCACTCCTGGCAGGTGTGGCCTGCGTGCCCTCCAAGGCCCTGGCTATCCGTCCAAGGTAGGAGTTGGTCTGGGCCTGCATCCGGAGCTGACGGGTGACCTGGTAGTGCTGGGCCCGCCGACTCAGCCTCCCCTGGTCCCGGATGGCAGCACTGTTGGCCTGGACGGCTGCAGTAAGGTGCTGGATATCCCCCTGCACCTCCCCCAAAGTGGTGACCACTGCAGCGCAGTTGCAGCTGACATCCTGCACTGCGTTGCTGAGGTTGGCAACGGAGCCCAGGCTGTCAGCCACTTTCTCCAAGTGCACCGCTATGGCCCCCATCTGTTCCGTCTGCCTGGCGTGATCCCTCGCCAACTGGTCCTGTATACCATCAGACACCCCCCTGGTCTTCTGGGTCGCCTTCCTGGGGCCAGAAGATGGATGTCCTCGGGTGGAAGGAGTCGCCCTTGAGGGGCTTCCAAGGATGGGGGAGGGGACGACAGACGGCCCAGGAGAAGGGGAGGAGACAGACAACACTAATGAAAAGTCCTGCTCTGCCACAGCAGGATCCTCAACAACCACCTCGGCAGGTGTGGTGTGGCCACTCTCCTCCTCCACAACCTCTTCACCACCCAGTGGCTCAGGCACACGATGGCGTGGGGGGGATGGGGTGGAATGCACGCTGACAGATGATGGCCCAGCTCCGTCATCTGTGGATGACACAAAGCAGACACATGTTGGTGGTCCCACACACTTGGCACATGTACCCTCCCCCCCCCCCAAATGCAAAACAACAAATAGGGGATTATAAAAACACTTACCTGTCCTTGTGCCTTCCTCCATGGAGTCATAGCCTGCGACCCCCTCCACCTGCTCCCTCTCCAGGCAGCGAGCAACCACCTCCTCCTCTGCGGTTAGGGTGACAGGACATGGGGGACCACCACCTGTGCCCCTCTCATACCTCCTGATGGAGGCCACCTTGTCCCTCACCTTGCGCCGCAGGTCATTTATTTTTTTTTGTATGTCCCCAGCAGTCCGGGTGGAGTAGCCCAAGGCATTGACCCTGGCAGCAATCGACTCCAGGATGCCCTGCTTCCTCTCCCGGCTGGTCTTCCGGCTTTTTTTGCCATGGAGAAATTCATTATCCCTCTCCATTGCCGAAATGATCACTGAGACCTCCTGGGCATTAAAATTCAGGTTCCTCCTCTCTCTGGGGGTAGCGGGAGCAGCCATCACAGCACAAAAGTATCTTCCCTGGGGTGGGGGGAAGCGGAACTACTTTTGCGCCGGAATGGCGTTTCCGCCAGCGCTTTTAAGCGCCCAGCGGAACGCATTGCGCTGACGTTTCCCAGGAAGTGGTGCCGACGGAAGTTGTGAGCATGCGCACAAGGGGGGCGAGTGGAGCCGCACTCACTGCGCATGCTCCGTGGATGATGCGCTGAACGTAAGCCTCTGCGCTGGGCTCCGCCCATCATTTACATATGATCACACCCACTTCCACTTGCGTCGGGTTACGCCAGCGCATTATCGTTACTCTGGCGCAAGTTTACGCGCAACTGCTATGTGAATTACAGGACTTGCGCTGAAAGGGTCTTCAGAGTAACGTAAATGAGAAGCGTTACTCCAGAGGAAAGATACTCTCATCTACCTGAATCTGGCCCATAGTTTTTTTTTTCTCTTTAACCTACCAGCTGAGCAGATAAATTCTAACAGACCATGCAGATTCATGCAGAGCTGATGGACACATCTCACATTGTGGCTATTGTACTTTGAAAGCCAGCCTGCTGGCTATCAAATTACCCAAACAGCATCTGCATCTGATCTGATACAGCCACTTTTCAGCAAACAATTTTGCGCCAGGCTTCTTTGATTTTTACATTCAAGGGACATTGAGTGGGAAACTGCTAACAGGGCCACCCTCAGAGCAAATTTTGTCCAGTTTATTAGGAACTGACTGAAATGTGTGCAGTGTATAATCACCTTTAGTCTGCCAGATAGAGACTCCAATGACCAGGAACATCCTCAGTATTCCTGAAAGTCAGTAACACGACAATGCCTGGGCCATGTAATCTTTGCTTTGGCCCTGGGACAAATGAACTGCTGCCATTTTTATCCTGCCAAGAAAGATGCACTTTTTACACAAGAATTCTGATAAGAACTGATAATACTGCCATATGACTAGCTGATTATTGTGAAATATGTGTTTTTTTGTGATAAATTCACTTTAATATTATCTAAATGTTACCTATAAAAGCCTGCTGCAATTTCCCTTGTTATTCCAGTGATGGTAATTCCTCTCAGAGCCATCAGCACATGGAACACGCATCTGACAGTTTATTGATTGTTATCATTCATACTAATATCCATGAATATGTGGCGCTGCCCAAATGATACTTACAGGCCTGAAGATTATTTAAACCTTCAAAACATTATATATTTTCCTAAAGCAAAGATCCTAGAGAATAAAATAGTGTTAATTGCAATGTTTTCATATCAGATAAAAATGTAATTTAATTTTAATTCACACAACACTTTATTACCCAATATTTTATTAAAATATAAAAGATGTGGTTGTAAATCTATGATAAATATCTCAAACCTTAAAATTGTGTGTACCCCGTGATACAGAAACAAACCAAGTTTGTCTATAGGCAACAAAGCTTTCACCTGTCATCAGAATTCAGTTTACAGTGAATGATAGCCCTTACATTATTGCTTTCACTCCAATTTGTGCATCAATACCTAAGACCTCTTTCACACTGAGGCAGTTTTCAGGCATTTTAGCGCTAGAAATAGTGCCTGTAAAGCACCTGAAAACTGTGTCCCATTCATTGCAATGGGTGCTTTCACACCCGGGCGGTGCGCTTGCGGGAAGTTAGAAAAAGTTCTGCAAGCAGCATCTTTGGTGCGGTTTGGGAGCCATGTATACAGCGCTCCCAAAACGCCCCTGCCAATTGCAATGAATGAACAGTGCTTTGGAAGTGCCACAACACAGGATTTTTTAACCTCTTTTTTGAGGTTAAAAGCTGCTAGCAGCCGAAAAGTGGCGCAAAAGCTTTACCACAAACACATGGGTGGCCCTAGTGTGAAAGGGTTTTAATATGTGTGACACAATTGTTGTTTTTGTGTGAAGCAATTTTTGTACATTTTATGTAATACATTGTTTTTTAAAAAACATTTCAGTTACATTCTTGCATTCTCCTGCATGTTTTAGTAAAGCACAAAAGCTATGCTTCACCTTTGTAATATTTTGCAAACATATTCATACATTGCCATATCTTAATATTTCCTAATGGGTTCCATTTAAACAGAATGACTTTGTACTTTTTTTTAACAAATTCTGTTTTACTCTTGACCAAAATATTTATCATTTTAAATGGCTATACACATATTGGTGCTTATTTACAGGAACTCGTTCTCTTTTAAACCACAAGTGAGTGGGGCCCCCAAGTTGATATTGGTCTTTTTGCTACTTAGAACACTGCCAGAAAGACGCTAAAAACAATTTTTTTTTAAATAACGTGCTTGTTTTTTTTTAAAAAATCATCCTTTGTTGCATTTTAGTGCTGCTGATTTTTTGCAGCCTATTTCTGGACCATTCCTGTCTACATGTACAAAATACACTTTAGCAATGACTGCATGTCATTCCTCAGCACAAGTTTCCTGATGGTCTCAACAGTGAGCCATGCCTGTGTGATGTATGATGAAATGAGCAGTTATTTTCTCATCAGAAGCAAATCGAAAAGCAAGTGTGACAAGGCCACAAGAGACAGGGACAGAGAGTAGTCACCCCAAAGAAGGAAGCGCCAGAACATGGACTGTTATGGCAGGAACAACAAGTATTGTGTATAGATATCTAAAACTGCTGATTTAAAAATATTGAAAATACTTTTTAAACTGACCATGTTACAGTTTATATGAGATTTTAGTGATTGGGTTACATATACTTTATTGAAGGGGACCATGATAACCAACCTTTAAAAATGTTTAGCTATAATTGCCTCTTTTATTGTTTTATTTGTCTGATATTCACTAAATAGAAGTTCTCCTTTAAAGTCTTAGGGAGTATACACAAAAGAAACTATGTGGGTGAGACCCAACTCCATAAAGCAGCTAAAAGAAGAAATTTGGCTCTAGTTACTGCACTCCTTGAAGCTGGAATTAACATAAATCAGAGTGACTATGCAGGTCTGATGAGAACATTATCATTGAATGACTTAAGAAGCATATAATTATTGTTAAATATTACTCACTATATGAATTGTTATTCAGCATTATTTGTAACATAAGCCCCGTACACACGCTTGGTTTACTCAGCAAGAACCAGCAAGAAAACTGCTGGCAGAGCTTTCTTGCCGAGTATACTGTGCGTGTGTACGAGGCTTTCAGGTTTCTCGACAAGAAAACTGTCCAGAATCTCCATGAGAAAAATAGAGAACATGTTCTCTATTTTCTCATCGTGAGATTTTCTGCAAGTTTCCTGTCGAGAAACCCGAGAGTGTGTGGTGCGTGGTAGCTTCCTAGGCATAGGTAGGGTGCAGCAAGATGGCGGCAATGGCATAGAATGTGACAAGTGCATGCTCGTCGTACGCGATGACGTCACTGCGTTCTTGCCTTTCAAGAGAACTGCGGTTCTTTTGAAAGGAGAGTCTGTACACTCAGTTTTTCCTGATGAGATTCTTACCCGGGTGTACAGGGCTGTATTCATAGGCTCACCATACACAACCTGCGGGCTGAATAAAAATAAATAAATAGGTTCCTCTATTCATGCTATACAGTGCAGATCTCCTGCTATGGCTATTGTTTTTCACAGCAGGCACCAGTGGCTGTCAGAATACGCAAACAATGTTAAAATCTGTTTAAAGGGGTTGTAAAGGTAAAAAAAAATTCCCTAAATGGCTTCCTTTACCTTAGTGCAGTCCTCCTTCACTTACCTCATCCTTCAATTTTGCTTTTAAATGTCCTTAATTCTTCTGAGAAATCCTCACTTCCTGTTCTTCTATATGTAACTCCACACAGTAATGGGAGGCTTTCTCCCTGTTGTGGAGAAAGCCTCTTGAGGGGGAAGGGGGCGAGCAGGAGTGTCAGGACGACCACTAATGCACAGCTCCTTTCTCTATCTGCAAAGTAGAGAGTGTCCTGACCCTCCTGCTCGCCCCCTCAAGAGACTTTCTCCACACCAGGGAGAAAGCCTCCCATTACTATGTGTAGTTACAGACAGAAGAACAGGAAGTGAGGACATTTAAAAGCTAAATTGAAGGATGAGGTAAGTGAAGGAGGACTGCACTAAGGTAAAGGAAGCTATTTAGGGAAAAAATGTTTTACCTTTACAACCCCTTTAAGTGCTTGAACTGTTTAGCTGACATTTTTCCACCTGGCTGCTTTGATTTTTCAATCAAAGTATGCAGGGGAGGAGGGGGTTGAGTGGGCCACTAACAGTATTCATCAGGAACTTACTGAGATTTGCGTAGTGTTCAGCCAGCTACCGATCTGGAACTGATCATCACACAGATTTGTAACTGACCACTGAGACATAGGGGGAATCCGCTAAATAGTTTCAACCTTCGACAACAGAATATGGGGCAACTATGAGGTTTAATCATAGTTAAGGTTTAACTATGTTGGTAAATGTAAAGTTATGCACTTGGGGGCTAAGAATATGCATGCATCATACATACTAGGGGGAGTACAACTGGGGGAATTAATGGTGGAGAAAGATCTGGGTGTTCTGGTAGATCATAAGCTTATAGTGTTTATTTGTTTTTGTTTTTTTTAAATAACAAACATGCCATACTTCCACCATGTAGCTTGTTTTGCAAGCTGCAGTTTCCAAAGCGAGCAAAGTCCTTTCTTGTATTAAGAGATATATAGACTCCAGAGAGAGAGAGATAGTTTTGCCCCTGTACAAATCATTAACCACTTGCCCACCGCGCCATAGGCATTTTACTGCTACGGCGCGGCGGGGTTACCTCGGGACGACGTCCCTGGGACGTCGTCCTTCACTTTCGCGATTGCGCGTCCCCTGGGACGCGCTCACGAAAGTGTCTGTGCTCGCCGGGTCTAGAAGACCCGGCGCATCACGGATCACGGTAAATTGCCGCTGATCGCGGCCGTTTACCACGTGATCGCGCCGTCAAATGACGGCGCGATCACTTGTAAACAAACCGGCGTCATTTGATGACGCCGGTTCCTCCCTCTCCTCCCTCTCCGCTCTGTACAGTGTGCGAGGAGAGGGGGGGGGGAGCGGGGTGTCAGCAGCTGAGCTGTGGCTGGATCTGTGACAAATGCAGTCACAGATCCAGCCATCCCTCAAAACATCCCAGCTCTGCCATCCCCCCAGTACCCTGCAATCCCCAGTACCCTGCAATCCCCAGCACCCAACAATACTCAGAAATCCCCCAGTACCCAACAATACCCCAGTACTCAACAATACCCCAGTACTCAACAATACCCCAGTACTCAACAATACCCCAGTACTCCAGTACTCAACGATACCCCAATACTCGGCAATACCCCAATACTCGGCAATACCCCAGTACTCGGCAATACCCCAGTACTCGGCAATACCCCAATACTCGGCAATACCCCAATACTCGGCAATACCCCAATACTCCAGTACTCAACGATACCCCAGTACTCAACGATACCCCAGTACTCAACAATACCCCAATACTCGGCAATACCCCAATACTCGGCAATACCCCAATACTCGGCAATACCCCAATACTCCAGTACTCAACGATACCCCAGTACTCGACAATACCCCAGTACTCCAGTACTCAACTATACCCCAGTACTCGGCAATACCCCAGTACTCCAGTACTCAACGATACCCCAATACTCGGCGATACCCCAATACTCGGCAATACCCCAATACTCGGCAATACCCCAGTACTCGGCAATACCCCAGTACTCCGCAATACCCCAGTACTCGGCAATACCCCAATATCCTGCATGATACTTTGCAATACCCCAATACCCTGGGACGTCGTCCTTCACTTTCGCGATTGCGCGTCCCCTGGGACGCGCTCACGAAAGTGTCCGTGCTCGCCGGGTCTAGAAGACCCGGCGCATCACGGATCACGGTAAATTGCCGCTGATCGCGGCCGTTTACCACGTGATCGCGCCGTCAAATGACGGCGCGATCACTTGTAAACAAACCGGCGTCATTTGATGACGCCGGTTCCTCCCTCTCCTCCCTCTCCGCTCTGTACAGTGTGCGAGGAGAGGGGGGGGGGGAGCGGGGTGTCAGCAGCTGAGCTGTGGCTGGATCTGTGACAAATGCAGTCACAGATCCAGCCATCCCTCAAAACATCCCAGCTCTGCCATCCCCCCAGTACCCTGCAATCCCCAGTACCCTGCAATCCCCAGTACCCAACAATACTCAGAAATCCCCCAGTACCCAACAATACCCCAGTACTCAACAATACCCCAGTACTCAACAATACCCCAGTACTCAACAATACCCCAGTACTCCAGTACTCAACGATACCCCAATACTCGGCGATACCCCAATACTCGGCAATACCCCAATACTCGGCAATACCCCAGTACTCGGCAATACCCCAGTACTCGGCAATACCCCAATATCCTGCATGATACTTTGCAATACCCCAATACTCTGCAATACCGCCTATGGGGATTTTTAGGTAGCAAAGTTTGGCGCCATTCCATGAGCGTGCGCAATTTTGAAGGGTGACATGTTGGGTATCTATTTACTCGGCGTAACTTCATCTTTCACATTATGAAAAAAAATTGGGCTAACTTTACTGTTTTGTTTTAAGCACAAAACAGTTTTTTAAAAAACACGCGTTCAATACATTTCTGCGAAAATACCGTGCGAGATAAAAAGTTGTAACGGCCGCCATTGTATTCTCTAGGGTCTTTGCTAAAAAAGAATATATAATGTTTTGGGGTTCTATGTAATTTTCTAGCAAATAAATTATGATTTTTCCATGTAGGAGAGAAATGTCAGAATTGGTCTGGGTGTTCCAGAACGCCTGATGGCGTTCCCTGCATGTTGGGCCTCTGTATGTGGCCACGCTGTGTAAAAGTCCCACAAATGGGGTATCGCCATACTCGGGAGGAATAGCAGAATGTGTTTTGGGGTGTAACTTGTGGTATGCATATGCTGTGTGTGAGAAATAACCCGCTAATATGACAGAAACAAGATTTTTTTATTTTTTTTTACAGAATTTTCAGTCGTTTTTCTTTTATAGCGCAAAAAATAAAAAACCCAGAGGTGATCAAATACCACCAAAAGAAAGCTCTATTTGTGTGAAAAAAAGGACAAAAATTTCAAATGGGTAGAATGTTGTATGACTGAGTAATTGTCATTCAAACTGTGAGAGCACCGAAAGCTGAAAATTGGTCTGGTTAGGAAGGGTGTTTAAGTGCCCAGTGGTCAAGTGGTTAATAAGAATAAGGATAAATTAATAAAAGGATATCGGGGAACAGGAAAAAGTGCAGAGAAGGGCAACCAAACCGATAACAGGCATGGAGGATCTCAGCTATGAAGAAAGATTAGAGGAACTGAATGTATTCTCTCTTGAAAAGAGGGGATAAAGGGGGGATATGATCAACATGTATAAATAGGGGAAGTGTAGGGGAAAAGAGAAGGAAAAGAGGAATATTTATTTTTTCTTCTTTTTCTTTTTTTTTTTTGTTGTTGTTTGTATGCTTAATTATGAAATTGTTCTAGGGCTGCTAGGTGTGGCGCTGTAGTGACACCGGGGCCCAGCCAGGAGCCCTTGACCGCCTGAGGAATTTCCCCTGGGTCAAGGGGAATAGAGGAGACGTCGAATTGTACTCCGCCTCAACATAGAGGGAGCACCCTTGCACATTGAAGTGTAAGAGATGATGCTCCGAAATTTGACCTTAGGGTCAATATACCACCACCATGGGAAAGGGGGGGGGACTGGGAGTGGGGATGGGTAGAAGGGGTGGGGGGAGGAGAGGAAGGGTCCAGGGGTGGATGAGGGGGGGAGTGGGGATTAGGGTGAAGGGGTTCAGGGGAGAGGAGAAGGGAGGCGGGAGGGAAATGAGAAGAAAGAATATTGGATCGGGCAATCACCAGAACACAATAAGAAGACCAAATAGTGAGGGAACGAATATAAGAGCCCAGAAATACATACATGTCTAAGGTTAACTTAATTACCTATAACGTAAGGGGCCTTAACTCTCCGCGTAAAAGACACATGATCCTAAAAGAGATCGAGAGATACTCCGCTGAGGTAGTTTTCCTCCAGGAGACACACATAACTCTTGATTCAAGGGTGAGGATCAACTCTCGGGCAGTTCCATCATGGTCCTATGGAGACTCCCCGCAGAGAGGATCTAGAGGAGTCGCCATAGGGATAGGGAAAAATCTAAATTTTGTAGTAGAAGACAGGCTCGTGGACCCTGAAGGTCGATATATGTTTCTAAGAGGTCTCTTACAAGGTAAACGATACACGCTGTCCAAATAAACTCCCTCAGAAGTACTTAACAACGATCCTGAACAAACTTACGGAATTTAAACAAGGAAACGTGGTCCTAGCTGGGGATTTTAATTTCACCTTAGACATACAACTTGATAGAATATCGACAGTAAACATAGGGAACACTAAGCAACAACAAATAGTGAAAAAAAAACTTTTCTTGAGTCAGTTAATAGATCCCTGGAGGGCTATCAACCCAACTAAAAAGGATTACACATTTTATTCTACAGTACATAATATGTACTCGAGGCTAGATTATATAATGGTCGATCATGAAATATTAGAGTATGTAGTCAACGCCGCAATAGGGGTCGCGACAATTTCAGATCATGCCCCGGTTACGGTGAGCATACATTTCCCAGAAACTGAAGAGAGAAGGGGAACCTGGAGATTAAACGAGGAGTTATTAGAAGATATAAAAGTCTTCGATATAATAAGAATAGACATAGATGAATACTTTAAGCTTAATAACACCCCCGATGTAAGCACAGCAACTATCTGGGAAGCTCATAAGGCCAGTACCCGAGATAAATTAATCTCCATAGGAGCAAAAAAAAAAAAGGAAAGGGATTTAAATAGAAACAGGACAATTAACCACTTGCTTACTGGGCACATAAACCCCCTTCGTGCCCAGGCGAAATTTCAGCTTCCGGCACTGCGTCGCTTTAACTGACAATTGCGCGGTAGTGCGACGTGGCACCCAAACAAAATTGGCGTCCCTTTTTTCCCCACAAATAGAGCTTTCTTTTGGTGGTATTTGATCGCCCGTGCGGTTTTTATTTTTTGCGTTATAATGAAAAAAAGAGCGACAATTTAAAAATATATATATATTTTTTACTTGTTGCTATAATAAATATCCCATTTTTTTTTTTTTTATATATTTTTTTTTCTCGGTTAAGGCCGATACGTATTCTTCTACGTATTTTTGTAAAAAAAAAAAAAAATCACAATAAGTGACTGCTTTGCGCAAAAGTTATAGCACCTACAAAATAGGGGACATAATTATGATTTTTTTTTTTTATATTTTTTTTTTTACTAGTAATGGCGGCGATCTGCGATTTTTATTGGGACTGCGATATTGCGACGGACACATCGGACACTTTTGACACATTTTTGGCGCCATTCACATTTATACAGCGACCAGTGCTATAAAAATGCACTAATTACTGTATAAATGTGACTGGCATTGAAGGAGTTAACACTAGGGGGTGAGGAAGGGGTTAAATGTATTGCCTGGGTGTGTTCTAACTGTATGGGGGGAGGGGGGTGACTGGGGGAGGTGACAGATGCTGTCTCCCTATGTACAAGAGAAACAGCATCTGTCACCTCACTGACAGGACGTGAAGCTCTGTGTTTACACTCAGAGCTCCACGTCCCTGCTGTCTCACCGACGATCGCGTGTACCTGACGGACATCGCGGCCGCCGGGTACACGCATCGGATCCTCGGTGATGCGTCGGGACTGTTTTTCCCCGGAATTACAAGCAAATCACGTCCAAAGACGTGACCCCGGCGCCTCAGGTCCGCGCTGTTCACGTCTTTGGACGTGAAGCAGTATTGAAGTGGTTAAAGAGCTACAAGATCTAGAAACTAAACATAAAAACCAAAAAAATAACATAAAAGCTTACCAGGAAATGCTATTAAAGAGGATGCAATTAAGAGACCAAATGGAGATTGAAACTAGAAACACATTTAAAAATGTTATGAAAGAAAGGTATCTCTGGGGGAATAAACCAGGGAAGTACCTAGCCAGGATCTCGAAAGAAAAAAGAAACTTAAATTATATAGAAAAAATAAAAGATCAGACAGGACAGATGCGGTATAAGACGTCCGAGATCGCGGAAGCTTTTCGGACGTACTATACCTCATTATACTCAATCAGGAAAGGCGAGATGCAAGAGCAAAAGGCAAATAGAGAAGAAAAAATACGAGAATATCTACGCGAAGCCAATTTAGTAAAACTAACGCAGGATATAGCAGAAACCCTAGAAGAGCCAATTACCCAAGCAGAAATCACTCAAGCGATCCTAGGAACCCCAGGGGGGAAAAGCCCAGGCCCAGATGGACTGCCAATAAAATATTATAAAAAATGTAAAGATGTATTAATTCCAGAATTGTGTACTTACTTTAATAAACTAGGGGGTATAGAAGAAGTAAGGAAAGAATCCCTTCTGGCTAATATCGCTATCATAGCCAAACCAGGAAAAGATAAGACTCTCTGCTCTAATTACCGTCCAATAGCATTGCTAAATGCTGATATAAAAATCTTTGCAAAGATATTGGCAACAAGGATAAAACCGTATATGCCAGATCTGATAAGTCCAGATCAGACGGGATTTGTAAGAGGCAGAGAAGGGAGGGACAATAGTTTAAGAACGCTCTTATTACTACAAGATGATAAAAGGGATGGACCCCCAGCCGTACTCATGTCATTAGATGCTGAAAAAGCGTTTGACAGAGTCGACTGGGGGTTCATGATGGAGACTTTAAGAATTATAGGATTGGGCCCCAGATTTATGAATTGGGTAGGAAATCTATATAAGTCCCCTTCGGCAAAAGTAAAGGTGAATGGGAGGGAATCTCTGGTGATCGACATGATGAACGGAACTAGGCAGGGATGCCCACTCTCTCCCCTCCTATATGTATTAGCTTTGGAACCACTGCTGTGCATGATTAGGAATAATCCAGAGATAGGGGGGGTGAGAGCTGGAGAAGAGGAACAGAAGCTGGCAGCATATGCTGATGATGTCCTCCTGTACGTGACCAAGCCCAAAACATCAATCCCTAACATATTAGCGGAAATTGGAAGATACGGTAGACTCTCTAATTTTAAAATAAACCCTGTAAAAACGGTAATTATGAATATAGGAATTGAACAAAAGGAAGAGGCGGCACTACGTAGTGCATTCCCCTTTACGTGGGAACAAAAGTCATTTACTTACCTGGGAATAAAAATAACCCCCAAAGTGGCGGCCCTCTTTGAGGCAAATTACATCCCCTTACTTAACGAAATAAGACGAGATCTTAAAAACTTCTCCCACAAACAGATCTCCTGGATGGGGAGGATTAATTTATTTAAAATGACAGTCCTACCAAAGATTATATATAAATTTCAAATGCTCCCAATAAATGTCCCACAAAGTTTCTTCAAGGTAATAAAAAATATAATTTCAAACTTTATATGGCAAGATAAAAAACCTAGAATAAGCTATGCAACCCTAACCCGAGCAAAAAAAAGAGGGGGATTGGCTCTCCCAGATATAAAAAGATATTACCAAGCTGTAATTTTAGCGAGACTAGTTGAATGGACAAATAAAAATTCTCTAAAAAAATGGGCTCACATTGAAAATGAGATAAGTAAACAGCACTTAAACACAAATATATGGATTCCACCCAAATTTAGAATAATTAACCCAAACACACATAGTATAACAAAACAGGTTTATAAGGTATGGGATTTGGTACATAAGCGGGAAAAATGGGAATATAATTCCCCATTAATCCCATTAGTAAACACAAATTTATTTGCACCGGGAAATAGGACTAAACTAGGAAAAAAATTAGGTAGTAAAAGACTAGGGGATATAGTAGCACAAGGGAAAATAAAAAATAAGGATGAGATTCACGTAGTAGCAGGGACACAACAAATAACGGATTGGGAATACGTACAACCAAAGCACTTTGTAAATACACTCCCAGCACCAATAAGAGATAATATAGCACAAAACCCAATAGAAGAACTTTGCACCAGGGGAGAACCATTACAACATGGAATCGCGACGACTTACAAAATCCTTACAGAAATAGGGACAAAAGATACACTACAAAGCATAGATGCCTGGGAGAAAGAAAGCGGAGAAAGAATAGAAGAGACGCAAATGATCAGAGCGACATTCACCTATGCTAAAGATATAACAACAGTAGAAGCTAATTATAAATGCATGATGCGATGGCACTTGACACCAGCAAGACTAAATAAAATATCATCAGCTAACTCCCCCCTTTGCTGGAGGAACTGTAATCAATTAGGAACTGCTCTGCATATGGTGGGATTGCCCGAAAATTCGGGAATTTTGGATTGAGATCCTCAAAATGATTGAGGAAATCTCAGGAGAAAAGATCCCATTAGATTTTTTGACCTGTCTCTTTCATAGACAGGGTCTATTAAAAGGAAAAAAAAAATACGCCTCAACATTGGTCCCAGAGCTGTTAAATGCAGCAAAGGGACTGATCCCGAAATTCTGGCTCCACCCACATAAACCTCCTCTAAAAGAACTTATACACAGGGTTGACCATATCGCAGAGATGGAGTATTTAAGAAGGGTTGACCTGGGGGACGAGATGGGAGGAAGAGATGGAAAGATATGGGATCAGTGGAGAACCTATAAAACAACGGAAAAAGTTACTGCAATATTATTAGAAATAAATCAGTAAATGTTTTGACCCGATCCAATAGGGAAAAGAGGGAAGAAGTGGGGGGGGGGGGGTTAACAACAGGGGGGGGGGGGAATAAATAAATAAATACATAGAGACCTAGGGAGGTAGGTGCTGTGGGGAGAAATGGTTGTGCTAACTATTAAGAGCATGCGCAGTTATCTGTAATTATTTCTTTGTTCATATAATATATAATATATTGGGAAAAAAAAAAAAAATAAAGAAAATAAAGAAAAAAAAATGAAAAAAAAAAAAATGAGACAAAGTAACTACAATATATAGAATCACCCACAAATGATGCAAATCCGAGGTGGAAATATGAAGGGCGGAACAAAGATGAACCCCTCCAACACCTCAAAACCCTGGGTTAAGCCTGATGTGGGAAAAAAATAAAAATAAATAAAAAAAAAACATGTATAAATATATAAGTTGTCCACATAGTGAACTTGGTGTTGGGTTATTCACTTTAAGGTCATCACAGAGGACAAGGGGCACTCTTTACATCTAGAGGAAAAGAGATTTAAAGTGATCTTAGAGGGTCACTTTAAAACAATAAAAATAACAAACATGTTATACTTACCTCTTCTGTGCAGTTGGTTTTGCACAGAGCAGCCCAGATTCTCCTCTTCTTGGGTCCCTCTTTGCTGCTCCTAGTCCCTCCCTCCTTTGAGTGCCCCTCAGCCAGCAGCTTGTTACAAGTTGTCACCCAAGCTGAGTCAGAGCTCCATGTATCCATTCAGACAAGGAGCCCCGCACTGGTTCCACCCTCTCTCTTGATTGGCCAACTGACTGATTGACAGCCGCAAGAGTCAATAGCACTGCTACTCTGTCTCAGCCATTCAGGAGGAGTGTACTGGATGACTGAGGGGATCGTGGATATTGCTAGAGAGAGAAGGAGGTCAGGTAGGCAATTGGGGGGTGCTGGGGTGGCTGCTGAACACAGAAGTTTTTTTTATTTTAATGCATAGAATGCATTTAAACTCCTTTATTTTTCAAATATGGAAAGGTTTCTTCAGAGTAAGAGCTATGAAAATGTGCAATAGCGTCTAGAGCTCAAGAGCTGGTTCTGGCCAGCTCAGTAGATTGCTTTAAAAAAAAGGCCTGGATTCTTTCCTAAATGTGCATAATATAACTGGAGACTAACATTTATAGGAGAAGTTGATCCAGTGAATATTCGATTGCCTCTCAGGGGATCAGAAAGAATTATTTTTTCCCTGCTGGAGCAAATTGGTTCATCAACTGTGGGTATAGGTTTTTATGATTTAAAAAAATAACAATTTAAGGATTTTTTTTCCCTCCTTTTAATTGGTTGAACTAGATGGACTTGTGTCTTTTTTCAGCCAGAGTAACTGTGTAACTATGTAATATCAAACAGAATCTAATTGTTAAAGACACTTCCAAGAAATGGAAATGTGTAAAATCTACATAAAAACAGAATGCAATGATTTTCAAATCCTATAAACCCATATTTTATTCACAATAGAAAATAGAAAACATATCAAATGTTTAAACTGAGAAAATGTACCATTATTAAGAAAAAAAAAAAAAGATGATAATTTTGAAATATATTGATAATTAGGGTTGTCCCGATACCAGTATCGGTATCGGGACCGATACTGAGCATTTGCGGGAGTACTACGTGGCGCGGCGGGGAACACACAGCTATTCAAATGAAAGCTGTAATGTTCCCCGCACGCTGATTAACTAGGCGGTGGCGGCATCTGCATTTAGGTATGGGGAGGCATGGCTGCATATGTGGGGGGACATGGCTGCATATGTGGGGGACATGGCTGCATATATGGGGGACATGTCTGAATATGTGGGGGACATGGCTGCATATGTGGGGGACATGGCTGCATATGTGGGGGACATGGCTGCATCTGTGGGGGACATGGCTGCATATGTGGGGGACATGGCTGCATTTGTGGGGGCACATGGCTGCATTTGTGGGGGGACATTTAAAAAAAAGTATCGGTACTTGTACTCGGTCCTAAAAAAGTGGTATCGAGACAACCCTATTGATAATTACAAGGAAAAGCTGGAAGAGCATTTTACAACAAATTAGTGTAGCACCCTCCTAGCTAGGTTGCTGGGTAGGATTGAGTCAGTTTTTGGCTCCTCTGTTTTTTGGCTGTTCTGGTTTCTGCTGGTTGCAGGCTTGACTACTTACCCCTGCTTTCTAGTGAGTTCTAAAATTCTGTGGGTTAAAAGAGGCAAACTCAGGACTTGCATATTCATACAGCCTCAGCCAATCCCTAAAGAAAATATTGACCAGTAGCAGGCTGAGGTGTGTATAAATAGGCTGGGACCTGGAACAGAATGGTCCTTATCCTCTGGGTCACTTAGCTGAAGTCCCCAGGAGCCCAACTAGGTTCCAGATCAGGGAGAGCCAAGGCACCTACATCTAAAGTTGCTGAGTAGTATGGAGGAAGTCTACAGAGGATCAAAGTAGAGGCCAGAGAGAGAGAGAGAGAGAGAGAGAGAGAGAAATTTTAGTGGCTGTCGTTGTTTACCTCTTGCAGAGACTGTCCCATAATTTCTGGTTTAGGGCTGCTTCTATAACTGGAGTTTCGCGGAGCTGTGTGTACATATGCGCCTACTTCTAAGGGGGGTTTCCCCTGAAGAGTTTAATTACAGCCAAAGTGTGTCCTCTGTCATACCTGCACTTAATTTGGAGTATCTCAAGGCTCACTCTTTACCCCAACCATGTTAAACCAGCATTAATCCTCATGAAAGATATTCACTGCTTGGGAATTTCATTGCGAGACTGTGGAGCAGCTGTGTCCCTGGCTGCCGTGTACCCCATAAGTAACAGAACCTGGGACAAAACTACAAGACTGGTCTGGGTTAGGATTGGGGAATTGGGGCTAGTGGGACTGGGATTAGGGTTGGGGGTTGGGACTAGTGGGAGTGGGATTAGGGTTAGGATTGGGACTAGTGGGAGTGGGATTAGGGATAGGATTGGGACTAGTTTGACTGGGATTAGGATTAGGATTGGGCGATTGGGAGTAGTAAGACTGGGATTAAGGTTAGGCGATTGGGACTAGTGGGACTGGGATTAGGCTTAAGATTGGGGGATTGGGACTAGTGGGACTGGAATTAGGGTTAGGGTTGGGGGATTTGAAATAGTTTGAATGGGATTAGGGTTGGATGGTTGGGACTAGTGGGACTGGGATTAGGGTTTGGATTGGGACTGGGATTGGAGTTAGGATTGGGGGATTGGGACTAGTGGGACTGGTATTAGGGTTAGAATCGGGGGATTGGAAGTATTAAGACTGGGATTAGAGTTAGGCGATTGGGACTAGTGGGATTGGGATTAGGGTTAGGGTTGAGGTATTGGGACTAGTGGGACTGGGATTAGGGTTGGTTGGTTGGGACTAGTGGGACTGGGATTAGGGTTTGGATTGGGACTGGGATTGGAGTTAGGATTGGGGGATTGGGACTAGTGGGACCGGGATTAGGGTTAGAGGATTGGGACTAGTTTGACTGGGATTAGGGTTATGATTGGGCAAATGGAAGTAGTAAAACTGGGATTAGGGTTAGGCGATTGGGACTGGGGGGACTGGGATTAGAGTTAGGATTAGGGAATTGGGACTAGGATTAGGGTTAGGGTTGGGGGATTGGGTTTAGGGTTAGGTGATTGGGACTAGTGGGAATGGCATTAGAGTTAGGATTAGGGGATTGGGACTAGTGGGACTGGGATTAGAGTTAGGATTGAGACTGGGATTAGCGTTAGGATTGTGACTGGGATTAGGGTTAGGGGTTTGGGACTAGTGGGACTGGTTAGGGGATTGGAACTAGTGGGACTGGGATTAGGGTTAGGGGATTGGGACTAGTTTTACTGGGATTAGGATTGGGCGATTGTTAGTAGTTAGACTGGTATTAGGGTTAGGCGATTGGGACTAGTGGGACTGGGATTAGAGTTAGGATTAGGGGATTGGGACTAGTGGGACTGGGATTATGGTTGGGGGATTGGGACTAGTTTGACTGGGATTAGGGTTAGGATCGGGGGATTGAGAGTAGTAAGAATGGGATTAGGGTTAGGGTTAGGTGGGACTAGTGGGACTGGGATTAGGGTTAGGATTGGGGGATTGGGACTAGGGGGACTGGGATTAGGGTTAGGATTGGGGGATTGGGACTAGTGGGACTGGGATTAGGGTTATGGTTGGGAGATTGGGACTAACTAGTGTTCACTTCACTCTGGAATATGCTGTTCAGAAATGGCAAGGCATATTGGGTGCTCTGGGGTTACAAATCGGACTTGTTACTATACTTACCTCTGGTCTAGGTGCTTTAGTCAACCTACCACTAATGCCCCAATACTACCCTCTGGAATATTTTGCGTTCTTTGAACATATGCTACATATATATATATATATATATATATATATATATATATATATTGTGTTTTTGGATTTTTCATAGGATGGACAGCCTTACATGAGGCTTCCTGCAAGGGCTTCTCCGAAATCGTCTTGGCTTTGCTGGAAATGGGTGCTAATGTCAACAGTAGAGGAGCTGATGGGATCCTGCCCATACATGATGCAGTCTATGGAAATCATTTAAAGGTTATTTTCTCTAGGTTAACAATATTACAACGTTTTAATGAATACATGAAAATATTATTTATTTTGTACCCATGCTTTTCCTCATACAGCCCCCGATTTTTTTTTTTCATTTATAAAAAAGTGAGGTGTACAGACAACTTTGGAGTGTTGCATAGGCTCCATGTTAAACAAAGCATAACATTACAAAAATAATCCATAGTAAACAGACTTCAGCATGCCTTACTGTTTGGTAAGTAACACATTTCTATATCTAGGTCAAGGTGATTAAAATATAATCAAGAACTCTAGTCAGATGTCAATTATTTTAACCAATTCAGCCCTGGAAGGATTTACCCCCTCCCTGACCATTTTTTGCGATTCAGCACTGCATCGCTTTAGCTGACAATTGCGCGGTCGTTTGATGTAACAACAAGGTTGATCTTTATTGGGAAAAGCACAAATATGGTATGACACAATCAAGTCCTAACAAAATGTCACCACTCACAAGCAAACAAAAAACAGAGAAAAAACAAAACAGTAAATACAGAATAGCACACCCACAAGGGGCATAGTTATGGGGAAAACCATCACCTAAGCAAGGAAGGGAAAGGGAGGAGGGGAAGGGGAAGAGAGGGAGGGAGAAGTGGGGAAGGGGGAGGGGGGGTGGCTCACCTATTCCTCTCTACACTCAAGGACAGGGTACATAAGTAGGATCTGTCCATGGCCTCCAGATCTTTTCATATTTCAATGGACATCCTCTACATATATAAGACAGCTTTTAAAGTGGCAGAACTGCATTAACTGAGTCCTCCCATAAGCGTTCTGTGGGGGGCAAAGGAGAGGTCCACCTCTAGAGGATCTCCTTCTTTGCATAAAAGAGCAGCAGCGAGATCAGTGTCTTAGTATATCTAGGCCTCTGCTCATCATCCTGCACGCCCAACAGGGTCAAAAGGAATATCCAGTTGAAGGCGGACATTAATAGGCTCTCCCACCGCAGTCCAGTAGGCCGACAGTCTGGGACTGGTCCAAAACATGTGGAAAAAGGTGCTATCAGGCGAATGACACTGTGGGCAGTCCGGTGACCGAGACGGGTAAATTCTGTGCAGCCTCCAAAGGTGTGTAATACACCCTATGTAAAAATTTTGCTTGGATCGTTCGATGTTGTACCCAAACAAACGTCCTTTTTTGTCCCACAAATAGAGCTTTGATCACCTCTGCGGTTTCTATTTTTTGCGCTATAAACAAATAGGAGCGACAATTTTGAAAAAAAAAAGCAATATTTTTTACTTTTTGCTATAATAAATATCATATATATATATTCTTCCATAGTTTAGGCCGATATGTATTATTCTGCATATTTTTGGTAATCACAATACGAGTATATAGATTGGTTTGCGCAAAAGTTATAGCGTCTACAAAACAGGGGATAGATTTATGGCATTTTTTTCATTATTATTTTTTTGCTAGTAATGAGAGTGATCTGTGTTTTTTATCATGACTGCGACATTGCGGCGGTCAGATCGGACACTTTTGACACTATTTTGGGACCGTTGACATTTATACTGCGATCAGAGCTAAAAATTGCCACTTATTACTGTATAAATGTCACTGGCAGGGAAGGGGGTTAAACACAAGGTGGCGATCAAGGGGTTAAGTGTGTTCCCTGGATGTGTTCTAACTGTAGGGGGGATATTCCATAGATATATATTTAATCGCATACAGCTAAAAAGGCATCTCATTTAAAGTCCCAAAACATCCCCCCTTTTTATCCATTTACAGGGATGGAGGCCTGTGGTAGTTCCTATCATATGCCTCATCTAAAGTCCCACCCTTTCCCCCTCCTTTTTTGACACGATCCAGGGATGGAGATGTGTTTCAGGAGTGGAATAAAGTGCCTCCACAGATCTACCACCGGCAGTTAATTTTGCACTGTCATTTTTGACTAGCTGACCCAGTTTGATGTGGTCTGCTTTTAGTTTGGTGGTATTTTGGTTTGGTAGGCGTGTTTGGTTCCTCTCCTGCATTTTTTTTCTATTTTTCCCGTGCTCTATTTTGCCAGACAAACTATAGGTAGGGGCGGGCTTAGGAGATCACCTGCCCCCTATCTATTGATTAGCACACCTGTGCTCCTGTGTAGGAGACTTTAAAATTCACAGTTAGGGTCCTTTCACACTAGCGGACCGTTCGTCCGCTCATTACAAGTCCGTTTACGGACTTGTAATGGGCCCCTATGGGAGCGGATCTGTTAGTGGATGATGCATCCGCTAACGTCCGCCAGATCCGCATCCGTTTTTGCAGACAGAAGAATGTCCTATTTTTCTTCCGTCCGGCCAAACGGATCGGATGCAAACGGACAGACGGTCAGT
This sequence comes from Rana kukunoris, assembly GCA_029574335.1. Taxonomy (NCBI): domain Eukaryota; kingdom Metazoa; phylum Chordata; class Amphibia; order Anura; family Ranidae; genus Rana; species Rana kukunoris. Next base: position 104,027,679 of record CM056049.1, read on the forward strand.
TTCCATCCGACTCCCCATAGGGGAGAGCGGAGGAGAGACAGGGCGGTCCCTGCACAGTGTGCAGGGACCGCCCAGTCCGCCGACAGCTGAGCGGAGACCCCCCGCTGAGCTGACGGACACACGGAGCGGACCGAAAAACGGACCGCTCCGTGTGTAAGGAGCCTTAGGACTGCAGCACACGGAGTGCCTTGACGCTGGCGCTGCAGCTTACTACAGGTATTTGCAAATACATGCAACTAAACCTCTGTTTTTAAATGCATACAGCTAGACAGATTAATTTGGTTTAGTGCTTTTTTGGTTGGTAATTTTGAGCCTGGCTACTATGGAAAATTTTTCTTATATTCCATAGATATATATTTAATCGCAACCAGCTAAAAACGCATCTCATTTAAAGTCCCAATACCTCCCCCTTTTTAACTGTAGGGGGGATGGGCTCACTACTACATGACAGAGATCACTGCTCCCGGTGACAGGGAACAGTAGCTCCCTGTCACGTTGCTAGGCAGAACAGGGAAATGCCTTGTTTACATAGGCCTCTCCCCGTTCTGCCTCTCCTCACTGCAATCGCAGGCCGCCAGCGAACATTAAATTTGCGGGACCTGCGGGCATGCTCCGACAGCAGGCACATGTGCGCCAGCTATACAGGAGTTTCAAAGGGACGTACGGGTATGCCCTTTTGCCTGCCCGTGCCATTCTGCCAACGTAAAACCATGTGTGGCGGACAGGCATGTTCAGTCAGTTCCTATATCGTGCTCTGTGGATGTAGATGCCAATTCTCGTCAGCGGTCCCAAATTTTGTGATATTTCGCTGGGCAATTTCTATACATGTATATAATCTTTTTATATGGTAGGAATTGGTTGATGATCACCATTCATTCCTGGAGAGTCGGTACTTCAGCCTGGAGCCATTTTTGGGCTATTAGAAGTCTAGCTGCATGTAGTGTGTCCTGCATGAACATATGGTGATGTTTATTTTATTCTTGTTTGGGAAGTATCCCCAGTAAGCATTGCATAAAATAAATTGGTTCCTTTAACCACTTAAGACCCGGACCAAAATGCAGGTAAAGGACCTTGCCCCTTTTTGCGATTCGGCACTGCGTCGTTTTAACTGACAATTGCGCGGTCGTGCGACGTGGCTCCCAAACAAAATTGGTGTCCTTTTTTCCCCACAAATAGAGCTTTCTTTTGGTGGTATTTGATCACCTCTGCGGTTTTTATTTTTTGCGCTATAAACAAAAATAGAGCGACAATTTAAAAAAAAATGCAATATTTTTTACTTTTTGCTATAATAAATATCCCCCAAAAATATATAAAAAAAACATTTAGAAGGGAAATTGAAGGAAAAGGTAAGTGAACCAACAATGCACTAGCTTAAAGGAACCGATTTAGAAAATAAACAAACCTTTACAAGCCCTTTAAGGCAAAGTGTTAATGGAGAGTCCATTTCATCATGTATGAATTTAATCACTTGTTCCCAGTAGCTCTGGATGGCCATGCAAGACCAGATTAGGTGGTAAAATTATATTTGCTACATTTAGGGCAGGAGGGGTCCCATTGAGGTTTGTATCTGGTTAGGTGAGCCGGGGTCAGGTAAGATCTGTGCAGTATGTATAATTGCATACCTTGATTTATTTTTAGAGCTTGTAATGATGGCATCAGTTTGAGATCTATTTCAAGTGGGCTTTGCATTCCTATAGATTTTTTTTGGAGTGCAAAACCGCTCAAAGTAAACCAAAACCCATTAATACATGCCCTTAAACCTTTCGCCACCACCATTGTAAGACTTAAATTTGCAGCAGAAGGGGTATTTATATACATTGTAATAATCACACAATGTTTTTTTTTTTTTTTTTTACAAAAGGCAACTCCACTTTGCACTACAAAAGTGCAAAGTTCTATGTGGTAGCAATAAAATTAAGTAAAAGTAAAGTTTGAACTTTAAAATAGAAAAGACCACACCCCCATGTACATGCACATATGTATATAGGTAAACATGTGTCAGGTGTGGCAACATGAAAACAGTGAATGACACATGCACTTGCTTTTGGTGGAAGACCTATTTTAAAGAACTAATTACCCCACAACCATTTTATTATGACCCTGCATATATAAACATTGAGGGCCAGATTCTTAAAGACTTATGCCGGCATATCTCCACGTACGCCATCGTAAGTCCGAATCTGCGCCGTCGTATATGCGCGCCTGATTCTCAGAATTAGTTACGCATAAATTCGGCCAAGATACGAGCGGCGTAAGTCTCCGACGCCGTCGTATCTTGGGTGCATATTTATGCTGGCCGCTTGGTGGCACTTCCGTTGATTTCCGTGTTGAATATGCAAATGAGCTAGATACGCCGATTCTCGAACGTACATGCTCCCGTCGCAATTAGTTACGCCGTTTACGTAAGACATATGCCGGCGTAAATATAAAGCTGCTCTCTAGGTGGCGCAGCCCATGCAAGGTATGGACGTCGGAACAAGCGTATCTTTTTACGTTGTTTGCTTAAGTCGTACGCGAATAGGGCTGTGCGTAAGTTACGTTCACTTCGTCAGTGTGCGACGTATCTTAGGCATTCTATCCGACACATGCGCACTGGGATACGTCCACGGACGGCGCATGCACCGTTCGTTAAAAGTGTCAATTATGTGGGGTCACGATTATTTTGCATAAAACACGCCCACCTCTTCCCCATTTGAATTGGGCGTGCTTACGCCGGCACACTTACGCTATGCCGCCCTAACTTAGGACGCAAGTGCTTTGAGAATACTGCACTTGCGTTCTAAGTTGCGGCGGCGTAGCGCAAATACGATACGCTACGCGCGCTCATAGTTACTCCGCTCTACGTGAATCTAGGCCTGAAAGTTTACCGCTTCTTGCAGCCATCAAGGAGCCCTGTCTTGTTGCATAATACATTGTTTAACACACTGGACAAATATTGTAGCAGATTAGGTTCCTAGGACCCCATTCACATAATTGTAGTCATAATTGAGGTGATTCTGCCCAGAATCCAAATTTTATGGAGAATGCACAATGCGCTTTTGGATGCATTTATTCTTTAATAGCACCGCATATGAGTTTCAATTCAGCTGTAACCATCGTGGGACGCGTTTGCATGGCGGTCACGGCAAAACACACTATGCTTGTTTCGCAAAAAGAAGCATGAGCAGGCTATAAACACATAGCACAGCCCAAGTAAATTGGCTGCCCTATGTGCTACACACAAAATCGCTGAACCAAAACAGCGATTGGGATTGCTTATTCCTGCTATGCAAAAGTATAAATGCAGCCTGAGGGAAATGTTGGTTATGTCACAATACCAGATTTCTCCAACAGGTGGCACTAAATGTGAGATCTGTTTTTAACCCTGGAGAAATTTTGGAGTTTCAAGAAAAATGGGGTAGGGGAATCCATGTTATTACATTAACCAGTATTTAGTTAATAATAATGTTCATTTTTTGCAAACTAAATCTTAATATTTTTGTTAATTACCTTAGACAGCTGAGCTCCTGTTGGACTTTGGTGCTGATCCGTATGCAAGAGACGATAACCATGAAAATGCTTTTGACAAATGCTGTGATGATAAGATGACAGAATTCCTAAAATCACATTTGCAGAATGTAAAAATCAAAAATACAAACTGTATTGCTGGTAAGAAGCACATTTATTTTGTGATTTTTTTCACTTTATGTATAAAAAGTTTAATCTCATCACACATGATTGTACTTTGTTAGGTTCCATTCTGTTACTCAAATGGTGTATAAATGTATGAACATCACCAGGACTACTGAGGCCGCGTACACACGACCGAGAAACTCGTCGGGCTAAACTCATCGTTCCGCCCATCGAGGTTCCCGTTCAGCTGTCGAAAAGCTCATCGAGCCAAATTTCCCCATAGAACAACGAGGAAATAGAGAGCATGCTCTCTTTTTGGCTCGACGAGCTTCCCGACGGGTTGCTCGGCGAAAAGTGTACACCCGACCGGTTTTCTCGGCAGAATACGTCTCCCATCGAGGTTCTCGCTGGATTCTGCCGAGAAACTCGGTCGTGTGTACGGGGCCTTAGTCAGGTAGGCAGTAGGCAGTAATTTTCATAAGATGCAGCAAGTTATAAAAACCTATCTGACAGCGTAAATGTAATAAATAAATAAACTGTATTGCAAAAAATATACTCGGCCAAATCTACATGCGCTATTTAAAAGGGATATTTAATCTGCTTATTTTCCTCCTTTTCCCTTCATTAATGAGTAAAACATTTTTTTTGTTAAATAAAACATTTTTGTTCTATTACATACCTTTTAGACCCAGATGCAGGCAGATCATTTATTTAGGGTCCGACTGAGTGTTGTACATAGCTTTCTAAAAGAGGAGAAAGGAAAACAATAAAAAATGTAACTTGAAAAGTTAAAGCTAAACTCCAACTTTCTTTTCACTTGAACTGAATGGAATGATCAATCGCAGCATAGATCATACTTCTGTACCATGTTTCCCTGCTGTCTGCAGTGCAGATGCCCTGATAGACTGCATTTAGTTGTGGCTTTGTACCATGTGATGCTCTGTATAGTCTGGCGGTAGACTGAATGCCTTCCATAGCCACTTCCTGCTGCATCTCTAGCCTTAGTCTCCTTTCACACTTATACGACTTGTCCCACGATTTTGGACTGCAAAATCGTATGACAAGTCAATCTCCATTATTTTCAATGACTACCATTCATACTGGCACGACTTTAAGTAGTGCCGACTTCAAAGTAGTCCTTGCACTACTTTGGTCCGATTTTGATGTGACTTACACAGGTATTCATTGAAATCGCGGCCGCAAATCGCGGTAAAATCGCGCGACTTTGAAGTCGTACAAGTGTGAAAGGGACCTTGGTCCCCTTTCACACTTATACGACTTGTCTCACGATTTTGTACTGCAAAATCGTATGACAAGTCATTCTCCATGATTTTCAATGAACACCATTCACACTGGCACAACTTTAAGTAGTGCCGACTTCAAAGTAGTCCCTGCACTACTTTGGTCCAACTTCCATGCGAGTTGATGTCCAACATGTGACCTTAACCCATGTGACAGTGATGTCACATCACATCACTGTCACATGGGTTAAGGTCACATGGTGGCATAACCACGCCCACGCCCTATGCCAATATAAGTCCTTGCCCGCCGCTCACAAGGCATTTCAGCGCCGGACCTCGCCGTGTCAACATCGAATGGAAGAAGAAGCCCGCGAGTGTCACCCCGCGGCGGAAGACAGCGACGAGAAGACCTGGCTCCAGGAGGAGCCAGGCAGAAGCCGGCGACGAAATCCGGAGTGGGATGTACGACCCTCGCTCCGGTAGAAGACGTCGGAAGCCCGCTGCCCTCATCAAACAAGCACGGAGCTTCGTGGTGAAGGGGGCAGCGGCAGAAGAGAGCGACGAGAAGCCCGCCACGTCCAAGTCCTGGATGGGATGTGCGACCCCCGTCCAGGCAGAAAAATTCGAAGGGGGCGGCAAAGAAGAAGGCCTGGCCCCCGCGGCGGAAGACAACGACGAGAAGCCCGGAGAGTGGCGCCCTCCGGCGGAAGACGGCAAAAGAAGCCCTGGCCCCGGGAGGAGCCAGGGCAGAAGCCGGCGAAGAAATCCGGGGTGGGATGTACGACCCTCGCCCCGGTAGAAGACGACAGAAGCCCGCTGCCCTCATCAAACAAGCACGGAGCTTTGTGGTGAAGGGGGCAGCGGCAGAAAACAGCGACGAGAAGCCCGCCACGTCCAAGTCCTGGATGGGATGTGCGACCCCCGTCCAGGCAGAAAAAATCGAAGGGGGCGGCGGCGGAACAAGGCCTGGGCCCCGCGGCGGAAGACAGCCACGAGAAGCCCGGAGAGTGGCGCCCTCCGGCGAAAGACGGCGAAAGAAGCCCTGGCCTCGGGAGGAGCCAGGCAGAAGCGGAGGAGCCCGAGGTGGGGCGACACCCCCGTTGTTCTCCGCCGTTTTTCGGCTGGCCCCCCCCCGGATGTGAAAGAGCTTACTTTTGGGGTGGGGGCCCAGTTGAGCATGGCGGAGAGCATGGGTGGGTGTTTCCCCCCCCCGGCAGCAAACGGCTAGAAGACCGAGGAGTGGCGACGCCCCCTTTGTTCTCCGCCATTTCCGCCGGCCCCCCCCGGATGTAAAAGAGCTTGATTTGGGGTAGGGGGCCTGGCCGAACATGGCGGAGAGCATCGGTGGGTGTCTCTCTCCCCGGCGGAAGGCGGCGGCGAAGACCGGTGCGGGGCTGGAGCCCCCCCGGCGGAAAACGTCTGGAAGACCGAGGGGCTCCGCCCCCGTTGTTCTCTGCTTTTTTCGGCCGGCCCCCCCGGATCTGAAAGAGCTTATTTTGGGGTGGGGGCCTGGCTGGACATGGCGGAGAGCATCGGTGGGTGTCCCCCCCCGGCAGAAAACGGCGAAGCCCGGGGCCCAATGGGCTGGTGGTGGGGGGTCCCGGCAGAAGACCCCCGGAGCTGACTAATAAATTATTTTTTTCTGTGTGATTTTTTTGTGTTTACACTTTTCCACCCGGTGAATGGGTAGGGGTACGATGTACCCCATACTCATTCACATAGGGTGGGGGGCCAGAATCTGGGGGCCCCCTTAATATAGGGGGCTCTCAGATTCTGATAAGCCCCCCGCCCGCATACCCCGACAACCAACGGCCAGGGTTGTCGGGAAGAGGCTCTTGTCCCTATCGACATGGGGACAAGAGTGCTTTGGGGTGGGGGGGCAGTGCCCCCCTCCCCCACAGCACACACTCCCCCATGTCGAGGGCATGTGGTCTGGTACGGCTCAGGAGGGGGGGGGGCGCTCGCTCGTCCCCACCCCCATTCCTGTCCGGCCAGACTGCGTGCCTGGGAGAAGGGTTTGGTCTGGATCTGAGGGGGAACCCCACGCCATTTTTGGCGTGGGTTTAACCCCTTATGTTCCAGATCAAATCTAAGAGCCTGTTGTGCACCTGAAGGGGGACCCCCACGCCGTTTTTTTTTATAATTTGGGGTGGAGTTCCCCTTTATCCCGGTCCTGTCAGGGGGGGGAATGCCTGCTCGTCTGTCCCTACAATGTATGAACAGCGATCTGTCATTTCCCCTACACAGTCCCACCCCCTTTACAGTTAGAACACACCCAGGTAACATATTCAACCCCTTCCGCGCCCCTAGTGTTAACCCCTTCCCTGCCAGTGTCATTTTTATAGTAAGCAATGCATTTCTATACCATTGCTCGCTAGAAAAATGCCAAATCTCACAAAAATGTGTCCGCCACAATGTCGCAGTAGCCAGAAAAAACAATGATAGCCACCATTACTAGTAAAACAAAAAATTATTCCAAAAAAAACCCATAAGACCAACCCCTACTTAGAACTTTTGCCCAAACCAATCAAACGCTTATTGTGATTTTTTGCAAACAAAAATATGTCGAAGAATACTTATCGGCCTAAACTGAGGGCAAACATTTTTTGAATATATTTTGGGGGAGATTTATTATAGCAAACAGTAAAAAAGATGTTTTTTTATTTACCAAATTGTCGCTATATTTTTGGGTCAAGCAAAAATAAGAAAAAATGCAGAGGTGATCAAATACCACCAAAAAAAAAAAAAAAAACATCTTTTTTGGGGGGGGGGGGGGGGATGAGGGCGCCAAATTTGTTTGGGGGCCACGTCGCACAACCACGCAATTGTCAGTCAAAATGACGCAGTGTTGAAATGCAAAAACTGGCCCCGTCAGTGACCAGTAATATGCTCTGGGGCTCAAGTGGTTACAAATTAAGAATACACTAAAGTTAGCCCAATTTATGGCCATAATGTGAAAGATGATGTTACACCGAGTAAATAGATACCCAACATGTTACACTTTAATATTGCACACACTCATGGAATGGGGCCAAACTTCAGTACTTGAAAATACCCATAGGCAACGCTTTTTTATGTGTTTCAGGTTACCAGTTTAGATTTTCAGAGGAGGTCTAGTGCTAAAAGTATTGCTCTCGCTCTAACGTACGCTATGATACCTCACATGTGGGGTTTGAACGGGGGTTCAATATGTGGGCGGGGCTTACACATTTAAGGCCCGCCCACATATGGAAACATTCTTCAAACCACACATGTGAGGTATCATAGCGTGCGTAACAGCAAGAGGAATATTTTTAGCACTAGACCTCATCTGTAAATCTAAACTGGTAACCGGAAACAATAAAAATGCTGCTTGTTCGCTTCTGACTGCGAGCTACTAGGGACAGGGGCGTTTAAATTATTACTATTTAGGTTTGTTACGTAAAAATTCTATAAGACCTCCCGTTCAGCTTGTAAAGCATCACTTCAGGGGGACCAAAAAAAAATTAAACACCTCTAATGGTTTCATCCGCCATTGCAGATTTGATTCTGGTACTGCATTTCGAGTGAACTGGGCATGCTCGAACACTTAGAAAAAGAAGCTTGAAGTTTCAGCCTGAAAATGACATGCATCTTTCTGAGCATGCTCAGAAAGCTGTTTTTTTGGCTTAGTAATTTAAGGACACAGGTGTAAGCAGTTACAAGTGCACACAAACTAGAGGCTGACATTTCTTCATGTGTTTCCAATTGGTTCATTAGCACACATGTTATAAAAAGCGTGGATACTGCACGTGTCAGCTGCTGGCTGGAAGTAATGGCGGAGTGAAACAGAGATGTTTTGGAGCAAGTTTTGTATTTTTTGATGTTTTCTCTGCTACATAATTTTGCTAAATGTTTCTCAAGATGTTAATGACTAATGTTTTAATCCTGTGGGTCTATCCTGTTATTTCAAAAGCATGATTTATTTTCCAATGACTGTGAAATAAACGTTGGTCTTTTTTGTTTTTAGGTGTTTTTATATATTTTTGGTGTGTTTATTTGTTTTGCTTTCCTTGTTTTGTGGACCAATAAAATTACTTTCAAATTTTGAAGTTTGTTTTGTGATATTTTTTTCATGCTATGGATTTCAACCGCTGCAGCTGAACTAGTTTGGGCCTAAACCATCAAGTGTGATTTGTCTCTAAGCTCTTTCCTGGTGTGTATGCATGAAATGTTTAGTCACCAGAAAAGGAAGGACAAAGCGGTAAGTAATGTTTCCTAGAACTGATGTCCAGACTGACTTTTTAAAGCACATGTGCAAGATGTAGGAAAAGCTGCAAACATGGCCTGTTGGAGGGGGGGGGGGGGGGTGGTGTATTGGTGGACAGGCTTGAAGTGCTGATTTACAGCGCTGTGCTTGAAACTAGCACAAGACAATCCTATTCTAATTGTGGGTTGTTTGAGGGAAGCCAATTGAGTGTTAGAACCCCTGCTAGTGTTTTTAGGTTGGGCTTTGTGTCCCTTTTCCTAAAATTGGCTTCACTTCCTGTCACACAGCTGAACAGGAAGTGAGGTTAAAACCCTACCAATGGTCTTTTCTTCGGGACACAGGTCAATCTAACTAGTGTCACCATTAAGCAAATTGCACTGCAGTGTACACCCCAAATGATTAGTTATTTTGGGGTTTAGTAAAGGCAAAGCCGCTCTGCAGTAGAAGCGTAGGCAATGAAAATCAGAAGGGAAGCACTGATGGTTTTTACTTCCAATCCCGCCAAGTTTTGAGTTTTCTTCCTTGTTTGTCCACTTGTAGTGCAAAGTGGATTTGCCTTTAGTAAATGGACCCCAAAGTCCAAGATTCCTACTAATTTGGGGTGTACACAGCAAAATGCAATTTCCAAAATGGGAAACTATTTATATTGATCTGTGTCCCCAACAAAACATTACTCAGGTGTTTCCCTCACTTCCTGTTTGGCTGTGTGGCAGGAAGTGAATGAATTAAGTAGAAAGTGACAACATTTGTGAGGTGTCTTTACCCTATCAGGGGTGCAGGCATCCCCAAAACAAACAAGAAAATAGTTGATTTAACATTGGGTGGTGTTTGTGGGGGTCCCTAACACACATTCATACATATTAGCAACGCTGGATCCTGGCCTATTGGCATGGTTATATTTTCTTAAGCCTCTCAATAAAATGATCTGAAATTTGGGGTTAAACTGGAACTATAATCATCACTTTTATTTTTTGGATTTCTTTCATTTTGGATAGAGTTGGGGGGGGGGGGTTAGAAGCTCTGTCAGTTTATTTTGTATTATCCCTGTCCGTTTAGGGAGATTGGCCTTCACTTCCTGCCCCATAGCCAAACAGGAAGTGATCGAAAAACTAGGCAAATTAAGGGCCCCCCCAGGTCCCCCCCCACAGAACTTGTGTGTGTCCCCTGAAAATTCCTGGGTGGGTCATAAAAATACAGGGTGTGGCCTTGACAGGAAGGGTGGGTCATTTTTCTATTAGGGGGTGCCAAAATTTGGTCAGGCCTAGGGAAGCACAAAACCTAAATATCCTACTGCATATTAGGGCTTATTTAGACAGGATCCAATTTACAGCATGTTTTTAGATTGTGGGAGGAAACCCGCACAGGGAGAACATGCAAACTCCAGGCAGATAGTGTCACGGGCGGGATTCGAACCAGCAACCCTTTTGCTGCTAGGTGAACATGCTACACACTACACTACTGTGCTGAACGAACATGATCGCAGCTGAAAGCATGAGATGTTTTTTTTTTTACCAATTCCATGCTTTCCACCCTGGAGGACAGATGTGGGGTCTAATTGACCCCGCCTTTCTCTATAAAGAGGACCTGTCACACACTAGTCCTATTACAAGGGATGTTTACATTCCTTGTAATATGAAGAAAAGTGAAAAATAATACAAAAAAAGGGACAAACAAGTGCAAAAATTAAAATATTAAGTTAAAAAATAAAATAAAAAAGGAATTTAAATGCTCCTGTCCCTAGTAGCTCGCACTCAGAAGCGAACACGCATGCAAGTCCCACCCACATATGTAAACATCCTTCAAACCCCACATGTGAGGTATCATAGCGTGCGTTAGAGTGAGAGCAATAATTTTAGCACTAGACCTCCTCTGTAACTCAAAAGTGGTAACCTGAGAAAAAAAGTCAAGCGTTGCCTATGGAGATTTTTAATAACGAATTTTAGCGCCATTCCATGAGTGTGCGCAATATGAAAGCGTGACTAGTTAGGTATCTATTTACTCGGTGTAACATCATCTTTTACCTTATCCCTAAAAATTGGGCTAGCTTTACTGCTTTCTTATTTTGTCATTCATGAAACAGGTTTTTTTTTTGAAAGCCGCAAATTGAGGAGCGGGGGGGCCCTTTACAAAAATTTAGACAGAAATAAGAAATAAAGAAAAATATATATAAAAAAGGGGGGTAGCCATCTGGGGCCCTGGGGACCTCTGTGCTCTTTATAAAATAAAAAGAAAAAAGAGATAAAATATATATATATATTTTTTTAAAATATAACATTTATCGCAAAAAATTAAAAAACAAGGGGATTGCCTTCCAGGGCCCTGGGGACCTCTGGGCCCTTTCATAAAAAAAAAAGACAAATATATAAAAAAAAAATATTTATTTTTTTAAATATATATATTTTTTGATAAAAAAAAGGGCATGCCATCTGGGGCCCTTAGTGGCCTCCGGGCCCCTGGGGACCTTCGGAGCCCTTAAAAAAATAAAAATAAAAAAAAAATGTTTTTTTTGTTTTAGGGTGGTTCCCATCCGGGCCCCTGGGGGCCCCTGGGGACCCCCGGGCGGTGTAATGCCTGTACCCCCCTAATGGCGGCCCTGCAGGTGTACTGCCTGTACCCCCCTGATGGCGGCCCTGGGTGTAATGTCAGCATGTGAAAAATGACATTCTGAAGGAAAAAAGCCATTTAAAACTGACTCGCGGCTATAATGAATTGTCAGCTCCTGGAAATTGCAGGAGAATTCATTCATTAAAAACACCAAAAAAAAAGCGTGGGGGTCCCCCCAAATTCAATAACCAGACCCTTTAGGTCTGGTATGGATATTAAGGGGAACCCCACCGTCAATTTAAAAAAAAAATGACGTGGGGTTCCCCCCAAATATCCATAACCAGACCCTTCGGGTCTGGTGTGGAATTTAAGGGGAACTCCACCCCAAATTAAAAAAAAAATGGCGTGGAGTCCCCCCTAAAATCCACACCAGACCCCTTATCCGAGCACGTTGACCTGGCCGGCCGCAGAAAAGAGGGGGGGACAGAGCGCGGCCCCCCCCCTCTCCTGAACCGCACCAGGCCACATGCCCTCAACATTGGGAGGGTGTTTTGGGGTGCCCCCCAAAACACCTTGTCCCCATGTTGATGAGGACAAGGGTCTCTTCCCCACAACCCTTGCCCGGTGGTTGTGGGGGTCTGCGCGCAGGAGGCTTATCGAAATCTGGAAGACCCCTTTAACAAAGGGGCCCCCCAGATCCCGGCCCCCCCCCTGTGTGAAATGGTAATGGGGTACCTTGTACCTCTACCATTTCACGAGTAAAAAAAATGTAAAGGGTTAAAAACGACAAGAGCCGGTTTTTGACAAGTCCTTTATTATCTTCTTTCTTCTTTCCTTCGGGTTTCTTCTTCCTCCTTCTTCTTCTTCCTCTGCTTCTGTCTTGGGTCTTCTATTCCCGCATCTTGCCCGGCGTGTTCTTCCATCTTCTTCCGCTGTCCTTCTCGTCCGCATCTTCTTCTCCTTCTTCTTCTTTGCCGGAGCGGCTGCTTCCAATTGAAATCCCCGCTGTCTGCCGGACCACGCCCTTCCCCTCTGACGCCACGGGCAAGCTCTTAGGAGTGTGCTGCCAGTGCGTCAGAGGGGGGCGTGGTCACAAGTCAGAGGGCGGGCAATTCAATTTGAAGCTTGTGCGCGGCTTTTTCTTTGCCGGAGTCGCCGCTTCCAATTGAATTGCCCGCTTTCTGGAACATGTGACCACGCCCCCCTCTGACGCACTGGCACCACACGGGGACTTTCCTAAGAGCTTGCCCATGGCGTCAGAGGGGGGGCGTGGTCCGGCAGACAGCAGGGATTTCAATTGGAAGCGGCCGCTCCGGCGAAGAAGAAGAAGGAGAAGAAGATGCGGACGAGAAGGACAGCGGAAGAAGATGGAAGAACACGCCGGGCAAGATGCGGGAATAGAAGACCCAAGACAGAAGCAGAGGAAGAAGGAGGAAGAAGAAACCCGAAGGAAAGAAGAAAGAAGATAATAAAGGACTTGTCAAAAACCGGCTTTTGTCGTTTTTAACCCCTTACATTTTTTGTTCTCGTGAAATGGTAGAGGTACAAGGTACCCCATTACCATTTCACACAGGGGGGGGGCCGGGATCTGGGGGGCCCCTTTGTTAAAGGGGTCTTCCAGATTTCGATAAGCCTCCTGCCCGCAGACCCCCACAACCACCGGGCAAGGGTTGTGGGGAAGAGACCCTTGTCCTCATCAACATGGGGACAAGGTGTTTTGGGGGGCACCCCAAAACACCCTCCCAATGTTGAGGGCATGTGGCCTGGTGCGGTTCAGGAGAGAGGGGGGGCCGCGCTCTGTCCCCCCCTCTTTTCTGCGGCCGGTCAGGCCAACCTGCTCGGATAAGGGGTCTGGTGTGGATTTTAGGGGGGACTCCACGCCATTTTTTTTTTAATTTGGGGTGGAGTTCCCCTTAAATTCCACACCAGACCCGAAGGGTCTGGTTATGGATATTTGGGGGGAACCCCACGTCATTTTTTTTTTAAATTGACGGCGGGGTTCCCCTTAATATCCATACCAGACCTAAAGGGTCTGGTTATTGAATTTGGGGGGACCCCCACGCTTTTTTTTTTCCTTTTTTTAATGAATGAATTCTCCTGCAATTGCCGGGAGCCGATAATTCATTATTGCCGCGAGTCAGTTTTAAATGGCTTTTTTTTTTTTTTTTTTTTTTTCAGAATGTCATTTTGTGCAAAGACATATTTCTAACCACAGGAAAAGTGCGCTTTATTCACCTGCTGACATTCCTCCCCCCCCATGGTACGAAATTTAAAATAATTATTCAAATGACGTGGGGTTCTATCCAAATTCCATTACAGGCCCTTCAGGTCTGATATGGATATTAAGGGGAACCCCGCCGTCAATTTTAAAAAAAAATGACGTGGGGTTCCCCCCAAATATCCATAACCAGACCCTTCAGGTCTGGTGTGGAATTTAAGGGGAACTCCACCCCAAATTAAAAAAAAATTGGCGTGGAGTCCCCCCTAAAATCCACACCAGACCCCTTATCCGAGCATGTTGACCTGGCCGGCCGCAGAAAAGAGGGGGGGACAGAGTGCGCCCCCCCCCTCTCCTGAACCGCACCAGGCCACATGCCCTCAACATTGGGAGGGTGTTTTGGGGTGCCCCCCAAAACACCTTGTCCCCATGTTGATGAGGACAAGGGTCTCTTCCCCACAACCCTTGCCCGGTGGTTGTGGGGGTCTGCGGGCAGGAGGCTTATCGAAATCTGGAAGACCCCTTTAACAAAGGGGCCCCCCAGATCCCGGCCCCCCCCCTGTGTGAAATGGTAATGGGGTACCTTGTACCTCTACCATTTCACGAGTAAAAAAAAGTGTCAGTGTAAAAAAAGACAAGAGCCGGTTTTTGACAAGTCCTTTATTATCTTCTTTTCTTCTTTCCTTCGGGTTTCTTCCTCCATCTTCTTCTTCCTCTGCTTCTGTCTTGGGTCTTCTATTCCCGCATCTTGCCCGGCGTGTTCTTCCATCTTCTTCCGCTGTCCTTCTCGTCCGCATCTTCTTCTTCTTGTTTTTCTTCGCCGGAGGCGCCGCTTCCAATTGAAATCCCCGCTGTCTGCCGGACCACGCCCCCCCTCTGACGCCACGGGCAAGCTCTTAGGAAAGTCCCCGTGTGGTGCCTGTGCGTCAGAGGGGGGCGTGGTCACATGTTCCAGAAAGCAAAGAAAAAGCCGCGCACAAGCTTCAAATTGAATTGCCCGCCCTCTGACATGTGACCACGCCCCCCTCTGACGCACTTGCAGCACACTCCTAAGAGCTTGCCCGTGGCGTCAGAGGGGGGGCGTGGTCCGGCAGACAGCGGGGATTTCAATTGGAAGCGGCGCCTCCGGCGAAAACCAAGAAGGAGAAGAAGATGCGGACGAGAAGAACAGTGGGAGGAACAGAAGATGGAAGAACACGCCGGGCAAGATGCGGGAATAGAAGACCCAAGACAGAAGCAGAGGAAGAAGGAGGAGGAAGAAGAAACCTGAAGAAAAGAAGAAAGAAGATAATAAAGGACTTGTCAAAAACCGGCTCTTGTCATTTTTAACCCTTTACATTTTTTTTACTCGTGAAATGGTAGAGGTACAAGGTACCCCATTACCATTTCACACAGGGGGGGGGCCGGGATCTGGGGGGCCCCTTTGTTAAAGGGGTCTTCCAGATTTCGATAAGCCTCCTGCCCGCAGACCCCCACAACCACCGGGCAAGGGTTGTGGGGAAGAGACCCTTGTCCTCATCAACATGGGGACAAGGTGTTTTGGGGGGCACCCCAAAACACCCTCCCAATGTTGAGGGCATGTGGCCTGGTGCGGTTCAGGAGAGGGGGGGGGGCCCGCGCTCTGTCCCCCCCTCTTTTCTGCGGCCGGCCAGGTCAACGTGCTCGGATAAGGGGTCTGGTGTGGATTTTAGGGGGGACTCCACGCCATTTTTTTTAATTTGGGGTGGAGTTCCCCTTAAATTCCACACCAGACCTGAAGGGTCTGGTTATGGATATTTGGGGGGAACCCCACGTCATTTTTTTTTTTAAATTGACGGCGGGGTTCCCCTTAATATCCATACCAGAGTAAAGGGTCTGGTTATTGAATTTGGGGGGACCCCCACGCTTTTTTTTTCCTTTTTTTAAAGAATGAATTCTCCTGCAATTGCCGGGAGCCGACAATTCATTATAGCCGCGAGTCAGTTTTAAATGGCTTTTTTCCTTTGAAAAATGACATTTTGTGCAGAGACAGTTCTAACCACGGGAAACATGCGCTTTTTCACATGCTGACATTAGAGACCCCCATAGTACGAAATTTAAAGGAAAATTACACTTTTATTATTGCACTTTTAGCATTATTAAAATCACTGCTCCCGAAAAAACGGCCGTTTTAAAAAATAAAAAAAGCATTGGTACATGTCCCCTGGGGCAGGACTGAGGTCCCCAAACACTTTTTAGGACAAAACTTGGAGATTAGCCTTTAAAATTCACAATTAAGATTTCCCCCATAGACTTATACAGGGAGTTCGGCGGCGGCTTTACTTATCAATCACATCGCGCTGCTGTGCAACGCCGGTTCATGCGCCTAATTAGGGCTTCATCCAGCGCACTAATTAAGGCATGTACCGGCGCAGCGCAGATTCATTAGTAAATCAGCCCCATTCTTCCCACTGACCACCAATGAAGGGGACATTTTTCCCATTGACCACCAATGTAGGGGATATTCTTCCCACTGACCACCAATGAAGGGAACATTCTTCCCACTGACCACCAATGTAAGAAGCATTCTTCTCACTGACCACCAATGTAAGGGACATTCTTCCAACTGATCACCAATGTAAGGAGCATTCTTCTCACTGACCACCAATGTAAGGAGCATTCTTCTTACTGACCACCAATGTAAGGAACATTCTTCCCACTGACCACCAATGAAGGGGACATTTTTCCCATTGACCACCAATGTAAGGGACATTCTTCCCACTGACCACCAATGAAGGGAACATTCTTCCCACTGACCACCAATGTAAGAAGCATTCTTCTCACTGACCACCAATGTAAGGGACATTCTTCCAACTGATCACCAATGTAAGGAGCATTCTTCTCACTGACCACCAATGTAAGGAGCATTCTTCCCACTGACCACCAATGTAAGGAGCATTCTTCCCACTGACCACCAATGTAATAAGCATTTGTCCCACTGACCACCAATGTAAGGGACATCCTTCCCACTGACCACCAATGTAAGGAGCATTCTTCCCACTGACCACCAATGTAAGGAGCATTCTTCCCACTGACACCAATGTAAGAGACATTCTTCCCACTAATCACCAATGTAAGGAGCATTCTTCCCACTGATCACCAATGTAAGAGACATTCTTCCCACTAATCACCAATGTAAGGAGCATTCTTCCCACTGATCACCAATGTTAGGAGCATTCTTCTCACTGATCACCAATGTAAGGAGCATTCTTCCCACTGACACCAATGTAAGAGACATTCTTCCCACTAATCACCAATGTAAGGAGCATTCTTCCCACTGACCACCAATGTAAGGGACATTCTTCCCACTGATCACCAATGTAAGGAGCATTCTTCTCACTGGCCACCAATGTAAGGGACATTCTTCCCACTGACCAACAATGTAAGGAGCATTCTTCTCACTGGCCACCAATGTAAGGGACATTCTTCCCACTGACCAACAATGTAAGGGACATTCTTCCCACTGACCACCAATGTAAGGAGCATTCTTCCCACTGACCACCAATGTAAGGAGCATTCTTCTCACTGACACCAATGTAAGAGACATTCTTCCCACTGATCACAAATGTAAGGAGCATTCTTTCCACTGATCACCAATGTTAGGAGCATTCTTCTCACTGATCACCAATGTTAGGAGCATTCTTCCCACTGATCACCAATGTAAGGAGCATTCTTCCCACTGATCACCAATGTTAGGAGCATTCTTCCCACTGATCACCAATGTAAGGGGCATTCTTCCCACTGACCACCAATGTAAGGAGCATTCTTCTCATTCTTCATTATAGAGGACCCAAAATTGACCCCTATCTTCACGATTGGCAATGATGGGATGTACCCAATATTGACGTCTTCACCGCCTCCGCTTCTCCAACTCTTCTTCCTCATGCACTGCTACTTCTGCAGCAGCAATGACAACAGCTGTGGCAGGAAAAGGAATTGCCTCACACCATGTATGTTTTCATTGGTTAATGCCAAAGTTGTGGCAAAGTCGAAGTTGTACTGAACCAAAATCGCGGCCGCAAACACGCGGCACAATCGCGGTAAAATTGTGGCAAAATCGCAAGTTGTATAAGTGTGAAAGGGCCCTAAATCACAACCCTCTGTAGTCTTTCAGACTGTGCAAATGATATAACTTCCTTCACAGCTCTGGATTACATCCTTATTAGCATTCAGTCCCGCTCAGTCACACCTACAGGAAGAATCCAAACCTCCCAAATCCTGCCTCACAAATCACAGCATTATTTAAAATAAAATAGGAACCTTCATACACAGCCTGTTCTGAAAGCTAGCTGTGCTGCTGCTGGGAGGTATGGATAGATAGCCCTGGTACACACAGCACCACATGACTATCACATAGAAAATGTATGTGTTTTCCTTATAGATTGTCCTGTGTTCGTAAATGCTGTGTGAATGAATGGTAACCCAGGCACGACTTGCGTTTCCACAGGTTTTAAAAATGCTCAGCAAAGCACCACTTTTCTGTGCAGATTGCCACTCGTTTGGAACTGCGCAGAAGCAAATGCAGTCTAAATGGTAACACATTGCTACACATTTTCAAACACATGGCAAAGCATGTGTTTTCATTCAGCTTGCTGTGCATTTGGAAATGTTCAGATGCGAACAAATGTAAGTTATCTGTGCATTGACGCACGTTTTCTAAGTTTATGGAAAAGCAAAAAAAGTGAACTAAAGAAAATTGAAAAATTGATAAGTCCAAAGTATGGATGTAAGGAAAGTCCATAAGATGGTGTGACTAATTAACAGGGCCGGACTGGGAATAAAAACCAGCCCTGGAAATTATTTCATACCAGCCCCATAGCATTATACCAGCCCAACATCATGCGCTTTTCCGGCAGTATAGCTGCGGTGCCCATTCATTTTAAAGGGCAAGAGAGGCTCTTTCAGGGTGCTTTGTAGGCGCTATCTTTAGTGTTATAGCACCTGCAAAGCGTCTCAGTGTGAAAGGGGTCAAACTCTGATATAAAGGGGGGCACTGGTGACCAGAGACCGCACTTATATTAGAGTCCACTGCATTCCCCTTTACATCAGAGTGCCCCCTTGCACTGTAAGGTTGTATCCTGCAGACTATGATGTAAAGGGAAACTCTGGGAATGTGGGGAGGACCAGAGCCCACCTTCCACAGAAAGTGAACACTAAGGTAAAGGGGGTTATTGATATAAGGGGGAAACCTTACAATATTGTATTGACCCACCCACCCCCACCCCCCAGACTGGCCTAGCGGCACTGTCACTGACCTCCTCTCAGGTGCACCGTGCGGGGCTCAGTCAGTCTCCTCCAGCTTGGTGGCTCTGGTTTTACCCCATAGTTTCCTCTCCACAGTCCATACATGTATGACTTCTCCCGTGAACCCCCATCCTGTCAGCACTCCCACTCTCGCCTCTTCAGACCTAATATAAGACAATAGATGTTAAGAGGCTGCGGATGGTACAGGGGAAATCAACAGCTGTGGAGGGGGGGACAGGATGTCAGAGGCTGCGGATGGTAAAGGGGAGGCCAGAGGCTGCGGAGGGGGGGACAGGAGGTCAGAGGCTGCGGATGGTAAAGGGGAGGTCAGAGGCTGTGGAGGGGGGGGACAGGGGAGGTCAGAGGCTGCAGAGGGGGGGGACAGGGGAGGTCAGAGGCTGCAGAGGGGGGGGGACAGGGGAGGTCAGAGGCTGCAGAGGGTGGGGGACAGGGGAGGTCAGAGGCTGCAGAGGGGGGGACAGGGGAGGTCAGAGGCTGCAGAGGGGGGGGACGGGAGGTCAGAGGCTGCAGAGGGGGGGGGGGACAGGGGAGGTCAGAGGCTGCAGAGGGAGGGGACAGGGGAGGTCAGAGGCTGCAGAGGGGGGGACAGGGGAGGTCAGAGGCTGCAGAGGGGGGGGGACAGGGGAGGACAGAGGCTGCAGAGGGGGGGGACAGGGGAGGTCAGAGGCGGCAGAGGGAGGGGACAGGGTAGGTCAGAGGCTGCAGAGGGAGGGGACAGGGTAGGTCAGAGGCTGCAGAGGGAGGGGACAGGGGAGGTCAGAGGCTGCAGAGGGGGGGGACAGGGGAGGTCAGAGATTGCAGAGGGGGGACAGAAGGTCAGAGGCTGCGGATGGTAAAGGGGAGGTCAGAGGCTGCGGAGGGGGGGGACAGGAGGTCAGAGGCTGCGGAGGGGGGACAGGAGGTCAGAGGCTGCAGAGGGGGGAAAGGAGGTCAGAGTTTGCAGGGTGGGGGGACAGAAGGTCAGAAGCTGCGGATGGTACAGGGGAGGTCAGAGGCTGCGGAGGGGCGAGCAGGAGGTCAGAGGCTACGGAGGGGCGGACAGGGGAGGTCAGAGGCTGCAGAGGGGGGACAGGAGGTCAGAGGTTGCAGGGGGGAGCAGAAGGTCAGAGGCTGCGGATGGTACAGGGGAGGCCAGAGGCTGCAGATGGTACAGGGGAGGCCAGAGGCTGCGGATGGTACAGGGGAGGCCAGAGGCTGCGGAGGGGCTGACAGGAGGTCAGAGGCTACGGAGGGGCGGACAGGAGGTCAGAGGCTGCGGAGGGGGGGGGGGGAAGGAGATCAGAGGCTGCGGGGGGGGGGGGGGGGGCAGGAGGTCAGATGCTGTGGAGGGGGGGGGCAGAAGGTCAGAGGCTGTGGAGGGGTAACATGAGGCCAGAGGTTGCAGGGGGGGGACAGAAGGTCAGAGGCTGCGGATGGTACAGGGGAGGTCAGAGGCTGTAGATGGTACAGGGGAGGCCAGAGGCTGCGGAGGGGGGGGGCAGGGGAGGTCAGAGACTGCGGATGGGGGGGGGGGACAAGGGAGGTCAAAGGCTGCAGAGGGGGGACAGGAGGTCAGAGGTTGCAGGGGGGGACAGAAGGTCAGAGGCTGCGGATGGTACAGGGGAGGTCAGGGGCTGCGGAGGGGGGAAAGGAGGTCAGAGGCTGCAGGGGGAGGTCAGAGGCTGCGGAGGGGGGGAAAGGAGGTCAGAGGCTGCAGGGGGGGGGCAGGAGGTCAGATGCTGTGGGGGGGGCAGGAGGTCAGATGCTGTGGAGGGGGGGGGGGGGAACAGAAGGTCAGAGGCTGTGGAGGGGGAACGGAACAGGAGGTCAGAGACTGCATGGGCGGTCGGGAGGAGGGCAGGACTTCAGACGCTGCCTGCAGAGAGGATGTAGGAAGACTCAGAGGCACAGCACAGTAGTACACGCAAGAGCGGCAAAACTCACCTCAGTGAACGGCGTGCGCATTTTAAAAATGGCGCCGCTCGGCGCCGTCGTGTCAGTGCACATGCGCCCGCATTTGTGAAGCTTGCCATGCCTGTACGGGCTTTCCCGAGCTAGCTTCGGAAATGCGCTGGGCTGCTGGCGCATGCGCAGTTGCATATCGGTCGGCCTGGCCGCAGCCATATTTCTTTCAGGCGCCGCTGCCCTCACAGCGGCCTCCAGGAGCAGCCAGGCAGCCGGCCCGCCGGGATTTTTCCCGGTATCCCGGTGGGCCAGTCCGGCCCTGCTAATTAAAGGGGAGGTTTACCTAAAAATAAACTTTTAACATTGCATTTATGAGATTAATGACAATTAGAATCGGCTGGCTTTTTAAAAAAAATACGTCCGTACATACCGTTTCCTATATGTATTCTCACAGCCGCTTCCGGGTACGATGGTCGGGGTTGGGCGTTCCTAATTGATTCACAGGCATCCAAACCGACGCATACAGAGCGTCACAAGATGCCGAAATAAGCCGAACGTCGTGCACAGGCGCCATATAGAGCCGACGTTCGGTTTCTTCCGGCATCTCGTGACGCGCTGTATGCGTCGGTCGGATGCCTGTTAATCAATTAGGAACGCCCAGCCTCGACGATCATACCCGGAAGCCGGGTTGAGAATACATATAGGAAACGGTATGTACGGACGTATTTAAAAAAAAAAACAGCCGATTCTAATTGTCATTAATCTCATAAATGCAATGTTAAAAGTTTATTTTTAGGTGAACCTCCCCTTTAAAAACACCTGTGCACACTCCACTTGACAGCGTTTTGGTGATCCTATGTAGACCCAATGTGACTCCGCCACCACTAGTCAAATAATCTGTTTACCAGATCAAAAGGTCCTAATGGACCGAATACAGCATATAGGAGTCCAGTAGGTCAGATGGGCTCCAAAGGCATGTCACTCGTTAGCAGTTAGTCATGTAAGGAAGGAGATGCTCCACATAGCATAAAATCAGGGTGGTTTATTGGTAAAAAAGTAACAAATATACAACTCACATTTAGTAGATGTAAAAACAAGCCTTAAGCTTGCAGCGCCCGGCCGGACGCTAACAGGCAAACCCGTTCGTGGGGAACGGGTTTTCCTGTTAGCGTCCGGCCGGCGCTTAAGTCTTGTTTTTACATCTACTAAATGTGAGTTGTATATTTGTTACTTTTTTACCAATAAATCACCCTGATTTTATGCTGTGTAGAGCATCTCCTTCCTTACATGGCTTACTGCTAACGAGTGACATGCACTTGGAGCCCATCTGATGTGCCAAACTACGAACACAGTGGTTACCAGTACCTACTGGACTCCTATATGCTGTATTTGGTCCATTAGGACCTTTTGATCTGGTAAGCAGATTATTTGACTAGTGGTGGGTCTATATAGGATCACCAAAACGCTGTCAAGTGGAGTGTGCACAAGTGTTTTTAATTAGTCACACCATCTTTCCTTACATCCATACTTTGGACTTATCAATTTTTCAATTTTCTTTGGTTCACTTTTTTTCTCATATGTCACTGGTATCCATCTATGGATGGACCAAATGTGTTGTATACTACTGTTCACTGCAGTTGTTGAAGCTAGTTACACGTCAATCACCTATGGTGACACTTGCATTTGCACAATTTTCTTGATGTTATTAGTTTTGTGTCATATATCACATGTGGTCATATTCCCTCAGGGGCGGACTGACAACTCATGGGGCCCCGGGCAATAGAAGATTATGGGGCCCCCGGGCTTACAGATGGCCACCATGCCAGGAGGCAGTGCAGAGGCAGGGCAGCTAAAATCTCTGGATTTTCAAAAGCATGTCAGTTTCGGACATATCAGGGACAGATGTAAAAAAAACAGATGATTTTTACATACTGTCACTGGTTTTACTGAGCCTGCCAGCCCTGATGGGGCCCCCTAGTGACATGGGGCCCTCGGGCAGTGCCCGAGTGACTCAATGGTCAGTCCGCCCCTGTATTCCCTATTTATACATCATCAGGTTAATATGTTTTACCTTACAGGTTGACCTGCACTTTAGATATGCTTTCTTTCTAGTAGTATATATTTTTGGTATAGCGCAACTATTTATTTTTAAATTTTTGCACACTGTTATTCACAGATTAGCTGCTGCTTATCAATCCAAACATAGACATAATTTATTAACATAGCGCAGTTTTCACCATTCTACAAATGTCCACACCAACACTTGGTTTCCTTTTCTTCAAGCGTTTTATTAAATAAGTTCCTTTAGAGAGACAGAGGGTTAGGGAAGATTCAGGTACCTTGCTTTGCAGATTGTGGGTATGATCTTGGATCCAGAGGACAAACTGTTCCCACACTGGATTCAGCGACCACCGGATAGGCCTCCCTTACTGACCTAGCAGCCGGTGCGAAGCTCATTCAAAAGTCTCTGCCACAGACTTGATGAATACTGTTGAGTCGTTACATGGTCCTCTGCCACAGGATCATGTAACTACACACACACTTTGCAAAGTTTAAGGAAATTACACAACTCACGGTGCCAGGATCTTTCAGCCAAACCGGCCGCACAGTGAGGTAAATTGGCCAAAATGCGTCCTCTAATTGAATCCTCAATTGTTCAGCTCCTTCCTGCAGAGAAGACAGCACAGGACCATCCCTGGACCAGTGGGCCCCAAAACTTCTGGGCCTACTCGCAGTAACAGTGCCTCGGGCCAGCAGGCCCCGAGACCAAAAGGTTGCTAATACATCCTTGAGGCCAGGAGGGCCATCAGGTCAGGATCAGAAGAACCCCGCCAGAACTGTGTCTGCCCCTTAAGTACCCCTCCCCAGAATGCACAGCCGTGGGGACCACGCCACTGAGCTGCTTCTGAGCAAGAAGCACCCAATACACCCAGCCTATTGCAGTTCCAACCTTGACCCCTGGTGACAGCGACACCCACAGTCAGGTGGAAAATGCGCAACACAGCCGAGCTGGAACAGAGACCCATAATTTGGCATTACAGCTACAGCTCAGATAACTAAATTTACAAATACCACCTATTCAACAGGAGCAGGGCGCTACACACTCCCCCCACCACAAAAAGACAATGTCCTCATCGTCCAGAGAAAAAAAATGACTCTCACTGCTGAGAGTCAGTACCTGAATTTTAAAAACTTGGACGGAAAAGGAAAGGGTAGAACAATAAAATAAAATGTACACATGTAGCATGAACACACAGTAAAATCACATCCGTGTACATTACGATCTCCCTATCTCTCTATGTAATTCTCCGGTAATTCGACAGAGGATCCAAATGCACCTGAAAGACAAAGACAAAAAACAAACACAGGCAACACTATAAAATATCTCACTATTCAACATGAAGCAAAGCCTCACTTCCGAAAAAATGAGCCTCTCTTTCCCCATATATATATATACACATTATTAGGTATGGGTAGCTGAAGGTAAAAAAAGAAAGGAAAATCTAGTTTTGCAGAGCAAACTCTCATGCGGCGTACACACGGTAATTTTTCGGCATGAAAAAAACATTGTTTTTCAAAAACGTCATTTAAAATGATCGTGTGTGTGCTTCACATAATTTTTCAGGTTCTGAAAAACGACAAAAAAAATTCGAACATATTGTAAAAAATGATTGTGTGTGGGCTAAAACGACGTTTTAAACCCGTGCATGCTCAGAAGCAAGTTATGAGACGGGAGCGCTCGTTCTGGTAAAACTACCGTTCATAATGGAGTAAGCACATTCATCACACTGTAACAGACAGAAAAGCTCGAATCGTCTTTTACTAACAAGGAATCGGCTAAAGCAACCCAAAGGCGAATAGAACTTCCCCTTTAGAGTGCCATCGTACGTGTTGTACGTCACCGCGCTTTGCTCATCATTTTTTTTAAATGATGGTGTGTGGGCAACGTCGTTTTTAATGATGAAGTTGGAAAAACGTTGTTTTTTTGGACATGCTGAAAAACGTTTTTTTTTCATGCTGAAAAATGATCGTGTGTATGCAGCATTACCATCTAGTGGAAAAAAAAACACAAGCAAAGTCCTTGCAAGTGCTGGACCCGGTAAGGGATATTGACTCCGACGTCTTCCAATGACCTAGCACTACCTGGCTACATACTCCACAGTTCTTCAGAAAAATAAAATCAGATTTTTTCAGCAAAGTGAAAAAAAAAACCTGGACAGTCACTGAATTATCACCAATAAAACCGGGGATCAAGTTAAGCCAGAGTTTTCCCTTGCTTATCCAGGGTAGTGATGAATAGTGTTGAGCAGAATATGCCATATTCGAATTCGCGATATATCTCGAATATATAGTCGAATATTCGACATATATTCGCTAAATACGAATATTCGTGATATTTTTTGGAAATTAAATGATTGCGAATTTTCGCTATCGTGAATGCGAATGCGAATTGCGAATTGCGAATTGCGAATGCGAATATTCGAGAAATGCGGAATGGAGCACTCTGATTGGCTCAGAATATTCGTGATATATTACAATATAAAATAATTGCGAATATTCGAGAAATGCGGAATGGAACACTCTGATTGGCTCAGAATATTCGTGATATATTACAATACACAATAATTGCGAATATTCGGCAAATGCGGAATGAGCACTCTGATTGGCTCAGAATATTCGTGATATATTACAATACACAATAATTGCGAATATTCGAGAAATGCGGAAGGAGCACTCTGATTGGCTCAGAATATTCGTGATATATTACAATACACAATAATTGCGAATATTCGAGAAATGCGGAATGGAGCACTCTGATTGGCTCAGAATATTCGTGATATATTACAATACACAATAATTGCGAATATTCGAGAAATGCGGAAGGAGCACTCTGATTGGCTCAGAATACTCGTGATATATTACAATACACAATAATTGCGAATATTCGAGAAATGCGGAAGGAGCACTCTGATTGGCTCAGAATATTCGTGATATATTACAATATAAAATAATTGCGAAATTTCGAGAAATGCGAAATGGAGCACTCTGATTGGCTCAGAATATTCGTGATATATTACAATATAAAATAATCGCGCGATATCGCTATTGCCGAATAATCGCATTGCGATTTTTCGGCAATATAAAATGAGCGCTGCAGCTACTCGGCCCAAGGTCTCTAATCATACCAGCAATGCTTTTAGACGTCGATGGGGATCTCTAGGATGTGATCTGTTCTAAAAAAAAATTGAAAACATTCGAATATTCGAAATAGCGAATATTCGCCGCGATATTCGCGTTATTCGCGAATACTCGAATATGCAATATTCGTAGCGAATATTCGCAATGCGAATATTCGTGAGCAACACTAGTGATGAAGTAGACAACATTGTCCTTCCCTGGTCAGCAAATTATCACATTATATGCATAAATGCGTCTACCATAGCTCCAGTGTTTAAACGATCGTCCATAGCAGGGGAATGGCCTGTCTTCCGAAATGGTTTTGGCACGCATAAATAATCCCAAACAGCCTCGTTGTACCATTGCTCTCTGCGAGACTCAATTTCTTGCATGATTTCCCTCAGGACATAGGGAAACTCCAGTCCATATTCGGTGGCTACCCACTTGTTGAGTAACTTTTGTGACTGGGCAAGCCTTGGCAGGGACCTGGTACTTTCAATTCCAGAAGGTACACAAGAATTTGTAGACTTGTGCACCATGGTATTTACAGACAACTTCCCTGAACCCAGCGAACTGGTACCGCGGGCCAGGATTTCATCAGTAGCAACTGGGGGTTCCACACTGGGCGATGTCTTCCCCGAGTCCATAACTGTATAATCAGAGAAAGTAAAGGCTGAGGCAACATCATCGCTGTTTGCCAATAACAGCTCTTGCGACATCATCGTCCCCAGAAACATCTGACAAGGACTCTATCTCTGAATCTCCCAGCTCCTCCGCCGGCAAATAGTTACACACTTTTCTTTGGGTCTGGTTCAGTTAGTCCTTGAGGTAGCCCTTGACCACGGCCACGGGAGGCCTTCACGTATCCCACCTTCCTTTGGACAGGTGCAATGGGAGCAGGTGTAGCGGAGGTAGATACAGTGGAGGTACATTAGACATTAGTGGCGATGTCGGCTGATGACTCTTCCATAGGAGTAACAGCGACATCCCCCTCGGGAACACTCACGACAGCAGATGCGGCGGGCATAGGCCTAACCATTGGACTGAAGGCAGCAACTTCCTCTGTTATGTTGCCAGTGGCCCAGTTCACTCTGTAGGCTCCGAGTACTCAGCTATGGAGTCGGGGGAGACAACGTCTAGGGTGAAAGCCCCACTTGTTGCTGATGAGGTCCTGGCCCGTGGGAAAAATTTCTGCCAATGCTATGGTGCACAAATCTGCAAATTCATGTGTACCCCCTGGATCTGGGAGTACCAGGTCCCTACCAAGGCTTGCTCCGTCGCAAAGATTATTGAATAAGCGGCTGGAGTTCCCTTATGTTCCCAAGGAAATTATGCAAGAGATTGTCTTGCAGGGAGCACTACAAAGTGCCCTTAACCACTTAAGACCCGGACCAATACGCTGGTAAATGACCCAAGGTGTTTTTGCGATTCGGCACTGCGTCGCTTTAACAGACAATTGCGCGGTCGTGCGACGTGGCTCCCAAACAAAATTTGCGTCCTTTTCTTCCCACAAATAGAGCTTTCTTTTGGTGGTATTTGATCACCTCTGCGATTTTTATTTTTTGCGCTATATACAAAAATAGAGCGACATTTTTGAAAAAAAAAACACTATTTTTTACTTTTTGTTAAAAAAAAATCAAATAAACTAAATTTTAGTCAAACATTTAGGCCAAAATTTATTTAGCCACATGTCTTTAGTAAAAAAAAAAAATCGCAATAAAAAAAAATAGCTACCTAGCGGGAACAGCGACACTAATACAGC
The DNA here is from genome assembly GCA_029574335.1 of Rana kukunoris. NCBI lineage: Eukaryota > Metazoa > Chordata > Amphibia > Anura > Ranidae > Rana > Rana kukunoris. The sequence continues at coordinate 104,055,629 of CM056049.1, forward strand.
GATCAGAAAAATGATCGCTTAGTGACGCTGGCAATAGGGAGTGAAAGGGTTAACTAGGGCGGTGATCAGGGGGTTAAAACTTTATTAGGGGGGGTGGGGGGGCTATCCTGAACCTAACACTAACTGTTTTTTACAGTGCCTGTCACACTGACACTAAATGCAGTGATTAAATCACTGCATTCAGTAACACTGTGACAGGGGGGTGGGGGGGGGGGCGATCACAAGGGGTTAATATGCCTATGTGAGTGTGTGTCAGTGTTGTGTTGGTGCACACTTACTTGTGATGTCTTCTCTCATCAGCAGCGCTGGGAAACAGCGCTGCGATGAGAGAATACATCATTTCCTCCTTCCTGTGTAAACACAGGAGGAGGAAGTGACAGGCTGGGAGCGCGCTCCCATTGGCTGGGAGCGATCGCGGGGGGGGCGGATATCACGGACATCCGCCCGCAGATCCCGGATCGCTCCCAGAGGTAGGGAGACCCCCGCACGCCGCGGAGGGGGTCCCGATGGGACCCCCGAACCGCACTCAGGCGGGGACGTAAATTTACGCCCTTGTGCCTGTACGAGCCATGTTGTGGCCGTATATGTGCGTGCGGGGGTCTTTAAGTGGTTAAAATTGCAATGAAAGTTCACTTGGAAATGCAGTCGCTGTAGATCCGAGGATCTACAGCGACTGCATTTCCAAGTGAACTTTCATTGCAATTTTAAGGGCACTTTGCACTTGTAGTGCAAAGTGGATTTGCCTTTCACAAATAACCCCCTATGTTAATTTATTAAGATTTGACAGTTCCTGCCTTGAAAAAGTGTGACATCATTTTCCAAGTGGTTCACACAAATCAGCACTTCACAGATGCGATCTCATTGTACGATTTCTGTGAAGAGTCTTTTGATCAGATTGTTACGTATATGGTCACCTGCTCTTTGGATCCTAATTAAAGAGCCTACGTTCCATGTATGCTGATCCTGGCACCACATACTATCTCTTGGCTCCTATTCATCATATGAAGAATCGATCTGCTCTGAGATTCTGAGATTTTGTTTACATCTTATCATTGGGAGATCTACTGCCTGGCTGTCATCATAACATAAGCCTTAGTGACTCATTAAGTGTACGCTTAGCTGAGTCCACACTCTCTGGTAAGCCCCCTCAATAATCTTGGTGGTGGATCTACTATCAACACTATTTTCCATTGTTGTCACTTTATTTGGACACTCACATTGGACACTTTTTTACACATTTTTTCATTTTCATTAATCAATTTTGGGCTTTAATGTCACATTTTGAAAGTATATTTTTGATTTGTCACTTCTCACAATTTATATGATACTTCACTGTATGACATATTTAATTTTTATATAATTTTAGCGCTACACTTTTTTGTTTATAATAAAGAAACAGTATCAAATAATAGAATATATATTGTAAAAACACTTACCCCCTTAATGTGAAACTTAGGCTTGCTTTTTTCTGCACAGATGCTCAATTCTGGGTCGAACTTGAGATAAGCAGCTTTACTAGTGACAAACGCAGCTTTTCTGGAAGCTGAGGGGTAGCCGGAGCAACCACTGACAGGGACAACCGCTGACGGGAACAACTGCTGACAGAAACAGGCTTTTTTCAAATCTCACTATTACATGCCTCCACTGTGCCATTACATTAAATGCCTCCACTGTGCCATTACATTACATGCCTCCACTGTGCCATTACATTACATGCCTCCACTGTGCCATTACATTACATGCCCCCACTGTGCCATCAATTTTCCCCACTGTGCCATCACTTGCCACCACTTTGCCACCACTGTGCCATCACTTTGCCACCACTTGCCCCCACTGTGCCATCACTTTCCCACCACTGTGCCATCACTTGCCACCTGCCACCACTGTGCCATCACTTTGCCACCACTTGCCACCACTGTGCCATCACTTTGCCACCACTGTGCCATCACTTTTCCACCACTGTGCCATCACTTTTCCACCACTGTGCCATCACTTTGCCACCACTGTTCCATCAATTTGCCACCACTGTGCCATCACTTGCCACCTGCCACCACTGTGCCATCACTTTCCCACCACTGTGCCATCACTTGCCACCTGCCACCACTGTGCCATCACTTTGCCACCACTGTGCAATTACTTTGCCACCACTGTGCCATCACTTTGCCACCACTTGCCACCTGCCACCACTGTGCCATCACTTGCCACCACTGTGCCATCACTTTGCCACCACTGTGCAATTACTTTGCCACCACTGTGCCATCACTTTGCCACCACTGTGCCATCACTTGCCAGCACTGTGCCATCACTTGCCACCAATGTGCCACCACTGTGCCATCACTTGCCACCACTGTGCCATCACTTTCCCACCACTGTGCCATCACTTTCCCACCACTGTGCCATCACTTTCCCACCACTGTGCCATCACTTGCCACCTTCCACCACTGTGCCATCACTTGCCACCTGCCACCACTGCCATCTGCCACCACTGTGTCATCACTTTCCCACCACTGTGCCATCACTTTCCCACCACTGTGCCATCACTTTACCACCACTGTGCCATCACTTTCCCACCACTGTGCCATCACTTGCCACCTGCCACCACTGTGCCATCACTTTGCCACCACTTTGCCACCACTGTGCCATCACTTTCCACCACTGTGCCATCACTTTCCACCACTGTGCCATCACTTGCCACCTGCCACCACTGTGCCATCACTTTGCCACCACTGTGCCATCACTTGCCACCTGCCACCACTGTGCCATCACTTTGCCACCACTGTGCCATCACTTTGCCACCACTGTGCCACTTGCCATCACTTTGCCCACCACTGTGCCATCACTTTGCCCACCACTGTGCCATCACTTTGCCCACCACTGTGCCATCACGTTGCCCACCACTGTGCCATCACTGTGCCATCACTTTGCCACCACTGTGCCATCACTTTGCCACCACTGTGCTATCACTTGCCACTACTGTGCCATCACTGTGCTACTTGCCACCACTGTGCCATCACTTTGCCACCACTGTGCCATCACTTTGCCACCACTGTGCCATCACTTGCCACCACTGTGCCCCCACTGTGCCATCACTTACCCCCACTGTGCCACTTGCCATCACTTGCCCACCACTGTGCCATCACTTGCCCACCACTGTGCCATCACTTGCCCACCACTGTGCCATCACTTGCCCACCACTGTGCCATCACTTGCCCACCACTGTGCCATCACTTGCCCACCACTGTGCCATCACTTGCCACCTGCCACCACTGTGCCATCACTTTGCCACCACTGTGCCATCACTTTGCCACCACTGTGCCATCACATTGCCACCACTGTGCCATCACTTGCCACCACTTTCCCCCCACTGTGCCATCACCTGTCACCACTGTGCCACTTGCCATCACTTACCCCCACTGTGCCATCAGTTTCCGTCAGGCTGATGATTTAAAAGCCGCACCGCGCCACCGCCGCCTCAAAAACCGCGCCTTCTCCTCATACTGTTCCGTGATAGGCGGAACACAAATTTTGCCAGCAGGGCCTCTGTTCAGTGTTCCGCCTATCACTGATGTCCTCTCGTGCGAGGATGAGAAGGCATCCATGATAGGCGGAACACTGAACAGAGGCCCTGCTGGGAAAATTTGTGTTCCGCCTATCACAGAACAGTCTGAAGACAAGGCGCGGCTTTTAAATCATCAGCCTGACGGACACTGTGCCATCACTTGCCACCTGCCACCACTGTGCCATCACTTTGCCACCACTGTGCCATCACTTTGCCGCCACTGTGCCATCACTTTGCCGCCACTGTGCCATCACTTTGCCGCCACTGTGCCATCACTTTGCCCACCACTGTGCCATCACTTTGCCCACCACTGTGCCATCACTTTGCCCACCACTGTGCCATCACTTTGCCCACCACTGTGCCATCACTTTGCCACCACTGTGCCATCACTTGCCACTACTGTGACATCACTGTGCCATCACTTTGCCACCACTGTGCCATCACTTTGCCACCACTGTGCCATCACTTGCCACCACTTTCCCCCACTGTGCCACTTGCCATCACTTGCCCACCACTGTGCCATCACTTGCCGTGACTGTTCCGTGATAGGCGGAACACAAATTTTGCCAGCAGGGCCTCTGTTCAGTGTTCCGCCTATCACTGATGTCCTCTTGTGCGAGGATGAGAAGGCATCCGTGATAGGCGGAACACTGAACAGAGGCCCTGCTGGGAAAATTTGTGTTCCGCCTATCACAGAACAGTCTGAAGACAAGGCGCGGCTTTTAAATCATCAGCCTGACGGACACTGTGCCATCACTTGCCACCTGCCACCACTGTGCCATCACTTTGCCACCACTGTGCCATCACTTTGCCACCAGTGTGCCATCACTTTGCCACCAGTGTGCCATCACTTTGCCACCACTGTGCCACTTGCCACCACTTTGCCACCACTGTGCCATAACTTTGCCAACCACTGTGCCATCACTTTGCCCACCACTGTGCCATCACTTTGCCCACCACTGTGCCATCACTTTGCCCACCACTTTGCCACTACTGTGCCATCACTTTGCCACCACTGTGCCATCACTTTGCCACCACTGTGCCATCACTTGCCACTTCTGTGCCATCACTTTGCCACCACTGTGCCATCACTTTGCCACCACTGTGCCATCACTTGCCACCACTGTGCCATCACTTGCCACCACTTTCCCCCCACTGTGCCATCACTTACCCCCACTGTGCTACGTGCCATCACTTGCCCACCACTGTGCCATCACTTGCCCACCACTGTGCCATCACTTGCCCACCACTTTGCCACCACTGTGCCATCACTTGCCACCACTGTGCCATCACTCTGCCACCACTGTGCCATCACTTTGCCACCACTGTGCCATCACTTTGCCACCACTGTGCCATCACATTGCCACCACTGTGCCATCACTTGCCACCACTTCCCCCCACTGTGCCATCACTTGTCACCACTGTGCCACTTGCCATCACTTACCCCCACTGTGCCATCACTTGCCACCTGCCACCACTGTGCCATCACTTTGCCACCACTGTGCCATCACTTTGCCACCACTGTGCCATCACTTTTCCACCACTGTGCCATCACATTGCCACCACTGTGCCATCACTTGCCACCACTGTGCCATCACTGTGCCATCACTTGTCACCACTGTGCCACTTGCCATCACTTACCCCCACTGTGCCATCACTTGCCACCATTTTCCCCCCACTGTGCCATCACCTGTCACCACTGTGCCACTTGCCATCACTTACCCCCACTGTGCCATCAGTTTCCGTCAGGCTGATGATTTAAAAGCCACACCGCGCCACCGCCGCCTCAAAAACCGCGCCTTCTCCTCAGACTGTTCCGTGATAGGCGGAACACAAATTTTGCCAGCAGGGCCTCTGTTCAGTGTTCCGCCTATCACTGATGTCCTCTCGTGCGAGGATGAGAAGGCATCCGTGATAGGCGGAACACTAAACAGAGGCCCTGCTGGGAAAATTTGTGTTCCGCCTATCACAGAACAGTCTGAAGACAAGGCGTGGCTTTTAAATCATCAGCCTGACGGAAACTATAGATTTCCCGCGGAACCCCGGTTGAGAAGCACTGACCTAAACCGTTCTGGAAAATAGGCCATTCCCGTGTCATGAATGATCGTTTTAAGGAATGCCTGCTACACTGGAGCTATGGTAGGCATATTCATGCAGATAGAGTGGTCATTTGCCGACCAAGACAATGAAGTATACTTTATCACCATTCTGGACAAACAAGGGAAAAGCTTGGCTTTACCAGACCCCCGGTTTTACTGGTGATGAGTTACGGTGACTGTCCAGAGTTTGTTTTTCTTTTTCCCACTTTGCCAGGAGTGGAAGATTTTTCATTTTTTTGTTCTCTTTTCGGAAGGCTATGTAGCTAGTTAGTGCTAGGTTACCGGAAGACGTCGGAGTCAAAATCCCTTACCGTGGTTCAGCACTTAAAAATGAGAGACTCATTTTTCTTTTTGCAATTAGCCACCTACACTTGACGATACAGATATATGGAGAGAGAGAGAGGCTTGCTTCCACGGAAGTGAGCCTCTGCTTCTTCTTGTACAGAGGTAATATATTGTTGCCTGTGTGTGTTTCTTGTTTTTTTTTTTTTTTTGGTACAACTGGATCTTCTATCAAGCCCTTCGGAGAATGGGTGGGTTAAATAGAGAGATACTGTGAAGTGTATTAATGTGATGTTATTATGTGCATGTTAAATTTATATTCTTTTATACTATCTTACCTTTCCCCTTCACCGTTCAAGTTTTTGGGACTCGGGTACTGACTCTAAGGAGTGAGAGTGAAAAAATGTTCTCGACGATGAGGACATCGTCTTTTTGCAGGGGGAGCGCCCTGCTCCCCATTGAGTGGGTGCTATGTGTTAAATTATAGTTGTCTGAGCAGTAGTTTGGCTCGGAAGGATTATGCTAAATTGTTGGCTCTGTTTTATTTCAGCTGGGTTGCACAAGTTTCCCCTTGACAGTGGGTGTCACTGTCACCGTAGGTCAAGGTTGGAAAGGCAGCAGGCTGGATGCATTGGGCATTCCCTTCCCAGAAGTAGCTCAGGGGGCGTAGTCAACCCACTGTGCGTTCTGGGGAGGGGTACTTAAGGGACAGACGCCGTTTGGCGGGGTTCGTCACCCGATCCGGACCTGAGGGCCCTCCTGGCTTCAGGGATGTGTGTGCTGTTTCGCAGCCTTGGGGTCGGCTGGCCCGATGCCTCGCCACTGATAGTAGGCCCAGAAGTTTCTGGGCCCTACTGATCCAGGGATAATCCTTTGCTACCTTATCTACAGAAGGAAGCTGAACCAGAGGGATTCAATTTATGGACGTACCCTGGCGGATTTGCCTCACTGTGTTGCCGGTCCAACTGAAAGATTCTTGGCACCGTGAGTTGTGTAACTTTTGTTGGAACTTTACTGAGTGTGCAGTTGGTTATTCGATCTTGTGGCAGAAGATCATGGGACGGCCTGACAACACTTATTAAGTCTGTGGCAGAGACTTTGATGAGCTTTGCATCAGCTGCTAGGCCGGTGAGAGTAGACCTATCTGGTGGTTGCTGGCATCCAGTGTGGAGCTGAGTTAATCCTCTTTACTTTGCGGATCAGTTGTACCCGTGATCCGCAAAGCAAAAGTACCTGAGTCTTTCCCTATCCCTCTACCCCCTCTGTTGGAGAACTTTGTTCAATAAAAACCTTGAAAGAGACTTTGTGTTGGGTGCAGATGTTCTTATGGACAACTCTTCAAGGAGAACCCCTGAAGCAAGCGTATGGAACAGTAAGGTAACGGCAGGCCTAAATCTAAACCAGCAGCTCTTTTGGGGGTAGTGCTACATTGTTTATCATTGTTATCCTTTCCTTGTTTCTCCATCCATCCCAGTTTTTGCAAGGACTTTCGTTCTCAGGCTTGAGAGCGCAAATTATTATTTTTTTTTGTTGCAAACTCTGAGACGTAGTTTTGTAGGCAGAGGGAAGATGTAGCACTCTGATTTTTAGGCGGGTTGCTCCTAAATTTACCTGCCAGGTGTAGTTGCCTTGGCACATTGCTAGGGATTAACTGATTTCACCCTATGTCTAGAATTGCTAAACTTTTCGCTTTTGTCACTAGATCGCCTGGGTATCTTGTGACATTAGATAAAAGAAGGGAAAAGCAAGGACAGAGTGTGAGTATATGGGGCATCTCAGCCAATGGCCAGGGATTTTCTTAAATCCCTTGGCCTGCTGGGAGAACCTATATATTTGGGTGGAGTCAAGTAATTGCGGTTCTGTGCCACCTGGACGGCTGTTGTACTGCCTGGGCTGCTAGGCCAGAGTTTGGGCCTATCCCGGGCACATCTGTCTGCTAGGCTTCCTGAGGGCCTATCCAGAAGCAAGAGAGCAGTGTAGGGTTGGGACTACGGCCTGCAGTCCATCCAAAAGTGACGGTTCTGCGACTGGAGAACCTGTCATGGTCCGGAGGTAGACAGGAAGCTGTCACCACTAAGGGACCAACCACCTTATTACAAGGGACTAGTGTTGCTCACGAATATTCGCATTGCGAATATTCGCTACGAATATTGCATATTCTAGTATTCGCGAATAACTCGAATATTGCGGCGAATATTCGCTATGGTGAATATTCGTATTTTTTCAAATTTATTTTTAAAACAGATCACATCCTAGTGATCTCCATCGACGTCTAAAAGCATTGCTGGTATGATTAGAGAGAGACCCTGGGCCGAGTAGCTGATGCGATTCATTTATGTTGCCGAAAATTCGCATGCAAATTTTCGGCAACATAAAAGAATCGCATCAGCTACTCTGCCCTTCTTTTGCATCAGAGCCAATCAGAATAACTTGAATATTCGACAAACGGAATATTGCGCGATATTCCTTTTGCCGAATATTCGAGTTATTCTGATTGGCTCTGATGCAAAAGAAGGGCTGAGAAGATAATCGCGCAATATTCCTTTTGCCGAATATTCGAGTTATTCTGATTGGCTCTGATGCGCCCTTCTTTTGCATCAGAGCCAATCAGAATAACTAGAATATTCGACAAACGGAATATTGCGCGATTATCTTCTCCGCCCTTCTTTTGCATCAGAGCCAATCAGAATAACTCGATTATTCGGCAAAAGGAATATTGCGCGATATTCCTTTTGCCGAATATTCGAGTTATTCTGATTGGCTCTGATGCAAAAGAAGGGCGGAGAAGATAATCGCGCAATAGGAATATTGCGTGATAATCTTCTCCGCCCTTCTTTTGCCCCCTTATTCTCCTTTCTTTTAAGTAGAGTTAGTGTAGAGTTAGGGCCAGATTCAGGTAGATGAGAGTATCTTTCCTCTGGAGTAACGCTTCTCATTTACGTTACTCTGAAGACCCTTTCAGCGCAAGTCCTGTAATTCACATAGCAGTTGCGCGTAAACTTGCGCCAGAGTAACGAGAATGCGCTGGCGTAACCCGACGCAAGTGGAAGTGGGTGTGATCATATGTAAATGATGGGCGGAGCCCAGCGCAGAGGCTTACGTTCAGCGCATCATCCACGGAGCATGCGCGGTGAGTGCGGCTCCACTCGCCCCCTTGTGCGCATGCTCACAACTTCCGTCGGCACCACTTCACGGGAAACGTCAGCGCAATGCCATCCATTGGGCGTTTAAATGCGCCCGTAGAAGCGCCATTTCGGCACTAAAGTATATCCTGTTCCCCCTCCCCGCAGTGATGTTACTTTTGTTTTGAGATGGCTGCTCCCGTTCCCCGCAAACACACAGGAGAAAGCTGAACTTTAATGGCCAGGAGCTGTTAGCCATAATCTCGGCTATGGAGACCTATGATGTCTTCCTCCATGGCTGTAAAATTTGACAGACAAGCATGGACAGAGGTGTTGTCCTGCAAGTGGGGGTGCTCAGCTAGCTCTTATCGTCGGTAACGCTGCTGTAGCTGCTCTCCTGCTGACCTGTGGCCATCTGGAGTAAAGATAAAGCAGCCTTTTGTAGAAATAACTTTGCGCCGGACGGACGAGATACGCGCGGCGCATGTAGCCAGCGTATGGTGCTAATCCGTTCGTGAATTGGGAAAAATCCCTCATTTGCATATTTGCAGGGGAAATCAATAGGCGCGACTGATGCGCCCAGCGAAATTAAGCGCTGACGATACTCTGGCGTCGGAACGTTCCGCCGGTCGCAAATGACCCGTTATTGGGCGCATCTAGTTTGGTGGGTACGGGCACATAGAAACGACGGCGCATCATCACAGTTACGCGGCGCATATCCAAATACTCCAGCGCAAGTGTTCGTGAATCTGGCCCTTAGTGTTTAGTGCATATTAGTTTAGTAATACAGGAAATGATCTCCGTTTATGAGAATTTCGCAATCATTTTCGCATTAGCGAAATTTCGCAAAAATGTTTTGGATAAAATATCACGAATATTCGATATTAGCGAATATTCGCGAATATTCTTCTATACATTCACGCAATATCGCGAAATCGAATATGGCGTATTCCGCTCAACACTACAAGGGACCACTGTGAGTAGCTGAAGCAAGAACAGGAGCAGTATTCTCACCAACCGGGTATGGTGAAGAATCAGGAAACTTCAGCAGGTGTCAAGCCAGGGACCCAGCCAGCGGAGCTGGAGCTTACAGAGCAGCCTTGTGTGACCGAGCAGGCCAGTGGGGTGACACTTAAGAAGTATTTAGAGTGCCAAGCCAAGGACCCAGCATAGAATAGAAAGTGACGCTTGAGGAAGATACTAAAGTAAGAAGATTGGAAGAGCTTATAGAATTAAATGAATCAGCAAGTAAGAGAGACTGGGAGCTCAGTGTGCTGAGAGTCTATGAGAAGTGATTGGTTAAAATTAAAGGAGTTTGCTACAACTTGTGTTAGGAACTGTTCTAAGACTGTGCCACAGTAGACAGCGCTCCTACACATGCAGGTGTCTTGCAGGATGCCTTTCCCTGCATGGCTGTCTACCTGTAGAAGGCTAAGTCTGCCAATTTACATTGCAACTACCCAAGGGTGTTGTGGCCCTAAACCCTCAGTTCTGTTCAAGAGGAAAATAAATCTCTTTGCATCCAAGAAGTGTCTGGCACCCATGAATCTATCTTGCATTACACCCTTGCCTTGCAACCCACTTTATATAGAAGGATGTCAGCTGTCCCTGGCTCTGGAGGTTATTATTAGACTAAAGGAGGCCTGGGATCTTGCTACACTATTGTATTTGCCTAAGGGTGTCCTAAGCCCTAACCCTCTCTCCCACCATTCCTGTTAAGATAAATATCTTTTCACCTTGCATTACATCCACTATGCCTAGTAAGCTGCACCATCAGGCCCTTGGAAGTCGGGGAGACCGCTACACAAGTACAGTCATTTACTCACATGTTGACTCGCTTAATGTTTACCGGAGTATGCACACTCCAGTGAGGGCGTGGACAGACACCAGCTCTCTGTTCACTGAGCACTGAGAACCGAGAGATCAGCTGTGTTTGATTCAGGGGTCGACAATATCCGGGCGCCAGGTCGCAAATGCTACCAGAAATTGTGACCTGGCGCCCGGGGCGGCTGATAATTGAGGCCGCGGCTTTGCGGCTTACAAGTCCGCGAAGCCGCAGCCTCAATTACCGGCCGCTGCGGGCCCGCCACGATCGAGCGATGAGGGAGGTGGGGAAGCACGGAGGCACAGGATCCTGTGTCTCCGTGCGCTCCCACCTCCCCTGCCGCGCGTCTGGCGCCATCTGGTGGTGGCCGTTGACATTACAAGTTAAACAGCAATTCTAATGTTTGAATTGGAGCCTCTTAACCACTTAAGACCCGGACCAATACGCTGGTAAATGACCCAAGGTGTTTTTGCGATTCGGCACTGCGTCGCTTTAACAGACAATTGCGCGGTCGTGCGACGTGGCTCCCAAACAAAATTTGCGTCCTTTTCTTCCCACAAATAGAGCTTTCTTTTGGTGGTATTTGATCACCTCTGCGATTTTTATTTTTTGCGCTATATACAAAAATAGAGCGACATTTTTGAAAAAAAAACACTATTTTTTACTTTTTGTTAAAAAAAAATCAAATAAACTAAATTTTAGTCAAACATTTAGGCCAAAATTTATTTAGCCACATGTCTTTAGTAAAAAAAAAAATCTCAATAAAAAAAAATAGCTACCTAGCGGGAACAGCGACACTAATACAGCGATCAGAAAAATGATCGCTTAGTGACGCTGGCAATAGGGAGTGAAAGGGTTAACTAGGGCGGTGATCAGGGGGTTAAAACTTTATTAGGGGGGGTGGGGGGGCTTTCCTGAACCTAACACTAACTGTTTTTTACACTGCCTGTCACACTGACACTAAATGCAGTGATTAGATCACTGCATTCAGTGACACTGTGACAGGGGGTGGGGGGGGGGCGATCACAAGGGGTTAATATGCCTATGTGAGTGTGTGTCAGTGTTGTGTTGGTGCACACTTACTTGTGATGTCTTCTCTCATCAGCAGCGCTGGGAAACAGCGCTGCGATGAGAGGTGACATAATTTCCTCCTTCCTGTGTAAACACAGGAGGAGGAACTGACAGGATGGGAGCACGCTCCCATTGGCTGGGAGCGATCGCGGGGGGGCGGGTAAGCGCCGACATCCGCCCGCTGATCCCGGATCGCTCCCGGAGCCAGGGGGACCCCCGCACGCCGCGGAGGGGGTCCCGATGGGACCCCCGAACCGCACTTAGGCGGGGACGTAAATTTACGCCCTTGTGCCTGTACGTGCCATTCTGTGGCCGTATATGTGCGTGCGGGGGTCCTTAAGTGGTTAAAGTAAACACAGGAACAATAAACATAAGAGTACCATCATCCTAAATATCGATTAAATAGATCAAGTGTACCTGGGACCCCAAAATGGCCCAGGAGCAATTCAACGGTCGAGATTCAACGGGCATGACCCCACTCCTCTCACCGCGCCCCTCTGTGTAGGGCCCTTTAACATCTTGGTGACCTGTTTGGTTGGTCATGCACTGTGTCACGTTTTTAATGTTGTCTTTGTTTTTATAATCCAATAATGTGTGTTCAAATTGCCATTATTATGTATAATAAACGAATGTAATTTTTTTACCTCATTTCATCCTTCCATTGTATTATCTTGTATCCAGTACCGCTATAGTCCACTTGCCAACTCCCTCATTTCCAGGTTGCTCCTGGGCCATTTTGGGGTCCCAGGTACACTTGATTTATTTAAGCAATTCTAATGTCATATTTCACTATTTTCACTGCAATCTCCTTCCCTATAATTAGAACCTCCAAACATTATAACACCCTAGAGAATAAAATAGTGATCGTTGCAATACTTTGTGTCACGCCGTATTTGCGCAGCGGTCTTACAAGCGCACTTTTTTGGGAAAAAATGTAAAAAAATGCAATTAAAAAATAAAACAGTAAAGTTATCCCAATGTTTTTTTATATTGTGAAAGATAATGTTACGTCGAGTAAATTGATACCCAACATATCACGCTTTAAAATTGCATCCGCTCGTGGAATGGCGTCAAACTTTTACCCTTTAAAATCTCCATAGGCGACGTTTTGAGTTACAGAGGAGGTCTAGAGCTAGGTCTAGAGCTAGAAATATTGCTCTCGCTCTAACGATCGCAGCGATACCTCACTTGTGGTTTGCATACCATTTACATATGCAGATGCTACTCACGTATGTGTTCGCTTCTGCGCGCGAGCTCGACGGGACGGGGCGCGTTTTCTGGCTCCTAACTTTTTTAGCTGGCTCCTAGATTCTAAGCAAATTTGTCAAGCCCTGGTTTGATTGCTCGGTTCCCAGTCTTAGAACCGGCAAGGTACAAATGCAGCATTGGTGCGATGCTGCCTCCACCTAGGTAAGTATGAGTCTTAAAAAAAAAAAAATCCCACACTTCTCTTTTAACCACTTGCTTACTGGGCACTTAAACACCCTTCCTGCCCAGAGCAATTTTCAGCTTTCAGCACTCTCACACTTTGAATGATAATTACTCAGTCATGCAACACTATACCTAAATGATTTTTTTGTCCTTTTCTTCCCACAAATAGAGCTTTCTTTTGGTGGTATTTGATCACCTCTGGGTTTTTTATTTTTTGCGCTATTAATAAAAAAAGACCAAAAATTTTGAAAAAAAAAGATTTTTTATTAGTTTCTGTGATAAAATTTTGCAAATTATTAATTTTTCTTCATAAATTTTGGCCACAATTTATACTGCTACATGTCTTTGATAAAAATAACCCAACATTTTTCGAAATTATTTGGTCTGTGTGAAAACTACAAGCTATAGTGCAAATCATAAAAAATTATCACATCTGATTACACCTGATGTACTGAAGGCCTCTCTCATTTCTTGAGACCCCAACAAGCCAGGAAAGTACAAATAACCCCATTTTGGAAAGTAAACATTCCAAGGTTTGAAGTTGTAATTTTTTCCCACAATACTTTGCAAAATTAAGATTTTTATTTAAAAAAATTCTCAAAATTGTCATTGTAATAGCTTATTTCTCTCACATGGCATGTGCATACCACAAATTACACCCCAAAATACATTCTGCTACTCCTCCTGAGTAAAACGATACCCCATGTGTGAGACTTTTTCACTGCCTGGCCACATACGGAGGCCCAACATGCAGGAAGCGCCATCAGGGGTTTTAGGAGCATAAATTGCACATCTAACTAGTTGACTACCTATTACAATTTTGAAGGCCCTGGAACACCAGGACAATGAAATTACCCACAAAATGACCCCATTTTGGAAAGCTAACACCCCAACGTGTAATCTATGAGGCATAATGAGTCTTTTGAACGGTTCATTTTTTTCCAGAAGTTTTTGGAACACTTGAAAAAAAATGAAAACGCATTTTTTTTACACAAAGTTGTCCGTTTCTAAAATATTTCCAACACATAGCATTTAGATAGCAAAAATGACACCCCAAAATACATTCTGCTACTCCTCCTGAGTAAAACGATACCCCATGTGTGAGACTTCTACACAGCCTGACCACATACAGAGATCAAACATGCAAGGAACACGGTCAGGTGTTCCAGAGACACATAGCATGCACATACCAAGAGTTACACCCCAAAATACATTATGCTAAGCAAAGCGTAAACAAAAGATTGCCTGTGGTAATAGTAGCACAGTTTTACACAGCAGGATAGCACTGGTCCAGGCAGCAGGCAGGGACTTGGTCAGCAACGGCATACATAATTGTCCAGGCAGGGATACTGTCCCGTCAGGGTTAGTGCAGGTGGTCAGTTCATGCAACAGGCAGAGGCATGATGGCATAGGTCCTACAGGCAGAAGTAGGGCCTCGTTCAGGACAGAATGGGGACAGGGGTAGAGGCTTCTCCCACCCAAATCTCTTTGAAGCCTCCGGGCAACCAGACCCTAATCTAGAATGAGAAAACAAAAACAATTGTTTTATTCATCCAGAAAAACAATTCTGGAGCCCCTCACATATGTGAGACCCCTGTGCTATGAATCCCACTAGTCCACTGGCAGGGTAAAAGATCAGTCCAAGAGGCAGGCAAAAAGAATGGTCAAACAGTCCAGGGTCAGTTCCAGATCAGGCAGAGATATAAACAGAATCGGTAGGCATAAGCGTGGTCAAATAACAGTCCATGGTCAGTTCCAGATCAGGCAGAGGTATAAACAGAATCGGTAGGCAGAATCGTGGTCAAATAACAAGCCGGGGTCATAAGCAGAGGTATAAGGGGTGTGAAGGTAAGAGGCCTGGTTGGGAAGGGCATTTAGGACAATAAAAAGTGGTGTCTCTTCTCACTCCTGCTTTGGAGCACACCTTGCATCTTTTTATGGCATTTTTGGCCTGTTGGTCTGGGAGGGAATTTATCTGGAAAGTGGCGCTCGTTGAATCGGCTAACCACATCGGATCGAATGTTTGCTGGTGGGTTGCTGGGGTATAAAAGGGCAGTGGTGATTTCCTCAAGGTAGAAAAGGTAGGGTTTGGGTCTTGGAGTGGATTTACAATATATTACGTAGGTATTGTACGTGGCCAAATTGAACAAATAAATTGAAACTTTTTTATACCACTGGTATGATCTTCTTGTGGAAAGGTAGGGTTCCAGCATCTGGTCGTTCAAATCGACACCCCCCATGAACTTATTGTAGTCATGAATGCATTTAGGTTTCTGGATTAGCCCATTCCTCGTTCTGGTCTCAACGAATGTGTTGTTGTGGATGGTAGAAAGCACGTACACATCCCTTTTGTCCCTCCATTTCACAGCCAGAACTTCCTCTGTGCGTAAACTCGCCGTCTCCCCTTTTTCTAATTTTTTGGTGACAAGACTTTGAGGAAAGCCCTTCCGGTTCGATCGCACGGTGCCGCATGCTGGGGTGTTTTTTTGGAAAAGGTTTCGGAACAGGGGCAGACTTGTGTAAAAATTGTGCACATATAAGTGGTATCCTTTCTCCATGAGTGGGTTCAGAAGTTGCCAAACAATTTTCCCGCTGGTTCCTACGTAGTCTGGACAATTAGGGGGGTGTAGCTGGCTGTCCTTTCCTTCATATACGTTGAAGGCATACGTATAACCTGTGGCTCGGTCACACAATTTATAAAGCTTCACCCCATAGCGGGCCCTTTTGCTGGGAATGAATTGTTTTATGCCCAGCCTGCCAGAACATTTTATAAGGGACTCATCTACACATATATGTTGGTCAGGGGTAAACAACTGGGGAAAAATTTTGGAAAAATAATGAAGTAGTGCCCGAATTTTATAAAGTTTATCAAAATTTGGGTCATTTCGGGGAGGGCACTGGGTATTGTCATTGTAGTGTAGGAATCTCATGATCAATTGATATCTGGACCTGGGCATTTTTGAGGAAAAGATGGGCATGTGGTAGATGGGGCGGTTTGACCAATAGGCACGTAGCTGGTTTTTATGGTTTAGTCCCATACAGAATACGAGGCCCAATTTTTTTTTTAAACTCTTCCACTGTTAGGGCTCTCCACTCGAAGGGACGGGCATAATGGGATGTGGGGTTACTGGAAATAAATTGTTGTGCATAAAGATTGCACTGGGTAACAATTGAGGCAAGATGTTGTCGGTGAAAATTAAATTAAAAAAGTTAATCGGGGGAAAATTTTCTGTGTCCACCTGGACTCCTGGCTGGGCAGTGAAAGGGGGAATGTTGGTTTCTCCTGAATTAGAAGGAAGCCACAGGGGGTTCTGAAGGGAATAGGGAAGGCTGGCATGGGACCTAACCCTTTGGGACTGAGGTGACACCCCACTGGTACGTGACCTTGCTTGCTGAGGTATTGCGCTACTGGTGGATGGCACAGCGGTGCTGGTGGATGGCACAGCGGTGCTGGTGGATGGCACTGCCTCCTTAGCAATACGCCTTCTTCTGGCGGGTGGACCCTCCTCCTCTTCTTCTTCCTCTTCTTCCTCTTCCTCCTCTTCTTCCTCCTCATTCTCCTCCTCCAAGGATGTCTCTGCTCCACTGCTGACTATCGGCTCATAGGTGACGTCAGATTCGTTGTCTGAATTTTCAGAGGAATCCGAATCGCAGAGCTCCCCGTTGCTCTCGTCAGCCGCAATAATGTCATACGCCTCCTCAAGTGAAAAGGATCTTTTAGCCATTGTTGGCACTGATGACACTGACAGGTGGCACTGACGGCAAATGGCACGGACTGATGGTAGATGGCACTGATGGTAGATGGCACTGATGGCAGATGGCACTGATGGCAGGTAGCACTAATGGCAGGTAGCACTAATGGCAGCTGGCACGGGCAGATGGCACTGATGGCAGATGGCACCGATGGCACGGGCAGATAGCACTGATGACAGATGGCACTGATGGCAGATGGCACAGGCAGGTGGCACAGGCAGGTGGCACGGGCAGATAGCACTGATGGCAGGTGGCACAGGCAGGTGGCACAGGCAGGTGGCACAGGCAGGTGGCACTGATGGTAGATTGCACTGGCAGGTGGCACTGATGGTAGATTGCACTGGCAGGTGACACTGATGGCAGATTGCACTGATGGCAGATGGCACGAGCAGGTGGCACTTACGGCAGATGGCAGGGGCAGGTGGCACTGATGGCAGGGGCAGATGGCACTGATGGCAGGGGCAGATGGCACTGGGGGCAGGTGACACTGATGGCAGGGACAGGTGGCACTGATGCAGGTGGCACAGGCTGTTTGCACTGGCAGGTGGCACTGGCAGAGACTGTGGCACTGTTTTTAACTTAAACTTTTTTTGAAACTCACTTTGTAAAACTGCTGTCTTTCTCCTTCTCTCCTCACACGCTGTGTGTGAGGAGAGAAAGCCGGTGATGAGAGATGATCTCATTTGTTTACAATTGAGATCATCTCTCATTGGACAGTGGGATCGAGTGCTGAATGGCCTCTGCGATTGGCCATTCAGCACGATCTGTGATTGGCTGTGTCCAAGGGACACGGCCAACACAGTTTTTCGCCAACGCGCGCTCACGGGGACGCGCAGCGAGCGGGGAAAGACAGTCACGTCCAAAGACGTCAACCCGGCGCCTCAGGTTTGCGCTGTTCACGTCTTTCGACGATGACGCGGACCCGAACTGGTTAAAGGATCATCCTCACAGTCTATTTAACTTTGGGCAGCCACCATATTTCCCTCAGCTCAGGTTTTTTTTTTTAATCAAGACGGCTAGAGTGCTGACTTCCAAGTACAAGAGAATCTAGCAATTTCCTGAAGAGGAGTAGGGATTAAATATACAGTAAAATTCAGAGATATTTGACAGATTGGAGGGGATGGGACAGACAGAGAACAGTAGTAGTAGTAGTCTGAGCAAATGGACAAACACTCAGAGGCTCGGATTCACAAAGAGTGAGCGCACATTACGCCGCCGTAACTCAAACAACATACGCTACCCCGACGCAGGGCAGAGAGACAAGCACTGAATTCAGTAAGCTTTTGCTCCCAACTCTGCATCAGCGTAGCGTAGAATTCGATGGTGTAGGCCGGCGTAAGTGGACGTAGGTGGAAGTGGGAGTATGCAAATGATGGTCCGAGCATGGTGCAGTGTTTTGCGCCCGGCGTATCATGAACTGCGCATGCGCCGTGACGTAGTTGTGACTTTTTGCTGTGATTGCATGAAACAGCACCGTTATACGAATGCTCACAACTACGCCGTCACAACTGCTAAGCTACGCCGGATAACTACGTACGCCGTGAACTTAACGTACGCCCAATACGCCAGCCTGTGTTATCTGGGGCAGACCTTTGCATGTCTGTTGCTGGGTTGGGCCTCATCTATGGGGAATAACTTTACACCGGACGTACAACTTACGCAAACATTGCATAGCCTGCGTCGGGCGCACGTATGTTCGTGAATCGCCGTATTTCCCTCATTTGCATATTTAAATTGCCTAATAAATGGGAGAAGCAACATGCGTCCAAACCATATTTGCGCCCATGCTACGCTGGCGTAAGCAAGATACGTCGGCGTAGGCTGGCCAGTTTTTAGACGTATGTTGGTTTGTGGATACGGCGCACAGATACGCCGGCGCACATTTGCACTTTCTGGTGCAAATTTCAAGTTATGTCGGCGTAAGTGTTTTGTGAATCCGGGCCAGAATGACTGCAGTCTGTAAGCATGTGACTTCAAGCCCAGGCAGGACATTCAACAGTCATTGTCAAGTCCATGCCTGCCATGCTGGTTTGTTTTGGGCGGCATGTTACCTCTATTTCCTCACCGTCTAGGGTATCAATGAGAGTTGAGAAAAAGTTAAATGTCAAAACTCTAGACTTCTTTTTTTTTTGCTTTATTTACCCAACTTGGTAACAGAATAAAAGTAGTAGTTGAAGAGGTGGAAGGGTAATGGGTTCAGGTGTATAACTTTTGTTCGGAGCACAGCTTTCGTCGCCACTCTAGCCAGAGTGGGTATTGTGCACCTGGACCTAGCAGCCAGGATGTCACACAGAATCTTGGTATAGTCTCTTCCACAGACCTTCTCAAAGATGGAGATATATTCGGTCCAGAATTCTCTCAGCACAGGATTAAGCACCGTATCTCTCCTGAATAACTTCTAGTAAACTTAGAACTGCCAGGCGACCATCATTCAGCCTTTCAGTAATGGTGCATCCTTCGATGAAGCTCAAAGCCTCTCCTGAGATACCAGCCTCTTGCTCGGTGCTCTCCAAGACAGGTTGCTCATCGAGTGGCTTCCTCCCTCAGGACAGACAGCTCAGGACCACTCTGCAAGCGTAGACCCAGTCTGACTACCGGGCCTACATAGTAGGTCACAACTCCGGACTAGGGATGAGCCGAACACCCCCCGTTCGGTTCGCACCAGAACCTTTGAACGGACCGAACATTTGCACGAACATTTAGAACCCCATTGACGTCCATGGAACTCGAACGTTCGAATTCAAAAGTGCTCATTTTAAAGCCTAATATGCAAGTTATTGTCGTAAAACGTCTTTGAGAACCTGGGTCTTGCCCCAGGGAACATGTATCAATGGAAACAAAGTTTCAAAAACTGTAGTTTTTCAGGAGCAGTGATTGTAATGATGCTTAAATAAGAAAAAAATAAAAAAAAATGAAAAATTCCTTTAAATATTGTACCTGCTGGGTGTCTATAGTATGCCTGTGAAAACGTCTTTGAGAACCCGGGTCTTGCCCCAGGACTCCTAACAAAAACGACCGTTTTTAAAACTTTTTTTTCCATTAAAACATGTTCCCTGGGGCAAGACCCGGGTTCTCAAAGACATTTTCACAGGCATCCTATAGACACCCAGCAGGTACAATATTTAAAGGAATTTTTCATATACACCTGGGATGTATATATATCCTCTACACACTGTAACATTAACTGACTAGCCTGCCTGCCTGCCTGCTCTGTCTAGCTGCAAAAAATTACACTCTCTCTGTCCTCTCTTAACCACCGCAACACACTACACAAGGCCGACTTGCAGGTGGCCTTTTATAGTGTGGGGTGTGTACTAAACCCCCTGAGCCAAAATTGGCCAAAGCCATAGTGCATGCTTGGCCAATTATCAGCCAGCGATGCCACAGTGAATTATGGTCTGTGAAACCTAACTCGAATTTGACGCGAACGACCTGTTTTGTTTGTATTTCGACCTACTCCTGACCAACATGGTCCCGGAGCCAGAAACACTTGAACACGCATCCCCGGTCAGGAGGGCCACACACAGGGGGTGGTGGGACGACAGACCCAGGATCGACGACGACTCCGGACTAGTGATGTTTGTCCCTTAAGTACTCCTCCCCAGCATGCACAGCGGGAGGATTAACTCCCTCTGATTGGCTGCTGAAGGGGAACACCCAAAACACCTTGATCAAACTTCT
The DNA here is from genome assembly GCA_029574335.1 of Rana kukunoris. Lineage (NCBI taxonomy): Eukaryota > Metazoa > Chordata > Amphibia > Anura > Ranidae > Rana > Rana kukunoris. Next base: position 104,076,452 of record CM056049.1, read on the forward strand.
GCCACCCTCGGCCTGGGGCGGTAACAGCACCCCAGACACCAATAGTGGTCACTCACAGTACAGTCATGGCTGGAACAGAGGCCCAAATATAGTGAAAAATAACACGGTCTGAGTCAACTAACTCTCAGGCGCCGTACACACGGCCGAGGTTCTCGCTGAAAACCAGCGAGAACCTCGCTGGAATGCACATTCCAGCGAGGACCTCGGCCGTGTGTACGGTCTCGGCGAGCTTCCCGTCGGGAAGCCCGTCGAGCCGAAATAGAGAGCACGCTCTCTATTTCCTCGACGGCCCGCCTGGAAGAATGGCTGGTTGCCATTCCCGACGGGCGGGTCGCCGAATTCGACGGCCGGGAGAGAACCTCGACGGGCGGAACGATGTGTTCTGCCCGTCGAGGATCTCTGCCGTGTGTACGCGGCCTCAGACTTCCCTCTAAATTTAAAGCAGCGCTGGCTAGAAAGTAGCAGGCCGCTACACACATAATACTCAAATGCACAATGCAAAATAAATCACACGAGTAGGCACTGTGCAGTATGTCACACAAGATCCTCACATGCTTATCATGAAAGAGCAAGATGTTGTTCCAGTTCAAGCTAAACCAGACTCTTTATTTTATTTTAGGAATAGTAATTATGCCACTTGTTTCAGCCTCAGTAATAATTGTACAGCACGTGTTTATACCCCTATTTTAAATGAAAAAATGTGTCAGTTTCTAAAGAGTTTTAACCACTTAACCCGCGGACCATATTGCTGCCCAATGACCAGAGCACTTTTTGTTATTTCGGCACTGCGTCGCTTTAACTAGCAATTGCACGGTCGTGCGATGTGGCTCCCAAACAAAATTGGCGTCCTTTTTTTCCCACAAATAGAGCTTTCTTTTGGTGGTATTTGATCATCTCTGTGGTTTTTATTTTTTGTGCTATAAACAAAAATAGAGCGACTATTTTGAAAAAAATGCAATATTTTTTACAATAAATATCCCCCAAAAATATATAAAAAATCATTTTTTTTCCTCAGTCTAGGCCTACATATTTTTCATTAAAAAAACGCAATTAGCATTTATTGATTGGTTTGCGCAAAATTTATAGCGTTTACAAAATAGGGGGTAGTTTTTATGACATTTTTAATAATTTTTTTTTTTAATAGTAATGGCGGCGATCAGCGTTTTTTTTCAGTACTGCGACATTATGGCGGACACATCGGACAATTTTGACAAATTTTTGGGACCATTGTCATTTTTTATTAGCGATCAGTGCTATAAAAATGCATTGGATTACTATAAAAATGCCATTGGCAGTGAAGGGGTTAACACTAGGGGGCGGGGAAGGGGTTAAGTGTGTTCCTGGATGTGTTCTAACTGTATGGGGGGGTGGAGTCATTAGGGGAAATCACTGATCTTCCGTTCATACATTGTATGAACAGAAGATCGGCGTTTCTCTCCCTGACAGGACCGGGAACTTTGTGTTTACACACATAGCTGCCGGTCCCCGCTCTGTAACGAGCAATTGCGCGTGCCCGGCGGAGATCGTGCACTCCGGGCTCGCGAGTGGGGGCGCGCACGCCCCCTAGTGGCCGCAAAAAGAGCGGACATATAGCTACGGGCTCTAGCCCAGGAGTGCAGACTTCCCGCAGTAAAATGACGGTGGGCGGTCAGCAACCAGTTAATTATTAGTACAAGTCCTGAATGTCTTTTGTTGGTTGTAGTCACAAGTCTTTTGCAGCTGACATCTTTTGGCAGGATATGATACACTGCATAGGATGAACATAACACTCAATTTCTAGCTTTTTTAGACAATTGGGGTCTCTGGGGGCTGCCTGTGGCACATACCCTGCTAGCTGAACAACATTGTTTTATAAAATATTAATGAAAGTAACCAAATAAATAATTTGTGTATACAGTAGTTTTCTTCCAGGTCACTTCTAAGTTTGCCAAGCCAAGTTTTTGTATAAATGAATGTATTTGTCTTCTAGCATCAGAAGTTGCACAAGAAGTTACTATAAATTCTGCACCTGTGCTAGTCGCAAACAGAAAAGAAAAAAGCAGTGCGGTAAGCTGGACTTTTAATATATTTTTGTCAGAACAGCATGCAGATTTAGTTTTATTTAGAACTGTTTTCATGGATTACAATTACTTTTGATCCAAAACTGGTTTTCTGATCCTGGGTAGATTTTAAAACAATTTGATTGTCTCTGGTATTCATTGGAGGGGATGGTCCTGTCCCTCACTATCAAATAGACAGTTGAACACAATTCATTCAGCCCTGGTTCACACTTACGATGCGGAAAACTCAGCGAATCCTGTGCATTTCCAGGAATGCATTGCAATCGCATGTTGTCCATACGCTCTGCTGGGGGCTTCAGGGTTATCTTAAAGTGGAGGTTCACCCTAATTTTCCACTTAATATGCATAAAACAGCCTTCTATTCACAATACCAAATGCATGTTTTTTTTTTTAATAAAGGCTTACCCGTTTCCTTCCTTTATTTCGGCCCTGTCAATCATAGTACACCGCGGGGGAATGGGCGTGCCTATTGATTTCCCCCGACGGCGCTATGTCTCCTGGGACTTAGTCCTTACGTGCCCAGGAGACGCTCTCTCATCAAATGCCGCGATATTTCGCCGGTCACGTGACTCGGCAAGCGGGTCATGTGACTCGGCAAGCGGGTCATGTTGAGCTGTGTCTCAGCACAACGGGGCGGGTCATTTTGATGCCGGCCGTTGCCATGGGAACTGTGAAGTGTTGACGGCACGGCTCGTCGCCAGCATTCACCGTATCCCGGAAGAGGATGGTTCTTGGCTTCAACGTGGCAAGTATTCTTTTGTTGGAAAAAACAATGCTGACGGCGAAAAAAATGTGGGACGCACGGGCTCCTATTCAAACAAGGTAAGAGCGGGAGAATAATAAGAAAAGAAAAAAAACGGTCGAACCCCCCGCTTTAACGTCACACCGAAACACATCTCAAAAAAAGATTGATAGAATTGCATTGCATGGGTGTGAACACCCATGTATTGCAATTAAGGTGCAGGGGAAAAAAGGGTCCTGTACCATCTTAGTGCAGATGGGATGTGATTTCAGCCATACAAAATCTATGGAAAGTGTGGTAAACCCTGCGCTGCCAAATAGAAATGCAGCAGCTAACACGGCTATTTTTGAATAAAAGCAAAAACAAAATGGAAAAGAAAGTGTAGCGCTTAAACAGTTTATATCATAACAATAAACATTGTATTCAAAGAGTTTTCTTTATTTTCATGACTATGAAAATTGTAGATTTACACTGAAGGCATCAAAACTATGAATTAACACATGTGGAATTATATACATAACAAACATTTTTAAAACAACTGAAAATATGTCATATTCTATCTAGGTTCTTCAAAGTAGCCACCTGTGCTTTGCACACTCTTGGCATTCTCTTGATGAGCTTCAAGAGGTAATCACCTGAAATGGTCTTCCAACAGTCTTGAAGGAGTTCCCAGAGATGCTTGGCACTTGTTGGCCCCTTTGCCTTCACTCTGCGGTCCAGCTCACCCCAAACCATCTCGATTGGGTTCAGGTCCGGTGACTGTGGAGGCCAGGTCATCTGGCGCAGCACCCCATCACTCTCCTTCTTGGTCAAATAGCCCTTACACAGCCTGGAGGTGTATTTGGAGTCATTGTCCTGTTGAAAAATAAATGATGGTCAAACTAAACGCAAACCGGATAGAATAGCATGCCGCTGCAAGATGCCATGGTGGTTCAGTATGCCTTCAATTTTGAATAAATCCCCAATAGTGTCACCAGCAAAGCACCCCCACACCATCACACCTTCTCCTCCATACTTCACGGTGGGAACCAGGCATGTAGAGTCCATCCGTTCACCTTTTCTGCGTCGCACAAAGACACAGTGGTTGGAACCAAAGATCTCAAATTTGGACTCATCAGACCAAAGCACAGATTTCCACTGGTCTAATGTCCATTCCTTGTGTTCTTTAGCCCAAACAAGTCTCTTCTGCTTGTTGCCTTTCTTTAGCAGTGGTTTCCTATCAGATATTCTACCATGAAGTCCTGATTCACACAGTCTCCTCTTAAAAATTGTTCTAGAGATGTGTTTGCTGCAAAAGGTGGCTACTTTGAAGAACCTAGAATATGACATATATTTCCGGTTGTTTCACACTTTTTTGTTCTGTATATAATTCCACATGTGTTAATTCATTGTTTGGATGCCTCCAGTGTGACTCTACAGATTTCATAGTCATGAAAATAAAAAAAACTCTTTGAATGGGAAGGTGTGTCCAAACTTTTGGTCTGTACACAACGCGTTTCATGTAACAACACTTTGTCTGGGGTGGACGAAGTGTTGTTACATTAAACGTGCCGGGTCGACTCCACTGCCGCCTCACTTATACATACCAAACACGTGTGATACTTCAGCCTACATGTAAGTGTAACAGCTGTAAAATAAATGGGCCAGATTCACGTACATCGGCGCATTTTTGGACCGACGTAGTGCAACTCCTTTAAGTTAGACCGGCTTAATTTCGAGGCGCAAGTACCGTATCCTCGTAGTATTTTCGGCCAAATTTGCACCGGTGCAATGTAAATTTCAAAGCGTAAGGCAGTGTAATTCAAAGTGGGAAGGACGTGGGCGTGTTCCATTGAAATGAGCCGTGACCCCATGCAAATGAAGGGCCGGCCAGACTGGGCATGTGCACATGAAGCAGACTATGGTCAGCACCTCTCTGAGCATGCTCAGAACTCGGCACGGCGCAATCAGTGAGATAGGAACGAGGCCCGTCAGACTTAGTGAGCTATGCACAGTGCTTAAATAGACCGAGAGAAATGCCCTTCCATTGCAAAAATACATCCAATTTTTTTCCCTTCCTGAAGCAAGGTGCTTTTATTCCGTTGTCTGTGTTTGTATATATATATATATATATATATATATATATATATATATATATATATATATATATATTATTAGATAAGATAATTATAATAATATTAAAATTAGTAAATTTATATTAGGTAAAAAAAAAATATATATATTTATTATATTAATTATTATAAAATATATACTAAACAGAAAAAAATGTATATAAAATATATATTTACCTATTAGGGTGAAAAGAGCCACTGGCAAGGAAATGGAGTGTTGACAGTACCTTGCCCAGTGGCGGTCGGCAGATCCTCTCCCGTGTAAGAACAGGGGAGTCCGCGCTATGGTGAATAAAGTAGCTGTTGCCTCCCAGTAGGATCCCTATGTGGGGAGCTAATATAAATATGAATAGTAGAAAGGGAAATGGCGCTGCTAAATTAGTACCTTTGTCAGGTATATCCGTGGGGTGAGCCCAATGGTAATTGGCCCCCTTTTTGGCTGGAATTAGGGTGCAATTGGAAAGATACCCTGTGTTAATAGGAGGGTAGATGTTGGTTCCTCAGCTTCCACTAATTTCAGTGAAATTGAGTAAAGGTGGATTAATTAGGTCAGGAGCCTGTGCAGGCCCAAAGATTGCTAAAGTAAAATGATCCTATGCTGCTATAAGGATGCCAGTTGTGACCGATGCACCCTAAACCATATAAAACAAAGCAAAAAATGTGTCTCTAGAGTCTAATAGGTAGGAATCCCTACTAGTGTGGTTACTCGTGTAGAGAGACACAATTTTTTCTTTGTTTTATATGGTTTAGGGTGCATCCACCTTACTCAATTTCACAAAAATTTGTGGAAGCTGAGGAACCAACATCTACCCTCCTATTAACACAGGGTATCTCTCCAATTGCACCCTAATTCCAGCCAAAAGGGGGCCTATTACCATTGGGCTCACCCCACAAATATACGTGATTAAGATCCTCTCCCATGCCCTCCTCCGTGCCCTCCTCCTTCTGCACTCATCTAAAGTCAGTAGTATAGCTATGAGCATGGATGCCCCTGGCATGTTGGCATACAGATTAATGTCCTGCAAGTGTGGCTGCTCAGCTCGTCCCTAATGGTGTTGCTTTTGCTGACATGTAGACGGATTGTCTAATTTTAAACCTGCTTTTATTTGGTCTAATTTTAGACCGGCCGTGCAGCTGATAAGCACATCGTGTAGACTGCACCGCACAAACTTACTTTTGTGGATCGGCGTATCTCCCTCATTTGCATAGCAAATCAATGGTGTGTCTAGTGCAGTTTTGCACGCACGCTGCGCCCGTCTATCCAAATTACGTCGGTCTAAAAAATGTGGATTTCAGGCGTATATCGTTTTGGGGATATGGTGCATAGATAAGCATGTGCATTTTTAGACTTGCGCGTGCCTAACTCGTGATTCTCCGGAGTAAGTGCTTTGTGAATCTGGCCCAATATTTTTTAACTGGTTTAAACAACATTACGCTATGTGGCCACTCTTTTCTCCTATCTCTTTACATTATTGATACCATTTGAGAGATAAATTCCTGGGATCATCGTATGCCTTGCTGCTTCTTGAATCGTCATCCATTAGAGATCAGAATCTTCCATCCTTGGTTGGTAACCATATCTTACAAGCTTGTCTTGACTTTTGGTGGCATATGTCCCACTAAGTCTATTTGCTCTGGTAAGCCTTCATTTCTACTGGTGGCGGGTTATCACCATACACAGAAGAAGTCGGCTATTTATCTTGACAATTCTTCACTTATTCACTTGATGGAATTTCAATTTATATGGACTTTATTTTGCCTTTACTATATAATTTTAAGTGGTTGCACATTGAAGTTTTTACAATTATATGTTATACCTTTTCAACATATATCCAATGTTTATTGTTATGATATACACTGTTTAAGCGCTACACTTTCTCTTCCATACAAAATCTATAGCTGAAATCGTACTGCACAGACATCACATGCACAAATGATGTGATGTGATGTGCACAGAAATTCACTGCAATTCCTGTGCGAATCAAATTCGGTGTCTACATTGCACAAATGTGAACCCTGGAGCTCAGGCTCTATTCAGGGCTGGTTCACACTGGTCCGACAAGTGTTCCGATTTGGAGAGCATGACATGTCAACTTCAATGGTTCCATATGAGAGCCATCTTAACTGGTTCGACTTGTGTCAGTCCAACTTTTAAAAAGGTTCCTGCACTACTTTGGTCCAACTTGAGTCACATTTCAGCCCATTGAATTTAACTGAAGTCGCATCCAAGTCGGATCAGCATCTTGACTGATCCAACTTGTAACATGTGACTTGCGCTCACAGGATTGTTAGCAATGAAAAAAAAAAGCAGCTTGGTTCTTGTATGGATTTTAAGAAGAAACCCCATAAAACAAAAAAAAAACAAAAAACGGTACTACCCTATAACGGGTTCACAAAAAATATTGTGTCACAGAACCACAATTAATACGTAATAAAAATATTTGAAAATATATATGTGAGGGATGATTCCTCACATATATATTCCTAAACAAACTTTGCGAAACGCATAGAGGCTGCTGATACCCACGGGACAACACGCTGTATTATATTCGTAACAAGTGCTCCGTTGATCCCCACTGAGCAGGCAGATTACAGGTCTGTCTCTGCACACTGTGCAGGGGCCGACCTGTCAGAGCGCTGCTCTTCTCTATGAGGAATTGGATGAAGACAGACTGTAGAGCCACGTTTTCATCCGATCAGCCAGACAGATGAAAAATAGGGTTTCCATCCGTCACACTTTGGCAGATCGGAGCGGGTCGGGTGTCAGCGGGCATGACACCGCTGCCATCCGTTGCTCCATAGAGGTGCACGGATCGTCTAAAAAACTGACAGGCGGACCTGAATGGTCCACACATGTGAAAGGGGCCTTAGCCTAAAGCTGTTTTTTTTTTGAACAGATAAAATAATAAAGGCTGCAAGGTTGCGTTAAGACTAGCAGTGGCCTGTCATGTTCTCCAACAATAGATAAACCAGGACTTACTTGCATTTAAAGCAGTAGTAAACCCTGCTTGGTAATTGTTACCTACAGGTAATCCTATAATAAGGCTTATCTGTAGGTAAAATGAATAACTCCTAAACGTTCACCATTTAGGAGATGTTTACCCTAGATGCAGACAGTTAAGTCACGGGGGCGCCTGTGCTATGAAGGTCCGGCATATCTCACCGGACCTTCAGAGCTTTATGGCGCAAACGAGGGCTCCCGTGCACATGCATGGGAGTGACGTTATCGCAGCTTCGGCCAATCACATAGCTGGAGCGCGCAAACCAAGGAGAAAGACTGAGGGGAAGATGTCAGCCCTCAGCAGTGACAGTACAGTGCTGGAGGGCTTCATTCCAAGGTGAGTATTTGCATACTAGCACATTATGCCATTGCCTTTTAGGTGTTTTTTTTGCAACAGCCGCAGTTTACAACCGCTTTAATGTTGATGAGAGTTCTCAATTAACCACTTTACTACTGGGCACGTTTACCCCCTTCCTGCCCAAGCCACTTTTCAGCATTCAGCACTGTCGCAATTTGAATGACAATTACGCGATCATGCAATACTGTACCCATAGGAAATTTGGATAATTTTTTTTCACACATATAGAGCTTTCTTTTGGTGGTATTTAATCACCACTGTGTTTTCTTATCTTTTGTGAAATAAACGAAGAAATGCCAAAGTTTTTCTTTGTTTTTGTTCATTTTGCAAATAAATAATCTTTTTCATAGACTTAGGCCAAATTGTATTCTGCTACATTTCATTGGTGAAAATAACCCAAATCTGTTTTATTTAGTCTGTAGGAAAGCTATACAGTCCAAATCTCATATCTCATTTTTTAAGACCCAAAAACACCAGGACAGTACAAATACCCCCCAAATAACCTTTCCTGATGCTAGACATGGCAGCATTACATATGATATAGCCCCGCCCCTATAGCCACCCACAGGACACGTTTAACTCTCTATAAAAGTCTGACTGAGAGCAACCTCCCCATTCTCCTTTTTGTCCTCAAAGATCAACCTACAGACCATTACATTCAGGATAAGCCCTTACCTACCGTCTATGTCGAAGTTCCGGCTGGGTTCAGCCTCTCCCAGTGCGAGTCCCACATCTAAGGCATGCTAAATGCACCAACAAGGTGGGGAACCCCTTCTGGTGGTCTTCTGGGGTTGAGGTGTTCCCTAATCAGAGACGACAGTCCTCCTTTGGCATTTCCTGCGATGGAGTCTGATTTAAGCAAGCTGGGACTGCATGATTCCTTCTCTCCTATGAAACCCTTTCCAGGTCTGTCAATTTCTATAAAACTTTTTATTTTCTCCTCTTGCTCTCAACTTTTGTTGTCTGATTTCCTTTAAATTTGCCGGGACATGTGGTGCCTGCTTGATTGCATACAGATTGCATACAGGTTGAGGCTTTAAGGTATGGCCTCATGTTGTGTGGTTTTGATAGATCTGTGGGAATAAATCTGCAGAAGATTGTATGGTGTGTAGCCAGCTTAAAAGTGTCCTTTTTGTGTGGATGTGCGTTGGCCCTCCTAATTGTATTAGCTTTTCTTTTTTTTTTAGAGTAGAGGTGAGAGAGGGCTGAGTCTCAGGTGATCTAATTGCAGGGAACAAATGGACAGGTAATGGATGCCTTTTTGCTATTCAAGCATCCAGAGAGGCAGCTTCTCAATCTGAGGAACAGTCAATGACAGGTAAGTCTTGCTATCCTAGTTATGGGGATAGATGGGGGGGGGGGAATAAGGAGCAATGTATTCCTGGGGGATGGGGGGTTTTCTCAGATTTATTTTGTTTAAATTTGTTACTATTTGCCCCCAAAAAAAGATGTATGTATATTTTTTTCCTCTTTCGCTTCCCTTATTTCTCTGTTGCCATTCAGTCCCCCTTGCATCTTTCAGTAACTTCCATCAGCATGAACCTACCGCCACATAATAAAGACCACCGTGCCATCAGGTAAAGGGACAACTTTTGGTAAGTAAGAAGACGCGGGAGAAAAGAGTGCATTGAGCCCTGACGAGTGTGCCTTCTTATCTATTGCAACCCCGGGCGCTCACACCCGCTCAAGGAGGTTCAGAGGCCCTCTGGATCATCAGGATTTTTCGGGGCGGAAAGTGTCTCCTCCAGTCCTGGCAGATCCCAGTACTAAGGGCGCAAATGTACGCTTAAAGCGGAGCTCCACCCACCCGCATTTTTTTTTTCCAGTGTAGCTGCTGACTTTGAATAAGGACACTTACCTGTCCTAGGCGCCCGCGCTGACAGCCCCCGCCGATGCCGATCCTCGATCCCGGCACCGCCATCCACAGTCAGGGAAACAGGCAGTGAAGCCGTGCGGCTTCACTGCCCGTTTCCTACTGCACATGTGCGAGCGACACAGCGCTTTGTGAATGGTCTGGCTGCTTTCTGGGATACACACAGTTCCCAGAATGCAGCGCGGCCCATTCACAAGAAGACACCCAGAAGAGGAGGAGGAAGAAAACAGCACCGCGGATCGTGAGGGCAGATTCGGGACTTCCGCATAGCAACAGCCTATTTAGGGTGAGTATTTTTTATTTTTTTTTCCATTTCATTTTTATTTATTTTTTTCAGATTTTCAGAACGCACACAGCTTCTCCTATGAGGGCTTAGTGCCCGAAAGGCAAATGTTGGTCATGTGGCGGTGACCCTATGCCTGAAAAGCTACTTTGCAGCAACTGCTTTAGGCAGCTTGCCAGAGACCAGGAGTATGAGAGTCAGCAGGTGTCAACCTTGCTCAGCAAAATAGTCCCCAACCCCCTGGCTAAATTTTCCAGTCATCTCGAGCAGCTAGGGACATAAGGGGATGGACAGTATGGGCACTACACCAGGTCTAAACCAAGCCATTTAACCCTCTCTAACTAGAGGGGTACCAGGCCCTTCAGGGGTGACTCCAGCCCAGCAGATTAGGCAGGCTGGTTCCCCAGACCCAGTATTATAGCCAACCTTTCAGGCAGAGGAAGATGATATTGCCTCCTCCTCAACAGAGGATCCTGAAGATTGAGGCTTTGTTTTATGCTAATATCGCCATTTGTTATGGCAGTAAAGCTGCAGTGAAATGGGTGAATCCGGAACCTCCTCCAAAGAAGGAGAAAACCTGTTATCATACACCATACAATCTGGTTTTAAGAACTTGGAGTATGCGATTAAAACCAGCTGCCAAAGAGAAGAGTCATCAAGGCTCTTGATGAGATAAAACTCTCAGCGAACTTTACAGGTGAGGCAGATATAGACATCATTCGATGGTCATGCAGAGCCATGCTCGGCTCAGTCACAGCCAAAAGAGCACTGCGACTAAAATCCTGGACAGCTGGCCCATCCTCAAAGCAGAATTGCTGTAAACTGCCTTTTGATGGGAAGGCGCTGTTTTGCAAGAAAAAAAAAACCTGTAAACTATCATCTCCAGGGTTATAGGAGGAAAATCAGATCTTCTGTCTCAAGATCGAAGAGCCAGAGGAGGCAACCATCCAGGGGAGCGCCAAACGGGTACTGCGATTTTGGAGGCTTTTGCCCATCCAAGGGCTTCAGAAGGCATTGGAGGGGTACACAGTCAACCTTCGTAAGATCGCAGGGAGCCAAGACTCTTGCTGAATTAACTTATATGGATAGACTCAAGATGGGAGTCTCTCCATACATCCCGGTCATTCAACCAGGTTGCTGGAGGATTTCAGTGGACCTGCAATATACATATCAGCATGTCCGGATCCTTCCATCATACCAGCAGTTCCTCAGTTTCGAATTGAGGGGCAAGCTTTGCCAAAACCAGCTGGCGCCTATGCAGAATATGCTCTACCTAGGGGCCCAATTCAATACAGGCAGCCTCAGTTTCTTTGCCACCTCAAACTCCCTAAAGTCACGGAGATGTTCCAACAGGCGTTGGCTGCACCAGTGATGTCAGCATCCCAGTGCATGAGTCCTCTCGGGACAATGGCTTCTTGTATTCCGATGATCCTCTGGGCTCACTGGAAACTCAGTTTCGGCGGCGTAGCATAAATGTGGCGTCGTAAGGCCGCGTAATTCAATTAGTGAAGGAGGGGGCGTCCTGTATTTAAATTAAGCGCACCCCCGCGTCAAACGAAGTGCGCATGCGCCGGTCGGGAAAAAAGCCCAGTGCGCATGCTCCAGCTCACGTCAGAAAGCGTCGTTGAAACCGACGTCAAAACAACGTGATCGTCACTTACGCAATTCCCTATTCGCGAACGACTTAGTAAAACGACGTAACCGACGGAAAAAGACGACGCTGACCCGACGCCATACTTAACATGGCAACGACGGCACTTCGGAAACATACCCCTCATATAGCAGGGGTAACCTTACGCGTACGCAACCTACGTAAACTACGTCGCCGCGTCGCAAAAACGTTCGGGAATCGGCGTATTAGGCTCATTTGCATAGGCAAATGAGAAAACGTAAAGGCCGCCTAGCGGCCGGCATTGTCATTACATCTAAGATCCGACGGTGTAATTGCTTTACACCTGTCAGATCTTTAGTGTATCTATGCGTAAGTGGTTCTAAGAATCACTCGCATAGATACCCATTGAAAAAAACTGCGATACAACGGTGTATCCGAGATACACCGTCGTATCTCAGCTGAGAATCTGGCCCTAAGTTTACAGCGTTATAACCTCCCTCTAAAAAGCTCATCATGTATCATATGTAATGCTGCCATGTCTGGCGTCAGCAAAATGGAAAATGTTATCAAATATTTACCGTAATTTTCCTTTCCTGACACCAAGACATGGCAGCATACGAACCCTCCCTCTGATTTTTGGACTTTATACAGAGAATGGGGAGGTTGTTCTCAGTCAGACTTTTATAGAGAGTTAAATGTGTCCTGTGGGTGGATATAGGGGCGGGGCTATATCATATGTAATGCTGCCATGTCTTGGTGTCAAAAAAGGAAAATTACGGTAAGTATTTAATACAATTTTCAATTTTTTGGAGTAGACAGTCTTAGGTAAGACTGCATTGTGCATTTTTTGAAGTTGTAATATATTTGGAAAATGAATAAGTGAGTGAGTGAAAAACTTGTATAGCGCTACAAATGAAAACTGAATCGCCTCAAGGCACTTGGTATCCATTTCCTTTTATTTAGCCTTCAGAATAGATGGGTCAGTTTTTTCCTGAAGGCCTGGTGATTCACTTCCATTCGGATATTAGTTGGTAACGCGTTCCACAGTCGAGGTCCTTGGACTGAAAATCTTCGTTCTCCTTTGGTCTTGTAGCGGGCCTTGGGTATTTGTAGTAGATTTTGGTTAGTTGATCGAAGAATGCGATTGGGGTTGTGGTATTTTATTTTCTCACATAAATATTGGGGTGCGATTCCTTTTACACATTTGTGTGTCAGGCAGGCGGGCCTTAAATGTGATCCGGTCCTTTACGGCCAGCCAGTGGAGTGACCTCAAGGAGGGAGTGATTGATTCCCAGGTTTTTTTTCCTGTTACCAGTCATGCCGTCGTGTTCTGGGTGACTTGTAGACGAGCAATCTGGTATTTTGGAAGTCCGAGGTAAAGGGCGTTTGCATAGTCGCGCCTGAAGTTGATTATTGTGCTTACCACTACTTCTGTGTCTTCTTTCAGGATGAAGGGAACGAGTCTTCGTAGCAGACGCAGAAGATGGTGGGATCCGCTGACTACTGATCCTATTTGTGCATCCATTGTCATCTCGGAGTCAAAAATGACTCTGAGGCATTTGACTTTGGTGCTTGGGGTGATGGTTTGTCCCAAGATGGGCTGGGAGCATCCATGTCGTCCTAGCAAGTCTCTTTCGGTTTGCATGGAGCAGAAGAAGTTCTGTTTTTTATCCATTGAGTTTAAGGTGGCTCTCCGTCATCCAGTCTATCAACGTGAGGCATTTTTCTAGTCCGAGGTATTGCTCCTTTTTGTTGCTGATACGAAAGTAAAGTTGTGTCGGTGTAGGAATGGTAGAGTAGGTCCTGGTTACTGATAACCCTTGAGGGACTCCGCATGACACGGTATATGCTTCAGAAGTGAAAGGTCCTAGTTTCACTGTCTGGGATCGATTTTTTCAGGAATGATGAGAACCAGGGTAGATCCGAGACTGCAACTCTAGCTACGTCTGCTAAGCGAGTCAGCAACATTTTGTGGTCTACTGTATCAAAGGCAGCACTAAGGTCCAGCAGTATCAGACATGATTCTCCTTCGTCTGCTGCTTCGAGAGCGTCATCCCATATTTTGAGAAGTGCTGTTTCTGTCACATGACCTGGACGAAAACCCAATTTATTGGGTCCAGTAGTTTGTATGTGTCTAAATAGTGGTGTAGCTGTTGTACTACTGCTTTCTCAATAACCTTGGAGAAGACGTTGAGGCCGGTTATAGGTTGACGATGGTCTGGGTCTTTAGGGTCGAGGTTGGTTTTTTTTTAGAATGGGTTTGATTATGCCTTTGTTTTAGGGGGGTCAACATCATACCTTCCTTAAATGATTGGTTTAAAAGGTGCGTGATCGCGGGTGCCAAAATATTGGCACATTCTGTCAGCAGTTTTGTGGGAATCATGTCATTAGGCGATGTACTGTCTTGCAGGCTTCCGATGATATTTTTAGTGGTATAGATGGAAATTGGCTTCAGTGTAAATTTTATTGATTGAAGAATATTTGTATTAATATTACCCTTTTGATTTGTAGGGGTGAGGCTTGTAGTTTTTTTTGATGAAATAATCAGATAATTCATTGCAAAAATCTTGTGTTTTATAATTCGGAGCCTCTAGGCAGGCTGGATTCATGGTCTGAGCGACTAAGTTGAAAAGCTCACGGGTACGGTTCCGGGCTTTTGCGAGGATGTTTGAAAATTTTTCTATTTTTTGCTTTGAATAATTTCTTTGTGATATTTCTTAGTGATTAATTTGTAAATTGTGTGGTTTTCCTTTGTTGAGTTTGTTCTCCAGATGGCTTCTGCTCTTCTGTGTTCTTGCTTCAATAAAGTGAGAGTGTCATTGAACCAACCGGAGTTGCTTTTTCGGATGAGCGCTCTGCGTTTAGGAGTGATTATGTCTGTAGTAATGCTTTGTTGATGGAGTTGAGTGTTTCACTGCTGATTGACTTTGACCTTGTTTTATTGTTGTTATTTTTTTTAATAGTGTTGTTTTGAAGAGTTCCGAGTGGAGTTTCTTCTGGGATCTTGTCCAGTGTGTTAACCGGTTTGTCATTTTTTTGAAGACTGGTAGTTGGTAGTTAGTTTGAATTTGATTGCGTGGTGATCTGTCCAGGGTAAGGGCCTATTCTCCGTTATGTTGATGTCCATACCCTGTTTGAAGATAAGATTGAGGGCATGACCTGAAACATGCGTGGGCACGCATATCAGTTGCTGCAGACCTAGTCCTTCTAATTGGTCAATGCAGGCATTAGCGATGGGATCCTGTGAGGAGTTGGCCCAGAGGTTAAAGTCCCCAAGTAACAGGAGGTGTTTGATATTGAAGGTGTAAGTCGAGATAAATTCTGTCAGCGATGTGAGGAGATGCATCTTTGGTCCTGCCGGTCTATAGCACAGTAGCATGTGAACAGTGTCCTGGGGAGTTGTTTGGAGTTGCAGAGTGAGCGTTTCCATGAACGACAATGAGCTCTGTAGATCTGGTTTGGTGAGCGAGAGGTGAGATTTGAAGATCACTTCTAGGCCTCCTCCTCTTTGCCCAATTCTGTTCTCGGTTAAGATATCATAATTCTCTGGCACAAGTTCTCCTAGAATGGTGTTAAAATCCAATGTTAGCCAGCTTTCTGTGATGAAGAGGCAGTCAATGTTGTGTTGGATGATGAAGGTGGCGTACACACGACCGATTTTCTCGGCAGAATCCAGCAAGAACCTCAATGCGTATTCTACCGAGAAAACCGGTCTTGTGTACACTTTTCGCCGAGCAACCCGTCGAACTCGTCGAGCCAAAAAGAGAGCAGGTTCTCTATTTCCTCGTTGTTCAATGGGAAAATTTGGCTCGACAAGCTTTTTGACTGCCGAACTAGGAACTCGACGGGCAGAACGATGATTTTCGCCCGACGAGTTTCTCGGTCGTGTGTACGCCACCGAAGTCGTGGATTTCCTGTCTGTGCTTGACTGCGGATCTTGTGTTGATCAGGGTGCATGATAAATGTTGTAACTGAGATGGTGCCATCCTGTTTTTCACGGTCGATCATTGATCGATTCTTAGCAGTTGTTCTTTCTGTAGTATTTTTCTAATGGAATCAGGTAACGTTGAGGCGGCATTCCTTAGGCCGCAAATTGTTTTTGCTGAATATTTCATGTTGAGCATGATATAAAAAGCGTTGAAGATGATGAGATGGTTAGCGGTGATATCTGGTGAAAATTGATGATGATGATGATGATGATTGGTGGCGGTAGGGTGGACCCCCAATCTAACCCTCCTAGTTGATCCAGAGGAAGGCAAAAAAAAAAAAACCCCGCTGAGCGTGACCAATTTTCTGCAGCCGGGGAGAAAAATTCCTTCCTGATCCCTCGGAGGCAATCAGGTTTAACCCTGGATCAACTTGCTATGGTGACAGAGGCCTGGGTCATTACCTGTTTGTAAGTCAATAGTCGAGACCACTTGTCCAACGTCATGCAGCTGACGATCCTCAGGTGGAGGTGCGGCAGGTGAGGGGTGGTAGTGAGGGAGGAAAAAGAGGGGATGGAGTAGGGGTGACAGTGCTTGGGTGTAGCACTATGACTGGTACTTACCGGCCTGTCTCCCGTCCTTCAGGCTTCCCTGATGTGAGGGCCTGAGGGGGGGTCCCAGCTGACCGCTGGTTCCCATATGATCTTATGGCAGAATCCAGTGGAGGGGAGGGTGAGGATAGGGTGATCTAATTCCTTGGCTGGGTGTACCAAGATGGCCTCCGGACGGAACTAGGCCAGAGGTGCGGATTTTCCTGCTGGGGATGGAGGGCCGTCCGCTCGGTGGGGCTCCGGGGAAGGGGGGAACCGCTCAGGGCAGGGGGAGGTCTGAAGGAGACAGACGCAGCCACGGACTATCCTAAGAAAGCCGCAGACTGTGGTGGGGGCGGGCATCTACCTCTTTGTATTTTCCGGGGCCCACTGCCGGTTGGGTGGCACTCCGTGGAGTGCGGTAACTGACGGACCTGCGGGAGGAAGAGGTAGGAGGGAAGGGAGGCCGGATGCTTTAGGCCACAGCCGCGGTCTGTCCTACAGGCCTGTGCTTAAGTGTAAGACGCTCGGGTGGCGCAAGGCGGCAGATTGTGGCTGCGGTCGGCTGCTATTTAAGTAGGGAAGAGCTGGGAGTAGGGGGACCATAGACGAGTAAAATCCCAAGGATATCTGTAGATGCTGGAAGCTGGATGCCTGCCTGCCTGGAGCTATAACACGCACATCCATCTTCCAGGACTGTGCTGCCATAGTGAGCTCCTGTTGCTAGACAGTACAATGTCACCAGACCAGTGCTGCCAGTCAGTATCCTTATCACCACCACACCAGTCAGTGTCCCTAATCGCCACCACCCACTCCCAGTGTTTTTAATCACTGGTGCACAAAATGACCCTAATCACCGCCAGTTATAATGTCCCTAATCACAGCCATGCCAGTCATATTGTCTCTGATCACCACCACACCAGTCATATTGTCTTTGATCATTACCATACTGGTTACAGTGTCATTGATCACGGTCACAATAGTTGCCTGTACTAACCCTGGCCTGTTTAGTGACGATGTTTCTGCCTGTTACCTGGACCAAGCCTTTGCCTGTTTGCTGACCATGTCTCTACTTTCGGCCTAGACTGACCCATCTGCACATCCTGCTGACTACATTCTTGTGAGACACCAGGCCAGTGAATATGGCATTCCTAGGGGCAGTCATGTAACAGAAGGCTAGGCTATGCTTGCTTGGCTTATAGCAGGGGTCTCTAACACAAATTACCTGAGTGCCACTGGACAAGTTTTTATATTCCATGGTGGCCACATGCAAACTTGTAAACAACATTAAACTATATACAGTATTAGTGACTGCTTGCTACCAGTTACTGCTTTAGTGCCAAATGCTTGGAATTGTTTGCTCTGCATCAGATTAGCCAAGTTTGCTTTAAGTTTAGCAGTTGAGACCCGAACAGCCTGGAGATGGGCATCAGTTAGCCTAGACCTGGTTCTATATTTATTAAAGCTCATAGTTGAGAATAATTTTTCACTCAGGTACGCATTCAGCCCCCCTGACAACTGTATGCACTCAGCCCCCCTCAGACCTGTATGCACTCAGCCCCCCTCAGACCTGTATGCACTCAGCCCCCCTCAGACCTGTATGCACTCAGCCCCCCTTACACCTGTATGCCCCCCCATCACATGTGTATATATGACACACACACACACATGTACAGACACACACACACACATGCTGTATATGTACACACAGACACGCATGTACCGCATCACATCGCAGGACATTTTAAAGTACATTCATTTGAATGAGGCTGGTTCACATATGTGCGTGGCATTCGCACTCTGCATTGCCCAAAAAAACGTGTGTGTTTTAAGAATTGCAAGCACGTTATCTTCTATGGGAACGCATCTGATTCGCAGATGCATTCCGCTGGTAACATGAATTCTCTCCCCCTCCTCACTACACCTCTCCCTCTCCCCTCTTCTCTGCTCAACTGATCTGCAGATACAACAGAGAGTAAGCGCTAAACAGCTGCTTTTTCTCTTCGCACAGACAGCGATAGGAATGGAAAAGTTAGTAGATGCTGGCACCTGCCTAACAAATCCTGTATATGTAATATATAAGTGTGTTATCCTGTGACGTGTTGAATTCTTACATAAATGACATCAATAATAAATAAATAGTGATACAGGATAAAACAAAAAAGTGTGGATCGCTCTTTGCACACCCCACATGAAATTCACTCTTTTTAAGAATGTGTCCTGCCATCTCAAGAGCTGAGTTTTGACTCTTTCTTTCCATTCCGGAGAGAGGGGAGTGTTCTTCGGATAGAACTCCTCTACAGGTATCGCATCCTTTCCTTCCCCCACCAATTCAGACAGTGAGACTGGGGTGGCCACGTTCACTTGGCCCAACAACATCCGAGCCGGCATCTTCACAGATGAGGTGGTTATGTTGTGAACACTAACTGAGATCTTCCCGTGGCTTCTCTGCAATGCCTTCAGGAAT
Organism: Rana kukunoris; assembly: GCA_029574335.1. Classification (NCBI taxonomy): domain Eukaryota; kingdom Metazoa; phylum Chordata; class Amphibia; order Anura; family Ranidae; genus Rana; species Rana kukunoris. Next base: position 104,095,475 of record CM056049.1, read on the forward strand.
TATCGCCACTCCCATGCCTTCTGTCTGCCTGTCAGCTTCCAGGACGATAAAGGGGCCTGGTTGCTTCCAGTTAGGCATGACTGACGCTCTCAAGCAAGCTACCTCACCGGACTGCAACACTTTCTCACTCTGGTCCAAGCGCCATATCTTTCCCACTCCTTCAGCTGGGGCCTTCTGTTCTTGCACCAGGTGCTTATAGGCTTTTCCCAACATGGGGTGCACACCTGAAGTTGAAGTGTCCTGCTCTTGGGCAAGAGGTGTTAGCAGTCTCCTGACAAGGTCTGTCAGGGATCTGCCACCTAAGGGTTAATAGTGCAGACTGATTTCAGTGATTGGCAACAGGCTGCCTTATTTAAACCCCTTAGCAGCACTGTGTCTTTGCTGTCCCATCTGCAGCTTATCCTGAGACCTGATACTGAACCTGCACCTGATATCATACTGACCTGGCTCTCTAAATCCGCTGCCATCTCCAGTCCCGACCTTTGGCTTCCATGACCCTGCTCTGTTTACCTGTCTGCCAGATCCTCTGTTGCTGAATCCAGCCTGAGCTCTGACCATTCCTTGCCTGCTGCTTTTCCGTGTATGACCTAGCTTGTCTGACTCCACCCCTGCTGTCGTCTGCACTTGCGTGCGCCTGTTAGTCTCAAGCCCACCTGCATCCGGTGACCTGCATCCTGCTGACCAGCATCCAGCTAACCAGCATCTGCTGACCTGCATCCGCTCATCTGCATCCAGCTGACCTGCACCTACAGCACTCCAGCCTTTCTCATTGGCCTTCATCTCCAAACTCAGAGAACTCTGCAGGCACTCATACTTCACTGTGCTCCTACGGTCACTGTCTCAACCCCAGTGATCATTCCCAAGGTACGTGTCAGTATCAGACAGCCATGCCTGATCCTGCAAGAGGGACCTCTTACACCAACGAGATCTGCCAACTCTTTTCTGATCTCTCTCTAGAGTAGGGATGAGCCGAACAACCCCCCTCCCCCCCGTTTGGTTCGCACCAGAACCTTTGAACGGACAGAACGTTTGCGCCAACATTCAGAACCCCTATCTGTGTACCTGTATCGGAGCCTTCGAAACACTGCGCATCCTCATGCAGCATGGACCCAACACTGTGGTCAAACAGTTTGGGGGACTCCTCAGGAGGACATGGTGGGGCTAGGGAAGGAGTGAGTGATGCCATTGAGCAGAGGGAAGAGGACGTCTTGGCAGCTACTTTGCCAAACAAAGTACCCTAAGCCTGGGTGAGAGAGGATGAGGAGGATGAGGACGGCTTGGTCATCCACTCTACCAAGTCTTAGGCATGTTGCGGCTCAACACAGCCAGCTGCCCAAAACCAGGACGAGCGTGTCCAACGGTCACGTGCTGATGAGGATGCACCGTGTCCACGACCAGCACTGTTGCCTCTAGACGCAGAGCCTGCTTGCCCTCGTGACTCTCTGCCTCTCCTTGTTGTCCTTTCAGACATATTAATGGCCTGCAGAGAACAAAGGCAGTACACAAACCTTGTAGCTTCAGGTGCAAACTACAGAGCACACGTGCAGTACACGCCAAGTAGGTTTAGGTGAAAACTACAGAGCACACGGGCAATACACCACGTGAGAATACTGCAGCTAGCACAATCAACTGCCTGCCAGTAACTTAGGAAGAACTGATCTATCTAAACTATACAGTCTATAAATATATGTACAACACCTGGGATGTATATACTGTATATGCTCTACACACTGTGGGCCAGATTCAGTAAGCGTTACGCCGACGTATCAGTAGATAAGCCTTCGTAACTCTGAATCTGCGCTGGCGTATATTTAAGCGTATTCTCAAAGTGAGATACGCTTAAATATTGTTAAGATACGACCGGCGTAAGTCTCCTACGCCGGCGTATCTTAACTGCATTTTTACGCTGGCCACTAGGGGCGTTCCCGCTGATTTACGCCTAGAATATGTAAACCGGGGAGATACGTTTACGTAAGGCGTTTTCCGGCGTAAAGATAAACCACCAAAAAGATGGCGCATCCTATGTTAAGTATTGTAACGGAATGACCCGTGACAACCAAAGACTTTGGAAGGATGAGAGATACTCCTGTGCCGTAGGCACCAATAACTCCTGGGTCTAAGTCCACCCTGTGCCCTTTTGGCGTAGGGTGGCTAATAGGATCATAATTCATGTATTACATGAGATGGGACATTACTGATAAATCATATGGCAGGATACTGGAATATTACAAGTGGTTCATGTTGACTTGAGACCAGGTCAACAAGACCGTGACTCATCCCTCTGTATAATAGGCTTTTAAAATGCTAAGTGGCCCGGCTTGTGAAAGACATTTCATTCTGTTGAAAAGGTGTTAATTGCATCGGCTCCTGGAAGACCTTTTCATTTGTGTGATAAAACTGTTCAAAGCCCTGTGTTAATGTCTCTCTTCAGATGTATTGAATTAGCATGCCAATTATGTTTAGCAAAGGAATGTATTGCTGCCCAGGTGTCAAGACCCTTTAGGGACAGTACGTCTGTCTAGATATGTGGATTGAGGTCAAGGCATTGTGTAATTGTATTTTGGAATGTGATAAGATCTCGCCAGTATCGGTGCCGAATTGTCTGCTAGAGAATTAGCCATAGTGTGTGATGAGGGGGGTGGAGATTGCATTGTCTTGTGATTAACTGTAACATCTTGTACTGTATAAAAAGCTGAGAAGAATGAATGAATGAATGAAAAAACGTATATAGCACGGCACATGCGAACTGATTCGCCTCTGGGCGCTTGTTGTTCCTGTCTCCTTTGATATCAAAAGAGATCTTTCTCCTGAACGCTAAGTGGTTCTCCTCCAACCGAATGCTGGTTGGTAAAGCGTTCCATAGTCTGGGACCTTGGACGGCGAATCTTCTTTTTCCTTTGGACTTGTAGTTGGCTTTCGGGATCTGTAGTAGGTTTTGATTGGTGGATCGCAGAACGCGATTGGGGTTGTGAGCTTTTATTTTTTTCGCCTAGATATTGGGGAGCATTCCCATGGACACATCTATGTGTTAGACAGAGTGCTTTAAAAGCAATCCTGTCTTTAACTGGTAGCCAGTGAAGGGCTCTCAGTGAAGGTGAGATTGATTCCCAGGGTTTTTTCCCTGTCACAAGTCTGGCCGCCGTGTTCTGAACGACTTGCAGACGAGCGATTTGGTTTCGCACTTACAATCAGTGCTTAGTCATGGCCATGACTAAGCACTGATTGTAAGTGCGAAACGCGTCGGCCATACTGTATTTTGTTGGTTGCAGTGACTGTGTGTACAGTTAAAAAATAAAAGACAACTTATTTTAAGTGATTTCGGAGTGCAGCTGTCCAGTTTTCGTCCTTCAATTTGCTATCATTAGCATTGCCAGCACCTTGGTGGTTCAACAACCCTTGATTGCACACGAGGCTCACCTGGAGCGGTGAGAAATTTGTCTGAAAGTTCTAAGCCTGTGTCACGGTCATCCCTTGGCTGGCCATTTCGGGGTCCACAAGACCCTTGACCTGATTCAACGCATTTTCTGGTGGCCCAATTGCTTGAGAAGGATTGCAAAGAATATGTGCAGTCATGTGGTGTTTGTACCCAAAGCAAATCTTCTAGGACCAAGTCCTGGGGTCTTCTAAGACCATTACCAGTCCCTCACCGTCCCTGGAGTATGATAGCCATGGACTTTATAGTCAAGTTACCCCCATCCGAGGGACATACGGCCATCTTTGTAGTGGTCGACCGTCTCTCCAAGATGGCCCACTTCATACCTCTAAAAAAGACGCCTTCTGCCATGGAAACCGCCCAGGTGTTCATCCAGGAGATTGTAAGGCTACACGGAATTTCAACCAACATTGTGTCTGACAGAGGGGTCTAGTTCACCACTCCCTTTTGGAAGGTACTATGCCAGGCCCTGAAAATTGAACTATGTCCTCTGCCTACCACCCTCAGACAAATGGACAAACCGAGAGGACAAAACAGACTCTTAAGCAATAAATACAATGCTTTACCACATTTGTTCAGGACGATTGGGTAGCACTATTATCGTTGGCAGAATTCGCCTTCAATAATGCCAGTCTGTTAGGATTAAGTTCACCTGCTGGTGGCACTATCCTGCTCTGCGTTTGCTGCAGTTCCAGTGTCCACCAGCAGGTGTCTCCCAGCAGGATCTGATCAGCCACACCTGGCTCCAGCTTCCGGGATATTTAAGGCTGCTCCTCCCTTCCCCCAGTGCGTCTAGATTCTGGTCCCTTTCTGTCTGCTACCAGCTTGTGCCTGCCAACCTGCCCACCTGTCCTTGTCCTGATCCATCCTGCACCCTTCTTGCCTTGTTCTATGCTCTTGTCCCCAGCCGTGTCCTTTTCCTTGCATCCCTGTTGCCTTTTCCCTTGTTGTAGATATTGTATATAGTTAGCTATTAGGTTTATTAGTTATTCTTGTTTGCTGGAGTGGTTTATATTTTCATTGGTTGCTGTGTATGTTTGTTGGTGTATTCTCACTGTAAATAAATATCACTTATATATATATATATATCCTTTGTTTGGTCTCAGTTCCCTTGTGTAGCTACTTGTCTGGTCACCTTAGACGCTGAACCTGACACAGTCACTCAGTTACGGGTCAGTCTCCCTTTTTTTTGTAAATTATGGGTTCCATCCTGTCTTCTTACCTAACATTATCCCTGAATATCCAGTTCCAGGGGTACAGAATACTGTTGACTTCCTGGGTCGCAACAACAAATTGTTACAGGAGACTATGGTCAAGGCACAGGCAACTAATAAGAGAATATATGACTGAAAGAGAAGAGGCGAATTGTGTCTCCAACCAGGTGACCAAGTGTGGTTGTCTACTATCAATCTTAGAATGGCTTGTCCCTTGAAGAAATTGGCACCCAAGTTTATTGGCCCTTTTCCCGTCAAGAAAAAAATAAATGAAGTGTCTTATCTTACGAGATTCGCTTAAGATCCATCCGGTGTTCCACGTGTCCCTGCTGAAACCCACAGTAACTGACCCCTTCACAGACAGAGGACCGGGGCCACCTAAACCTGTGTTGGTTAATGGAGATGAGGAATATGAGGTGGAGCCTATTGTAGACTACAGGAGAAGAGGTAATCAACTACAATACTTGGTCAAGTGGAGGGGGTATGGACCAGAGGAGAACTCCTGGGAAGCCAAGCAGAATGTGCATGACCAAGAGCTGATCCGCAGCCACCCTCAAAGAGCTCTTTTAGGCACCCTGAGGTTGCCCCTAAGGGGGAGCATTGTCAGGGATCTGCCACCTAAGGGTTAATAGTGCAGACTGATTTCAGTGATTGGCAACAGGCTGCCTTATTTAAACCCCTTAGCAGCACTGTGTCTTTGCTGTCTGATTTGCATCTTATCCTGAGACCTGATCCTGAACCTGCACCTGATATCACACTGAGCTGGCTCTCTGACTCTGCTGCCATCTCCAGTCCTGACCTTTGGCTTCCTTGACCCTGCTCTGTGTACCTGTCTGCCAGATCCTCTGCTGCCAAATCCAGCCCGAACTCTGACCATTCATTGCCTGCTGCTTTTGCCTGAACTGATCCTCTGTGTATGACCTGGCTTGTCTGACTCCTCTACTGCTGTTGTCTACACTTGCATGCGCCTGTTGCTCTCAGGCGCACCTGCATCCGTTGACCTGCATCCTGCTGACCAGCATCCAGCTAACCAGTAACCAGCTAACCAGCATCTGCTGACCTGCAACCGCTGACCTGCATCCAGTGACCTGCATCCAGCTGACCTGCACCTACAGCGCTCCAGCTGGCTCCAGCCTTTCTCATTGGCCTTCTCCAATCTCAGAGAACTCTGCAGGCACTTATACCTCACTGTGCTGCTACGGTCACTGTCTCAACCCCAGTGATCCCGGGAAACAAGGGCAGTATGAGAGGTATCTCTCTGCACATCAGGCTCATTCCAAAGGTATGTGCTAAGGTCAGTATTAGTCCCAATGATAAGGAAATTTTTACTAGCCCCTGGTGGGCAGGGACAGACCATGGCCAAAGTATCAAATGTCTCAGCCCTCCCAGCTACATAGGGGTTGAAGGTTAGTTTGACCGGTAGATAGCCATCATAGGGAAAGTTCTGAGTCCCAATGCCCCATATTTCTAGCTCTTCTAACTTCTGTAATGGCAGGTGTTTGAGGTGCCTGTCGTAGAAGTCTCTGTAGAGGAGAGTCACTTGAGCTCCTGTATTCAAGAGGGCCTTGGTATAGATTCCTTCCACTTGGATGGAGACAACCGGAGAGAGCCCCACTAGCTTGGCAGGGAATTTGTGGAAAGTGGCAGGCTTGACCTGCCCCGTAGCTTGTATCCGCACTCCTTTCTTGCGGAAGCTCTGATCTGGCTTGAATCTCTGTTGGGTCTGGTGTGCATTGATTTTCCAACGCCGAGTAGCATGGGTCAAAGGGAGTGGGACACTGGGTCGCTCGGAGGCAACAACAGAAGCCCTTTGCAGAGGTTTGGACTCCCACTGCGATCTCCCAGCTTTGTTGTATATTTTGGAGCTAGCTAATGTAGATGGCTATTCGGTTGACTCCTTCACCCGGGGCCCTCTGGAGTTACCCGCTAGCTTTCGGTTTGTGTTTCAGCCTTCACTGGGCTGGGTCATACTTGTCGATAATGTCCAACTCCCCTGCAGTTCAAACAAATCCCTTGGTTTGCTGGCTTCTGCACCTGAGCAACCGTAGAGCTTAAAAACTTCTTGGGCCCCTCTGATATTTCATTGCTGAGTGAGTTGAGTGAATAACTTGTATAGCGCTACAAATGCAAACTAAATCGCCTCAAGGCACTTTGCATCCAGTGATGTCCTAATCCTTCAGAAGAGGTGGGTCTTAAGTTTTTCCCTGAAGGCCCGATGGTTTTCCTCCATGCGGATGTCCGTGGGTAGAGCGTTCCATAGCCGTGGTCCTTGGACTGCAAATCTTCGTTCTCCCTTTGATTTGTAGCGGGACTTGGGGATGTGGAGGAGGTTTTGGTTGGTTGATCGGAGAGCGCGATTGGGGGTGTAGTGTTTTATTTTCTCGCATAAATATTGAGGAGCGTTTCCTTGTGTGCTGGGTAGAACAACTGGCTTGGCGGTCAACAGGGTCATCATCTCTATCAGTTGTGACACTTGAGTCTTAAGAAGCTCGACCTTAGGGTCACCATCAGCTGCACTGGCCATTTTGACTTCGACAACAGATTCTGGCTTCTTGCTTTCTTTTTTGTTTTTCAGCATGGCCGCCTCCTTCCCGCTTAATCTGGATCAGGTCTGGATAGTTCAAGATGCCACCATCTTGCCGAGTTCTTAACAGGAGGGTGATGGGGTCCAAGGGTTGGGCATCCCCTCAAGACTTGCTGTGCTCGGATTTTATCCACCTTTCGAGAGTCTAGATCAGGGGTGCCCAACCAGTGGCCCAGGGGCCACATGTGGCCCACGAAGCTCTCTGATGTGGCCCGCGACCTCCTTCTCTGGGATGGAATGGAATACAATAGAATACAATAAAGGTCAGTTTTACTAAAATCACATTGTATATTTGGGCATATCTGTTCTGCAGTGGTTACTGGCTGCTTTCAAACTCATCTGCAGGTGCAGAGCAGTTTACCTTCACTGAGCCATAGGCAACTGTTATTACCTGCGAGTTTGGTGAGCTTTCTGAAAGTGCAAACCTGCAGAATATAATAGGAGTCTTTTGCAAAGTGGAGGAAAGCCAAAGGTATACATCAGAGTAAAAGCAGCCTTGGGCCCCTTTCACACAGTCAGTCCAACAGTCCGACCAATTGGACCCTTCATTCACCTCTAAGTAATGGCAGATATAAACCGACTTGTGTCCTACCTCCAATCCAATCCGCAAAAAAAAAAGTATAGTGGGCTGTGTCTCTGTCCGATTTGCATATGCAGAGCAGACACGGACATGCCATCCACCCTCTCCGTTCATTGTGGCCCACGACCAGTTACCAAGTTGCTTAAGTGGCCTTCGCTCTTCATAAAGTTGGGCACCTCTGGTCTAGCTCCTTCTTTAGCAAGATCTGGTGTATAATTTTGTCCATACGTCTCATGTACTCCGACAGCTTCTCTCCCCCATTTTGGTAAGTGTGCTCCAACAGGTAAATAAGATCAGAAACTTTTTCTGTGCGCCCAAACACATCCTGCAGAATGTCTAGATACTCCTGGTCTCACTTGCTGAGCTTCAAATTGCAGATGGCTTCTGAGGCGGGCCCTTTCAAGCTCTCTGTGATTCTCTGTTTTTTGTGGGTCTCAGGAATGTCCCATTCATCCAAGGCTTATGTGGCTTGGTCCAGCCACTCTTTAATGTTGTCCTTCCCTGTAGGCACTGGTTGTCTTCCAGAGAAAACCCTGAGCTACCGATACCCAGTTGCCGAGTATATCGGTGGGTCTCTCTGACATTTTGAAACAAAGTCTCCCAGGGCAGCGAAGAGTTCTGGTCCAATCGTGGCCAGAGGTGACGGGGAGTGAACTTCTTCTTTATTTGACTCAGCTTGACTGGAGGAGGTACCTTCAGATGGATTACACAAAGCTTATTAGCCAATTGCACACTCGTACCTTTAAAGTGTAGCACACGGTTTAGGACCCTGCAACTGTAATTCTACAGTTATTATTACACTCAAAGGAAGCCACATGTTTGCGTAATTCTCATCTACTCTTCAGCTGTATTTCTGGCTACCATATACTATTTATCTTAACAATTTTTTGTATTTATTTTTCTACAGACACTAGATGGCAGCCCTCCATAAATAAACAAACGTTTAACAAAAAGTTGACTTTGGGCAAATGTGTGTCTGTGTCTATGAGAGAGGGTGGAGGAATAATACTGAAGCTGCATGTTATAGGGGAAAACGGTAACAATTGGCTGGGAAAATTAATTTAAGTGAGTTGATTATTTACCCGAGCAGGCATGGGGCTTCCTACAGACGTATTAACCTTTCATTAACAGCCAAATGCAAATATATAATATTACTGTGCATTCCTAATAATCCAATCAGTTGGTTGAAATAAAAAAGAGATAACCTAGCAAGGCAAAGTTGAGTTGCTAGGTGTATTGCTATTGACAGGTCATCCGCTCCTAAATTAGAGGATCATATAAGAAACTTACTGTATGTAAATGTGGGGTATTTTCTGGTTGTACATTTCTGTGCAAACATTTTTGTTGTCCATTAGTGCTCATTTATGAACTTATACGTCTGTGATTTGTAATCTGTGGAGGTCAACAGTTTCCTGAACACAACCATGCACTTATAGAGCATATAAACTCAGATTCCAGCATTAGTCTGAGATGTGAAGAACAGTGTAGTTTCAATATGACGGCCCCAGCTTTCATATTGGATCAGTTCCAGAACAGCATACATTACATCTGTATAGTTGCAAGTGGCTTGTGAAATTTCTTGTCTCAATAGTAGGGATTTGGTATGAAGGTAAAATATGATTACTGCTAGTACTCTTTTTTGATTGGCTGGCCGCCTCATACTGAATGTTTGTTTTTACACAGGAACATATAACTATCTTGGAAGAGACAGAAAGTAAACAAAGAACACTACTGGCAGCAGAAGTTCATACTCCTGAAGATGCAGGTACAGTATACGTTTTGACTTCTAATTTCCATGCAATACAAAATACAATGGGGTTGGTTTACTAAAGGCAAATAAACTGTACACTTTGCAAGAAAATGTTCCCTTAGCTTAGTGAACTTGGTAAAAATTGACTTTGCAAAGGATACCCAATCATGTGTAAAGTAAAAAAATAAATAAAATCAGCTGGTGGTTCTCCCAAATGCTACACAACCCTGCATGGGATTTGAAAGCTGCTCCCAGTGGCAGAACTTTCAAGGTCACAGCAATCGCACTTGCGACTGGGTTGTGCCGTTCTGTCGCTGTGATGGGCCCAAGACCTGGCATCTCCCCCTGCACCTGTGGCTTTCAGTTTGGGATGCAGTGGGGGGGGAGTGGGAGGCGGCGATCGGCAGCTCTATGGTGCCCGCGGGATATCCCTGGGGCTTGTAGTTCTCCTCCTGAGTGTAAACAGTGGAGAGGGGAGGGGCCTCTGACCCAGGCAGCTATCGGTTTCACTCTTCAGTGTATAAGTGAGTCCGCTCTGTGCTTGTACACTGTTGCTGATAGCTGCCTGGGTCAGAGGCCCCCTCCCCTCTCCACTGTATACATTCGGGAGGAAAACTACAAGCCCCATGGAGATCCCGCGGGCACCATAGAGCTGACGCTTGCCGCCGCCGCCCCCTCCCCCCCACTGCATCCCAAACTAAAAGCCACAGGGGCAGGGGGAAATGCCGGGTCTTTTACAAGCCCCAGGAAGATCGCGTGGTCCACAGGCACCATGGAGCTGCCGATCGCCCCCTCCCACCTCCCCCTGTGCTGGGGGTTGGAAGTGCACAGACAGCAGAGACCAGCCAGGTACACGGGGAACCTCTGGAAGGGGGTGGCTGTCTGGGGACCCTGATGTAAGGGTGGGTTTTTAGTTTATCTGGGACGATGTTATCTCAGCATGCTATGAGGTAAAAACATGATATTGTTTCTAGAGGCCACCTGCTGACCTTTGATAGTCTTTATCCAATAAAATGTATTTCCACTACCTACAGTCAGGGATGGACTGAGACCAAAATTTGGCCCTGGACTTTATCCAGACCGGCCCACTTTATTTTTGCAAACAAGAACAAAAACAGTATATAAACTATACGCAACTGTGCAAAAAACATAAGTAGCATAACATAAAGGAGTCCTCACTCACCTCTTTTATTATTTCACTTATTCTCCTCTGTATTTTCCTCATTCTTCTCACATCACTGCATGAAGTGGAGAGCGAGCTGCACAGCCATTACTTTGACAGGCTGTCACTGAAACCGGCCCACTGAGCCACCGGCCCACCGGGAAACTCCCTGTAGTCCCTATGGCCAGTCCATGCCTGCCTACAGTTTAGACATGCTGCCCAGGCCCAATTTACCTTCCCGCTTGAATTTCCTTCCTATCCAGTGCAATTGCTTTTAACAGCTGAGCAGTTAGATAAGCCTCTATCTTTCAATGCTTGGCCAAATATATACCCCTTATGATTTCAGCCATAGATAGATAGATCTAATTGAAATTCCTACATAGGTGTATTCCTCCCCCCAACAGTTGCCCACCATTTATACCAGAGTCGACTCTACATGTTCCAAAATGTCATACTTCCGTAGGAACGTTTTTGCACGTGGTTTGGTTTTGCCCCCTACTGCAAACCTTCTGGGGGACTGTGATGGCTGAGGTGGGGGCAATTAGTGGTCTGGTGATACCCATGGATCCACTTATGCTATTTTTGGGCATCTGTGAAACGATTTTTACCAGACACCACACAAGATTGTTCCTAGTCTATGCATTTTATTATGCTAGAAAATCCATTCTACTTAGGTGGGAACTGTCAGACCCCCCTTCGTTATAGCAGTAGCAAACCCTTATTAATAATGTCCTCCCATTATACAAGCTCACCTATTTGGGCACTAATTGCCCTAAAAAATTCCATAAGCTATGAGGCTCCTGGGTTAGGGTTAAATACCTTACATTATAAAAAGTCACCCCCGCTTTCTTTTTTCCTGTTTCACTACACTTCTAATGATGCTTCCCTTGGCGTGTATAGCCTACCGCCTTCTATTCCATATGCCCCTAAAGTATTGATAGCAAACCCTGATGCTTGCTACTACATAAACTCACTTCCTTAGGGGAACAAATGGTAGATGTATGTCTTGCGCCACTTTCTTCTGTTAGAGTCTTATAATCCGTTGTCATGTATTTGTCAGTATACATCCAGTTGTGGCCTATAGCCTTAATGTTGTCCTTTCTTTATGTCCTTCTTATGTACAATTAAGGCTGTTTTGTTATTATTTTGTGTTTGTTTAAAAACTTACTTGGTGGACAGGATAGCCTTCCTCCCTCCCCGCGCACCATGGACAAATCACCGCCTACCTTGCAGCCAGCCCTCATTCATAAGGGATGTGTGAGGGTGCTTGAGTCTGGCTGGCAGGGCACATTTGAGGTTTGTCTTTATCGCACCTATTTCTAACAACATCTCTCTTTTTCTCTCTTCTGTTTGTCAAAGCCAAAAGCTTTCAGGTCGGATCGCCAGACGTTAGCACAGGAAGACAGGGATCCTGCCAGACCGCATTGTTGGCATTCATCATCCAGATCAAGACAATATGACTTTGTGTCTGGGCTTCATATCACCAGGGGAGAAGTTTTAATTCCTCCTCCAGACACCGCACCCACCGCCATGAAAGCCACACTGATCGAACAGTCTGCTGGGGATGTCAAAATCGCTGTGTGAGCCATGTTATGCCTGGGCAGTTGGGGAAAGAGAGATGGACAAGCAAAAAATGAAGTCTCTCGTAAAATGTGTGGTACAGTAGTCCCTGAAATAATGGAGTATTACCTACACATAAAGCAAGACTGCCACTAGGTCAGGCGTTCCTACTGGGGATGCTCATGAGGACCTGAAGCCATCTCAGTCAAGTTATGCATCCGCCAGATCCTCGGATAGTGTGGTGGAGGATGTTCAATTCCTCTGGGGGTTTTTCTTCTCTTTCACGCTTGATTAAAGCGATCAAGGAAGCCCCGAAGTGGGAGGAACAAGCGACTCCCCAAGCTAAACAAAACAAATTCTTTAAGCACCTGGGGAAAGAACGCTCTAGCGTTCCGTTTTTGGCTAAATTGAAGGATAGCACCTTAGAGGAGTAGGGCAAGGTTGACAAGAAAACCTCCCTGTAGAGAAAATCCATGAGGCTCTATCCCTTCAAAGGTGAGGACATGAAACACCTGGAAGCCGCTCCTCTTTTTGATTCAACCGTAGGGAGATTGGCAAAACATGTCACCCTTCCTCTAGAAGATGCCATGACAGCAGTTCAGTGGTGGAGTAGGACGCTCCGGACCTTCCGCACGAGTTGCTCCACCCAGGGAACAGACAGACAGTCAGGCAGGCAGGCAGATAGGCAGGCTCCTTCTAGCCCCTTGCTGTATGCAACAACTACAGCTCCCAGGACCAGCTACTCGTACTCCTCCCCTTGGGCCCCCTCTTTCTCCGCAGACATCATCTCCAGGGAGTCTAACAGGTAAGCCCCTGTCCTCAGGGCTATCCACCTCCCCTGGAACTGTTTAGCCGCTTGTCCTTTTCAGGACAAGCTGCTGCAACGGCCTAATCACTGCGGCTCACCCCCTCACCTTTACCCCCCACATTGCCATCCACAATCGAGGCATCCCCCCGCCTCAGTTCCCTGTCTTTCTCCCCGTTTTTCAGACATCCGGGCCAGCCTGTGATAGATTTGCGGCGGCCGCGTTTTAGGAAAGACCGCGGCTTCATCCGTGGCTTAGCGGCGCGCCGTACCCACACCCAGCAATCACCTCCAGAACTGCCCAGAATAACCCCCCCTACCCCAGGAGGACCCCATCCTTAACAACCAGCCTTCCCCTGTATTACCGATCCACCCAGCTGACAGCCCCCCAGCCTGTGTCCTGTTTCTTGATCGGCGGCCATCTTGGTACACCCCAGCAACGGAGATATCTCTCACCCCCACTCCCTCCTTCACAACCCAACAGCACTTGATCCAGGGTTTCGTCCGATCGCATTTCAGGGATCAGGAAGGAATTTTTTTCCCTGCCGCAGCACATTGGCACAGCACGGCCAGTTTTTTTTTTTGCCTTCCTCTGGACCAAGCAGGGAGAGAGGATTCAGTGAATTTTCCGTCCATCGCCATTTGAAAACCTTCCTCCCCTCCCCAGTGATTGGCGCCTATGGCTAATCTGCGGTATTCTGCAGAAACCATTTGGGGTCTGAGGCGATTTGCCACGATATTACCAGCCGTCACCAAAAAGGCCCTAAGAATTAAGCAACTATTGAGAATCGCTCGACGAGTCATTTATCTCAGCCTAAGAAGAAATCATGTGCTTTGATCAACACAAGATCGGCAGTAAAACACTGACTAGAAATCTATGATTTCATTCTACAATACGATTTAGACTGCCTCTTTATTACAGAAAGCTGGCTTACAGCCGACTGTAACACCATTCTAGGAGAACTGGTGCCAGACAACTATCGTATTATAACTGAAAACAGAATAGGGCAAAGAGGAGGAGGCCTGGCAGTGATCCACAAGACTCACCTCGCGATCACTAAACCAGTGCTTCAAAACCATCTTCCATTCATGGAAACCCTTACTCTGCAACTGCAAACAAATCCCCAGGAGACCATCCGTATTCTTTTCTGCTATAGACCACCCGGGCCAAAATCGCAGCTTCTACCATCACTGACGGAGTTTATCTCCACTTATACCCTTAACAGCAAACACCTTTTGCTGCTCGGGGACTTCAATCTCTGGGCCAACTCCTTACAGGATCCCGTTGCCGATGCCTGTATTGACCACCTAGAAGGATTAGGGCTACAGCAACCAGTATGTGGGCCCACACATGCTTCAGGTCACACGCTCGACCTAATTTTCAGACAAGATCTGGAAATAAACATTTTGGAAAATGAACCATTGCCATGGACAGATCACCATGCAATTAAATTCATAATTTCCAAAATTTCCCCATTAATAAAAACACCTAAGCCGGTGACAACACACTGGACTAGATTCCAGAAGAAGCTCCATTCGGAACTCTTCAAATCTACCTTAGGGAATAAAATAAAAACAATCCAACCACTTTAAACAGCCTCAGAAACACTGGATGCCATAAATACAGCCCTATTACAGTCAGCTGACTTAATAGCGCCGAAACGCAAAGCCTGCATCCGGAAAAACAACTCTGGCTGGTTCAACAACCAGCTGTCGTTACTGAAGCAAGAGCGCAGAAGGGTGGAAGCCACCTGGAAAAGAAGCGCTTCAGAGGAGAACCTCATCATCTACAAGGCAATAACAAGAAAATATCATAAAGAAATCTTCAAAGCCAAAAAATATCACTTTTCCAATGCCATCACCAACACCATAAACTGCCCCCGCAAACTCTTCAAGCTGGTCACTCAGACCATGAATCCAGGCTGTCTTGAAGCCCCCAGTTCAGATACCCAAGAATTCTGTAATGAATTATCGGATTTCTTCATCAATAAAATTGAGAGACTCCGGGAAAGCATTCAGCAAAACAATACCCCCCTCAACCCCCCCTCAATCATTCACACAACACCCATAGAAATTTTCTACAATCAACAAAGTTCACTCTGGAACCCATCTCCATAGGTGCCACTAAAAATATCATCGGTACTTTGCGAAACAGTACAGCGCCCAATGATATCATCCCCACTAAACTGCTGAAGGAATGTGCCGATATCTTGGCACCTCCTATCACGCAGCTTATAAACCAGTCATTCAAGAAAGGCATAGTGCCCTCCCAGTTGAAAAAGGGCACAATCCAACCCATCTTGAAGAAACCCACCCTAGACCCCAAGGACCCAATTCACTGCTGTCCCATAACAGGCCTAAACGTTCTCTCCAAGGTAATGGAGAAAGTAGTGGTACAACAGCTGCAACAGCACCTAGATACCCATAATCTACTTGATCCATTTCAATCGGGTTTCCGTCCCGGACACGGGACAGAAACAGCATTTCTCAAAATATGGGATGACGCCCTCGAGGCCGCAGGCGAAGGAGAATCTTGTCTCCTGGTTCTGTTGGACCTAAGCACAGCTTTCGACACGGTAGACCACAAACTGTTACTGACTCGGCTGGCTGAAGTAGCCAGAGTCGCAGAAGGTGATTTATCATGGTTCTCCTCCTTTCTGGAAAACCAATCACAAACAGTGAAATTGGGACCTTTCACTTCTGAAAAACTCACAGTTTCATGCGGAGTCCCTCATGGATCCCCTCTGTCACCGGTGCTGTTCAACATCTATCTTCGCCCTCTCTTTGAAATCATCAGTAGGCAAAAACTACTTTATCACTCATATGCAGACGACACACAACTGTATTTTCGCATTTGCAACAAAAATGATCATAATCTCAGTCTAGAGACATGCCTCTCTTTGATAGAAAACTGGATGACAAAGAGTTATCTTAAAATCAACAGTTCCAAAACAGAACTTCTTCTGTTTCACGCCAGTCGTAAGAATCAACTGGCAACAACCTGGACACCTCCGCCCATTCTGGGCCAAATCATCACCCCTAGCTCCAAAGTCAAGTCTCGGGGTCATTTTCGACACCTACATGACAATGGACGCACAAATAGGGTCAGTAGTCAGCGGATCTCACCATCTGCTGCGCCTACTAAGCAGACTTATTCCATTTATTCCTAAAGAAGACGTAGCAGCCGTGGTGGGAACAATTGTGAACTCCAGACTGGACTATGCAAATGCTCTTTACCTCGGACTCCCAAAGTACCAAATCTCTCGTCTGCAAGTCGTTCAGAACACGTCCACCAGACTTGTGACTGGGAAAAAAACATGGGAATCAATCTCACCTTCGTTGAGATTCCTTCACTGGTTGCCAGTAAAAGACAGAATTGTTTTGTCTGGCGCATAAGTGCATCCATGGGAAGGCTCCGTAATATCTATGCGAAAAGATAAAAGCTCACAACTCCAATCGCGTTCTGCGATCCACCAACCAAAATCTGCTCCAGATACCCAAATCTATCTTAAAAGGATCTAGGTGATGGCAGGAATGGCCTGCAAATCAGCCCTGGCCCTGGTAGCCATGTCCAAGGCAATGGGAATTTGGGCGGATGTAACGTCACACCAATAAATTTGCACTAAGTACAATTATAGTTGCTTCTTTCCCACTTACTCTCGTCCTTCTTCCTGAAGAGCCTCTCACTTTGTACTTCCTTCCAGTCAACTTTCATCCTTCCTTCTGAGTAGCCTCACACTTCCTGGTTAGCTCCTGGGCAGCCTATTTAAACTCCCAGCACTAACAGGAAGGGGTTCCTCTATTGCTGACATAACGCCACTGTCAGCTGGGCTTCCAGACTCACCTGATCATAGCTCCAGCTTCCTGAACTGGACTTCCAGGACTCCTTGTTCGCTACAGCTCACAGCAACCAGCTCCAGGCTTCCAGGACGCTCATCCATGCCCAGCTATCTGCAAACCACAAGTACTCTGCTATAGAAACCAATTACTATGCACTGACCTCCATACTTGCCGCTTTCAAGTTCATGTTCACTGCTATACTATCAATTACTAAGGAGTTCTACTAAAGTCTCAAACTACAGTTTCCTGACGCATTCATGGCAGCACACACTGGGTTGTGACTCCGCCCCCACAACCTGACAGGATTGGTTAGCTATAAATTTGAAGGGGAGACGCCCCGCATCATTCTCTTTTTTCATCCTCACCTGACAAGATTGAATGAACAAGCAAAAAGCCTGCCTCTTACCGCAAATCGCCCCAGCAGGTTCAGCCTCTCCTGTTTGGAAGTCCCTCCTGTACAGTCTCTAAATGAGCTTTATGGTGGGAACCCCGTTCTGGTGGTCTCAGGGGCTTTGGAATTATACTGGCATCTGTAGCAAGCTTTAAAGAAGCTTCAAATCTCGCAGTGGCCCCCACTTTCGCTCTGTCTTTCCTTCCAGTGCAGTGTGTCCTTCCACAAAGGTATTTGTATCATTACATTTACCACCTAAGGTTAGTCCGTTTTGTACCTTTGTCTGCCTGTTGTTTTTTTCTCAGCTCTGCTGAGCCCTGTGGTTCCTCTGACACCCCATACTCTCGGGGTCACCGCTGCGTACCCCTTGGCGCTCTGCACATGCGCGCAGCTCAGTGATGACGCCGCCTGTCTCCTCTGCCCTCTTCCAAAATGGCGCCGGGCGAGCGGGACGCTTCTGCACATGCGCGCGTCATTAAAAAAAAAGAAGGAAAAAAGAAACAGTCCTATTGCTCTGTAGTTCTGGCTGCCGCACTGCTGCTCTGCTCTACTCAGAGTGAAGATTGCACCAGGTGTGTGCAGGCATGTCCCAGATCAGCCTGGGCTAATTGATTAAACACAAAAAAAAAAAAAAAAGGAATAAATAGGATAGAAGATATTATACAAGCGCCCAGAGGCGATTCAGTTTGCATGTGCCGCGCTATATAAGTTTTCATCATTCATTCATTCAATACATTTATATATTAATTTATAACATACCATAGAAGAAAGTGTATCCATAATTTAACAATTAATATAATCCAAAAAAAAAAAAAAAAAGGATAGATATATGTATATAAAATTATTATATTAATTTAATAAATAGAAATGTTGGGGGGGAACATATTGTAATGTTTTCCCTTCTCTCTTTTTTCCCACCTTTTTCGGGCTGTCTCTCTGCTATCCTCATGGGAGCCACTGCCCTCGCAGACCACCATCAGCTGACCAGGTATAGAGGCCGTCCAGAAGGTGGTAAGTAGAGGGAGACAAAAAAGAGAGCCTGGCCACTGACGCTACAGTTTTGGTAGCCCTATCGGGTCAAGAGACGCAAGTTTGCGGCACAGAGGGAGATTCTAGCCATGCTTCCGGCAGAAGGCGCAAGAAATCGCTCAAGGTTACCCTCTTGATTTCTTCAATCAAGGCATAGCCGCTCGCGTCACAGCACTCCCGTCATAGTCGGTCCCACCGCAGACGATTACCTTCATCCCAGACAGAGCTATCTTATCCGCACCACGGCAAATGTTTGCCAAATATGCGGGGCGCCATCCTTGCCAGGGGAATTGGCCTGCCACTCGTGCTTCATCGAAGTAACCAAGGATTCAGAGGCCAGAGTAGATACTGAGCTCCCAGGAGAATCGCCACAGGGATCATATGTGGGCGATCCTTCCCCAAGCACATCGCCCGGCCGTTACGCCAGGGTGCAGTAACCCTCTCTAAGAATGAGGAGTGTGAGCAGGCGTCGGACTGTCTCTTTTTGGTTGAACCATTTGCCCATTCACTCAAGGAAGCGATCGGCTGGGAGGAGGTTATGGCAGAACTTCTGAAGGTTCAGAAATATTTCCCGGTGCTGAAAAGGGGGTCCTGAATCATTTCCCTTCATCGAAGAGCTAGAGAACCTCATAAAGGATAAGTGGGGGGGTCGCATAAGCGGCCCAGTATGAGCAACAAGTTTGCAGATTGTACCCCTTGTGGTAGTCTAAGATCGATTCTTTGATTAATGCAACTACGGTCGATTCATCTTTAATGCGACTCGCTAGAGACGTTTCTCTACCGATTGAAGACGCAGTTACCTTCCGGGACGCTCTTGATCATAAAATCAATATAGAACTGAAGAAAGCCTGCTCCACGACAGGAGCCGCTTGTAGGCCGGCTATCACCACAACGGCAGTCGCTAAAACTATCGCTGCATAGGCAGCTAATGTTGAGAATCCCATTCTAGAAGGAGCCGACCAGGGGAAGATATTCTCCTCCCTGCAGGAAAATTAAGTTGGCTTACGGCTCCTGAGGGGGCGACTTCATGGCTGGGAAGAGCCTTATGGCTGAGACCCTGGATAGCGAAGGCAGCGTCAAAATCAACTGGTGCAAAATTCCATATGGCGGCTCAAGTGTATTCGGCACAAAGATGGACTCGGCCATCTCCAAGGTTACCGGGGGAAAGTCTGGGCTGATTTCTCCGATAGGAAAACCAGAGCCCCAGAAGGGCCCCGCTTACAGGCGTGATCTTCCTGTCAAGTACAGGGATGTTAGATCTACCGCCCCGGCAGGGAATTTAGGAGGGACTGGAAGACTCGACCCTCCTTCATGTAGACACAGTAAGCCAATCACAGCTGGGGAACAGCAGAAGTCCTTTTTGAGGGTCCGTCTGCCCACCCAGCTCAGGTGAGCACCAGACTCAAGAGATTCGCTCGGATATGGGCAACTCGTATAACAGATCCATGAACACTATCCTCTATCAAGAACGGTCACAATTGGAAATTCATGGGCACATTGCCAGGGAACACATTCCAGCCTACCAAGTACTTCCGCACCAGAAAGGGAGGGGGTTTTATTCCCCTTTATTTCTGGTACAAAAAAAAAACGGGGATCTACGTCCAGTCTTGGACCTAAAGAATTTCAACAGACGATCAAAATAGAGGCCCTCAGATTGGAAAAGCCTTCAGTCCATTTTGTTGTCAGTGGACGTGGGAGACTGGATGCTATCTCTAGATTTTTCGGGCGTTTACCTTTACATCCCAGTTCATCTTACCTTCCAGAGGTCCCTTCGGTTCTCAATCGATCAATCCCATTTCCAATTTTGGTGCCCCCCATTCGGCATCGCCTCAGCACCCAGAGCATTCGGCAAGCTAGGGTGTTCCTAGGGGCAGAATAAAATACCAGGTTGTACCGGGTGCAACTCCCTCATGAGAGGCTGAAGCCCTTGCTCCAGAAGATACAAAGTCTGCTATCATCCAGACATCTAACTGTCAGAGCCTGCCTCAGTACCCAGGGGTCCATGTCAGCATCCATACCCTTGATACAGTGGCCCCTGTGGCACATGCGAGTCTTACAGAACTCCTTTCTCAGGCAGTGGAATAGAACGTCAATACTCCAAACCATTCACATCCCGAACTGGGTAAAGCAATTAGTATGGTGGTGGACACACCCGTCCGACCTCAGGGAGTCCATTCCAAAAGTTCCCCCTAGTCCAGAAGTAGTAACATCGGACGCCAGCCAGGGGTGATGGGGTCCACACTATCTAGACTGAGTAGCCCAAGGACAGTGGCATTTTCGGGCTCAGGGCATAGTGTCAAATATTTTAGAGCTCAGAGCAGCCTTTCAGGCCCTCCTGGCCATTGCGCCTCTTCTATAGAGGAAGAGTGTCCTGATCAGGATGGACAACAAGTAGCGGTGTCATGTATCCAGAGACCGGGGAGCATCAGGAGTCGCACGCTTCATAATGGAAGGGGCACAAGTGCACCTGTTAGATCTGTGGGGAGTATGCGTCCCAGCAACACAGAATTCGTTGGCCAACTACCTAAGCCGAGAGACACTTTCAAGCACACGAACGGTCCCTGAACCAACAGGTATTTTCCATTCTTACGAAAACTAGTACCAGAACCAGAAGTCGACCTAGCGGCCACGCCAAAGAACTCCAAGTGTCAGAGGTTCCTGTCCAGAGCCCACTTTCCATTACCTGAAGGGACAAACTGCCTAGTTCTTCCATGGAGCTGCGAGCTAGGGTACATTTTTCTTCCAACTTCTCGGATTACAAGATTCCTGTCCCGACTTCGGAAGTCCTCAGCCACAGTTATTGTACTAATACCGTTCCGGCTGAGGAGGCCATGGTTTACGACCCCGCTACAGCTAGGTACGCGGCCTCCAATACATCTTCCAGTAACCTGGGATCTCATACATCAGAGGCAATTCTTCCATCCAGCCCAGAGAAGCTGCATTTGCCAGCTTTGAAGCTGAGAGGGCTAGGTTAGGGGAACTAGGATACTCTCAGGAGGTAATATCAACCTTAGTACAAGCTCTAAGGAGCTCCACTGATGTCACCTATACTAGGATCTGGGAGAGGTTCGTGTCATCGCAGCAAAGACATTGGAATCCCATCTCAAATTCTTGAATTTCCTCAGTCAGGGTTTAACAAGGGCCCGGGCTTGGGTACCCTGAAGGTGCAAGTATCTGCCCTTTCAGCCATGACGGGTACTAGATGGGCTCTTCATCATCTGGTCACTCTGTTCCTCAGGGCCTACGTAAGATCAGACCACCTAGGAGGCCAGCCTTTCCAACAGGGGATCTCTGTGTAGTACTCGAGGCCCTGTCCAATCCACCTTTTTCTCCATTCAACTTAGTCTCACCGTGGAACCTAGCTCTGAAGATGGCTTCCCGTATTGCTATCACCTCAGTTAAGAGGGCGCCGGAGATACAAGCACTTATGGCTATGGAACCCCTATTCAGTGTTCTTCCCTGACAGAGTGGTTCTGAAGCCCTCAGACCATTTTTATCCAAGGGTAACTTCCTCCTTTCATTATAACCAGGACATCGTCCTTTCGTCTTTTACTAATGAGAGGGGCGAGTCCCATGACTAGGATGTCAAGTCTACCATCTCCAGTTACGTCACAGCTACATCTCAGGAAGACGGATTCTCTCTTGATTATCCCACACGGGAGCAGACGAGGTCAGCCAGCTACCTCCCGTACCATTACCTCTTGGTTGTTAAAGCTATCAAGGAGACCTATTCCATCCAGCAACTTACGCCTCCTAGAGGGCATTAGGGCTCATTCGACAGGGGCAGAGGCCACTTCTTGGGCAGCATATTGCGGGACTTCACTGGAAACCATAGGCAGAGCAGCAACTTGGTCTTCCCAACACATCTTCATTTCTCACTACAGAGTGAATTCTGCTCTCCTGACTACCGTCGACTTCGGCAGATCTGTTCTTAGAGCCAATTCCTCAGCGCTATAAAGAATAAATATTACTGTTTTCTTGCACCCTCCCGACTGGCGAGTTATATCCCAGTGTGTGCTGCCATGAATGCGTCAGGAAAACGGAAAATTGTATACTCACCTTTCCGTAATTTTCCTTTCCTGACGCATCTTCATGGCAGCACACAGATGCCCACCCTGCTGTTTTATGATGATATATACAGAGAATGATGCGGGGCGTCTCCCCTTCAAATTTATAGCTAACCAATCCTGTCAGGTTGTGGGGGCGGAGTCACAACCCAGTGTGTGCTGCCATGAAGATGCGTCAGGAAAGGAAAATTACGGAAAGGTGAGTATACAATTTTCCGTTTTTCATGTTAAAGTTCATTGCTATAGATATCAACTACTATGCTTTGCTCTCCCTGCTTGTCGCCTTGCTCTCAAACCTGTGTTCATTGCTGAAGTACTAAGGAGTTTCACTCAAGTCTGAATTGCAGCTCACATATTATGCTCACTGCTATAGATATCAGTTACCTGATTTGTTCTATGCCTGTGCTCCCTACTGACCTCTGGTGTGCAGTAGACATGTGCACTGCCAAAAAAATCGTTTTTTTCGTTTGTTATTTTCGTTTTTTAAATTTTTTCAGAAATTCGGGAAATTAAAAAAAAATCGTTTTTGTTTCATTCGTTTTTTTTATTTTTTTTTCGTAAATTCAGGAAGACCGAACAAATATTTTTTTCCGTTTTATTTGTTTTTTTGCTTTTTTTGGAAATTCGAAAATTCGGAATTTTCGGATTTCTGAAAATGCAAAAAAACTAATAAAACGGAAAAACGAAATTTCCGGAAAAAAACGAATGAAACGAAAATTAAAAAAAATTTTTTTCGGAAATTAAAAAATTCGAAAAATTCAGAAATTTCCCATTTTCGAATTTTAGATTTTCGAACTTTAGATTTTTTAATGTTACAATTTCGAAATTTAGAATATTTGAATTTTCGTAATTTTTTTATTTTTCGAAAATTCGAAAAATAAAAAATGTGAAAAT
Source organism: Rana kukunoris (assembly GCA_029574335.1). Classification (NCBI taxonomy): domain Eukaryota; kingdom Metazoa; phylum Chordata; class Amphibia; order Anura; family Ranidae; genus Rana; species Rana kukunoris. The sequence goes on from CM056049.1 coordinate 104,118,784, forward strand.
TCGAAATTAGAAAATTAAAAAAATTCGAAAATTCGAAAATTAAATAATTCGAAAATTCGAATTTTCAATTTTTTTCAATTTTCGAATTCTCTAATTCGAATATTCAAATTATTTAATTTTCGAATTTTCACATTTTTCGAATTTTTAATTTTCGAAAATAAAAAATTCGAAAAACAAAAAATTGGGAAATTCGAAATTTCGAAAAATGAAAAATTCGAAAATGAAAAATTCGAAAATTGAAAAATTCGAAATTCAAAAATGCAAAATTTCGAAAATGAAAAATTCAAAAAAGCTAAATTTCGAAAATGAAAAATTCGAAAATTCGAGAAATTTCGAAAATGAAAGATTCGACATTTCGAAAAAAAAATTGGGATATTCGAAATTTCGAAAAATGAAAAAATTCGAAATTGAAAAGTTCGAAATGAAAAAAAATCGAAAATTCGAAAATTGAAAAATGCGAAATTCGACATTTCGAAAAATTTAAAATTCGAAAATTCGAATATTCGAAATTCGAAATGTGAAAATTCGAATATGAAAAATTAGAATATTCGAAAAATCGAAAATTAAAAAAAAAATAAAAATGTTCCAATTTCCGAAAATCTGAAATTCGGAAATACGAAAATTCGGAAATTAAACAAATCGGAAATACTAAAATTTGGAAATTCAAAATACGAAAATTCGAAAATTGAAAAATTCGAAATTTCGAAAATGAAAGATTCGACATTTCGAAAAATAAAAAATTCGAATATTCGAAATCCGAAATGTAAAAATTCGAAAATGAAAAATTAGAATATGAAAAATTAGAATATTCGAAAAATAGAAAATTAATAATTCGAATTTTCGAAAAATGAAAAATTCGAAAATTAAAAATTCGAAAATTCAAAAATTCGAAATTCAAAAATGCTAAATTTCGAAAATGAAAAATTCAAAAATGCTAAATTTCGAAAATAAAAAATTCGAAAATTCGAGAAATTTCGAAAATGAAAGATTCGACATTTCGAAAAATAAAACATTCGAAAATTCGAATATTCGAAATTCGAATATTCGAAATTTGAAAATTCTAAAATGAAAAATTTGAATATTCGAAAAATAGAAAATTAATAATTCGAATTTTCCAAAAATGAAAAATTCGAAATTCGAAAATTCGGAATTTTGAAAATTCAAACATTTGAAAATTAAAATTTTTTCGAAAAAAAATATTTGAAAATTGGGATATTCGAAATTTCGAAATTTCGAAAAATGAAAAAATGGGGTCTTCCTCGACTCACTCTCGGAGCTCTAAGCCGACAGAGTCAGCCTGACGTGTAGTAGTAATCTCTCTGTTAAGTCCGCTTCTCTTGTGGCTATCACATCGGCCAAAAGAGTTTTGGAAATCTGGGTCTTCAGGTTACGAAGAGCCGTTTCTAACCTTCTTTCTAGATCAGGTAGTACTCATACGCATGCTGGACTCAAATCCCAAAGTCGCATCAGTCTTCCATGAAAACTAAAAGATCGTTCTTCCTACCTTCAAGGCACCATAAGCCCCTGAGGCCTAGATGTGGGTGAGACACTAAAGGAGTACCTTCAACCTACGGCCTCGTTTAGATGGTCAGATTACCTCTTTATCCTCCCTTACAGGGAAAACAGGGGAAAATGGGCTTCATCTAGGACAATTGCATTTTGATTGTCCAGGCCATCAAAGTACAGAACTATATGGCAAAGGGGCTTGTCTTCTTCGGGGGCGGTCACAGCGCACTCGTCTTGAGGTGTCTCGACTTCCTGGGCTGCGGCTTGACACGTGGCTCCAGACGTTATTTGCAGGGCAGCCTCGTGGGCCTCCAACACTTCCATGATGCATTATTGCATTGAAACTGCATTCTTATCTTCGGTAAACTTTGGTTAAAGTATCCTGTCGGTCGACGGGGTAAATGAAAGTTTCTTGTTGATCAGCAAGCCCGTCCGTGGGGTTTGGCTAGTTATTTCCCACACGTAGGCTGCCATGGAGTCTGTCAGGAAAACTAAAAATTTCCTATCAAATACTTACCGTCATTTTCCTTTACTGATGGACTCCCATGGTAGACAGAGTTCCCACCCATGGATCTAGAGTTGGCTAGTTATGGAACGCAGTCTCTGGCTGTTAGCTAAAATGTATGGGAATGGGGTCCTATAGCATTGGAGGAGAGACCGGGTAAACACACACACGTAGGCTGGCATGGAGTCTATCAGAAAAGGAAAATTACGGTAAGTATTTGATAGGAAATTTTCAGTTTTTCAACCCTGTCCTCAAGTACCGCCAACAGGCCTTGTTTGCAGGTTTTTCTTTATCTTGCACAGGTGCTTTAAGTCAGTCAATGGCTTTGTATTTTGGACAGCTATTTTATCTTAGAAAAATTCCCAAAACATGGCCTGTGGCGTGTGGACTGATATATAGGACAATCTGTAGCATGTATGGGTACTGGTGAGATTTCACTACACTGGAGATAGAGCGGTAAAAATAGCAATTCTAATTATGTATTTTGGATTACTGTACTTTTGTATGTTTTAATAAAAAATAAAGCATAATTGTAAGTATAGCATGTTAAATGAAGCTTGTGTGTATGTAGATAAATATGTTGAAGAAATGCTTCAGATTGAAGGGATGCTAAAGGACATAGCCATGCAGCAGAAAAATGAAAGAAATGAACTTGCAAAAAAGTACAGGTAACTTTGTAGACATTAATATGGACATTTGTGCTTAACAAAACTAACATCCACATTTAATGGAGAGTCTTCCATGTGATGATTATAGACATCAAAGACAAGCAACCTATATGTTTAGCAGCTTTGGTTCACAGTGAGCCAAGAGATCTCAGCCTGGGTCAAAAACTTAAATATTTTTATATACTCTCAAAAAGCCAGCTTTTTCTGCATGGAACAATCTTGCTTAATCAGAGCCTTTTTTTCCCTCACCTGCTTGCACTAAAGTCAGGAAAAAGAGGATTTTTATTGTAGTAATTACTATATAGGTAATAGGCCACCTTCAGGTGATTGGACACTGAATTAATCAAGACAGGAAGTTCCCCCTATATAACCCCTCCCATACCGGGAGCACCTCAGTTTTGTAGCAAAGCAATATGTGGATATCCCATTAATAAATGGCTCTAGAGGCCGGCTTTCTTGCATTAATCAGGGTAGTTAATACTGAACCTGAAGGCCACCGTTTCCTTAGAATGAGGGTTTCAACAGCCAAACCATCAAATTTAGCATTTTGTAAGGCAGGAAGGAATACCAGCCCCTGCGAAAGCAGGGAGCCAGGCGCATAGGATAATCCAAGGCCTGAACCTTCTTGTTCCAGTCAGACAGAAAACTGTTTTTGTAACAGTCTTGAATGAAACTGGGAATAGGGAACGACTTCAAACAAAGCTACCATCTTCCCTAGCAGCCTCATGCAAAGGTGAATTGAAGGACTCTTCCTTACTCTGACTACTTGAACCAGTTCCCTTATGGCGCTGATCTTTGTCTAAGGTAAGAACACTCTTCTTTGGGCTGTGTCTATGACCAGAACCAAATATTCCAGCCTTCTTACTGGTTGTAAGGCAGATTTCTTTAGGTTGAGAATCCCACCTAGGCAGAGGGGTAACTAGAAACTTCAGGGCCCGGTGCAAGTAATCGTGAAGGCCAACCCCCCCCCCCCCCCCCCGCGCCAAAAGCTCGATTTTTTTATTTTATTTTTATTTTTATTTTTTTAATACATTATTTTTTTACACTTGTATATAGATATACTGTATATTACACAAAAAAAAAAAGAAGCAAAACCACATTAAGCTTCCCTGTGTATGGCTGTGTCAGGACAATATTGATCATTGGAGGAGATCAGACGCAGTTACCAGCCTAACTAGAGTACTGACCATGCTGTAATAGGAAAACAGAGGGATTGGCCATATCACCAGGGATTTCACGTAAATTAAGCAATAAATTGGTTGCTGATCCTATGAAGCAATCATAGGATCAATTAAATCTGACCTAAGGAATGGGATCAGTAACAGTGCTGATGGGGAGGAGGGATGGGATCAGTGCTGGTGATGAGGGGGGGGTGATAGCGGTTGTATTTGAGGGGGGGGGTGGCTGCGGTGGCGCCATCCTCCCCCACTACCACCTGTGCCTCTTACTGATCCCATCCCCTCACCACTAATCTCATCCCTATCCCCCTATCACCTCTGTTGTAGAAGGAATGAGGGGGATAGGGATGAGATCAGTGGTGGGGGGGATTGGGATCAGTAAGGAGGCACAGGTGGTGGTGGGAGAGGATGGCACCACCGCTGCCACCAGCCCCAAGTACCACCACGGCCACCCCCCCTCAGGTACCACCGCTACCACCCCTCTTTAAGTACCACTGCTGCCATCCCCCCTCAAGTATTACAGCTACCACCCCCATCAAGTGCCAGCGGTGGTACTTGTGGGAGGTGGCAGTGGTGGTGCCATCCTCTCCCACCACCACCTGTGCCTCTTCAGGTGGTGGTGGGAGAGGATGGCACCACCACTGCCAACTCCCACAAGTACCACCGCTGGTGCTCAAAATTTTTGGGGGGGCGTAAACGAAAAACAAAAAATTGCAGCATCACTGTACCTATCAAATGCAGCCACTGTGCCATGCCATCAAACGCAATCACTGTGCCATCAAACGCAGCCACTGTGCCATCAATTGTCATCACTGTGCCATGCCATCAAAATGCAGCCACTGTGCCATGCCATCAAAATTCAGCCACTGTGCCATGCCATCAAAACGCAGCCACTGTGCCATGCCATCAAAACGCAGCCACTGTGCCATCAATTGTCACCACTGTGCCATGCCATCAAACGCAGCCACTGTGCCATCAATTGTCACCACTGTGCCCCCAATTGTCACCACTGTGCCTCCAATTGTCGCCACTGTGCCATGCCATCAATTGTCACCATTATGCCATCAAACACAGCCACTGTGCCCCCAATTGTCGCCACTGTGCCCCCAATTGTCGCCACTGTGCCATGCCATCAATTGTCACCACTATGCCATCAAACACAGCCACTGTCCCCCCAATTGTCGCCACTGTGCTCCCAATTGTCGCCACTGTATCATGCCATCAATTATCACCACTATGCCATCAAACACAACACAGCCACTGTGCCCCCAATTGTCACCAATGTGCCGCCCCTGTTGTAGGCACAGTGGCAGAGGATGGTTCTGATGTTGCTTCTCCAAGATCCTTGACTAATTTGTTGTAACCACACAACTTCTTGACTGGCATAAGCTGCAGATATGTATTCAGCTTCTGTAGAGGACAATGCCACTGACATCTGTTTCTTGCTGGACCATGATATAGGACTGTCTCCCAATTTTAATAAGTAACCACTTGTGTATTTGCGTGTGCTGTGATCACCTGCCCAATCGGAGTCCACATATCCCACGAGGTTTAAATCACCACCTGCTGACAGTTTCAAATTTAAGTCTTTTGTCTGTTTCAGATATCTCATAACTCTTTTGATCGCATTCCAATCTCTTAGACGTGGTTTATCAACTCGCCTGCAAAGAAGAGACATGCTGGCTGCAATGTCTGGATGTGTAGTGGTTGCAATGTAGAGAAGTGCCCCCACTGCTTGTCTGTATTGTTCATTGGATGTGAGAAGATCATCTTCTTCTAACTTTGGATAGGCTGTATCCATAGGTGTGCTTGCTCCTTTCGCCTCTGTCATGTTGAATTGCTGAAGAATAGATTCAATTTTTGCGCTCTGATTCAACAGGAAACTTCCATCTTTCTCACGCTGGATGTCAATTCCAAGATAATATGTCACTTCACCTAGGTCTTTAGTTTCAAAGTGCTTGTTGAGTACTCCTGTTAACTTTGCAATTTCATTGTTATTTTTGTGAGCAATGATCAGTAGACATGTGCACAGAAAAAAAAATTGTTTTTTTTTTGTTCTGTTTCGTATCGTTCCGTTTTTTCGTTTTTTTTTCGTAAGACGCCCGTTTTCCTGTTTGTTCCCGTTCGTTTTTCTTATGACGTGATTTTTTCGTATTCCGATCGTTTCGTATTTTCGTTACTGTTTTATTTTCGTACATGCGGGATGGTTCGTTATTCTGTTTAATTCATGTTCGTTACTTGTTAGACAATAATTTTCGTGAATTTTCGTCAATGATTTGCAGTATCTTGAAACCCTTTTCTTTTCAGTCGTATGTTCATATGACATCTATAACAAAAGATTTGCATTCTGTATTTTAAATTCCTTTTTCCTGACGCATTCATGGCAGCACACACTGGGTTGTGACTCCGCCCCCACAACCTGACAGGATCGGTTAGCTATAAATTTGAAGGGGAGACGCCCCGCACCATTCTCTTTTTTTTATCCTCACCTGACAGATTGGATGAACAAGCAAAAAGCATGCCTCTTACCGCAAATCGCCCCAGCAGGTTCAGCCTCTCCTGTTTGGAAGTCCCTCCTGTACAGACTCTAAATGAGCTTTATGGTGGGAACCCCGTTCTGGTGGTCTCAGGGGCTCTGGAATTATACTGGCATCTGTAACAAGCTCTAAAGAAGCCTCAAATCTCGCAGTGGCCCCCACTTTCGCTCTGTCTTTCCTTCCAGTGCAGTGTGTGCTTCCACAAAGGTATTTGTATCATTACATTTACCACCTAAGGTTAGTCCGTTTTGTACCTTTGTCTGCCTTGTTGTTTTTTTCTCAGCTCTGCTGAGCCCTGTGGTTCCTCTGACACCCCATACTCTCGGGGTCACCGCTGCGTACCCCTTGGCGCTCTGCAAATGCGCGCAGCTCAGTGATGAAGCCGCCTGTCTCCTCTGCCCTCTTCCAAAATGGCGCCGGGCGAGCGGGGCGCTTCTGAGCATGCGCGCGTCATAAAAAAAAGAAACAGTCCTATTGCTCTGTAGTTCTGGCTGCCGCCCTGCTGCTCTGCTCTACTCAGAGTGAAGATTGCACCAGGTGTGTGCAGGCATGTCCCAGATCAGCCTGGGCTAATTGATTACACACACAAAAAAAAAGGAACATATAGGATAGAAGATCTAATACATTTATATATTAATTTATAACATACCATAGGAGAAAGTATATCCATAATTAAACAATTAATATAATCCAAAAAAAAAAAAAGGGATAGATATATGTATATAAAATTATTATATTAATTTAATAAATAGAAATGTTGGGGGGGGGGGGACATATTGTAATGTTTTCCCTTCTCTCTTTTTTTCCCACCTTTTTGGGCTGTCTCTCTGCTATCCTCATGGGGGCCACTGCCCTCGCAGACCACCGTCAGCTGACCAGGTATAGAGGCCGTCCAGAAGGTGGTAAGTAGAGGGGAGACAAAAAAGAGAGCCTGGCCACTGACGCTACAGTTTTGGTAGCCCTATCGGGTCAAGAGACGCAAGTTTGCGGCACAGAGGGAGATTCCAGACATGCTTCCGGCAGAAGGCTCAAGAAGTCGCTCAAGGTTACCCTCTTGATTTCTTCAATCAAGGCATAGCCGCTCGCGTCACAGCCACTCCCGTCATAGTCGGTCCCACCGCAGACGATTACCTTCATCCCAGACAGAGCTATCTTACCCGCACCACGGCAAATGTTTGCCAAATATGCGGGGCGCCAGCCTTGCCAGGGGAATTGGCCTGCCGCTCGTGCTTCATTGAAGTAACCAAGGATTCAGAGGCCAGAGTAGATACTGAACTCCTAGGAGAATCGCCACAGGGATCATATGTGGGCGATCCTTCCCCAAGCACATCGCCCGGCCGTTACGCCAGGCTGCAGTAACCCTCTCTAAGAATGAGGAGTGTGAGCAGGACTGTATCTTTTTAGTTGAACCATTTGCCCATTCAGTCAAGGAAGCGATCGGCTGGGAGGAGGTTATGGCAGAACTTCTGAAGGTTCAGAAATATTTCCTGGTGCTGAAAAGGGGGTCCAGAATCATTTCCCTTCATCAAAGAGCTGGAAAACCTCATAAAGGATAAGTGGGGGGATCGCATAAGCGGCCCAGTATGAGCAACAAGTTTGCAGATTGTACCCCTTGTGGGATTCTAAGATCAATTCTTTTGATCAATGCAACTACGGTGGATTCATCTTTAATGCGACTCGCTAGAGACGTTTCTCTACCGATTGAAGACGCAGTTACCTTCCGGGACGCTCTTGATTGTAAAATCAATATAGAACTGAAGAAAGCCTGCTCCACGACAGGAGACGCTTGTAGGCCGGCTATCACCATGGCGGCAGTCGCTAAAACTATCGCTGCATGGGCGGCTTATGTTGAGAATTCCATTCTAGAAGGAGCAAACCAGGGGAAGATATTCTCCTCCCTGCAGGAAAATTAAGTTGGCTTACGGCTCCTGAGGGGGCGACTTCATGGCTGGAAAGAGCCTTATGGCTGAGACCCTGTATAGCGAAGGCAGCGTCAAAATCAACTGGTGCAAAATTCCATATGGCGGCTCAAGTGTATTCGGCACAAAGATGGACTCGGCCATCTCCAAGGTTACCGGGGGAAAGTCCGGGCTGATTCCCTCCGATAGGAAACCAGAGCCCCAGAAGGGCCCCGCTTACAGGCGTGATCTTCCTGTCAAATACAGGAATGTTAGATCCTACCGCCCCGGCAGGGAATTTAGGAGGGACTGGAAGACTCGACCCTCCTTCATGTAGATACAGTAAGCCAATCACAGCTGGGGAACAGCAGAAGTCCTTTTTGAGGGTCCGTCTGCCCACCCAGCTCAGGTGAGCACCAGACTCAAGAGATTCGCTCGGATGTGGGCAACTCGTATAACAGATCCATGGACACTATCCTCTATCAAGACCGGTCACAATTGGAAATTCATGGGCACATTGCCAGGGAACACATTCCAGCCTACCAAGTACTTCCGCACCAGAAAGGGAGGGGGTTTTATTCTCCTTTATTTCTGGTATATAAAAAAAAAAAACGGGGATCTACGTCCAGTCTTGGACCTAAAGAAGTTCAACAGTCGATCAAAATAGAGGCCCTCAGATTGGAAAAGCCTTCAGTCCATTTTGTTGTCAGTGGACGTGGGAGACTGGATGCTATCTCTAGATTTTTTGGACGTTTACCTTCACATCCCAGTTCATCTTAACTTCCAGAGGTCCCTTCGGTTCTCAATCGATCAATCCCATTTCCAATTTTGGTGCCCCCCATTCGGCATCGCCTCAGCACCCAGAGCATTCGGCAAGTTAGGGTGTTCCTAGGGGCAGAATAAAATACCAGGTTGTACCGGGTGCAACTCCCTCCAGAAGATACAGAATCTGCCATCATCCAGACGTCTAACTGTCAGAGCCTGCCTCAGTACCCTGGGGTCCATGTCAGCATCCATACCCTTGATACAGTGGCCCCTGTGGCACATGCGAGTCTTACAGAACTCCTTTCTCAGGCAGTGGAATAGAACATCAATGCTCCAAACCATTCACATCCCGAACTTTGGTAAAGCAATTAGTATGGTGGTGGACACACCCGTCCAACCTCAGGGAGTCCATTCCAAAAGTTCCCCCAAGTCCAGAAGTAGTAACATCGGACGCCAGCCAGGGGTGATGGGGTCCACACTATCTAGACTGAGTAGCCCAGGGACAGTGGCACTTTCGGGCTCAGGGCATAGTGTCAAATATTTTAAAGCTCAGAGCAGCCTTTCAGGCCCTCCTAGCCATTGCGCCTCTTCTAGAGAGGAAGAGTGTCCTGATCAGGATGGACAACAAGTAGCGGTGTCATGTATCCAGAGACGGGGGCATCAGGAGTCGCACGCTTCAGGAGGAAGTTCGCCCATAATGGAAGGGGCACAAGTGCACCTGTTAGATCTGTGGGGAGTATGCGTCCCAGCAACACAGAATTCTTTGGCCAACTACCTAAGCCGAGAGACACTTTCAAACAACGAATGGTCCCTGAACCAACAGGTATTCTCCATTCTTACGAAAACGTGTGGAGTACCAGAAGTCGACCTAGCGGCCACGCCAAAGAACTCCAAGTGTCAGAGGTTCCTGTCCAGAGCCCACTTTCCATTACCTGAAGGGACAAACTGCCTAGTTCTTCCATGGAGCTGCGAGCTAGGGTACATTTTTCTTCCAACTTCTCGGATTACAAGATTCCTGTCCCGACTTCGGAAGTCCTCAGCCACGGTTATTGTACTAATACCGTTCTGGCTGAGGAGGCCATGGTTTACGACCCCGCTACAGCTAGGTACGCGGCCTCCAATACATCTTCCAGTATCCTGGGATCTCATACATCAGAGGCAATTCTTCCATCCAGCCCAGAGAAGCTGCATTTGCCAGCTTTGAAGCGGAGAGGGCTAGGTTAGGGGAACTAGGATACTCTCAGGAGGTAATATCAACCTTAGTACAAGCTCTAAGGAGCTCCACTGATGTCACCTATACTAGGATCTGGGAGAGGTTCGTGTCATCGCAGCAAAGAGATTGGAATCCCATCTCAAATTCTTGAATTTCTTCAGTCAGGGCTTAACAAGGGCCCGGGCTCGGGTACCCTGAAGGTGCAAGTATCTGCCCTTTCAGCCATGACGGGTACTATATGGGCTCTTCATCATCCGGTCACTCTGTTCCTCAGGGCCTACGTAAGATCAGACCACCTAGGAGGCCAGCCTTTCCAACAGGGGATCTCTGTGTAGTACTCGGGGCCCTGTCCAATCCACCTTTTTCTCCATTCAACTTAGTCTCACCGGTCACCGTGGAACCTAGCTCTGAAGATGGCTTCCCGTATTGCTATCACCTCAGTTAAGAGGGCGTCGGAGATACAGCACTTATGGCTACGGAACCCCTATTTAGTGTTCTTCCCTGACAGAGTGGTTCTGAAGCCCTCAGACCATTTTTATCCAAGGGTAACTTCCTCCTTTCATTATAACCAGGACATCGTCCTTCCGTCTTTTACTAATGAGAGGGGCGAGTCCCATGACTAGGATGTCAAGTCTACCATCTCCAGTTACGTCACAGCTACATCTCAGGAAGACGGATTCTCTCTTGATTATCCCACACGGGAACAGACGAGGTCAGCCAGCTACCTCCCGTACCATTAACTCTTGGTTGTTAAAGCTATCAAAGAGACCTATTCCATCCAGCAACTTACGACTCCTAGAGGGCATTAGGGCTCATTCGACAGGGGCAGAGGCCACTTCTTGGGCAGCATATTGCGGGACTTCACCGGAAACCATAGGCAGAACAGCAACTTGGTCTACCCAACACATCTTCATTTCTCACTACAGAGTGAATTCTGCTCTCCTGGCTACCGTCGACTTCGGCAGATCTGTTCTTAGAGCCAATTCCTCAGCGCTATAAAGAATAAATATTACTGTTTTCTTGCACCCTCCCGACTGGCGAGTTATTTCCCAGTGTGTGCTGCCATGAATGCGTCAGGAAAATGGAAAATTGTTTACTCACCTTTCCATAATTTTCCTTTCCTGACGCATCTTCATGGCAGCACACAGATGCCCACCCTGCTGTTTTATGATGATATATACAGAGAATGGTGCGGGGCGTCTCCCCTTCAAATTTATAGCTAACCGATCCTGTCAGGTTGTGGGGGCGGAGTCACAACCCAGTGTGTGCTGCCATGAAGATGCGTCAGGAAAGGAAAATTACGGAAAGGTGAGTATACAATTTTCCATTTTTCTGTTCGTATTTTGGATTCAAAATACAGCATGCAAATCTTTTGTTATAGATGTCATATGAACAATGAACATAGGACTGAAAACAAACAGAAAAAGGATTCAAACAAAATACAGAATGTAAATCTTTTGTTATAGATGTCATTTTTGTTCTTTTGCCGTTTTCGTTTTGTCGTTTTTTTTCGTCGGATCATTCGTTCGTATTTGCGGTTGTTCGTTATGCGGCTCATTCGTAATCTCGTAGTTTTCGTATTTTGGTGCTTTAATTTTTTCGTATGTACACATTGTCCTGCGGGTACGAAAATGAACATTTTCATACGAAAATAAAATTCGTACGAACTGGAATGCACATATCTAATGATCAGGTCATCTACATAAATTAGCAGATATATCCACTCAGTGTCTACTTGTTTAGCGTATAGGCACGGAACAGCTTTGCTTCTTGTAAATCCTTCATTTAGTAGAACTTGATTAATCTTCAGGTTCCATGCTCGAGCTGATTGTTTAAGGCCATAAAGAGATTCATTCAACTTGCAGACAAGATGCTCTTGTCCCTTTTTCAAATATCCTTCTGGCTGTGACATGTAAATTTCTTCTTCAATATCACCATTAAGAAAAGCTGTCTTAATATCGTGATGTTTCACAATCATTGTACGCATGGCAGCCACTGTCATTAGTGTTCTGAAAGTACTTTGTTTAGCAACTGGAGCAAAAGTAGCATCATAGTCCTCACCGAACTTCTGTGAGTAACCTTTAGCAACCAGCCTTGCTTTGTACCGACAGACTTTCCCTTCAGAGTTACATTTGGTTTTAAAAACCCATTTACATCCTATGGCATGTTTACCTTGAGGTAGCTCTGAAAGTGTCCATGTCTGGAGATCTTCGAGTGATGTCATTTCTTCATCAGCGGCTTTATTCCATACTTGTTTTTCATGCATTGGCAGTTTCTTTCCATGAACCTGGTTCAGTTTGAACAGCTCTGCGAGCTATGTAAGATAAACGTTCAGCTGGAACACCTTTATTGATTCTGGTTGATTTTCTGACTGAAGGTATTTCTGGTTCAGATTCAGTTTTTGATTCTTCTGTAGTAATTTCTATTTCTGTATCACTTTCCTTATTTTCTTAAATGACTGATGTTGATTCTTTCTCAGTTTTAATAGTTTGTGTCTGTTGTTCAAACTTTGAGCACATAGAAGTTTCATCAATAATCACACTTCTGCTGACTGTTACCTTGTTCGTGTCTTGATGTAAAATCCTGTATCCTTTTTGAGATTCACTGTACCCCACAAGTACACCTTCTTTTGCACATGCATCCCATTTTGTAAGTTTTTCTTTTGGAATGTGTACATAGGCTTTACTTCCAAAAATTCTGATGTGTCTTAAATCTGGTTTCCTTTTGTTCCATAGTTCATATGGAGTTTTTGTTGTTGCTTTTCCCGGCAAACGATTTTGAAGATAACATGCAGTTGTGATAGCTTCTCCCCAGAATGTAGTTGGCATATCAGCATGCTCCTCCCACTTTCACACAGTGTGCGGTTCATTCTTTCTGCAACTCCATTTTGCTCCGGGTTATATGGAACTGTTGTCTGGAACATAATTCCATGCTTCCTGAGAATGGCTTGTGTTTTACCACTTGTATATTCTGAGCCATTTTCTGTTCGTAGTACTCTGGGCATTCTGCCAAAAATATTATTTACTTGAGCGAGATACTCTTCTAATTTCTCTGGCACTTCATCCTTATTGTGAAGTGGAAATACTGTGGTATATCTGGAGTAATCATCAATGAAGGTCAGGAAGTACTTTTTCTTTCCTGGGGTCATAGTTTTCGTTGGACCACAAAGATCTGAATGTATTAAGTCCAGAGTTTTTTGAACTTTGCTGTTGGTCTGCTTGGGAAAAGGTGTCCTTGCCATTTTTCCTTTATTACAGCTGGTACAAATCATTGTGTGATCACATGGATTAATCTTAATACCACTTGCATAGTTATTCTCAACTATTTTTTTTATTGTATCAGAATTTCTGTGCCCCAATCGTCTGTGCCAAGTGTGGATGCAGTTTGAATGTTTATCCTCTTTGGCTATTTTAACCATTTCACTGCAGTTCAACTGATATAGTTCATCTATGATTTTAGCCTTTGCAAGCAAGCAATCTCCTGTTGTTATGATACAACTGTCACCCTGAAATGTGACTACATTGCCTTGGTTAGTGAGTTTCTTTACTGACAAAAGGTTGCTTTCAAGATCTGGCACATACAGAACATTCCTCATATGGATCTTTTTAGTGATATCTGGAGAGATAGGACAGTATAGAAAGCCATCTCCTATTCCCACTGATTTCATGAATTGTCCATTAGCTGTAGTTATCCCTTCTGTTTTGCTTTCATCAAGCTGAGCGAAGAAACTTTGGTCATTTGTCACACACCATGCTTGCACAGAGGTGACACCATTTTTGGATCCGAATGCATACTCCTTTGTTTCTATGACATTCTTAGCTTGTTGGAATGCACTTTGTTTTTGCATTCTAGCTTTCCAGATTCTACAATCTGCTTTTAGGTGTCCTGGTTTCTTGCACACAAAGCATTCCCACTTTTCTAGCTGCACGTTACTGTGTTTATTTTTGTATCTCGTCTTTAAAGCCTTCTCTGAACACACACTCACATTACTAGTGCTTTCAGTTTTGCGCTTGTATTCATCCACAAGCTTGCCTTTAACATATTCCAGTGTCAGATCATCATCTGGACGTGCATCTAGTGCTGTGACAAGTGTTTCATAACTTTCAGGAAGTCCACTTAATAATAGCGCTGCAACATGGAAATCTTTTATCTCTTCGCCAATCCCTCGCAGTCTCTCCACCATCTCTAAGGTCTGTCTTATATAGTCCTGCATGTCCTGGTCTTTCTGTAGCTTAGTCTGATAGAGCTTTCTGATTAAATACAGTTTATTGCTGAGATTAACTCTTTCATGTGCTTTCTGTAACTCTTCCCACATGTCTTTAGCAGTTTGACAGTTACATATATGTATGATTTGATCATCATCTATGCACAGGGAGATTGTGCTTTGCGCCTTCTGATCTCTGTCTAACCACTCCTCTGTGGGCTGTGCAGGTCTTTGTTCATTTATGCATTTCCACGTACCTTCTCTTATAAGCAGCATTTTCATCTTGAATTTCCAAGATTGGTAGTTCTGATTTGTCAGATTTGCAATGGAGAACTTTGCTGAGGGGATGGCAGCCGCCATTACTGCTGTTTGTCTTTCTGTTGCTGTCTTCTGCACTCAATTGCTCTAGCTCACTGTATCTGGCTATATCCAGGGGTAATCTGTATTATATCCTGGGCTTCTGTAACATGCTCTGGGCCCATAACCTGTTAGACATAAGCTTTTTGGAGCTAAACAAAGTACAGGCAGACAGTCTGTTGCTCGTGGAAGAAGCAGGAACTGGACTTTATTACTTTTTGTGCATAGACAAAACATGAACTAGCAAACGTAACACTGCCATCTAGTGATCATATAATGTAGTAGGCACACAGCAATGACATACAGTAGGTTGTTGCTCCATATAATACAAACCTTGTATGCTAACAGGTACATTGCTCTTCTTAGTGAATTTTTCCTCCATAGGATAGAGAAGCAAAAATCCTTCACAGAAAAGAAAAGCGCGGAAAAAATCTGGGTGATCCCAGTCTGCAAATATAAGTTGCTCCAAAAATGGGTGCATAGGGAATGCGTGAAAACCCTGGGGGGGCTTTAAAGAAACCAAAGCTGAAGAGGGAACTTCAGCCACCTCTGCCAGGGGTAACTTATATCCCAACTCCATAAGGGATTGAATTAGCAACCTCTGGGATTGCAAGACTACAGGGAGTGCAGAATTATTAGGCAAGTTGTATTTTTGAGGATTAATTTTATTATTGAACAACAACCATGTTCTCAATGAACCCAAAAAACTCATTAATATCAAAGCTGAATATTTTTGGAAGTAGTTTTTAGTTTGTTTTTAGTTTTAGCTATTTTAGGGGGATATCTGTGTGTGCAGGTGACTATTACTGTGCATAGTTATTAGGCAACTTAACAAAAAACAAATATATACCCATTTCAATTATTTATTTTTACCAGTGAAACCAATATAACATCTCAACATTCACAAATATACATTTCTGACATTCAAAAACAAAACAAAAACAAATCAGTGACCAATATAGCCGCCTTTCTTTGCAAGGACACTCATGCAGCCTGCCATCCATGGATTCTGTCAGTGTTTTGATCTGTTCACCATCAACATTGCGTGCAGCAGCAACCACAGCCTCCCAGACACTGTTCAGAGAGGTGTACTGTTTTCCCTCCTTGTAAATCTCACATTTGATGATGGACCACAGGTTCTCAATGGGGTTCAGATCAGGTGAACAAGGAGGCCATGTCATTAGTTTTTCTTCTTTTATACCCTTTCTTGTCAGCCATGCTGTGGAGTACTTGGACGCGTGTGATGGAGCATTGTCCTGCATGAAAATCATGTTTTTCTTGAAGGATGCAGACTTCTTCCTGTACCACTGCTTGAAGAAGGTGTCTTCCAGAAACTGGCAGTAGGACTGGGAGTTGAGCTTGACTCCATCCTCAACCCGAAAATGCCCCACAATCTCATCTTTGATGATACCAGCCCAAACCAGTACTCCACCTCCACCTTGCTGGCGTCTGAGTCGGACTGGAGCTCTCTGCCCTTTACCAATCCAGCCACGGGCCCATCCATCTGGCCCATCAAGACTCACTCTCATTTCATCAGTCCATAAAACCTTAGAAAAATCAGTCTTGAGATATTTCTTGGCCCATTCTTGACGTTTCAGCTTGTGTGTCTTGTTCAGTGGTGGTCGTCTTTCAGCTTTTCTTACCTTGGCCATGTCTCTGAGTATTGCACACCTTGTGCTTTTGGGCACTCCAGTGATGTTGCAGCTCTGAAATATGGCCAAACTGGTGGCAAGTGGCATCTTGGCAGCTGCATGCTTGACTTTTCTCAGTTCATGGGCAGTTATTTTGCGCCTTGGTTTTTCCACACGCTTCTTGCAACCCTGTTGACTATTTTGAATGAAACGCTTGATTGTTCGATGATCACGCTTCAGAAGCTTTGCAATTTTAAGAGTGCTGCATCCCTCTGCAAGATATCTCACTATTTTTGACTTTTCTGAGCCTGTCAAGTCCTTCTTTTGACCCATTTTGCCAAAGGAAAGGAAGTTGCCTAATAATTATGCACACCTGATATAGGGTGTTGATGTCATTAGACCACACCCCTTCTCATTACAGAGATGCACATCACCTAATATGCTTAATTGGTAGTAGGCTTTCGAGCCTATACAGCTTGGAGTAAGACAACATGCATAAAGAGGATGATGTGGTCAAAATACTAATTTGCCTAATAATTCTGCACTCCCTGTATGGAGGGTTCTTCTGAGGCTGAACCCCCAAAGGAGGAGCCTTCTACCCTCTCTACTTGGTCCCCCAAAAAACAGGTGCTCCCGGTATGGGAGGGGCTATATAGGGGGAACATCCTATCTTAATTATGCCAGTGTCCAATCACCTGAAGGTGGCCTATTACCCACATAATAATTACTATGGCCGCACTGTGTCCCGTAATGTACAATAAAGAAATGCACTATTTATACATACAGTGCCTTGAAAAAGTATTCATACCTCTTGAAATTTTCAACATTTTGTCTAGTTACAACTAAAAAAGTAAATGTATTTTATTGGGATTTTATGTGATAGACCAGCACCAAGTGGCACATAATTGTGATATGGAAGCAAAATGATAAATGGTTTTCCAAATAATTTACAAATAAATATCTGAAAAGTGTGGCATGCATTTTTATTTTTTGCCGTTTTGGACTGATTCACACCAGTGCATTTGTAGTGCTTTTTGCTGATTTGCACTACAGAACGTGTTCCATAGGAAACCATGTTAAATGGACTGTAGTGCAAATCTTGTAGTGAAAAATTCTAAAAACACTAAAAATGCATAGGTTTGAATCAGGCCTAAAGCTTCATATACACAATCAGATTTTCTGCGGACAAAGTGTAGGACTTTTGTCCAAAGGGCGTTGGCCAGGAACTTGTTTTGCATTCAAATGGCAAAGATTTGTCGGCCAACAAACACGAAAATATGTTTTTTTCAGCTCTTTAGCGACACCCTTTGGGTAACTTCTGCTAATGTTGTGTTATGGTTAGCATTGCTTCTGAGAATGCATGTTTGTACTTTAGAAAACTAATGCGGCGTACACACGATCAGTCCATCCGATGAGAACGGTCAACCGATGAAGCTGACTGATGGTCTGATGTGCCTACACACCATGGGTTAAAAAAACGCGTTAGAACGCGGTGACGTTTACGTGTTTTAACACAATGACGTGCTGAAAAAAACGAAGTTCAATGCTTCCAAGCATGCATCGACTTAATTTTGAGCATTCGCGGCCTTTTAACCGATGCTTTTGCATACTAACGATCGGTTTTGACCCATCGGTCAGGCATCCATCGGTCAAATTTTAAAGCAAGTTCTCTTTTTTTTGACCAAAGGATAACTGACCGATGGGGCCCACACACGATCAGTTTGGACCGATGAAACGGTCCTTCAGTCCGTTTTCATCGGTTTCGACCGATCGTGTGTATGCGACCTAACACTGCACATCACCTTGAAAACACCATCCCCACCGTGAAACATGGTGCTGGCAGCATCATGATTTGGAGATGCTTTTCTTCAGCAGGGACAGGGAAGCTGGTCAGAGTTGATGGGAATATGGAGCCAAATACAGGGCAATCTTAGCAGAAAACCCATTAGAGTCCGCAAAAGAGACTGGGGCGGAGGTTCACCTTCCAGCAGGACAACGACCCTAAACTTATAGCCAGAGCTACAATGGAAAGTTTAGAGTAAAGAATATTCATGTGTTGAAAATTGCTGTTCACAGATGGTCTCCACCCAATCTGACAGAGTTTGAGCTATTTTGCAAAAAAAAAAAAATGCGCAAAATCGTCTCTCTCTAGATGTGCAAAGCTGGTAGAGACATACTCAAAAAGACTTGCAGCTGTAATTGCAGCGAAAGGTGGTTCTACAAAGTATTGACTCAAAGGGGCTAAATACAAATGCACGCCACACTTTTCACATATTTATTTGTAAACATTTTTGAAAACCATTCTACCACTTCACAATTATGTGCCACTTTGTGTTTGCCACTTTGTGTTTGTCTATCACATAAAATCCCAATGAAATACATTTAAGTTTTTGGTTGTATCATGATAAAATGTGGAAAATTTCAAGGTGTATGAATACTTTTCAAGGCACTGCAGGAGTAGTTTTTTTGGCAAAGATGAATAATCATCTCAAAGCACACATTGCCTGACCCCTTGAAACCATTGCCTGTTCTGGGCCTTTCATGTGTTCTTGCAGTCATAAGAAGCAGAATTTGGTCACAAGAAAAGGAAGATAAAAGAGCCCCTTTAAGGGACAGAAAGGAATTTTATTAACCACTTCATTACTGGGCACTTAAACCCCCTTCGTGCCCAGACCAATTTTCAGCTTTCAGCGCTGACGCATTTTGAATGACAATTGCGCGGTCATACAACACTGTACCCAAATTATATTGTATCATTTTTTTCCCCACAAATAGAGCTTTATTTTAGTGGTATTTAATCATCTCTGCAATTTTTTATTTATTTTTTGCGCTATAAACAAAAAGACAGAAAATTTTGAAAAAAACAAAAAATGTTTTACTTTTTGTTGTAATAATATCCCAATTTTTTTTTTTATACCCGCAATAAGCGTATATTCATTGGTTTGCGCAAAAGTTATAGCGTCTACAAAATAGGGGATAGATTTATGATTTATTTTTTACTAGTAATGGCGGCGATTTATTTTTATTTTTTTGTCAGGCCTGCGATATTGCGACGGACATATCGGACACTTTTGACACAATTTTTGGACCATTCACATTTATACAGCGATCAGTGCTATAAAAATGCACTATTTACTGTATAAATGTGACTGGCAAGGAAGAGGTTAACACTAGGGGGTGAGGAAGGGGTTAAATGTATTCCCTGGGTATGTTCTGTGTGGGGTGAGGGGACTGACTGGGGGAGGTGACCGATGCGGTGTCCCTATGTACAAGGGATACAGATCTGTCTCCTCTCTCCCTCACAGGACGTGGAGCTCTGTGTTTCTCTGTCACCACCGATCGCGTGTACCCGGCGGACATCACGGCCGCCAGGCATATGCATCGGCTCCTCAGCGATGCGCCGGCACAGTTTTTACCCGCTGTGACCCCCCAGTGGCGTGCGTGGGTAATGCACACAAAAGGACGTCCACTCGGCACTTGAGAGACGCGATGTGGACGTCTTTCGTCTATAGCGTCTAAAGCGGGTCTCAAGTGGTTAAAGGTCAAAACATTGCAGATGAAGAGGAGATAGCACATCAAAATTGTGCATATGATCAGTTTTTTTATTTTTTATTACAAATTGCTGTTTAATTTTAAAATGTTTGAACTTATTTTGAGGCAAACGATCTTCTGAACAATTTGTATTCTAAAATGTTTGGAAATTATGATATTCTATATCCTATATAGATAATTTGTCGCTTACATCATCGTATAAAAAATGCCTGTACTTTTTTAACAGATCTCATCATTCTCATCTCTTTTGTCATGAAATTGGTCAAAAATGATTGTCTTCAAATATAGGGATTAGATTGCTACATGTATGACCAACATTTTCCATTCATTTTAGAGGGCAGGAATAGTGTACTTTTCATTATGAATAATTGAGCATTAATCTGAAAGTGTTGTTGTTATATGTAGTTGTCATGTTTTTACTTGCTTGTTCTTGAGTTTATTACTAGGAACATTTCTTGTTGCTTATAGCTACCACTCATAATCCCTCTTTCTCTTATCCTCCATGGACAGACACAGCTCCTTAAATCTTGACAAGTGGGTTATGTTCCCTGTTTACAGGAGAGGACTAGGCAGAAACAATGTTATATAATTAAATACATGTTACATTAACAGAGTTGAACAGCCCCACCCAGGGGGCGGTTCCTCCAGACATAACCCTCCTCACTGCAGTATGCAGCCTCCGTTTTTTTTCTGCCTAGCAAAGGAGAAGGATGTATGGCTCCCTTTGGGCCCAGCACCCTGAGGAGAATTTTTTTTATTTTTTTTATTGAAGAATCTTCTTTCAACTGTCGGCTATGCGACAGGCTGGATAATATAGATCCTTGTAGTCTACTCTGTTCGACCAGCGAGTGTGGGCACACCTTTGCAAAGAGGCTGGGTCTGCCACAACATATCCCATTACTCCTGGGGTGACTGTGAGCTTTGCTCCAAGGTCCACATATGACTAGGCTGTGGTCACTTACAGTGGACTGGGCCGACAGCTACCTCCATTACGGTTGTAGGTCTGTCAGGAATGTGTCAGTGAGTCCTCGCTCGGATGGGTAAGTACAATCCCTCCCGCAGGTGGGTTGGTACGGCTGGGCATTCCTGGGGTTCTTGGGTCCTCTTCTCCATTCCCTGCTTCTTTCCCTCTGCTGCATTGCTAACATTTGCCACTGTCGGGGGGGGGGGCTTTCCTGAGGGGACTGTAGTATCTGACCTGTGTTTTTTTGTACTGGGAAGTACTTTCCTGTGATTTTTTATTTTTTTTTGCATTTTTAAAGCCCTAGAAGGCTTTTCCTGTTTAAATGCGGCATTTTGCCGCCATTTTGCTGGCCCTGGCAAATTTTTTTGGTAGGTTTACAATTACATTGAAAACTCCAATTGGCGACCATTTTGTCATAGCCGCGCTATGGCGCAGCTTACATTGCGGTCGGCCATTTTCCTTTGGCCGCGTTCTGAACGCTCGGCGGCCATCTTTGAGTAGTTCTGACCCCTAGTGCTGTATCCTATGGTGCACACAGGTCCCTTCAGATGCCGTACAATTACCACGTTTTTTTTTCCTCTCAACACGCCGTGTGCTGAGGGCGGACGGCAACGCTAGGCAGTCTCCTCCTGAGGGGAGTCCTCCTTGTCTCAAGAAAAGTAAATAAAGATTAATTTAAATATTAATTTAAATAGGCAGCGGACCAAATAATAAGATATCTATATCACTCCTTTTTAAAAGGGATATAAACAAAAAAAGCAGCTATTTAAAATCTAGTCATAAGGCTCATAGAGCAAATAAAAAATAAAGATCAAAATAGAACAGAACAGTCCAAATGATAAACAGCGCTAGTTGCAATTGGTTAGATGTCCAACTTCATATAGGCATTCGTATGGTGGCGGAGTCTCAGAAATATGCAGTGAAAGAAGTCTGTGAAGGATCCTACACCTCTTCCCAGTTAAACACCACAAGTGGGGCACACTCCCCTTCGGGGTACACACTCACCAAAGGGCCAGTGGATAAAGGCCTTAAGCGGTATCTTTCACTGGAACATCCGTCACTATAGCTGGGGTCAGCAAGAGTTAATGCTACACATACAAAACACAAGAAGGCACCAAATAGTGTAATCCCGCTTTAATATTAAAAACAGCAACCCTTAACAAAGTTGGTAAACCCTGCTCCAAATGCACGTAGATATAAACTGAGCAAACAATGACAGTGTCTTCCAAAAGGTGTCCAAAAGGTGTCCAAGTCCCCAGAAGTCGGTAGTAAACACAGCGTGCAAACTTCCTTCCTGTATGAGCCACCGATGGAGCGCACACGTCACTTCCGCATCGCCGTAATAGCCCCGCCCTGACCGGTTTCGTCATCCAATAGACTTCAACAGAGGGCGCGATTACTCTTGTGTTTTGTATGTGGAGCATTAACCCTTGCTGACCCCAGCTATAGTGACGGATGTTCCAGTGAAAGATACCGCTTAAGGCCTTTATCCATTGGCCCTTTGGTGAGTGTGTCCCACTTGTGGTGTTTAACTGGGAAGAGGTGTAGGATCATTTACAGACTTCTTTCACTGCATATTTCTGAGACTCCACCACCATACGAATGCCTGTATGAAGTTGGACATCTAACCAATTGCAACTAGCGCTGTTTATCATTTGGACTGTTTTAATGCAATTAATATGTAAAGCCACCAAACTCCCTTTAGAAGTCAATGGGAGCAATCAAAAGTGTTAATTTTAAAGATTTTAATGCAAGTTTTTGTCCTAAAAAGTGTTTGGGGACCTGCCCCAGGGGACATGTATCAATGCTTTTTTTATTTTTTAAAACGCCCATTTTTTCGGGAGCAGTGAATTTAATAATGCTTAAAGTGCAACAATAACAGTGAAATATTCCTTTACTGCCTGCCGACCAGCCGCCGTCATTTTACTGCGGCAGGTTGGCTCTCCTGGGCG
The DNA here is from genome assembly GCA_029574335.1 of Rana kukunoris. Taxonomy (NCBI): domain Eukaryota; kingdom Metazoa; phylum Chordata; class Amphibia; order Anura; family Ranidae; genus Rana; species Rana kukunoris. The sequence continues at coordinate 104,141,714 of CM056049.1, forward strand.
AGAGCCCGTAGCTCTACGTCGGCTACTTTTGCGGCCACTAGAGGGGCGCGCGCGTGTGCCCACTCGCCCCCGAGTCCCGGCGGGCACACGCGATCGCTCGGTACAGAGCAAGGCCCGGGAGCTATGTGTGTACACACAGCTCCCGTTCCTGTCAGCGGGGAAAACATACTTAACCCCTTCCCTGCCCCCTTTACTGTCCCCCTTCACTGCCAATGGCATTTTTATAGTAATCCAATGCATTTTTATAGCACTGATCGCTATAAAAATGACAATGGTCCCAAAAGATCGCCGCCATTACTAGTAAAAAAAATATTAATAAAAATGCCATAAAACTACCCCCTATTTTGTAAACGCTATAACTTTTGCGCAAACCAATCAATAAACGCTAATTGCAAAAAAAATTTTACGAAAAATATGTAGAAAAATACGTATCGGCCTAAACTGAGGAAAAAAAATGTTTTTTTTGGTATATTTTTGGGGGATATTTGTTATAGCAAAATGTAAAAAATATTGTATTTTTTTCAAAATTGTCGCTCTATTTTTGTTTATAGCGCAAAAAATAAAAACCAAAGATCAAATACCACCAAAAGAAAGCTCTATTTGTGGGGAAAAAAGGACGCCAATTTTGTTTGGGAGCCACGTCGCACGACTGCGCAATTGTCAGTTAAAGCGACGCAGTGCCGAATCACAAAAAGTGCTCTGGTCTTTGGGCAGCAATATGGTCTGGGGGTTAAGTGGTTAAATCTCGTACCTAGGGGGGTGTAAAGTAAGCATGTGAAGCAGCGCATGTTTCCCATACTTGGAACTGTCCCTGCTCAAAATGACATTCTGAAGGAAAAAAAGTCATTTTAAAAATCACTCGCGGCTATAATGAATTGTCGGCTCCCGGCAATTCAGAGCAAATTCATTCATAAAAAAAAAAAAAACTTGGGGTCCCCCCAAATTCCATTACCAGGCCCTTCAGGTCTGGTATGGATATTAAGGGGAACCCCGCCGGAAAAAAAAAATGACGTGGGGTTCCTCCCAAATATCCATACCAGGCCCTTCAGGTCTGGTATGGATTTTAAGGGGAACTCCACCCCAAATTAAAAAAAATGGCGGAGTTCCCCCAAAAATCCACACCAGACCCCTTATCCGAGCACGTAACCTGGCCGGCCTCAGAAAAGAGGGAGGGACAGAGTGCGCCCCCCCCCATCTCCTGAACCGTACCAGGCCACATGCTCTCAACATGGGGAGGGTGCTTTGGGGAGGGGGGGCACTGCGCTCCCCCACCCCAAAGCACCTTGTCCCCATGTTGAGGACAAGGGCCTCTTCCCGACAACCCTGGCCATTGGTTGTCGGGGTCTGTGGGCAGGGGGCTTATCGTAATCTGGGAGCCCCCTTTAATAAGGTGGCCCCCAGATACTGGCCCCCCCACCCTATGTGAATGAGTATGGGGTACAATGAATATGTGGTTTTTGAAGTGATTTATTAGTCAGCGGGGGTCTTCTGCCAGGGCCTCCTCCCCCTTTAAGCTCTTTTACATGGGGGAGGGGTGCGCCCGGTCTTCTCCATCATTTTCTTTGGGGGGAGCTGGACTTCAATGCCGCCTTCTGCCGGGGGGGAGCCGGGCTTCACCGCCGCCTTCTGCTGGGGCACCCTCCCCTTTAAGCTCTTTTACATTGGGGGGTGCGCCCGGTCTTCTCCGTCGTCTTCTGTCGGGGGGGGGGAACCGGACTTCTCTGTTGCCTCTTCTGCCGGGCTCCACCGCGGGGGCCCGGTCTTTTCTTCCAGCGCTGTTGACACGACAAGCTCTCCCCCTGTAATGCCGTGTGAGCGTTGCGCAATGACTTATATAGGCATGGGACGTGGTCACCGAGTGATTCCATCCGGCGACCCCACCCCTTTTTACATCAGATTCCCGGGCATGATGGGAATGTACCAAAGGGTGGGGTCGCCGGGTGGCATCATCACGCCTACATAAGTATTTGCACAACGCTCACACGGCATTACAGCGGGAGAGCTCATTGTGTCAACATCGCTAGAAGAGAAGACCGGGCCCCTGTGGTGGAGCTCAGCAGAAGAGGCATTAGAAGACAGCGGAGGAGAAGACCGGGCCCCCGCGGGGGAGCCCGGCAGAAGAGGCAACAGTGAAGACAGCGGAGGAGAAGACCGGGCTCCTCCAGGTGAATGGGTAGGGGTACGATGTACCCCATACTCATTCACATAGGGTGAGGGGCCGGCATCTGGGGGCCACCTTATTAAAGAGGGCTCCCAGATTCCGATAAGCCCCTGCCCGCAGACCCCGACAACCAACGTGGGGACAAGAGTGCTTTGGGGTGGGGGGCGCAGTGCCCCATGTGGAGGGCATGCGGTCTGGTACGGCTCAGGAGGGGGGGGCGCTCGCCCCCACCTCTATTCCTGTCCAGCCAGACGGCGTGCTCGGATAAGGGTTTGGTATGGATCTAGGGGGAACCTCCACGCCGTTTTTTCGGCATAGGTATTCCCCTTACAATACATACCAAACCTAAGGGCCTGATATGCTCCTGGAGGAGAACCCACGCCGTTTTTTTTTTTATTTGGCGTGGAGTTCCCCTTTGTGGTCAGCGTAAGCTGAAAACGATTCGGGCATTCACGTGCGCCGCTTTAAGCCGCACAAAGGCAGCTTACCAATATTTTATATCGTGAGTGCACAAATTTGGCGCTCACACATGCGCAGTACAGAAATAAACCTCCCGCAGGTTTACATGTACTTGCCGGCGCAGCCACTCGTTTTCACAAAAATCACTTTCACTTTCAGTTCGGCTCGTAAAAGTTAAACAAACACATGTCACTACACTTTCCCACATCACCCCACACCCCCCCCCCCCTTAATAAACTCACTCCCAAACCCTTTCATTTTACATTTCTAAATGCCGTGCGCCAGGTCCATGGAGGCGCACCATGCGCCCCCTCCTGGGCACACTAGGCATTATAGTAAATAAGGAATTGTGCTGCTTTAGCAGCACATTCCTTTAGTAAATCTCAAAATAGCTGTTGCTCCAGCCTTTGCTCCATGAATCATGGAGCAAAGGCTTGGTAAATCAGCCCCTATGTGTATGTATTATTAATATTTAGAGTCAGTATCTGGGTCCTTCCCCAACATGCTTGTGGTGACAGGAGGTGTTTAGCACCTGGGATTCCCACAGATGTTTTATTGTTAGTCCTAGTCATTTTTGTGCCAGGGTGGGGGCAGACTGCGGACAGGCAGGGGTTTAAAGAGTGCCCCCCCCCCGTTATTCCCTGGGGAATGTTCTGTTATAGAGCCATGGACCAGGTACCTGGGTCTGCATGATAAGGCACTTAGGGGTGCGCTTCTCACTGCTGTAAGGGACTCTTAAGCTGGATAGTGCAGCTGGGTTTCCGCTAAGAGCTTGATCTTTTTTGGGTCACACAAATCAGACCGCTCTGTGTAGGTTCAGTGCCCCTTTGAGGAGAGCCTTTTCAAGAGAGTGAGCTTTTTCTCCGGTGGTGGACACTCTGGTTGTCATGTATAGGTGACCACGCTCCCTATTGCGGGAACCCCCTATTGTATGTATCTGACTGATAGAAGATCCGAAGTACTGACCCGTTCCATGTTTACCATGCTGGGGTCTGCCTTGCGGCCTATTGTGGCCACTACTCTGGGGTCTTAGTCACTCACGGAGTGAGCATTTTGAATTTATTAGGCTAGCAGACCAGCTGCTCCAGGGCCTTGTATATGTCTGTGATGCTTCATTGAATGCTGCGCCCTTGTTATCCAGGGCTTCTGTTTCAGAGATGGTTTTATGCCACCTTGTCTGGTGGGAATGCTGGTCTGCTGGCCAGGCCTCTAACCTACGCCCTGGCGGATTTACCCTTCGTGGGTGGGGGGCGTTTTGGGATCCTTGCGAACGACATCAATGATGTCACTGGAGGGAAGAGTACTCTCCTCCCTCAGTCCTCCAGGGGGAAAGAGCCCCGCCGTATGTAGCTTCCCCTCCCCATCTTTAGGGTGGGGGGCGGTTTGCAAGTTCGCAATTCGGTGAACCTCCCTGCTCTCCGGCCAGTGGGTCTGCGAGGTGGTTTATTCAGAGTACTGGATATGGTTTCCCATATCCACAGAACAGAGTTCCTCCCTCGTGTCTTGCTCTCCCGGCCCGTCAGTCTGCCTTGGGGCAGTGTGGGAATTGCCAAGCTGCAAAATAATTTTACCTTTCCTGCAGGACGAGAGGTTTGAGGTTTTCTATGTGCCTCAGGCCCTGAATACCTTGGTGAACGTCGGGTAGTTCCGCATGGAATCCATTAGTTCAGTGGTAGCTGCGCTCCATCCGGGGGGACGTTCTGGCGTCCTTGGACATTAAGGACTGTAACGCTTGGGGAATCAGCTTGACCGCAGGACACAGGCTTTTAAATCAAAACTGAGGTTTATTGAACATAAATGGCTTTATAGCAGCAAAACAAAAATAAAGCATTAGTCTCACCGACTTGTAGATCTCAGTACTGGGTTTGCAATTCAACAGTCCTTTGCAATTAAAGTCCTCCAAAAAACAGGCTTTCAGGCAGCCACTGCCAAGTCCTTTCAAAGATTGTCAGTTCCCAGCTTCTCAAAGCTCTTTGCAGCACTTTACCATACACAGGCTCTGCTACACACTTCCCCCTCTCACACCTGCAACTTCCTGTCCTCACTTAAACCATCTCCTGGACAGGTGCATTAACCCTTTTTGTCCTCTTAAAAGGACCATAGCCCAAATAGAGGGGAAACATAGCGTCCCTCCAGGATGCAGCCACGCCGACCTGTACAGGACGCATACATGCATGTCCTGTTTTGCACATATCACAGAGGTTTCTGTGCTTCGTGATGGGGGAGGGACTCTGTCAGTCTGTGACTCCCAGTCTGGTGTCGGCACCAAGGGTTTTCACCTAGGAGCTTGCACTTATACTAGCTTTGTTGGGACAGCGAGGCTTTGCCTCGTGGGCTACTTAGACGACTTTCTTCTGAGAACAGCTTCTGTCTCACACCTACTGGATGTGTCTATAGCCATTTAGTCCCTTTTCGAGGATTCGGGTGGGTGTTAGACATTTGGAGTCGGTGCTGGTTCCGACTCAGCGTTGGAGTAACTAGGGTTGATCCGGACTCATCGGGGGCGAAAGTCTTTCTTCCCCTAGAGAAAATTGCAGCCTCTTCAGTCTGCGGTGAAGGTATTGGCATCACACAACCGGTTTTCGCTCCATTTACATGCAGGTCCTGGGCCGGTGGGTAGCCTCCTTCAGGGTAGTACCGTATGCCCAGTTCCACACTCGGGTTTTCCAGAGGGAAATACTGTCCAAGTGGTACAAATCTCTTTGTCTCTGAAATCATCAGATTCATTGTGCCACCTAGTCAGTCTCTCAGAGTTGAGTGACTGAGATCCCAGACTCGTCGGTCCGGGAAGTAGTCTCTTCCTTGCAGTGGATGATCTTTACAACGGGTTTTGGGGGCACCTGGGGGGTCCAGTTGGCCCTGAGTCGCTGGACTTTTGTGGGCATGCGGCCACACCTCCCTGAATGTGCCCGCTCTCATCTGATCTTGGCCTGGTTAGTACCTAGGTGGGGGACCACCTGAGAATACCAGGTGCTGTGGACCCTGTCTAACGTTCATTGTCCTAGTACTTTGGGCGATCAGGCTATGCCTCTCCTCGTGGTCTAGGAGGTTGCACGGTCGTCCGATCTGAATTCAACCGGACAATGCCACGGCTGTGGCTTCGGTCTACCATCAGGTATACCGGCAGGCGGACTACTGGAGTCGCAAGATGCTGGACCAGGGCGACTGGTCTTTGTACTTGGAGGTGTTTCAGCTCCCTTGCAGGAGGTGGGTCTCACAGGGCATAGTTCTCATGGCCGCTCGTCTCCACCACAAGGGTGTTGAAGTTAGTGGCCAGGTCTAGTAATCTTGTACCCCTGTGGGGTCTGTATTGGCTGCTTTATGCCTTTCCTCCATCATAGTTGCTTCCTCGGCTGCTCCACAGAGTGGAGGCTGAGGGAATTCCGATGATTCTAACGCTCCAGATTGGGCTTGGCGTCCTTGGTAAGCCGATCTCGGGCACCTGGTAGTGGAGGTACCCTGGTGGTTGCCAGGGTGGGAGGTTCTTCTGTCTTGAGGTCCCATACTTCCTCCTGTTGTACAGTCGCTGGCTTGCACAACATGGCTATTGGAAGCCAGTCTTTCTGAGACCTGGTCTCTTTGTCTCGGTCATTTCAACCATCCAGAGGACACGGTAGTCTTCTTCCTGGAGATCTACCGCTACACCTGTGAGGCCTGCATCTCTTGGTGCAAAGAGATGGGGTGACATACTCAGTGTCCGGTGTCCTGCTGTTTTTACAGCTTGGACTGGATCTGAAAATTGCTTACAGCACCGTTCGGGGGCAGATTTTAGCCTGGCTTTTTTTTGCGTCCCATCCCCTTTTGGTTTCCTTTTTTTGTGCAGGGGGTTTTGTGATATACTTTCCCCTCTTGGCCCACCTCTTCCCCTAATGAGTTTTGACTCTGGTAGGCATGTGCATTTCGTTTCGTTCCGAATCGAAATTCGGACGAATTTTCCATTATTCGGACATTCGGATGCATACGAATTCCCGAATTGCTATATTAGCGAAAAATTTCGACCGTTTTCAGAATTCGTTCATTTTCGACCGAATTTCGAAAAAAAAAAAAAAATGGTCGAAATCGATTTTTTTTTTTTCGAATTCCGAATCGAATACCCGCGGACTAAATTCGATTGGAATTCGAAAAAAAAAAAAAAAAAATATTTTCGAATTTAATTCGAAAAAAATTCTATTCGAAAAGAGACTATTTGTTTTCTAATCTGGTTGAAATATTTTCGACCGTTTTTTTTTCGAAATTCGGTCGAAAACGAACGAATTCGAAAAACGGTCGAAATATTTTCGATTTCAACCGTATTTTTCGAAATTCGGTCGAAAACGAACGAATTCCGAAAACGAATTCAACACATGTAACGAACCTAACTTAACGAAATTTATTAAATGACGAATTGAAACGAAACGAAACAAATTTTTCACTTTTGCACATGCCTAGACTCTGGTGCTCTCGGTTCTTTTGGAACCTTCCTTTTGGAAACAGAGATTTTTCTCTTGACACTACCTCAGAAGGTGGCCCCTTTAGTGGCCTTTACCTCTGTCTGAAGGGTTTCTGAGTTAGCGGTCTTGTCTTGCAAGTCGCCATGCTTGATCCTACATAAGTATAGGTGGTGGTGTGCCCGCGACCTTCCCCCCTCCCTCCCGAAGGCGGTTTCGGCCCTTCGCCTGACTAAGTCGGCGCATCCTACAGGGTTTGCGTTTCGTACTTTAAGCGTGGTACGCGCTTTTACGGGGGTACCTGCCTGCTACGGCTCCGTTCTGGCTCTCTTTTTGTGTCAGTATCTGGTCCACAAAAGGGCCTGGCGGTCTCGTCGACCACCATTTCTCGGTGGATCACGCAGACAGTCATACAGACCTTTTGCTCTAAATCAATTGGTGCTTCCTGGGTTTTTTTCCAACATCATGCGTCGGTCTCACAGGTGTGCAAGGCAGCGACTTGGTCGTCCATTCTTTTACATTTTTTTCCAGAATTTACATTTGCTGTGACTGCGTCTTCTGATGCTTCTTTCGGCCGCTAGGTTTTCCAGGCGGCTGTTTAAAGTTGCACTTCCTCTGTTGAGGAGCTCTGCTTGTTTTGGGGTGAAGTTAAAATTGGTTTTACTGATATTGTTTCCACCCCTCGTTTTTGACACTGCTTGGGGACGTCCCACTTGTCAAGATTTAAGGAGCTGTGTCCGTCCGACGATAAGAGAAAATAGGATTTTTTGTACTCCTCGTAAAATCCTTTTCTCTGACGTCCATGGACGGACACAGCACCCACCCCTCCTTTTTAGGTTTGTACTGCTTGTTACGAACTAAGGCTGCATACTGCAGGGAGGAGGATTATGTCTGGAGGGACCGCCCCAGGGGGGGCTGTTTAACTCTGTTAATGCAACATGTATTTAAAGCAGAGGTTCACCCAAAAATCAACTTTCTGACATTAGATCCAGCATACTGCTAACATCTGCAGTATGCTGTTTTTTTTATACTTAACCTTTTTACTTTTACACTTCGGGTATTTTCGGAAGGCGTGACACGCCTTAGCAGCCCGTCAATCAACTCCTCTTGGCCCATTCCCCGCTCGGAGCCGGATAACAACGGCTCATAAAAAGTAAAAAAAAAAAACAGCATACTGCAGATGTTAGCAGTATGCTGGATCTAATGTCAGACAGTTGATTTTTGGGTGAACCTCCGCTTTAATTATCTAACATGTTTCTGCCTAGTCCTCTCCTGTCAACAGGGAACATATTCCAATTGTCAAGATTTAAGGAGCTGTGTTTGTCCATGGACATCAGAGAAAAGGATTTTACGGTGAGTACAAAAAATCCTATTTTTTTTTTTTTACACTTTCTTTATTCATTAGCCCCAAATAATCTATTCCATGCTAGGCTTGCACTGAATGAGAGAAAAACAGTTATGCCGCGTACACACGATCGGTTTTCCCGACGGAAAAACCTTGGTTTGTTTTTCCGATGGAATTTCACTCACTTTAGTCATGCATACACACAGTCTCAACAACACGTACGACAAGCCGAGATCAATGAAGTTCAATAGGCAGTTCGGCAGTTTTTTGCGCATCGGAATTCTATACAGATGAACGGTTTTTCCGCTAGGAATATTTTTCCATTGGGAAAATAGAAAACCTGCTCTTAAAAACTTTAGCTGGCAGAAATTTTGTCAGAAAAAGTCAGATGGAGCATACACACGTAATTCCCGGCCAAAAGCTCACATCTGACTTTTTCCGACGGAAAAACTGATCGTGTATAACTGCGGCATTACTGTTCAGCACTGCCAAGTAGGAAACATAGTCAGCATATATGATAAACAAATGTGACTGCACCCATGTACTAGGGCTGCACAATTCTGGTCAAAAAGAGAATAGCGATTCTTTTACTTAGACTAAAGATCACGATTTTTTCACGATTCTCAAAAATTGATAGCCAGAACCCCCCCCCCCCAAATAAATAAACCTGTGATTTATTTGAAAATACGAATATATAAAAAACAGACCAGTGATATGTCTATAATGTTAAAGACCATATAACTCCTTTGAAAAAAGCAGAATCAAACTTTGATTCTGCCTTTTTCATAGGAGTTATATGGTCTTTAACAATATAGATATATCACTGATCTGTTTTATATACATCAGATGCAGTACTGCCGGCAACCACTGGGTGGCGCATGGATACAAACAGTTGTATTAATCTTTCTCACAGTTCTGTACAACTGTGTGTATCCATGCGCCACCCAGTGGTTGCTGGCGGTACTGATTCTAATGTATTAATCTTTCTCACAGTTCTGTACATCAGAAGCAGTACTGCCGGCAACCACTGGGTGGCGCATGGATACAAGCTAAGGTTGTATTGAACTGTGAGAGAAGCGCAGGTGGCATTTGCGTTCCACGCTGGTTACGTGGAATGGCGGTGACACATGCGAATCGCGCGTCATCCAGCGGGGAGATCGTGGTCGGATAGAATCGAGATTGCGATTCTCTCCGCGATTAATCGTGCAGCTCTAACATGTACTCTGCTAAACGATACATAGAAATACATTTCCTGGAAAAAAAAAGCGTGTGTAGCGCAGAGCCGTGACTGGTCTTGCTGTTCAGTCCCAGGTTCCATTCCCTGAAGGGCATACAGCAGCCAGGCACACAATAGTTCAGTCACCCAAATCAGACAGTCTGTACATGTCTATTTGTGGTTTTATTTTGTTAACCACTTGCCTACTGAGCACTTTTACCCCCTTCCTGCAAAGGCCAATTTTCAGGTTCAGAGCTGTCACACTTTGAATGACTATTGCGCGGTCATGCAACACTGTACTCATATGAAATCTTTATAATTTTTTTAACACAAATAGAGCTTTCTTTTGATTGTTTATTTATTTAATTTTTTTTAACAATCAGGAGTGCTTTATAGAAGCAAAACATACACAATAAAATAACAGCAATAAAGATGATTCGTCAAGTAAATACAATGCAGTACAGGAGCATTTCAAGACACATATCACACATACTATGCCCATTCAGCAGTATAACCAGGACATCAACCCCAACCCAGACACAAGAGAAAAGTGAGGAACCGAAAGTACTCAACCACAACCCCCCCCCAACCCCGGAAGAGGGAAGAGCAAGGGGAATGGAGTAAGAAGGGAGGGAGCAAGAAGAGAAAAGGAGGGAGGGAGAGAAGAACGAGGAGGAGAGAGAGGAGGGACCACCCCTAGCCACCATTTGAATGGTCAGTGCTCCGTCCACGGTAGCCAGACCTTATCATGCTTCCAGGGACACCCACGACTAATGTATGTTAACTTATACATATGGCAGAGCAGCGTTAACTTTGCTCTCCCAGGAGGACACAGAGGGGGGGACAGAGGAGTTCCACCTGCCTAAGATTTCCTTTTTAGCATAAAAAACAGAAGATATAAAATCAGCAGCTTACTATGATGGGACCTTTGCTTGTCATCAATGACACCCAGCAAAGCCAGCACGGGCATCCCAGGGACAGCAAGTTCCAGGCGAACATTTGAGTGGTCAAAAACACCCGACCAAAAAGGCTGCAGAACCGGACACGTCCAAAACATATGTAAGAAAGTGCCCCGGTTCCGACCAGCACCTCGGGCACTGTGGGTCCCTATCGGGGTATATCCTGGAGAGTCGCTCCAGCGTAAAATACAGCGCAAAATTTTTGTCTGTACGAGCTTATAGCCTGCAGAGATAACCAGCTTGGGGGCAAACAATCCTCCCAGTCCTTCCTCTCCAGAGTATATCCAACTTCCAGGAGTCCCAGAGCCTGTTCATTTTAAGGGAATCAATAGGGAGTAACACTGAATAAGGCAGAGAGAGGTTTTAACAGGTCGGCACTAGACAAGAGGCTCTCCACCGGGTCCGACCTAAATACCGGAGGGGTGGGAAATTGGACCCTATCAGCATGGTTGAGCTGGGCATACCGGAAAAACATCCAGCCAGGCAACTCATACGTTTGGGAGAGTTGTGCGAACGACAGTAGGGCACCCATCATCATAATGTCTCCTAAGGTCTTAATACCAAATTTTGCCCAAACCTGAGGGTCAGGCATGGACCGAAAATGAGAAAGGTTAGGATTCCCCCATAAAGGTTGGGCCGGAGACCAACATCCCTCTCGGAGAATCTATGTCGCGCCGCCACCCACACCCTAAGTTTTCGCCTTGGTCGGGTCCGGAATAGAGATGTCCCGAACTTCGCCGGCGAACATAGCTTGTTCGCCGCGGTGGGCGAACATATACGATGTTCGGTCCGCCCCCTATTCATCATCATTGAGCAAACTTTGACCCCGTACCTCACAATCAGCAGACACATGCCAGTCAGCAGCATACCCTTCCTTTCCAAACCCTCCCAACTCCTGGACAGCATCCATTTTAGATTCATTCAAAAGCTGCAGTCTTAGTGAGAGGAGGGACAGTGTAGCTGCTGCTGATTTAATAGGGAAATCAATAGCTAGGCCAGTGTATTCAGTGTCCACTCCAGTCCTGAAAGACTCATCTGATCTCTGCTATAAGGACAGCGTCCTGACAGCACCCCAAAAAGCCCTTTTTAGGGCTAGTACATGAGTCTGTTTTTTTTTTTTCTCTGTAATCTAATTGCAGTTGCCTGAGAGCGTGTGTTGGGCTCACAGCGTATACTGTGCCTACTTACCCAGTGCCACCACTCATATATCTGGTGTCACAGTAGATTGCATATATAAAAAAAAAACAATTTTGACTGCAATAGAATAGCAGTCCGTTGCCTGCCAGCGTGTGTGTCAGGCTCACAGCGTAAACTGTGCCCACTTGCCCAGTGCCACCACTCATATATCTGGTGGCACAGTAGATTGCATTAAAAAAAAAAAAATTTTTTGACTGCAATAGAATAGCAGTTAGTTGTCTGCAAGGCATGTCTGCCAGCACACACTCATATCTGTGTCACAGTGGGCATAGTACAACTAAACTAATCTAAAAAAAAGTGACTCTATTGTGCAAAAGGCATGTCTGGCACACAGTGTTGGGGCAAGGGTCCATCTGACCACTGATACTTGGTCTGCAAAGCACGGTCAGGGCAGGTATATCACCTACACTGCGCATTGGGTAAACCTGCTGAAGGCTGCCAAGCATCTAATGCGTGGCTCTGCAGAGGAGTTGGTGGTGACACTGCCACAACTTGCAGGCAGGCCTGCTGCCACCTTCTCTACTCCTCCTACTCCATCCTCTTTGATAACCTCCTCGGCTGAGTCCACTTCTGCTGCGTCTTGCTCCACATCAACTGCACCACCCCAGCTCCCCAGGGGCTATTCCACATCCCGGATACGACAGTGTCACGCCGTCTTGGGGTTGACTTGCCTGAAATTGGAGAGTCATTCCAGACCAGCACTCCTGTCCGCCCTGAACGCACAGGTGGATCAGTGGCGGACTCCGCACCAACTGAAGATCGGCAAAGTGGTGTGTGACAACGGAAGCAATTTGTTGGCGGCATTGAATTTGGGCAAGTTGACACATGTCCCGTGTTGAATCTGATTGACACATGTGTTGAATCTGATTGTACAACGCTTTGTGCATAAACACCCAGACTTACAGGACGTCCTCAAGCAGGCCAGGAAGGTATGTGGCCATTTCAGGCGTTCCTACATGGCCATGGCGTACTTTTCAGATATCCAGCGGCGAAACATGCCAGTGAGGTGCACGATTTGCGACAGCCTGACACGTTGGAATTCAACACTCCTAATGTTCGACCGCCTGCTCCAACAAGAAAAAGCTGTCAAAGAATATTTGTATGACCGGGGTGCTAGGACAGCCTCTGCGCAGCTGGGAATTTTTTGCCACGTTACTGGACGCTTATGCGCAATGCCTGTAGGCTAATGCGTCCTTTTGAGGAGGTGACAAACCTAGTCAGTCGCACTGAAGGCACCATCAGCGACATCATCCCATTTGTTTTCTTCCTGGAGCGTGCCCTGCGAAAAGTGCTGGATTAGGCCGTAGATGAGCGTGAAGAGGAAGAGTTGTGGTCACCATCACCACCAGAAACAGCCTTATCAGCATCGCTTGCTGGACCTGCGGCAACACTGGAAGAGGAGTCAAAGGAAGAGGAGTCAGAGGAGGAATGTGGCTTGGAGGAGGAGGAAGACCAACCACAGCAGGCATCCCAGGGTGCTCATTGTCACCTATCTGGTACCCGTTGTACGTGGCTGGGGGGGAGAACAGACCTTCAGTGAGATCAGTGAGGACGAGGAACGGGACATGAGTAGCTCGGCATCCAACTTTGTGCAAATGGGGTCTTTCATGCTGTCGTGCCTGTTGAGGGACCCTCGTATAAAAAGGCTGAAGGAGAACGATCTGTGCCTGAAATGTTACCGAATTACCGGAAGTCGGAAAGGATGCAGCAGTTCCAAACAAAATTAAAAAGTATGCTTTACACAGCGTATAAGGGTGATGTCACAGCACAACGGGAATCTAACAGGAGAAGAGGTGAAAGTAATCCTTCTCTGACAACGCCGGCAAGGACAGGACGCTTTACAGACGTGTTGTTGATGGAGGACATGCAGAGCTTTTTAAGTCCTACGCATCTCCACAGCCCTTCGGGGTCCACCCTCAGAGAACGTCTCGACCGTCAAGTAACAGACTACCTCGCCTTAACTGCAGATATCGACACTCTGAGGAGCGATGAACCCCTTGACTACTGGGTGTGCAGGTTTGACCTGTGGCCTGAGCTATCCCAATTTCTCTGGCACTGTGGCTACAAAAAAAAAAAGAAAAGAAAAAAAAAGGCACATACATGTGTCAATTCCCCTTCGTGATCATTACCTTGTTGTGGTGAAGGCGCTTGCGTATCACAATGAAGCGACCACCTCTATGAGTGTAATGGCAATGTTGGCACACCCCAGATGACAAGATCGTTGCTTCATTGTGAACAGACCAAAGGCGATCGGCTGGATAACTTTGCATAAAAAAAACATTAATTTTCTTTGATCATCTAAGGTGATCATTAAAGCCTACTAGGCCAACAATGGGCCCACACTGCAGAATCATTGTTTTCTAGGTCACTTAACTATCACTGAACTACCTCAGCACGACCATAGGCTTTGAAAACCCCCCATCGCCTGCTATCTCCCAAACGTGCGCACGAGCACAGTCATCACTACACCAAGATTGACGCATAGAGGAATAAAAGTTATGTCATGAGTGTGTCAACTATTGACAACTCATTGCGGTTGTCTAAAATCTATTCCATACACGTCCCCTGATAGGGGACGTAACAGGGATTAAACTGATAGGAATAGTACTACTTAACACACCACTCATATCTGGTGGCACAGTACATTGCACGGCACACGCGCAGTGCTCCAAATTGGAAGTAGGAGGACCAACCAAGCATCATTTTCCATCTCCCGGTTCCTAAAATCGATTCCATACACGTCCCCTGATAAGGGACGTAACAGGGATTAAACTGATAGGAATAGTACTACTTAAAGGATCACTAAAGGAATTTTCTTTTACCTTACTGCAGTCCTGGTTTCATGTCCTCCTTTTTCGTTTTTGCTTTGAAGTTGCTGTAATTCTGCTCTGATCTCCACACTTCCTGCTTGTCTGGCTCCTTATGAAAAATCTCATTGCAGCTTTTCACTGTGGTCCAAGCTGTCATTACTGTGTGTCTAAAACTCCCCAGAACCAATCAAATTCATTTTAAAAACAAAACACTGCCCTGGATTTGTTTTTTTGTTCTGTGTGTCTCTTTACATCACAGAAACATGAAACCAGTTTAAAAGTGAAACTAAACTGCAGGCACATTATATGATTAATTTTTATCTATTTTTAATCATTTTTAAAAGGAATCAGTTAACTTTTATGTCTCTATACCCTGTAACCACTTAAGACCCGGACCAAAATGCAGGTAAAGGACCTTGCCCCTTTTTGCGATTCAACACTGCGTCGTTTTAACTGACAATTGCGCGGTCGTGCGACGTGGCTCCCAAACAAAATTGGCGTCCTTTTTTCCCCACAAATAGAGCTTTCTTTTGGTGGTATTTGATCACCTCTGCGGTATTTTTTTTTGCGCTTTAAACTAAAATAGAGCGTCAATTTAAAAAAAAATGCAATATTTTTTACTTTTTGCTATAATAAATATCCCCCAAAAATATATAAAAAAAAATTTTTTTCCTCAGTTTAGGCCGATACGTAATCTTCTACATATTTTTGGTAAAAAAAAAATCGCAATAAGCGTTTATCGGTTGGTTTTCGCAAAATTTATAGCGTTTACAAAATAAGGGATAGTTTTATTGCATTTTTATAAAAAAAAATTTTTTTTACTACTAATAGCGGCGATCAGCGTTTTTTTTTTTTTTTTTTCGTCACTGCGACATTATTGCGGACACTTCGGACAATTTTGACACATTTTTGGGACAATTGTCATTTTCACAGCAAAAAATGCATTTAAATTGCATTGTTTACTGTGGAAATGACAGTTGCAGTTTGGGAGTTAACCACAGGGGGCGCTGTGACTTTGAGTGTTCCCTGTGTGTGTTTACAACTGTAGGGGGGGTGGCTGTAGGTGTGACGTCATCGATCGCGTCCCCCCTATAACAGGGATGACGCGATCGATGCTGCGGCCACAGAGAAGCACGGGGAAGCCATGTTTACACACGGCTCTCTCCGTTCTTCAGCTCCAGGGACGGATCGCCGCACTGCAGCGGCGATCGGGTCCGCGAGTCCCGCGGTCCCAGTCCTGGAGCTTCGGACCGGGTCACGGGAGCGCGCCGTGGGCGCGCGCTCGTGACCCACGGCTGGGTACTAAAATCAACGTATATATACGTTGATGTGCCCAGCCGTGCCATTCTGCCGACGTAAATGTGCAGTAGGTGGTCCTTAAGTGGGTAAACAGTAATTTCAGCAAAACATTTTTTTTCCTTTAGTGACCCTTTAAATACACCACTCGCATCTGGTGGCACAGTACATTGCAAGCCGTACGTGTAGTGCCCCAAATTGGAAGTAAGAGGACTGACCAAGCATCTTTTTCCATCTCCCAGTTCCTAAAATCTACTCCATACACCGGCCCCTGATAGGGGACAAAACAGAGATTAAACTGTTAAGAACAGATTTTTTTTAATTTTAAAAAAAGGGCAGCCTCTGCGGAGCTGGGTATTTTTTGGCCGTGTTACTGAACGCTCATGCACAATGGCTGTAGGCTCATGCGTCCTTTTGCAGAGGTGACAAACCTGGTCAGTCAAACCCAAGGCAACATCATCAACCTCATCCCATATGCGTTTTTTCTGGAGCGTGCCCTGCGAAGGGTGGTGGATCAGGCCGTAGATGAGCATGAAGAGGAACAGTTGTGGTCACCATCACCACCAGAAGCAGCCTTGACGTCGTCGATTGCTGGACCTGTGGCAACGCAGAGAGAGGAATCTGAAGAAGAGGAGTCAGAGGAGGAAGGTGGCTTTGAGGAGGTGGAAGACCAACCACAGCAGGCCTCCCAGGGGGCTTGTTGTCACCTTTCAGGGACCCTTGATGTTGTACGTGGCTGGGTGGAGGAAGAGACATTCAATGACGTCAATGACCTTGTGCAAATGGGGAGTTTGCGGTTGTGCAAATGGACTGTTTGCGGTTGTTTGCGGTGCGTTTAAACGGGGAGTTTGATCTGTCACTGTGAAGCCGGCGTAACCCTAAGGCCTCGTACACACGATCAAATCTGTCTGCTGGAAACGGTCTGCTAGACCGTCCCAGCAGACAGATTCGATCGTGTGTACGGGCGAGCCGACGGATTTGGCCACCCGACAGATTTCAAAGCATGCTTTGAAATCTATCGGGTGGGAATCCGTCCGCCCGACATGTCTGCTGGTTAGTACACTTACCAGCAGACATGTGGTTTCGCACCGGCGCCGAATGGATTCGGCGCATTCGCGGAAGTGTTTTACTTCCTGGTGCGGTGACGTGGCGGCGTCAACGTCACCGACACGTCAGCGCGCCGTCTGCTGGCGGGGATTTGGGTTTGCTCGTGTGTACACGCGAGCAAACCAAAATCCTAGCAAACAGATTTGTTCAAATTGGTCGGTCCGACCGATTTGAACAAATAGATTGCCTCGTGTGTACGAGGCCTTACACTACCTGATCGATACAACATCATACCTGATGTTTTAAAGCAAGTTTTTCCAAACAATTAAGGAATGTTAGGTGATTTATGCCCTTTATGAATTAAAACCTGACTCTGCGTCAACTACGTAATTTTCCATGGGAGTTTTGCCATGGATCCCCATCCGGCATGCCACAGTCCAGGTGTTAGTCCCCTTGAAACAACTTTTCCATCACTATTGTGGCCAGAAAGAGTCCCTGTGGGTTTTAAAAATCGACTGCCTATTGAAGTCTATGGCGGTTCGCCCGTTCGCGAACATTTGTGGAAATTCGCGTTTGCGAATGGAAAATTTTATGTTCGCGACATCACTAGAAGATTACCATAGGCCCTCACCCCCCTATAAGCCAGATTGTGCAGCGCTTGTAGGGAACCCAGCCAGGCCGCCTCCACACACACACCGCAGCATTAGAGCGCCTGGCCTCGAACCACCAGTATACTGTAACCATCATTGCTGGCCAGCAATTAATCTTAAAATTCAGAAGAGCCAGACCCCCTAGGTGAGTAGGTAGATGCATCGTGAATTTTGCCAATCAGGGCACAGACCCATTCCAAATAAAGAAAACAATACACTTGTCCACCTCCCGAAAGAAGGCCGCCGGTACCCAAACTGGGCTGTTCCGAAAAACTTTGACCAGTTAATACGAATACCGTATAAGGACCCAAAGCCATTAAACAATTCCAGAGCAGCAGATAGAGACGGGCCCGTATCATTCAAGTACAGAGGGTATCATCGGCATAGAGTGACATTTTCTCCTCCAGCCCACCGATCTGCATCCCCCGGACCTCCAAAGACTCCCGGGAACAGATTTGCCAGGGGATCCAGTGCCAGGGCAAACAGACAGTCAGAGACCCAGCCATTGGTACGCACCCTAGCCCTTGGCGCCCGATACAGCAGCCGTGTCCAACAAATGAAAACAGGGCCAAAACCAAAGTGCTGCAACACCCCCCAAAGATAGTCCTACTCCACCGAGTCAAATGCCTTCTCAAGGTCGAGAAAGGCAATGACCCGGGTACCAACATTCTCATGTCGTATAGTGAGGTTGAGAAAGAGCCGCCTGATATTAATGTTGTTACCTTTGCCTGGCATGAATCCAGTCTGGTCAACATGGACCAACGTGGAGATCACCGTGGACAGGCGGGTGGCGAGTATTTTTGCTAATACCTTCGCATCCACATTAAGTAGCGAGATGGGTCTGTATGAAGCACATTCCTGGGGATCCTTACCAGGCTTTAGAATAAGGGCAATGACAGCCTCCTCCATGGACTCGGGCACCGCACCGGCCTCCGCAAGTCCAGAGAAAAGAGACTTGAGCCTAGGGGCAAGGACCTCCGCATGCTGGGAATAGAATTCCGTTGGAAGTCCTTCCTTTTGATAGTATTTAACCACTTCCCGACGGGCGCACGACTATGTACGGCCACAGGGTGGCTCTTCTTCTCTGGGACGCTGTCTTTTGACGGCCGCCCCTTTCCTCGTTCCCCGCGCGCACTCCTGAGCGCACAGCGGGGAACTTCTGTGATGGCCATGTCCCTTGGACACAGCCAATCACAGATCGCGGTAAATAGCCAATCACAGCGGCTATTTACAGCGCGATCTGTGCGGCCAATGAGAGATGATCTCAAATGTAAACATATGAGATCATCTCTCACACAGAGACAGCTCCTGTGATGGAGAGAGGAGACCGATCTGTGTCCCTTGTACATAGGCACACAGATCGATCACCTCCCCAGTCAGACCCCCTCCCCCACAGTTAGAACACTATAGATGACACAGTGATCGCAGGATGAGAAACCATTCTAATTATTAATTAGTGAAGATGTCAGTGCCGTCTGGTCTTACAGGTAGCAGTAATGCGCAATGTCAACTGATTGTCAAAATGGGAGATGTAGATTAATATACCCTCAGTACTGGATGTTCTGTGGGGTAACATAAATCTACAAATTGTGGACACAAAGCGGTTAAAAGAATTGTCTACTGATAGAAATATTTAGGTGATCTCATTCACTTGTATACCTAAAATAGGAGTATAGGTTACCTTTTAAATCATGAGCAGAGCATCAGAGAAGTGAGACTTTATCAGAAATACAGTCACAAAAATTATAGTGGGGAGATATGACTATCAGAGTGTCTAAGAAATAAAAGTACCTGGTGTCTAATTTAGCTGAAAAAAAGTTTTGATGTGTGGATCCTTTTGACTCTAGGAATATCAAGAGGCTGCATTTAATGCTTTTTAATAAATCTTTTGTTTTCTACCCTAATGTTCACTCTACTGCATTTTGTTCCAATAAAGGGCATCAGTGGATTCATTTAAACAAGGAATATTAAGAGACAAATTAGCTCAGCTAGCATGCAGACAGAAGTCTTTGCTGCAATTAGCCCATACTCAAAAAAACATTGATTTGAAAATACTAGCATATCAACAGATGAAGAGATCACATCCCAATAAAAATGGCCAGGACTCATCTTCGCATTACTGTGCTAAGTCTCTTGGAAGAAATCCAATCTCTGGGTTACTTACACATAATGAGGGGCACAATGCCAGTTGCGCTAATGGAAGCACCACGGCAACAAAGATGCCAGCAGTGTGTAGTGTGCCAGACTCTGGAAGCAACCAATTCCAAACTGCATTTAAGATATTCATTTCAAGTTCAGAGATAAATGGAACCAGCGATGTCCCTGTTGGTGTTCTGGCAAGTGAAGGGACAGGACAGCACTACTCCAATTTGACATTTGAAGACATTCCACTGAGAACTGAAAATGCTTTATTGGGCTTAGATCCATCTTCCAGATTCACTTCTGCTGACTTGAGCTCAGTGGATGATCATTTAGAAACTTCAGAACCAGGAAGCAGGTCCCCTGCTTCTATATTTGTAAACAGCACAATAAACATTACGGACAAAAGTAAAGTGACTGGTCATAAAAATAAACACCAGGTAATTGATGAAAGGCAACCGAATTCTAAAAAATGTCAGCCTTTAGAAAGTCCTAACTTGGAAGAGCATAATCGGCAAGCAGACATGGCCATTCCTGTTGCTTTTGGTGATGTCTCAGAAAATGAAAGGCCCCAGTGGAATGTATCAGGGCAGACAAGCACCAGCCTGGATTACCTTATGGACAACCATACAGTTAATACCCAGGCAGAAATGAAAATGCAGGTATGCGTAGATACCAAGAGAAAGACGAGAAGGGTTTCATTGAGAAAACTAATCAGTATGGAAAAACTAAAGCCAGGAAAAGATGTCCTTTCATTCCAGTTACAGGTATTTCAGTCTAGAAAACACATTATAGATAACCATGAATGTGTGACATAATTTTTTTCTAGCCAAACACAAGGACTTTCCTTTCTTAGAGTCTAATGCTGGCCATACACTAAACAAAAAAATCGTCCGAAATTCGGTCGTTCAGACAGTTTGTTCGTTTTTCGAACCGTTAATAGGCACAAAATCGATAATTGTTGGGACGTTTTTGAGCCGAAAAAACGAAGGACAAGTTCGGAAATTTTCTGCCAAACGAATAATAAATCAGAAGGTTAAACAAACCAATTTTTTTTTAATTTATGTCCACTGAACGATTTATCGGTCATTACATGATGGCAATATCGTTTGCGCTCACGGCTGACCGTTCGTTTTTCAAAGGTTCGTAAGGATGATTTTTCATAGAGTGTATGGCCAGCATAGGGTTTGTTCACACACGCATATATATATGCATACACCCATGCAAAGGACCGTCTTCACCCACATGGGATGCACAGGTGTTCCATGCATCCACATGCAGGCAATCTCATTTGTTTATTGGGACGTAGCGACTGCATGGACATAGTCACTGGTGCCAATTTGGCAGCCATGCAGGTATGGGACCCCCCCCCCCCCCCATACACACACACACACACTGTCTAGCCTCATTCACACAGGCATATCATGCATACACCGGCGCAAAGGGCTGTCTTCATCCAAACAGAATGAACAGGTGCACCTACACGGCTGTGAGATTGGGAGCAGCAACTCTGTCCATGAAGCTGATGTGTCCCAATGGACCTAAATGGGACTGTTGGCATGCGGATACATGGAACATCTGTGTATTCTGTGCGGGACGAAGACAGTGAGTAAACAAGCATGCTATGCTGCATACAGACTGATTTTACTGCTGTGGGTTTAGTAACACTGTAAGGTTTGCAACAATATAACATCTAGAAACGTTAAAGGATAAGTGCACTTTAAAATAAAGTGCACTTATGCGTTTTGCCCCTTTGCTTTGACCTGACCTAACCCACCTTCCCCTCCACAGATGTATAAGTACCTCAATCTAATGATCACGGCCTCAGGCATGTGTGTACCTCAGGTATTGCAAGTCTTTACTGTCCTGGCTGTGTCAGCACACTACAGCTTTATAGACTTCTGGGGGTCTGGATTCTAATGCTGGAGATAAAGGGAGAGATGGCCCCATAGAAGTCTATGGCATTGTAATGTGCAAGTGCAGCAAGGACAGTAAGACGTGTATGGTGACTTTAGTAAATCAACCCCAATGGGTTAGGTTAGGTCAGGGGAAAGGGACAAAAGAATAGTTTAAAGTGCAATTACTGTATCTTTTTTGTTTTGTGCCTAAACAGGACCATGAAAAATGTGTCTTGTCTGCAATTGCTCATGAAAATAGAAATGTACTTCCAGGTTTATGAGTGTACCTAGGCACTCCTGTGCCTACAGCCTCCTAGCTGTATATTTGCAGTGTGAGATCGAGGACACTGCTGCTTCTTTGTGCTAATTAGAGGTTTGGAGTGAGATTTAGTGATTTCACTGCTATCTTTCTTGCTGCAGGCTCTGACATAAAAAGCCTGGCCAAAGCTTTTCTCCTGCTCTCCTGTGACCCAAATTCAGCTGACAATGAAAACAATAATGTTGAGATTCACCCAGATGCCTTATCTCAGCTGGCTCAGCCTCTCGGTGCGCCTCTGAGAGCCTAAGCCACAGTCCGATGCTCCAGTGAACTTGGGAGGGGCAGAACAAAGAGCAGTGACTGACAGTCAGTTTTCTGTGCTCAGAGCAGACCTGAGAACTCTACAATCAGGTGGGTACAGATGCAGCATCGGGCACAATTACCTGGCTGGAAGACAACTCAACCAGGTGCACTCACAAGATGTTGCAGTATTACAGTGTAACAGCAGGTCTCTGATTCTCCCACAGCATCTGTCTCAAGAGATAGAATGTGGCCTGGTAGGTCTGTACCCAAACACGGAAGCTTCCAGGAAGGAGTCACCTGCAGAAGAGAAAGTAGACTGCACCTGCCAAGCCCATTTTAAGCACTGGGGACACAGGTGGTTAAAGAGTTAACAGATTTAGGGTTAGCCAATATAACAAAAGATCCTGCCCGTGGAGGAAAGGAGGGGAGATGAAGAAAGTTAAAGTAACATTTTTACACAGTATTAACAGCTGCTATTTTAGAATTGATAGAGAACTAGAAAATGCTTTTTTCTGCAGAAAATGCGTGGAAAAGCTGAAAAGCTGCATTGCAAAGCCCACACCAAAGCCATTCACCATAACCACTACACTATCTTTAGGACATACAAGCAGTGTTCCTTCAGCACTTATAAAGCCTCTCTTTGATCATTAAAGGGGTTGTAAAGGTAAAAATATTTTGCCTAAATAGCTTCCTTTACCTTAGTGAAGTCCTCCTTCACTTACCTCATCCTTCTATTTTGCTTTTAAATGTCCGTATTTCTTCTGAGAAATCCTCACTTCCTGTTCTGTCTGTAACTACACACAGTAATGCAAGGCTTTTTCCCTGGTGTGGAGAAAGCCTCTTGAGGGGGCAAGCAGGATGCCCACTAACACACAGCTCCTTTCTCTATGTGCAAAGTACAGAGTGTCCTGACTTGCCTGGTCGCCCCTCCTCCCTCAAGAGGTTTTCTCCACACCAGGTAAATGAAGGAGGACTGCACTGAGGTAAAGGAAGCTATTTAGGGGGAAAAAAATACCTTTACAACCCCTTCACCTAATGATTTTGAGAACCCTTCAAACAAACCATAATAAATCCACAACAGTACACACTATTTAAACAGCGACTTCACCGTTAGAGACACGCGGCCTATGTGAACGTATCGGTGTGAAATTTATGTTAATAAACTTAATGTGGGCATGTCTTAAAAAAGAGGTTCTCTGTGCGTTTCGCTGGAAAATGTATAGAATTTTTTACATGACAGTCAATGGAACAAAGTGTGGAACTCTTGTCATTTGGAAGTTCAAACAGCCAAAAGTAAAAGGCGTATCACAGAACTGAAACCAGACAAAAATACCTACGTTTTGATGTATAAATTGTGTGACAATTAGATCTTTGTGGCGCAAGAGCAATTTGTTCCCTCTCTATAAAGATTATTTTTTTAAAGCTCTCTGCTCTAGCGATGACATCATCCACTCTAACCCAGCTCCATAGACATTCTGTTTAATCGATAACATTTTCTGAAAAACTCACTAAACTTAAACTGCTTTTTCACAAAAACTGTAAAAGATATCAAACTGAAAAGATATAGTCAGATAGCTGAATATTTTGTGAACATTTTAAAGTTTGTTTGGTGTCTGTAGGTGAAAGTATGAAGGAGCTGAAACTTTCGGTAGCGGGAGAATGTTTTAAAGATTTGAAGCATGCTCTTATTAACGTCAATGTTAAAAAAAAGTGTCTAAAAGCTTAATATTTTAAAAACTATAAATTGTAGAACAAAAGTTGAAGTCCCATCATAAGCTGATAGAGCTGAACATTTTAAAAGTTGAATGGTCTTAATAGCTAAAAGTATGCAGAAGTTCCGCAGAGCCAAAAAACGTACGGAATAATAAAATTAAAACTAAAAAATGCATTGAAAATGCGTGGGAATGCTGAATTGCTAAGCCCACAGCAAAGTCATTCACCATAACCACTACACTATCTTTAGGACATACAAGCAGTGTTCCTTCAGTACTTATAAAGCCTCTTTTTGATCATTAAAGGGGTTGTAAAGGTATAACAATTTTTCCCTAAATAGCTTCCTTTACCCTAGTGCAGTCCTCTTTCACTTACCTTATCCTTTGATTTTGCTTTTAAATGTCCTTATTTCTTCTGAGAAATCCTCACTTCCTGTTCTTCTGTCTGTAACTACACACAGTAATGCAATGCTTTTTCCCTGATGCGGAGAAAAGCCTCTTGAGGGGGCGAGCAGGATGCCCACTAACACACAGCTCCTTTCTCTATCTGCAAAGTACAGAGGGTCCTGACTTGCCTGGTTGCCCCCTCCCCCACAAGAGGTTTTCTCCACACCAGGTAAGTGAAGGAGGACTGCACTGAGGTAAAGGAAGCTATTTAGGGGGAAAAAAAAATGTACCTTTACAACCCCTTTAACCCCCACACCTAATGAGTGAGAGAACCCTTCAAACAAACCTTAATAAATCCACAACCGTACATGTGACTTCACTGTTAGAGACACACAGCCTTTGTGAACGTATCGGTATAAAATTTATGTTGATAAACTTAAATATGTGGGCATGTCAGCGGTTTAAAAAAGAGGTTCTTTGTGCGTTTCACTGGGAAATCTGAATTTTTTACATGACAGTCAATGGAAGAAAATGTTGAACACTTGTCATTTGGAAGCTCACCCAGCCCCATAGAAACACTGTATAATGAAAAAATCACTAAACTTAAACTGCTTTTTCACAAAAACTGTAAAAGATATCAAACTGAAAAGATATAGCCAGATAGCTAAATATTCTGTGAACGTTTTAAAGTTTGTTTGGTGTCTGTAGGTGAAAGTATGAAGGAGTTAAAACTTTTTTTAGCGGGAGAATGTTTTAAGGATTTGAAGCATGCTCTCATTGAATTCAATGTTGAAAAAAGTGCCTAAAAGCTTAATATTTTCAAAAGTATAAATAGTAGAAAAAAAGTTGAAGTCCTATCATAAGCTGAAAGAGATGCACATTTTAAAAGTTCAATGGTATTACAATAGCTGAAAGTATGCAGAAGTTACGCAGAGCCAAAAAACGTACGTAATAATACAATTAAAATTAAGAATAAAAAAAACTAATAACAATACTGGGAATGCTATTTAGCATTCCCACTAATAATAAAAAACGAATAACAATACTGGGAATGCTATTAAGCATTCCCACTAATAAGAATAATAAGAAATGAATAACAATACTGGGAATGCTATAGAGCATTCCCACTAATTAAGAATAATAAACAAATAAAAATACTGGGAATGCTATTCGGCATTCCCACTAAAAAACGAATAATAATACTGGGAATGCTATAGAGCATTCCCACTAATAGACAGACAGAGAACTTGACCCAGTGCCTCACCTCCAATAAACATACCATTACACTAGGGTGACCAGACATCCCCAGTTTCAGGGGACAGTCCCCTGATTGAGGACACTGTCCCCGGACCAAGTCTGTCCCTGGTTTTGTCCCCAGATTGGATTCAATAAGGGGCAGGGGCAATTTCAAAGACAATTAGTGCAGAATTAAAATAAAAAAAATAGAATTGCACCCCCCAGCTCCGCCGTGCCTACTAGCATAGGGGGGTTGTATTTTTTCTCATTATCTGTCCCCCCTTTTGATGATGATGTGCTGGTCGGAGCGGAGGGAATATTTCTTCATTTTCCGGTACATGCCCATTCAGCTCCGCTTGCATGTTCTTCTGCCTTGCTCAAATCCTGGCCAGCCACCTCCCTGCTTATCTCCTTGCCTTCCCTGGCAGAGTGATCTTCCTCTGCTCCCATGGGCGTCCGCTTCATAGGGCAAGGAGGGGTCGTTTGCCCCCCCTGGAATCACCAGGGAAAGCCAGGAGCAGGGCCAAACTGGCCCTGGGGTCGATTTAAGCGGTGACTGCAGCACTCCCCTCCCCTCTAGTTGTCCCTTATTTACAGTGCCTGTCCCTCTTCTGGAATCAAATCCATTTGTCTCTCATTCCAAAAGGTTCCTCTTTTAGACCTGAAATAAATATACTGTCAATACAGTGTAGTGTAAAGGGGTCCAGTGATTCAGGGTACTATGTAATGTAAAGGGGTCCAGTGATGCGGGGTGCTGTATAATGTAAAGGGGTCCAGAGCTGTGGGGTGCTGTGTAATGTAAAGGGGTCCAGAGGTGTAGTTGTGGAGAGGGGTACACAGTAGTGATAAAGAGATATTGAAAGATGCAGGGGGCACAGTGGGGAGTTTTTAGATTTTAACGTGGGGGGGCGATTTTAACCCCTGCTAGCGGTGGAAGAAAGGGTAAAATGCGAGTGTATAGCCACTGCCGACGCGCCCCCCCTCTAAAAAAATTTCAGCGGACGCCCATGTCTGCTCCCCATCCAGTAGTAGTACCCGGGGCCTGAAGAGTAATGCCGCGTACACACGATCATTTTTCGTGTTGTAAAAAACAACGTTTTTCAGGCTCTATAAAAAAGTTTTTTTCAACTTCATCATTAAAACGGCCTTGCCTACACATGGTAAAAAAAAAATGCTCTAGCAAAGCGCGGTGACGTACAACAGGTACGACGGCACTATAAAGGGGAAGTTCCATTCGGATGACGCCACCCTTGGGGCTGCTTTAGCTGATTCCTTGTTAGTAAAAGACGATTTGCGCTTTTCTGTCTGTTACCGCGTGATGAATGTGCTTACTCCATTATGAACGGTAGTTTTACCAGAACGCTGCCGTCTCATAACTTGCTTCTGAGCATGCACAGGTTTTTCACGTCGTTAAAGCCCACACACAACCATTTCACAACCCAAAAAAACAACATTGTTTAAAACGTTGTGAAAAAATAGAGCATGTTCTAAAAAAAAATTGGCCTTTTTTCAGAACCCGAAAAATGCTCTGAAGCCCACACACGATCATTTTAAATGACATTTTTTTTTAAAAACTTCATTTTTTTTTGCTCTCTGTCTCCTGGGAGACCTATAGAGAAAGTTGCTTTCACTATAAATACCGTATTTATCAGGGTATTGCGCGCAAAAATACTTACGGTTTCGTCTGTGTCTTGTCCGGCGTCCATTGGTGGTCTTGTCCGGTGTCCATTGGTGGCCTTGTCTGGCGTCCATCTGCAGCCTCGGTGGTGTCCTCCTGCGCTGTCTCTGAGCCGATCCCCGCTTCCCGTGCTGTGTTTGAACCACTCCATATACCGAGCACAGTACACTCGGGCACGCTCGGCTCCTCTTGTGTAAAGGACGTACAGGACGTGACCGCGAAGGGAGCTGAGCCTGGCTGAACGTACCCGAGTGTACTGCGCTTGGTATATGTTGGCAGCGGCTTCAAACACAGCGCGGGAAGCGGGGATCGGCGTATATTGCGCACCCACGATTTCCCCCTGATTTTACCAGTAAATACGGTAAACTTCTTGCTGTATTTCTCTTACTATATGTGCTCTAAAAAATTGTACCTACCATATAGACCACCAGTATCTTGTTATTATTTTGCTAGTAACTACAGCAGTAGATTTCTCTTGTTGTTTAACAGTCTGTGTATTTATTAACAGCCAGTGCATTTATTACGTAACAAGATGTTGAACATCATTGTGCTGACAAAGCAGGATACCATTTCTAAGCCTGACCTGACCTTGCAGGTCATTTAGTCATATGTGAAAGACTTATGCCGCGTACACACGACCGTTTTTAATGTCATGGAAAAAACAATGTTTTTTTCACGTCGAGAAAAATGCTCTGTAGCCTACACACTAGAATGACAATATTTATGTGTAATAAGACGTTATTGGACAAGTAAACCTTGCCATAATAAACATCACCCATTGTTTTCTTATAGAAATTTAGTCTATTGTCACTCTCAGACCTAATGCCGTGTACACACGATCATTTTTTGTGATGAAAAAAAACAACGTTTTCTGTGAAGTAAAAAACAACGTTTTTGAAACGTCACTTTTCAAAGACGATGTTGCATACACACCATCGTTTTTTCACAATAAGCGAGGTTACGTTCACCACTCTTTTCCATTGAAGCTCGCTTCATAACTAGCTTCTGGGCATGCGCGGGTTGAAAAACGTCGTTTTAAACAACGTTTTTGCTACACACGGTGACTTTTTGTGAAAAAAAACGACGTTTTGAAAAACGACACAAAAAATTCAAGCATGTTGGAATTTTTTTTTGGTAGTTTTTTTGAAGACAAAAAACAACGTTTTGCCCACACACGATCAATTTAAATGACGTTTTAAAAAAAACAACGTTTTTTTTTCATCGCAAAAAACGACCGTGTGTACGCGGCATCATATATACAAATTTAGGTAAAGACCAACTCAATGAAAACCCTAATCAAAAATGGAATTTATTTCTTGTCCAATAAGAAACACAGGTAGTCTTCTACTTTTTTTATACTGCCTCCTACACTTGGGCACTTTTTGGCAAACAAAAAACTGTAGGCCAGCCCAGGATAATAACCCAACCTGCCTAATTTTTTAGCTAGTGCCTAGGAGGAGAGACAGGAGGAGAAACATCTTT
This sequence comes from Rana kukunoris, assembly GCA_029574335.1. Classification (NCBI taxonomy): domain Eukaryota; kingdom Metazoa; phylum Chordata; class Amphibia; order Anura; family Ranidae; genus Rana; species Rana kukunoris. The sequence continues at coordinate 104,170,375 of CM056049.1, forward strand.
TCTCCAGCTCGTCTGTGTTAAAGACATAGGGCCAGAGTCTCAAAAGAGATACGACGGTTTTTCAATGGGTATCTATGCGAGTGATTCTTAGAATCACTTATGCATACATACACTAAAGATCTGACAGGTGTAAAGCAATTACACCGTCGGATCTTAGATGTAATGACAACGCTGGCCGATAGGTGAGTGAGCCTAATACGCCGATTCCCGAACATTTTTACGCCGCCCCATTGTCATTTACGTAGGTTGCGTACGCGTAAGGTTACCACTGCTGTATGAGGGGTATGTTTCCGAAGTGCCGTCGTTGCCATGTTAAGTATGGCGTCGGGTCAGCGTCATCTTTTTCTTTCCGTTACGTCGTTTTTCTAAGTCGTTCGCGAATAGGGAATTGCGTAAGTGACGATCACGTCGTTTTGACGTTGGTTTCAACGACGCTTTCCAACGTGAGCTGGAGCATGCGCACTGGGCTTTTTTCCCGGCCGACGCATGCGCACTTCGTTTGACGCGCAGGCGCGCTTAATTTAAATACAGCACGCCCCCTCCTTCAGTATTTGAATTACGCGGCCTTACGAAGCCGCATTTACGCTATGCCGCTGAAAATTACAGAGCAAGTGAGAATACGGCACTTGCTCCAGTAATTTGCGTAGACATAGTGGAAATGCGATACGATACGCTACACCGCCAGATACGCCATTTTTTGAGAATCTGGCCCTAAGCTATTTTTACAAGCACTTGTTTTTCTACTCTTTGATAATTTAACAATTTTACCTTGTTCAAAAGTATAACTAAATGCAAAACATGTTTTTTTTCTATGGCTAAGGATTAGAACACCTGTCAGCTTTTTATATTATTGTCCCTGTTACAGAGATTCACTGTCTCTATTTATAATGTTTACTGTTATCATCAAAAGTAAAAGAAAATCCCAATTTTGGATTGTCCTTAGAAAAGAATTAGAGGGGAAATCCTCCAGTCAGGACACTAGTTCTGGTGACAATCAGGGATTTCCCCACTTTGAAAAGATTTCCTCGCACTCCTGTTTGGCTATGGGACAGAAAATTATGGCAAAAAAAAAACAAAAACTAAAAGGGGATTTTAACCATTCCTTACTCTGTCCAAAATTAAAAAAAAGTTTTTTCTTTAGTTGTACTTTAAATTAAGACTTTCCTGACTTGCTCCATGGCAGCATACGTGTGGGTTGGCCCTGCCTCCATAACTATTCAATAGGACCCCTTCCTATAAATTTCAGCTGTGGGCTCTCAGCCGTGTTCCTTTTTTGTCCTCCTCCGTAGGACCATGTGTTTTTGGTTCTCCTACCTGAAGACGATTGTTCCTACGATCAAGATCGGCCGATGATATGGTGTCTCATCCCTCCGATAAGCCTTGACTGTTAAGCAGGGTATGGAGTGTATTGCAGAGTAGCGCTGAAGAGCTGGATTATGTCTTCCACTGGAGAGACGAGCGCGCACAGGCCTGAATACCTAGCAATGTGCAGGTGGCCATTATCTGCTGAAAGCCCAGTGTGTGTATGGATGCGGTGTCCCTGATCAAATCGATCATAGGTGGTGATAAACAGTATCGCCTTCATGGCAGCAGTGTTTGTTTTCTCTGTTTTTTCATATGCTGTTTTTTTCATGATTGCATGCCCAGTGAAGCGTCTGGTTTCCGTGCGTTCCAGCCACCGCTCCCTCTTCCGGGTTTTCATCTGCGTTCTACGAACGGACTGACCCGGGAATAAAAGCAAGGTTTGGTTCATGCACGCGCGCGAGTATCGCCTTCGTTTTGAAAAAAAAAGTTGGGGGAAATCTGTGAAGCTCGGGATCGATCGTTTGAAACAATGGTTTCCTGGTGCATTTACAGAGACTACCCCAGGTAAGTGCTCGTTCAGAACAGTCGGATTTAGCATGTGTTTTAGTCGTTTGTGATCTGGTGTTTGATTCTCCCACCTGCAATGTGTCTGTTCTACTATGGATGCTTCATTGCTCCTAGTGGCCAGCCCTCTCTCAGCAGGTAACATTGGAAAACTGTTTTTCTTTTCCTGTTGGGGGGGAAGAGAGTGGAGTATAGGGCATTGTCATGACTATGCTTGTCTCTCTCTCTTTCTCTCTATATATTTATTTTTTCAGCCCTTCTAGGCCCGACCAACATCACAGCGAGTCCCGCAGACGCAGAGGGTCCTCTAAATCACACCACAGCACTCATCTTCTAGACACCATAATTCTTCTAAATCCGGAGATCCCAGTAGGGATACTCCTCACCTCACAGCAAGAGTTCAGAGAGATTTTGTTGGAAGTGTAAGGATACAGTTTCTGCTAGCAAGTCTCTTTGCGACCGTTGTTTTTCAAAGGCAGCCAATGAAAGAGAGGGTGCAGACAAACACCTAGAAGCATTGGTTAAGCGGGTCATGGACAAGTTGCTACAGGAGAGAGATGCCAGAGTGCAGCATGATTCTCCTCCAGACCCAATGATTCCCTTGTTGGATCAGCGACAAATGCATGAGACTTTTGAAGTCGCTCAAACCAGCCATCCCTCAGCTCCCCCCTCAGAGAGTGGTTCAGAAGTGGATGATACAGGGATAGGCTTTGATTATGCCTTAGTTCCTGCTTTAGTGAAAGCAGTCAAGGAATTTTTGAATTTGGAAGATCCAATTATCTCTCCTCCCAAACAAAGGAAACTCTTTAAAGCGGAGGTTCACCCAAAAATCAACTTTGACATTAGATCCAGCATACTGCTAACATCTGCAGTATGCTGGGGTTTTTTTTTTTTTGTACTTATCGTTTTATGAGCTGTTATCCGGCTCCGAGCGGGGAATCTTGCGGGGAATGGGCGTTCCTAAGCCAAGAGGAGTTGATTGACAGGCTGCTAAGCCATTATCTCAGTAGAATGGTGTAGAATGGTGTAAACCTGAAAAAAAAAGGGGTCTATGCAGTCAAAAATTGCAAAATGATATCCTTTTAAAGAGGAAGACGTGAAACATCTTGACTGCTCCATTGGTTGATGCAGCTTTGATGCGTTTGGTGAGATACGTATCCCTTCCCCTGGAAGATACGGTTTCTTTTAAAGATCCTCTAGAGAGACAGATTGATTCAGACCTGAAGAGAATCTACCTGACAGCAGGATCAGTCTGTAAACCAATTGTGGCCTTAGCAGCTGTCTCAAAAGCCTTAGAGGCATGGTCAGACAGTGTGAATGATTCCCTCAGAAGTATCTCGGAAGAAATGGCCAAGAGCTCTCCTATTCAGGAAATCAGGCTAGCATCTGCCTTTCTGGGGGAGGCCTCTATTGATGTTATTCGCCTAGTGGCTCGAGTAATGTTGTCAGCCGTCACTGCCCGTTGTGCCTTATGGCTCCGTCCCTGGTCGGGGGATCCAGCTTCAAAGCAAGCTTGGTGCCGCATTCCCTTTAAGGGTTCTTCTCTCTTTGGCAATAAACTCGATAGTGCCATTTCCCGAGCCACAGGTGGTAAGTCAGGGTTCCTCCTTCAGGATAGACAATTACAAAATCAGAAACACACTTTTTTTAGAGCACAGAATACAACCGTGCAAGGGAATCACACAGATACAGGCCTGGTCATGAATCTTCAAGGCCCTGGAAATCCAGACAGTCTTCTTTCAAGAAGCAAACTAAGAGTACTCCTTCTAGTAATCAGGAGTCTACTGAAAAGTCTTTCTGAAATTGGGCGGCCTCAATTCGATATTTTTGGACCATCAAGACAGTCTCTTCAGGCCACACCTAGGTCTTCAACAGCAACCCCAGGCTCAGATTCATGCCTACAAATCTTCTATGTATAGAAGAAAATAAACAAATCCTATTGGCTTAGGCAAGCTCTTTAGTAACTCAAGGCACAGCCATTACTGTTCCAGAGGACTAATGAGGCGAAGGCATGTACTCCTCTTTGTTCATGGTACAGAAAAGAACAGTACCTGGAGACCAGTAATATACGTGACGCATCTCAACCGATTTATTCGGAAAGAAAATCAAAATGGAGTCACTATTGACAATCCAGCAGTCAGTCCATCCAGGAGATTGGTTAGTGTCAATAGATCTGAAAGACGCATACTTCCACGTTCCAGTGGCAGCAGACTATCAAAAGTACCTCCGCTTTGCGGTAGGCAATCAGCACTTACAGTTCACCTGCCTACCATTTGGTCTCACGTCGTCACCTTGGGTGTTCTTCAAAGTTCTGTTAGCTGTTGTGGCTCTCCTCCGAGTGAAAGGAGTTCGTCTTCATCACTACCTAGACCAGGCATGTCCAAAGTCCGGCCCGGGGGCCAATTGCAGCCCGCATTCTGGTCTAATGCGGCCCCTAATGAGGCTGCATTCATGGAAATGGTGAGGCTGCATTTATGGCAATAGTGAGGCTGCAATCAGAGGCTGCATTCATGGCACTTGTGAGGCTGCATTCATGGCAATGATGAGGTTGTATTCATGGCAATAGTGAGTCTGCATTCAGAGGCTGCATTCATGGCAATGGTGAGGCTGCATATGGGCACTGATTAGGCTGCATTGATGGACAATGACCCTTATTTTGCTTCACAATTCTTTATTCAAAAAGTATTTTTTTTCCTGAAACTTTCCTCTTACAGTGAAGGTGTTATACGCCGATAAATACGGTTTATCCAAATAAAACGCCCAAGCTCATCCTTAGAATCTTGACCACACACAGCCAAAAGGGCAAGAGAATTCTTGTTGGGCAGTGTATTAGTTATTTGTATTTAATTTTTATGGCTCAAAGAATGTCAGGCAAAATGGTCGGCCCTCACGCATGTTCACTTCATTAAATCTAACCCTCTTTGAAAAAAGTTTGGACACCCCTGACCTAGACGATCTCTTACTTCTAGCTCAAGACAGAAGTTAACTCCTGCAACACAGGGACCTAGTAATTGCCACTCTCCAAGAATTCGAATGGCTATTGAATTTGGAGAAGAGTCATCTTGTTCCAACACAATCTCTGGTATTTCTAGGTGCCCTCTTCAACACAATAGAACACACCATTTCATTGCCCGAAGGGAAAATTGCAACAATCCGGGACAGAATACGTGCAACACTTGCTCCTCACCTATCTGCTCTTCAATGTTTGAAGGTGATTAGCACCATGGCAGCCACCATTCCTATGGTGAAGTGGGCTCAGTGACACACTCACCCATTCCAAAAGGGTTTCTCCAGCAATGGGACTTCCCCAGCAAGAATCAACGCATCATGCTCACTCAACCCATGAGAGTCTCTTCTGTGGTGGCTTCAGGGGAATAATCTCCGCAACTGTCATTTGATCTGTCCCATCACTTGGGTTACAATAACCTCAGATGCCAGCAATCAGGGCTGGCGCGCTCATTGCCAGACAGAAATAGCAGGTGGAGCACACCTTCTTAAGGAACTGTATCCAACATACTGGAGCTGTGAGCTGCCTTTCAGGCGCTCATATCCTTCCACCATCATCTATTAATGGATTCCTCTGTGATGCTCAGGCTGGACAACACAACCGCTGTTGCTTACATAAGGAAGCAGGGTGGAACCCGCAGCTGGTCCTTACTCCGAGGTGTAGCCAATTATGATTTGGTCCCAGAAGAACCTAGCCAACATCTTGGCAGTGTACATTCCGGGGTCCAGAATGATCAAGTGGTCTTTCTATCACAAATCCAATTGAACGACAGCGAACGGTCTCTGCACATAGAAGTGTTCAATTGGTTTCTAACTCTGGGAGTGTCCCCAGAAGTGGATCTGTTTGCGTCCCCATACAACCTCAAGTTGATCAAGTATTATTCGAGGTTCCGGGATCCCCAAACCTATGGGATAGACGCTCTCACAGATTGATGGAAATTCAGCATAGCATATGCCTTTCCACCAATACCTGTAATTCTTCAGTTTCTTTGCCGATTCAGATCAGAGGATGTAAAAATCCTAACAGTGATTGCATTTTGGCCCAACAGGCCATGGTTTTCCCTCCTAATGCTTCTCAGTTACTGTGACTCGATCCCTCTTCCTCTCAGACCGGATCTCCTCTCTCAGGGCACAACGTTGCACCCATGTCCAGCTCATCTGCACCTCAGGGTGTGGTTCTTGAGAAGGGAAGGCTTGAAGCATTAGGATGTCCAGAAGAAGCCATTTCAACTCTTAACGCTAGAAGAAATAGCACTAAAAAAGTTTACGAGCGTATCTGGTCAAAATTTACAGATCATATGTCTTCCAGAACTAACCCTTGCAGTTCCCCAGAGGTCCAAGATAAACTCAGTTTCTTACATACAGGTTTGAACTTACCTTTAGCAAATAGTTCACTCTGAGTACAAATCTCAGCCATCTCTACATTTACTGGAATCTCTTGGGCCAATCATCCCTTGGTTCGCCAGTTCTTCAAGGGTGTCACCCGGCTTAGACCCCAGAGAAAATCATGATTCCCCAAAGGGGATCTGCCTCTTGTTGTGGGCTCTTACCACGATCAGCTCTGATCCGGATAAACCACTATCAGCTAAGGATCTTACTCTCAAGACCGTCTTTCTAGTAGCGGTCACTTCAGCTAAAAGAGTCTCTAACATCAGAAATTTGGTTTCAAAAGAACCATTCTTGACCTTCTTTCCAGATAGAGCAGTATTAATTCCTATGCTGGGCTCAAATCCTAAAGTTACATCTATTTTTTTATGAAAATCAGGAAATTGTACTGCCCACTTTTTGGATTATCTATATCAATATATTCATCCCCCTGATGTGGGTCACACATTAAATCAGTATCTGGAAATTACAGAATCTTTTAAAAAGACAGATTTTCTTTTCATTCTCCTTCATGGAAAGAACAAAGGAAAACGGGCTTCAATCAGATCTATTGCAGCTTGGATAGTTCAGAAAATCCAGATGGCATACAAAGCCAAGGGCTTGGCTCCTCCAGAGGCAATGTCTTCGCACTCAACTCGGAGCATTTCGACTTCTTAGGCAGCCTCACATCATGTCGCACCTGAAGTTATATGCAGAGCGGCTTTGTGGTCGTCAATTAATACTTTTGTTTGCCACTATTGTGTTGCTATCCTCACTGAATTTTGGTTTACAAGTGCTGTCAGTTGACAGTGTTAAATGAATTTTATTTTCTTGCCTCAGCATTTTACCCGCCCGGGTGTGTTTGGCGAGTTATTTCCCACACGTATGCTGCCATGGAGCAAGTCAGGAAAAAGGAAAATTTATTTCCAAATACTTACCGTAATTCTCCTTTCCTGATAGGCTCCATGGCAGCAGGAGTCCCTCCCAATGCTTGGAGTAGGCTAGTTACGGAACATGGCTGAGAGCCCACAGCTGAAATTTATAGGGAGGGGTCCTATTGGGTAGTTATGGAGGCGGGGCCAACCCACACGTATGCTGCCATGGAGCCTATCGTGAAAGGAAAATTACGGTAAGTATTTGGTAATAAATTTTCCTTTTTTCTCTACATCGCTGCTAGACTTTATCATTTTGATTGCAGCTATTCGCCATAGCTGTCCTCAGCCTGGCATTTACAGTGCCATGTTCAGACACTGTTGACTAGACCGTGTGAGGATAGCCTGGACCTGACCTTCAGGGACTGAGTTTCATGTAAAGTACTTTCCAGACTCCGTTCCAAAAAATAGCTGTGTAGCACTCCCCAGATCCAGAGCCACTAGCATTGTCTCAATGCTTATCCTGATTTTAGAGACTCACTTTTTGTGTAGGCTGGTTGGGCTGAGCACCAGAATCAACCCCATTTAGATAGGCCACTGTCTAGGAAGCATCTTCCTTGTGCCACTGCATGCAATGAGACGTGTGGACTTCAATTTTTTCCTGCTGCCCACCTACCGTGACTTTAGTCACCTCCGGGCATCTAAACGTAGCAAGGTATTACCCTTGCAAGCGACCTAAGGGACTGCAATTTGTGTTTTGAGTATCATTTGGCTCCCTCTGGTGTTGGTTTCATGTTAGTTCGTTACAACTTGTTTGGTTCAGCTATCCAGAGACAAAGACTCTACACAGTGGGTAGCACAGAGACTACGTTGCCCACAAGGCCACTGTGCTACCAGAGGGCAGTGTGCAACGCAAGGCCTTATGGGAGAACTTATTTAAGCCAATTGCGCCCTCCACTCTCTCTTTCGGGACCCTATCTTCATGCCGGCAGGAGGCCTGCTCCTGCTAAAAGTTTCCTAGGCCCGAAGAGCCTGAACCTGCAGGGACTGACATTGGATTGCCTAGATTGGAGAGGGATCCTTGTTGGTCTCACTGATCAGACCAGAGAGGGACTGGTCCACGTGCTACAACATCCGGAGCCACCTGTCCACGATACCTTGTGGGCCGCTACACGGAGAACCGGGGATCACGAGTTCCGGAGAGGCGGAGAGCTGAGCGGGGTCCATGCGATGCAGTCCGGCGAAATAAGGCTTCATTTGGTGAGAGGGCACTTGCCCAACCACATTGTTAACTGAGTTCCAGGAAAGTGGGCCTGTTTATAGTTCCACCCACACACGCTGACATTTGTAGTACCACAAGCAGGGATACACTACACCAGTACAACGGTCTGGGAGGATTAACGTTTCTAACTTCATACCACTTTATACTTCAAGGCTTCATGTTTTCCTCACCTTGTTATTGGATAACAAATAATTAAGTGCAACAACGTGGCTAGCTGAAGACATGCTGACTCTTGGGCTGCATACACACGGAGGGACATGTCCGATGGAAACGGTCCGCGGACCGTTTTCATCAGGCATGTCTCCTCTGGATTTTCGTCCGGCGGTGTGTACACACCATCGGATCAAAATCCCCGCCGGCAGACAGCGCGGTGACGTGGCGGTGACTTTGACGCCGCCACGTCACCGCACCAGGAAGTAAAAAACTTCCGCGCATGCGTCGCATCCATACGACGCTTGTGTGGGCAGATATGTTCGCTGGTAAGTGTACTAACTAGCAGACATATCCGACGGACAAATTTTAAAGCATGCATTAAAATTTGTCCACCGGTCAGACATGTCCGCTAGCCCATACACACGATCGGGTTTGACCGCTGAACTGCTCCTTCGGACCAGTTTCAGCGGACAAATTTGATCGTGTGTACGCGGCCTTAAAGGGACAGTCATCTGTTACTGCATTCCCACAATTGGTCCACACAGGACACGCATCAGTGGAGCTGTTCTCTAGGGGGAGCCATACCGTTATGAGCTTATGTGATTGTTATACTTCATTGTGTTGTCTATTGTTCATGCAAGACTTGGTGGACGAGTGTTGATGTCAGCGGAGATTCCTCCACCATACTCTCACTCCGGCCTGGCCCTCAGGTTGCGTTATTTAGGTCTAACTATAGAGATAATCCGTACCAGTGGGGCTTCACTGACTTAAACAGGGAGCTGTATGTAAAATAATGGTACATAGACTAAACATAACATTAAAATGTCAAAATAGTACAGAAACCATAAACAGCGCTGGTGATAGTAATCCGGTGTAGATCCTAAAAGGAAAGGTATCACCTCTACACTGCAGTGCAATAATAGTGACAGAGTGTAAAATGGGAGAAGAAAATAATAATAATAATAAGTCCGTTGATAGTTGATTTTAAAGATAGGATAGCAAGCACCTTCCACCTATATTCTTGATCACCACGTGGGACTATAAATCCCCCTCTGGGGTACGCACTCACCGAAAACCCCTGGGGGTAAAGCAGTATATGGATATCCACAGATAATATCACTCTTCACATTAGAAGGGATCCGGTCACATGTCTACGGGTCTCCAGATAGTACAAAAAACACAGGAAAGGGCATATAGCGTAATTCCGTTTTAATGAAGCTCACAAGAGAACCCACATATACAACCCTTCAAACAATGCACGTACATTAAAAGATAAAATAAGCGCCTATAATCACCCTCTCCAGCAAGAGAGACGAACCGTGCTGTCACAATGGATGAGCCGACTTCCAGCTCCTCCTGGTTTCAGACGCGGCTCAGGTGGAGCGCACGTGTCACTTCCTGGCGTCGTTGAGGCCAATCCCTGACGCGTTTCGTCATAGGACTTCGACAGAGTATGTATTGGGTGTTTATTGTATAACCATTGTTCTACTCTTTCATCAAGTAAACGCCTTACCACTGGTTAAGCTACATTTTGTGTGTAACTCTGTCTTTTGCAGCTGTGAGGCAGGTGAACAACAACAAGGTAATAACACTTTACTTCATTTATTGTTGTGTGGTACCATTGAGGTCCCCTATTGCCAATTGAGGTCCCCAATCACATTACTGTCCATTTGTGCCAAGGGGGGATCAAGCCAAAATCTGGGGGTTGATAGGCAGAGTACAGGCCCAAATCTAAACCAGCAGCTCCTTCAGGGGTAGTGCTACATAAATATCAGCTGCTACCAACTGTCCAGGCTTCATGAGTTTCTATGGCCTTGCCTCTTAACCTGAGCCTTACGCTGTCTTATTGCCATATCACCAGACATGGGGCGCCTTATTAAACATACACACATTTAAAATGCAAATACATACTGTATCTGTGTCTACTTTGTTTTAGTTTAATGCTAACCGATGAAATGTTGTGGAGATCATCTTGTATGGTTGTGTAAATGTATCTATTCTGTTGCTTTCATTGGTATCCATTTGCTGTAGGACTACAGCCACAAAGCCACCCTTCTTCCCAACGGGCATATTAGAGATCGTTCTGGGGAAATCCACCAAGATGTAACTTCCTGGATAAAGGCTCTTCTAGGAAATAACATTTCAGTAACTTGGAAATATGTGGAAAATAAGGTAGGTATAAAAAATGTCTGTCAGTAAACATTGTATTGTAGTAGGGACGTAATAAGCATGTTTTAATACAAATCCAAACATGTTAGTGCTTCCGTAAGTGCAGAACTCTAAAACTAGCCATACACATGTAGATTAAGAATGGGCTGGGTGTTCGAGGTGAATGCAATCATGCTGAGGTGCTGTAGCAAGGGTGCACACTTTACACCCTTGCACATCAGGGATTTTGTAGGATTAGACTTAGGTGTATGTTTAAACACTTATTACCAAACAGGTCCTAATGATCATCAATTTCATATGTAGGTTGAAACAACGTCATTAACTGTAAGGCCCCATACACACGATCGGACATATCCGATGAAAACGGCCCGCGGACCATTTCCATCGGATATGTCCGATCGGGAGTTTGATCCGATGGCGTGTACACACCATCGGATCAAATTCCCCGCCGCCGGACGGCGCGGTGACGTGGCGGTGACGCGGCGGTGACGTTGACGCCGCCGCGTCACCGCCACGTCACCGCACCAGGAAGTAAAACACTTCCGCGCATGCGCCGAATCCATTCGGCAGCGGCGCGGCGGCGGTGGGGGCCGACATGTCTGCTGGTAAGTGTACTAACCAGCAGACATGTCGGGCGGACAGATTCCCACCGAATAGATTTCAAAGCTTGCTTTGAAATCTGTCGGGTGGACAAATCTGTCCGCTAGCCCATACACACGAGCGGAGATGTCTGCTGAAACGGTCCATCGGACCGTTTTCAGCGGACATATCCCCTCGTGTGTACGCGGCCTAACAGAAATAGCTGTGTAAGAGGCTTAAACCTGGGTGAGGAACAGCTAAACACTGCTACTATGGAGAGGTTGTGGAAGACACAGGTCACACACCATGGCAAGACTGAGCACAGCAACAAGATAAAAGGTCTTGGGAGAGCTGGAGAGGAAACGGGGGGATCTGAAGTACACAAAATGCCTCTCTCTAGTGCATGAGATATTTAAATTACTTGTCACTCACAGCAAGGGGAAATAACTGACTACTATTTCTCCATGTGTCTCACTGAAAAAAGATAAGAGTATTGCGGAGAGCTGGATTAACTCTTTGTGGCAAGACTGGGCACAGATGACATGTAATCCTATACTGTACAAGGTGCAAGGCTGAATAATAATAAATAAAAAAAATTGTGGGTTTACATTCAATTGCTTCATGTACATGGGACATTATTTAACCTCTCCTGAACAACTTAACTTGACAGCTAGAAACCAGCGTCTAAAAACGTAATTTTAGCCGCGTTTACATGCCGTGTTTAGCTGCGTTTGCATCTTGAAGCGTTTTACCGGTTAAGGACCCAACCTTGGCACAGAGGTGTTGGAGGCACCACTTGACATCGTACAATGGACTCGGGAGAGGGCATCGGCATTCTGATGTTGTCTCCCAGGTCTGTGCTCTACCATGAAATTGAACTCCTGGAGAGAAAGGAACCACCTTGTTACCCTGGCATTGGTGTGCTTGTTCTGTCTCATCCAGGTAAGGGTAGCATGGTCTGACACCAAGCGAAACTTCCTACCTAGGAGGAAATATTGTAGGGAGTCCAAAGCCCACTTGATGGCCATACACTCCCGCTCCACCACCGTGTAGTTCTCAGATGCCGTCAGTTTCCTACTAAGAAAAACCACAGGGTGCTCCTCCCCATTGATTTCCTGAGACAGGACCGCTCCCAACCCTTCACATGAAGCATCTGTCTGCACTACAAAATCCTTTGCAAAATCCGGAGATACAAGCACCGGATCCTGGCACAATGCCATCTCAAGCTTTTGAAAAGCTTTCTCAACCTCGGCATTTACCCTAGGTATTTGGCTTCCTCCACCCCAATGGCACACTTCTCCTGATTGATGGTGAAACCTGCTTTTCTCAAGGAGTCTACGACTGCCTGAACCCGGGGAAGATGGGACTCCCAATCAGGGCTGAAGATGACTATGTCATCTAGGTAGATGGAAGCATACTGTTGATGTGGAGGCAAAGTTTTGTCCATGGCCCTTTGGAACGTGGCAGGGGCAGAATGTAGCCAAAATGGCATCCATTTATATTGGAAGTGGCCTTATGGGGTAGAGAAGGCTGTTTTCTCCCCTTTCTTTGCTCCACATTTTGGTCCATTATTCCATCTGGCCATTTTCCTCTCCCGTTTGGACCACAAGAAGGGCTTGCCCCTGGCTGGCATGTTTCACTGGCTGACCGTGGTTTCCGATTTCTAACATCTACCTTGGTAAGTATTTTACAACCATCATAAATGATGACTAAATGCACATGTGAGGATCATGCACACACATATGTGACACACATACACGCGGGTGTGTATGTTCCTCCCCCTGTTGGATCCTTTGTAACAATCCTCATTGATATACTATATGTGTCTTCTTTATAGAATCTATGTTCGTGCAAAAAACTGTCTTCCCTTGAAGAAGACCGCTACTATTATTACTAATGTCGAAATGCGTTGGGGTTCTGTGTGCCCATAGTGAAATGTATACAGTACTGTTTAACTCTTCCTTGGTTGTTCCCATGTAGCGGGGTCCTGCCATCATGGACTATTATCAATAGCGATGTAGTACTGATTCCCCATCATCGTTCAAGTTATACTGTACATAGGTTTATATCTGTTGGAACAGTGCATTGTGGGATTGGAAGAATTGGGAGACACAGACTCCATTGACAATTTGTAGAGAAAAGACTACATTTCCCAAGATGCTTTCCCTCTGCTGGGCACATGACACCTCCGCACAGACTTATGGGGGGGGGGGCTGCTTAAAGGAAGGGCGGGTTAGCTCTCGCTCTTGCTCTCTCGGGACCTGCACGTCTTCCTCTGCGGAGCTGTGGAGAGCGTCACAGCCGTGTTATTGGGCCCTGAAACTGGGGCCTACACTCATCAGCGAGGAACAAGCCTAAGAGTGTCCATCCCACGTTCCAGAAGATCAGACGAGTGGATCGACTGCTGACCGGAGCTGTTGGAGACAGGATATCGGAGGCCTGGTGCTACAGTGTGCCGCGAAGCATCTTAACTGTACAAGAAGGCTCAGGCAGACCAGGCCTGATCGAGTAAGAGGGCACTTGCCCAAGTTTCTTTACTTAATACTCCTGCAACCTGCAGTGCCCCTCACATCTTAGCTAATACACACTGTTCTGTTATTCTACTAAGGATCCGAAAGTCACGCTGGCTATACTGACTGACGCTGACCGGAGGATCGATACATCCTGTTTGTATTGACCACTCTTTAGACTGAGATCCAATACTCCCTACGGATTACAAATATTCTTAAAAGTGCACCAACGGGCCTACAACTAGACTTCGTCTCGAAGGACTTTTGGACTTTAGCAGGCTCACGCATGCGTTTGCAAATGCGTGCGGACAAAACCCCTGTTTTTAATGCATACTGTTAGACAGGTTAATTGGTTGTTCTGCGAGCTGGTCGGTAAGTAGGCTTGGTTTTTCCCTGGGCATTCCCCAGGTTTTTTTGTTATCTACTTTAGCAGGTTAGGCCTAAGGGTCCTTTCACACGGAGCGGACCGTTTTTCGGTCCGCTCCGTGTGTGTCCGTCGGCTCAGCGGGGATCCCCGCTCAGCTGTCGGCGGACAGGGCGGTCCCCGCACACTGTGCAGGGACCGCCCTGTCTCTCCTCCGCTCTCCCCTATGGGGAATCGGATGAAAACGGACCGTTTGTCTAATCTTCATCCGATACGTTCCGCCGGACGGAAGAAAAATAGGGTTTTCTTCCGTCCGAAAAACCGGATCCAGACGGACGCGGATCTTTGCGGACGTTAGCGGATGCATCATCTGCTAACGGATGCGACCCCATAGGCGTCCATTACAAGTCCGTAAAAGGACTTGTAAAAATGGACAAACGGAGGCAGACATGTGAAAGGGGCCTTACTGAGATCTGTTCAGCAGCTGCACTTTAACAGTTCACCCACAAGGGGAGCTTGCGAGCATAGGTAATTAAAAATTAACTGTAGATTTAGCTTGTTTTATGTTTCTTTTGCCGTTTGCTGACTCCCACAAAGGGCTCTTTGCGGAGACGGATACATAGATAATTTGTGTGTATAACTCACTGTATGTTTCTTTCATTGATATACATATATACAACGAGTAAATCTCTTTTTATTCAACTGCATTTTATTGTGAGGTGTGTTTACTCCAGAAGCCTGCATAATAGAAGAAGGGTAACAGTGACATCATATGTATTCCTAAAGATACAAACTGCATGTTATTGGGGTTTCATAGCTACACATGGGACTCCCAATATATTTGCGGTCTTGCCTGGTGTGCCAAGGGCGGACTCGAGCCATTTTATGGATGTGGACAGATTGTTGAGAGTAGATCCCAAAATCTAACCAGTGGCTCCTTCAGGGGTAGCACTACACTATAATTATGTACCAGTTTTATTGATGTTCTTTGAAGGAATCTGCCAGTACCCTTTTGTGAGGTCTAGTGTGGTGATATACCTGGCAGGACCCAAAATCTCAATTAACTCATATACTCGTGGCATGGGATATGCATCAAACTTGGAGACTTCAATACGTTTTCTGAACCGTTGGGTTTGGGTTCCAACACGATTGGACTCGACCACTCGCTCTGCGACTCTTCAATGACTCCAAGCTCAAGCATTCTTTTAACCTCTTCAGATACTGCCACCCTATGGGCTTCTGGGATACGGTAAGGCTTTAACTGGATTTTTACATTGGGTTTGGTTACAATGTCATTCTCAATGACGTTGGTGAGACCGGGCAACCCTGAAAACATGTCCCTATTTCTTTGCAGAAACTCTTTTGCTTGCTGGGTTTGGGGCCTAGTCAGGGTAGCAGTAACCTGCACCAGGTCGATCCCTGCAGGGTCCCCTGAGTGTACCCCTACCACGCGGATACCTGTTCTTTGTCCCCCCAGGATTTCAACAAATTTACGTGCTAGATCTGGTATGGTCTTCTTTTCCCTGGCTGGTGTACCTTATAATTCACCTCACCCACTTTCTCTACTACCTCAAATGGACCTTGCCACTTGGCCAAGAATTTGCTCTCCATCATGGGTATTAAAACAGCCACCCAGTCTCCGACTTGAAACTGTTTAATTTTAGCCGGCCAGTTAAACACTCTTCTTTGAGCATCCTGAGCCTTCTGCATGTGCTCCCTCACCAGCGGCATCACCTTAGCCACCCTCTCTTACATATGAGAGATATTCTCTACCACAGTTTTATGTGGTGAGGACTCGCTTTCCCATGTTTCCTTTACTAGATCAAGTAACCCCCAGGGCCTTCGTCCAATAACTCAAACGGTGAGAAGCGCGAGGATGCTTGTGGAACCTCCTGGATGGCAAACAGGGCAGGGAGTAACATATCCCAATCCTTCCCATCTTTCTGGACCACTCTTTTCAATATGGACTTTAGAGTTTTATTAAACCTCTCAACTAGGCCATCAGTCTGCGGGTGATAGACGGATGCCCGCAACCGCTTAATCTGAAACAGTTTGCACAAGTCCGCCATCACCTTTGACATAAAAGGGGTGCCCTGGTCCATCGGTATCTCTTTGGGGAACACAGTTCATGAGAACATTTTAAAATAATTCCCTGGCAATGGCCTTAGAGGAAGTTTTCCTCTAAAGGGACTGCTTCTGGAAACCTAGGGCCAGATTCAGGTAGAGTTAGGCTGGAGTATCCAGTGATCCGCCAGCCTAACTGTCACTTTAAGCCGGCGTTTTTGTTTTCTGTAAGCAGAAAACAAGAAACGCCGGGTTGGAGTTCCGATGCGATCGGCGCAATTGAATTTCGCCATCGCATCGTTACTTCAACTTAAAAATGGCGCCGGGGGCGTTCCGGCTAATTAACGCTGAAAAAAATATGTTAATCAGCGGGAGTCGGAAATTCACGATCTTTTTCGGGCGCGACGCAGTGACTTTACGACGTTTCCGGAAGCGATACGCGACGTAAAGATAAAGCAGCCCCCTAGTGGAGTATCCTATGTTAAGTATAGGCGTCGTCATCGCGTCGGAAAAAAAAATAATCGCGTCGCTTGCGTAAAACGTTCATTGACGTTCACTGACAGAATTTGGAGCATGCGCACTGGGATGCATTGACGCTCGACGCATGCGCAGTACGTTCGCCGCGGGATCGCGCATAGTTTAAATAATACACGCCCCGTACCCACCCAATTTGAATTCCGCCGGCTCATTTGCGATGCGCTGCCGCAACTTTAGGAGCAAGTGCTTCATGAATAACAGCACTTGCTCCTAAAATTTCGGCAGAGTAACGTAAATGAGAAGCGTTACTCCAGAGCAAAGATGCTCTCATCTACCTGAATCTGGCCCCTAGTTGCATAATCTGGGATGACTAATATGTATTGGTGCCCCCTTGCCAACTTTATCAGGGGTCCCACAATATCCATAGCGATCCTCTCAAATGGGACCTCAGTAATTGGCAAGAGTACTAGAGGGTTTCTATAGTGGGGCACTGGGGCAGTTAACTGGCAAATGGGACAAGATGCACAATATCTATTAACCTCGGCCTTCACCCATGGCCAGTAAAACTGGTCGGTTATCCTAGCCTCTGTTTTCTCCACCCCCAGGTGTCCTCCCAGTGCATCGTTGTGGGCTAGATCAAGGAGCATCTGCCTATACGGTTGGGGAACCAGCAACTGCTCTACAGTTTCCCCTCGGCTCTCAGCCACTCGATATACCAAGTCTCCCTTCAACGCAAATTGTAGAAATCTATGATCTGCACCTGGCATTTGTGAGATCCCATCAATAACAGTGGCTCCGAGCGCGTAGCCCAATCAGCCTTTGTCCTCCCTGTCTGACCCTTCTCCTGGAAGTGTTCCTCGGAAGTAACCACGTGACCTGTCACGTGACCCGTGAGGCTGGAACAGGCCTCATCCTGATGGCCACAGGACAAGCCTAAAGACTCAACACATTCTACTATCTTTACTTCTAAGCAGCCCATGGATCCGGGACGAGGACTACAGGATGTTACAGATGAGCCTTCTTTCCTTACCTTCTTGTAAATGTGTTTTGTACAATGCGTCATTAAAAGAAACTCTTTAATACTGCACTTAGGTGGCGCTTCCTTTCTCTACCCCTCTTTTGTTTACCACAGAGTCAGCTCGCTGAGGACAGCAGCCGCCATTGAACAACCAAATCACCTGTATTTTTTTAAACATTGAACTGCCTGTTACTATTACTTATAATGGACTAATCGCCATACCCCTACCACACATGTACTTTGTATCTGCGCTGACAGTTACCTTTCCTATTGTATACCTGCTCTCGAGCATTGACCAAGGTAGGATCCTGTAATTGGGCGGTGCCAAATGCACCCCTGGATACATCCAAGTCTAGATGCACTGGCCTTGAGGATGTTTCCCCTTCATCCTCCTCAACTGGGGAGAGCTCCTCATCATCCTCCCCCAGCATAACTTGTAATGGGAAGACAAGTCCTCCACCCCCTCAGTCTGAGATCAACTCAGTTTTGCGACCGGGGACATCGGCATTATCATCCAAATTAGCATTCTCTGCAATTTCATTATAAGTGATGGGTATCTCCATATCAGTGGGGTGTGTTGTGGAGGTTTCAGGCCCGGACCCCTCAGACCCTGTCCCTTCCGGCCCAGTGTTCCCAGTTCTCCTGGCAGCCCCATCTGTACCTGGTTCCACAGTTCAAGAAATAGTGGACAGTCTTACCCCACTATGGTGTCATGTTTTAAACTTTTTACCACCTCAACCTCCTGTGTAACTGAGGTACGGCCATAGGAAACAGTCACCGTGACCAGGGGGTACTCCCTGGTGTCCCCATGGATATACACTACCCTTAAAGTCTTATTTACTGGGCCGAGTCTCCCGACCGCCCTGGCATGTACAAGTGTTACCATGCTACCGGAGTCCAGTAGAGCCCTGGCAGGAAGGTGGTTCACCCACACTTCACACTCGAACCGTCCTGCAGCAAGATCAAGATGAGTAGCACACACTTTTTGCACATAGAAGGAGCTTCTCCGACCAGTCCTGCAGTCCATAGGCTCCTCCTGCAGTAGGTATTGTGCCCGGGTATGCCCCCAGGACCGATATCGCTAGGGATGAGCTTCGAGTTCGAGTCGAACTCATGTTCGACTCGAACATTGCCTGTTCGGCGAACAACGAACAATTTGGGGTGTTCGCGGCAAATTCGAAAAGCTGCGGAACACCCTGTTAAAGTCTATTGGAGAAATCTAAAGTGCTAATTTTAAAGGCTAATATGCAAGTTATTGTCCTAAAAAGTGTTTGGGGACCTGGGTCCTGTCCCAGGGGACATGTATCAATTGTGAGGGATTGGCTCGGGAGTGGGTGTGTGTGACTCCCTGGATGGGTTCACTACAGGCTGAACTATACAGAAAGGCAGTTGAGAATGGTTGAAAAAAAGGATATGGTTTATTCTTCCATATTGCTGGAAACAAGTGCAAGCATCCAAACAGCATAAACAAAACAAAACATAAAATGAACCCTGGCCACTTGGGGCATCTACCTTCACCACACAGGAACCTATCTATGGAGTCTGGCACAGCCTACTGCTGGGCAGACACTGCTGGTCATACAGCAGAGAAACAATAGTCTTTTTGATTTTTATCACACAGAAAAATTAACAACCACCTCACCTCTTTAGAAGTCTTTCTCACTGCTCTCCTTAACTCAGAAAGCCTCAGGATGCTCTCCTTAACTCAGAAAGCCTCAGGATGCAGCAATCGGTAGTCATCCTTTGAAAAACGTATATGAATGAATGAATGAATGAATGAATGAAAAACGTATATAGCACGGCACATGCAAACTGAATCGCCTTAATTGCCTCATTCTGAACAGCTGAAGTTTTCCAACGCCCTAAACCTGTCTGGCTACCTCTGTAGCCGACACCTGCTAGTAATTGGTGTATTGTCTATACAAGGCAGAAATGAATCTCCCGTCTGTGACAACACCCACAGATTTACCTGACTTCCTGTCACACAATACAAAAAAAAAGTTTTAAAATCGGCTGTTTTTTCGGGAGCAGTGATTTTAATAATGCTAAAAGTGAAACAATAAAAGTTAAATATTACTTTAAATTTCGTACTTAGGGGGGTGTAAAGTTAGCATGTGAAATGTCACATGTTTCCCGTTCATAGAAACAATAAAAGTTAAATATTACTTTAAATTTCGTACCTAGGGGGGTGTAAAGTTAGCATGTGAAATGTCACATGTTTCCCATTCATAGAAATGTCCCTGCACAAAGTGTCATTTCTAAAAGGAAAAAAAGGCATTTAAAACCAGACTCGCGGCTATAATAAATTGTCGGCTCCTGTAATTCAGAGAATTCATTCATAATTAAAAAAAAACATGGGGGTCCCCCCAAATTCAATTACCAGGCCCTTCAGGTCTGGTATGGATATTAAGGGGAACCCCACCGTCAATTTAAAAAAAAATGACGTGGGGTTCCCCCCCAAATATCCATACCAGACCCTTCAGGTATGGTGTGGATTTTAAGGGGAACCCCATCCCAAATAAAAAAAAAATGACGTGGAGCTCCCCCAAAAATCAACACCAGACCCCTTATCCGAGCATGTTAACCTGACCGGCCGCAGAAAAGAGGGGGGGACAGAGTGTGCCCCCCCCTCTCCTGAACCGTACCAGGCTACGTGCCCTCAACATGGGGAGGATGTCCCCATGTTGATGGGGACAATGGCCTTATCCCCACAACCCTTGCCCAGTGGTTGTGGGGGTCTGCGGGCGGGGGCTTATCAGAATCTGGAAGACCATTTTAACAAAGGGGACCCCCAGATCCTGCCCCCCCTTCGTGAATTAGTAATGGGGTACATTGTACCCCTACCATTTCACGAAGGAAGTGTAAATAGTTGTAAAAAAAACACACACAGACACCGTAGAAAAAAAGGCTTATTAATAAAATTAAAAAAAATACAGCGGTGGTAACCCACTCGTTCCCGGCTCCCTGCTCCAACGTTGTCTGTATCCAGCGACGGGATCCAGAGCAGCATCGCCAGCCTTCTCTCTCCGCCGGACACTGCCCGGCAAATGAGCGGCTGGAGCTTTGACATTTCTTATATTTGTGAGGCGGGGCCACCGTCACGTGACCCCCGTCCCCCTCTGGCGCACCCTCTGCTACATCACTGGGGAAGTCCAGGCTTTTCCCTTGCATCAGAGGGGGACGGGGTCACGTGATGGTGGCCCTGCCTCACAAATATAAGAAATGTCAAAGCTCCAGCCGCGTCATTTGCTGGGCGGTGTCTCTGGCCCCCCTCTTTTCTGGTCAACGTGCTCGGATAAGGGGTCTGGTGTGGATTTTTGGGGAAACTCCACGCCATTTAAAAAAAAATTGGGGTGGAGTTCTCCTTAAAATTCCACACCAGACCTGAAGGGTCTATAATGGATATTCGGGGGGAAACCCACGTCATTTTTTTTTTTTAATTGATGGTGGGGTTCCCCTTAATATCCATACCAGACCTGAAGGGCCTGGAAATTGAATTTGGGGGGGACCCCCACACTATTTTTTTATGAATGAATTCTCTCTGAATTGCCAGAGCCGACAATTCATTATAGCCGCGAGTCCGATTTTAAATGCCTTTTTTTCCTTTCAGAAATGTACGGTAAACATACGACATTTCACATGCTAACTTTATACCCCCCCCAGGTACGAATTTAAAATATTTCACTGTTATTGTTTCACTTTTAGCATTATTAAATTCACTGCTCCTGAACACTTTTACAGCTCTCTTTAAAGGGACCACAACCCAAATATTGGTGCCCCATCCAGGACCCAACATTGGCATCCTGTACAAAATATATATATATATATATATATATATATATATTATGAAAAATGTCTAATACATACAGGGCACCGGACTATGGATTCCACTGTTTTTTTTTTTTTAAGCACATAATTAGAGCCAGATGCTTCCAGGAGCTCTTCCTGTTGGGTCTGAAAGAGTGACCCTCCCCAGGGCGAGAACTGTCCCAGTAGTAATCGGCGCTCGTACCTACCAGTAGGACGAGTGGCTCCTGGGCTCCAGACAGGCAGGGTTTCCACCTCCTAGCCTCAGCAGGCCATCCTCCAGCCTCCCCGGCCGCCTCTCACCCTCCGCAGGCCTCACCAGGTAAGCCCCTGCTATTCAGGGCGACCCACTTCTCCCCAGGACCCGTTGGCGGCCATCCTTTTCAGGACAAGATGCGGCGGCGGCCTAATCTCTTCCACTCCCCCCCCTCGTTCCTCATCCTCCATCTCCAGGCCCCCCCCTCGGCCTCCTACAGCTAGCAAACTGCACTCTGGCCCCTCGCGCCACCTCGTGGAGCAATTTGCGGCGGCCGCGCTTAGGAAAGGCCGCGGCTTAATCCGCGGCCTAGCGGCTTGCCGCTCCGGACATCCTTCAACCCCCTAGATAATTCTCAGCCACCCCCTCTCTTACCCTCTCTAGACACCTCTCTCCCTCCCCCCGCTCGAGCCATCCATCCATTTGCTCGCCATCCTGACCAGGGCCCCTGGCCATCCGGGGTGCACCTGGTTAATGCACTTCCCCCCACAACCACAGGCGGCTCCCACTGAATATACTCAAAGGAGAGTATACCCCCCATTCACTCTGCCCTAACAACCACCGCTCCCATCAGTGTTTGATCCAGGGTTCGTCCGATCGCCTCTATAGGGGTCAGGAAGAAATTTTTTCCCTGCCGCAGCATATTGGCACCGCACGGCCAGGTTTTTTTTGCCTTTCTCTGGACCTACCTGGAGAGAAGATTTAATTAATCTTCCCTCCATCACCCTTAACCCCCCCCCCCCCCCACTACCCGGTGTTGGCTACCATGGCGAATCTGCAGTAACCATTTGGGGCCTGAGGCGATTTGCCGCCATACTGCCAGCCATCACCAAAAAAGCCCTAAGAATTGAGCAATTATTGAGAATCGATCGACTGTCAAAAATCCTAGTCATTTACCCCAACCTAAGCACATATAGGGCCAGATTCTCAAAGAATCCCCGGCGGCGTAGCGTTAGCCATTTACACTACGCCGCAACGTACTAGAGCAAGTGCTTTATTCACAAAGCACTTACCTGTAAAGTTGCGGCGGCGTAGCGAAAATCCCCCGGCGCAAGCCCGCGTAATTCAAATGAGCCGGGTAGGGAGCGTAGAGCATTTAAATTAGGTGCGTTCACGCGCCGAACGTACTGCGCATGCACCATCCCAAAAACTTCCCGACGTGAATTGCGCAAAATGACGTCGTAAGGACGTCATTGTTTTAGACGTGTACGTAAATGGCGTCCAGCCCCATTCACGGACGTCTTACGCAAACGACTTTAAATTTTCAAATGGCGACGCGGGAACGACGGCAATACTTAACATAGAATGCGCCACCTTCGGGCTGCTTTATCTTTACTAAACTTTCGGGAATCGGCGTATTAGGCTCATTGCATAGGCAAATGAGAAATAAACGTAAAGGCCACCTAGCGGCCAGCGATGTCATTACATCTACGATCCGACAGTGTAATTGTTTTACATAGGGACGTTTTTGGGACGGCGCATGCGCAGTACGTTCGGCGCGTGAACACGCCTAATTTAAATGCTCTACGCCCCCTACCCAGCTCATTTGAATTACGCGGGCTTGCGCCGGGGGATTTTCGCTACGCCGCCACAACTTTACAGGTAAGTGCTTTGTGAATAAAGCACTTGCTCTAGTACATTTACCACTGAGAGTCTGGCATCAAACCAGGGCAAAAACAACAAAGTGTAAACCGTGCAACAAAGTGCAAATGCATAAATAATCAATATTAAATAAATTGACAAATAATTCCGTCCGTGGTGTTGTGGTTAGTTTTAAAGGTGATATTCTTGGATGAAGTGAGCTCTCATTGCGCTTACCTTGACACCTATATAGGAATCCAAAAATATATTAGGAAAATCAACATTAAAAAATATTTAATGAATAACCCCACTAATTACACCACTACCAAGCCCAATATTGAAAGTGTCAAGTCCAACAATCTACGTAACAACACAGTATTCAACCCGCAAGTTCATGACAACCATTTCTTTGATGTATTCAAAAAACTGGTACTACAAGACCTAGACACACTGAAAGTAAAGAAAGCCACCAACCCGGTACATATCCAAAAAGGCATCAAATCACTAACCAAAAGAACGGATATTGTAATCCGTCCCGCCGACAAAGGCGGAGGTGTAGTAGTGCAATCAAAGGAACAGTACCTAGGGGAAATGGAAAAACAACTACAAGATGGAAAAAACTTACACCAAACTACTAGGCAATCCTTTGAATACATATAAAAAAGAACTTGAAAAACGTATACATCTAGGGGTAAAGAAAACAATACTGAACAAAAATGAAGCAAAATACCTTTACCAAGAACTGTGCAGAACACCTATTATTTTTTTTTGTTTACAAAAGTTTATTAAGAAGTATAAATTGGGATACAAGCATAGGTATAGAAAAACATAACACTTTTCAAAGGCATAACAGTGAATTAATAACATGTAAGGCAGGTCATGAAGAGCGGTCATGAGTGGTTAGAGGGTAAACTTAGTAATACATCATTATAGTACAGTGCGTATATCAGCAAATGGAGACATCAAAAAGTGGACTACCAGTATGACCATTTGGCATCAAAAACATGTAGGCTGTCATTGATTGTGTGGTATATTCTTTCTGATAGTTTCAACAGTTCCATCCTGTCGAGCACCTGTGACCATATTACCTCCCTAGATCTCCAGTTTAGTGCGATCATCCATTGCACCGAGCTACATAGTGAATGGAGGAGTCTGGAGCATGGGGGAGGGATGTCTGGGACATCTCCATAGAGTAAACAGATTAATGGGGTGAGGGAGATCTTATGTTTAGAGGAGTCTTCAAATCTACGTGCTACCTCTAGCCAGATCTGTGATATTCGTGGGCAGCTCCAAAAAGTGTGAAGTAGCGTACCTTCAGCTTGGCAACCTCTGAAGCAATCAGGGGAAACTGTCGGATAAAAGGTATGGATTTTGGATGGGGTTAGGTACCATCTTGTGAATAGTTTTGTTGGGGTTTCCCTAAAGGAGACTGCTTTGTTGCTTTTCCTGAGGTTTTCGAACATAGCAAACCATGTATTTGGGGGAAGGTCAATACCTAAGTCTGATTCCCATCGTGGCATGGGTTGGGTTTTCTCAGAGGCCGAGAAATCATTAAGGTTGTTGTATAGCCTAGATATCATTCCTCTGTCCCTGGATGAGGATTTGCAAATTCTTTCAAAGACTGTCATAGATGGACTCGTGGAGAGTGAGAAATGTGTCTGAAAAAATGATTTAATTAAATGGAATCTCTCAATCTCTGAGGGGGGGAGTCTAAAGTCTCTTTGAAGGGATTCAAAGCTTCTAAAGTTCCACTTAGATTGTAGTGAGCCCAAAGAAGTCAGTCCAAGGTCTATCCAGGTAGACACACATTGTCTGTCTTTATATGCGAGAGGTAGTCTGGGGTCACCCAAGAATGATGTGAGTGAGGAGGTTGCTGAAGCTAGTGGGAAAGTGTCGCTAGTATTTTGCCAAAGTTTGAATGCATGGGCCACTATAATGTTACGTTTGATGAGGTCTTTATAAAGGATGTACCTAGACCAAAGTATCCCTTGTAGGTGTAGTGGATATATAGATGAGGTCTCGAAGCACAGCCAGGAAATGTTTTTATTTGGGGAAAACCATTGGGAGATTTGTGATAGGCGTGCGGCTAAAAAGTATTTCCATAAATTGGGGAGTCCCAGACCGCCTCTAGCCTGTGGTTTATATTGTAGGTTGTAACTATATCGTGGTCTTTTGTCAGCCCAGATAAATTTATTAATTTGTCTTTGAAGAGCCTCAAGTTTGGTTTTAGGGATGTTGATTGGGATGGAGCGAAAGTAATATAAAAGTTTGGGGAGGATGTTCATCTTAATTGCGCAAACTCTGCCCAAAAAAGAGATGTGGTAGGAGGACCAGGATTTCAGGAGGGATGTGATACGGGCTAGTAATGGGATGTAGTTAGCCTTATATAAGCCGTTGTAAAGAGGAGTGATATTAACGCCAAGGTATGTAAATGAGGAGGAGATCCACGTAAAGGGGAAGTTGGACTGGAGAAGATTAAGTTCTACTGGAGGGATGTTAATGGGTAGTGCGGAGCATTTGCTTAAGTTAATTTTTAGACCTGAGATCTTATGGAAAAGTTCTAGTTGGTTGAGTAGTACGGGAGGGAGGTATGGGGGTTGGTGATGTATAGTAGTGCATCGTCAGCATATAGGCTGATCTTGTATTCCTGATGATCCTTAGTATATCCTCTTATATCTGGGTTGGCTCTGATAGCCTGGGCTAAGGGCTCCCATGGCTAGAGCGAAGAGGAGTGGAGACAGGGGACAGCCCTGTCTGGTACCTCTACCTAATGGAAAAAAATCAGAGTTGACACCAGGCAAACGGATGCGAGTCTGTGGAGAATCGTACAGAGCATTGAATCCCTGCAAAAATGCTCCAGAGATTCCAAATTTGGGGAGCAGGTAGTTCAAGTACGACCAGCTGACACTGTCAAACGCCTTGTGGATGTCAAGGCTGAGAAGACAGGTTTGGCGTGAGTGGAGATTAGCATCTTGAATAACATTGGTGACAAGTCTGATGTTGTCCGTGATCTGTCTGTTAGGTATGAAGCCAGATTGGTCAATGTGAACTAGTGGGGAGATGACTTTGGCGAGTCTGTCTGCAAGGATCCTGCCAAAGATCTTAAGGTCGTTATTCAGGACTGAAATGGGGCGGAAATTCTGGGGGAGTGAATGGTCTTTATTGGGTTTGGGGATTAAGGAAGATTAGCTAATAGCATTTCTCTTGGAAAGGAATTGCCTTCTAGGATGTGATTAAAGAGGTTCTTCAAGTGGGGGGCAAGGAGAGGGGCATATTTTTTGTAGTATAGGGATGAGTACCCATCAGGGCCCGGAGCAGTGGAGGTTTTGAGTGATTTAATAATGTGTGTAATTTCCTCGATTGTACAAGGTGTTTAAGAGAGTCTAAATGTTCGTGATTGAGGGAGGGGAGATTGAGGCTGTCGAGCCAGGATTTAGCAGCTTCATTTGGGGGAGTGTTGGGATTTGACATGAGGTTTTGGTAGAAGGAGGTAAAAATTTCCATAACTTCTTGTGGGTGGGAGACTAGGTTGCCCTTATTATTTCTAAGTTTGTACGTATGTGTAGGGTTACTGTCTTGTTTAAGTTTCCTTGCAAACATTGCTGAATAAGAGTTGCAGTGTAGCATATATTTGGCTTTAGAGAACCTGAGGGATTTCTCGACATTAGTGGAAAGGAGGGTGTGGCAAACCTAGCCACTTCTGGAACGCTGGACGTTACATGTCAAAAGGTTGTCTGTATTATATGCTATGTATTCTGCTGGGTCTTATGTGGGCATAGTAATTCATATGCTGGCAGCCGTAAGCCACTAGCATTCAGTACTTAGTTTTATGTTGCCCAATCAGTGTTCGGCAGTTTTAAACCGAACTCCCACAACACATAACCCCAGACCCCAGCTATCAACCGACTTTTCCCTTGTGCAGCAATGCCTGATGGGAGAATTATCCAAACTGTTAAGTTCCCCATCTGGTCCTCCCTGTATTACCCCTGTTAAATCTATTTGGCTGTTTGGAAACCCCTTGCATGGGGAATTCTATAAATATGGAAGCCTGTGAATAAAAAGTCAGTTGACTCTCAGAGCTGTGTGTCGTCTGGTTACTGAGGGAGATTTAGGACATTGCCTTACTTGTCAATGCTGACTGTGGATTTACCCTGGTTACCAGCGGAGATCGTGGAGTTTAATATTGCTCTCCGCTACATTTGGTGGCAAGCGACGGGATCCAACCTTACAGCCGATAAGCGCAATTCGTGCAATGTGAACTACCGATGTAAATGGAGACGGATTATTCTAGGCTAAAGCGGCAGACATTAAAGGAACTGCTAGAAGCCAGGGTAAGGTAGCCAGCAACAAATCCAAAGCTGTACTAACTGCCGAGCTGATGGAGGGAGACAGAGCCCGCAGCGCTACACCACCAGCAGCCATGGAAGAAACCCTCTACCAGAGAGAAATGAGGACCAGGCTGGAATTTTTGCCACAGCCTATATCAGATGCCATGCTGCACATGGTAATGGCGAATGTGCAGGAGTACGTGATGGCACACAGTCCGCAGTATACACAATCTCGAGCAGAATCCACTACTGGGTCACTCTACAACCAGGTAAAACCCAAAATTCCCTATCATGCCTTTAAAATGTTTTGCGAGGAGAAGGATGAGATTGATGGGTATTTACAGGATTTTGAGAGACTGTGTGATTTACATGACTTGGAACGGACAGTATGGGTCCCATTGCTAGCAGGCAAGCTGGCAGGTCGGGCAGCAGAAGCATATCGCGCTGTACCCAGTGAGGACAGCAAGGATTATGATAAAGTGAAGCAAGCGATATTAGAGAGATACGCCATTACTCCAGAGGCATACCGGCGCAAGTTTAGAAACCTGCGCAAACCAGAGAAGGATTCACATGCTGAATGGGCACACAAGCTGGACCAAGCTTCCCAAGGGTGGATACAAGCCAGCCAAGCCACTACTATGGAGGAATTGAGACAGTTAATGCTGTTGGAGCAATTCTTCAACGGTTTGTCCCCAGAGGCACAAGAATGGGTGCGAGACAGGAAACCTCTCACCCTAACCGAAGCGGCTCGATTAGCGGATCAGCATTTTGATGCAAGGAGACATCATGGGCCCCTAACCAAGAGTTATCCTCGACCCGCGGGACCACCCAGTACTCTACCACCCCCCGGTCTCACAGCCTCCCCTTTTCGTCAATCCCAAGGGACTTTACCACCACCCTCCAGATATAACGGACGTGCCAACATCCAATGCCACACCTGCAAACAGTGGGGACATATGGCACGCGAGTGCACCCAAAACCGGGGCAGACCCGCCTGGAACCAAGGCCAACCAAACCCGGCACCAAGGGCTGCTGCCCATCATTATCAACGGGAGCCGGCCACTCAAGAGATGTTGAGCATTCCAGCAGAAGAACCCCTGGGAATCTTGCATGAGGTGATGACAGTCCGAGCCACGGATAACCGCAGCATCATCGACAGCCAGTGACCTTGGAGGGGAAAGAAGTCCAGGGACTTCGGGATTCAGGAGCTACTTTAACCTTGATAGCACCCCATTTGGTCCCTGACTCGGCACACACTGGCGGATCAGTGGCAGTACGAGTGGCAGGGGGAGCAGTGTACCGACTACCCATTGCCAAAGTACATTTGGATTGGGGTGTGGGAGGGGGGACGGTAGAAGTGGGCCTCATGCAAAATTTACCAGCAGATGTTATGCTGGGAAATGACTTGGGCCAGATGACCTCTGCTTTTGTACCCCAGGCCCCATACCAGGAAGCCCATCCAGTGACCACACGGCAACAGGCTCGCACCACGGTTCCACCGACACACTCTGAAGCTCCGGTAAGAGACCATGACCCCCACACGACACGTATGTCCTGGGATACCCCGACTAAGTTTGAGGCCGAGGTGAGGTCAGACCCCACGCTACAGGTATACAGGGACAGGGTACACGCTGACCAGGCTGGGCTAGAGGGGGAGCGGTACACCTGGGAGAAAGGGCTACTTTACCGCATTGCTGAAAGAGGAGTGGGAGGGTCGGCCACAGTAATGACTAAACAGTTAGTGGTTCCCCAGAAGTATAGGCAAGAACTGCTTCGGATTGCCCACGACATTCCCCTGTCTGGGCATCTGGGGATGACACGTACCCGATACAGGTTGACCCACGCTTTCTTCTGGCCAGGGATCTCCAAGGATGTGAGGCAATACTGCACCTCCTGTGACATTTGCCAGCGAGTAGGCAAGCGAGGTGACCGCCACAAAGCCAAGTTATGTCCTCTTCCCATTATTGAAGGACCCTTCAGTAGGGTGGCTGTAGATATAGTGGGACCCTTACCAAAACCCAGTCCCTCCGGGAAAAGATATATTTTAACTGTAGTGGACTTTGCCACCCGGTTCCCCGAGGCTATAGCCCTCACCAACATTCATGTCGAAACTGTGGCAGAGGCCTTAATGAAAATATTTTCCCCAAGAAATCATATGTGATAGAGGCACCCAGTTCACCGCCGAGGTAACCCAACAACTATGGAAGATATGTGGCATTAAGCCAATAGTAAATTCGGCGTACCACCCCCAGTCCAATGGTCTATGCGAAAGGTTTAATGGTACGCTGAAGCAGATGCTCCGTACATTTGGAGAGGCTCATAAAGACTGGGAGCGCTTTCTACCCCATCTGCTCTTCGCTTATAGAGAGGTACCCCAAGAGTCAACAGGGTTTTCCCCTTTTGAATTACTGTTTGGGAGAAGGGTGCGAGGGCCACTAGACCTAATTAGAGAGCATTGGGAGGGGGAGAGTAGCCCAGACGGAACCCCTATTGTATCCTACGTACTGGAGTTCAGGGACCGTCTGGAGGCGCTAACCCAGGCTGTGCGCACCAACCTCCGTGCGGCCCAACAACGTCAGCGCCGCTGGTACGATAGGGGAGCCAGAGACCGCAGCTTTCAGGTGGGACAAAAGGTTTTGATTTTAAAACCGGTCCGCACAGACAAGCTGCAGGCCATCTGGCAAGGCCCATACCAGGTGGTGGAACAGAGATGTGATACCACCTATGTGATTGGCCCCTGCTCAGGGGTAGGGGAGAGACGCATGTTCCACGTGAATATGCTCAAACCATACCATGAGAGGATAGAGGACGTGGCCGCCATATGCGCTTCCGCCTCGGAGGATCAGGAGAATCTGCCACTACCTGACCTCTTAGAACAGGAGGGACAGACGGAGCCCTCCAAGGGGGTTCAGCTGGGGGAGCGGCTAAGCCCTCAGGAGCGTGCCCAGGTACAAGAGCTGATTGTAGCTAAAGGGGCTACCTTCTCCAATTTACCTGGGTACACTCCGCTGGCCACTCACCGAGTCGAGACCCCGGGACAGCTACCTATGCGGCAAACCCCATATCGTGTCCCTGAAGCAGTCAGGACGCATATGAAGACTGAGATTGACGAGATGTTGCAGCTAGGGGTTATCGAACCTTCCGATAGCCCCTGGGCATCGCCAGTAGTGCTGGTACCAAAGAAAGATGGCACGACACGTTTCTGTGTCGACTACCGGAGGCTAAATGACAAAACGGTGTCTGATGCCTATCCGATGCCCCGGATAGACGAGCTGCTGGATAAGATGGCACGGGGCCGGTATCTCACTACCATAGACTTATGTAAGGG
Organism: Rana kukunoris; assembly: GCA_029574335.1. Classification (NCBI taxonomy): domain Eukaryota; kingdom Metazoa; phylum Chordata; class Amphibia; order Anura; family Ranidae; genus Rana; species Rana kukunoris. Next base: position 104,201,403 of record CM056049.1, read on the forward strand.
ATACTGGCAGATTCCACTGGCCGAGGAGGCCATCCCCAAGTCGGCGTTTGTCACCCCGTTTGGCCTGTATCAATTTCGGGTCATGCCATTCGGGATGAAGAACGCTCCGGCAACTTTTCAGCGGATGGTCGATCGGTTATTGGACGGATTCCAGGAATACGCATGTGCCTATTTAGACGACATCGCCATATTTAGCCAGACCTGGGCAGAGCACCTACAACACATAGGGGCCATTCTAGATCGTATTGGAGAGGCAGGGTTAACACTGAAACCCAGCAAGTGTCATATAGGGATGGCTGAAGTGCAGTACTTGGGCCACCGGGTGGGGAGCGGGCGACAGAAACCCGAACCAGCTAAAGTTGAAGCCATAGCTAAATGGCCCACCCCCAGGACGAAAACCCAAGTGCTAGCGTTTCTAGGTACTGCGGGGTACTATAGAAAATTCGTACCCAATTATAGTGCCCTGGCCAAACCCTTGACTGACTTGACACGCAAGAACCTGCCCCGACAGGTTGTCTGGGCCCCAGAGTGTGATCAGGCATTCCAACAACTAAAGACTGCTCTAACTAATGCCCCTGTACTTGCTGCTCCTGATCCAACTAAAAGATTCCTTGTCCATACGGACGCTTCAATGTTTGGATTGGGAGCAGTGCTGAGCCAAGTGGGAGCCGATGGCGGAGAACACCCCGTAGCTTACCTGAGCCGAAAGTTATTGCCACGAGAAGTAAGCTACGCCGCCATTGAGAAGGAATGCCTGGCCGTGGTGTGGGCCCTCAAAAAGTTGCAGCCGTATTTGTATGGACAACCTTTTTCGCTACTCACAGATCACAACCCGTTGGTGTGGCTAAACCGTGTGGCGGGAGACAATGCCCGGCTGCTGCGCTGGAGTTTGGCGCTGCAGCCGTTTGACTTTACAATCCACTACCGACCAGGGAAGCAAAACGGTAATGCCGACGGGTTATCTAGACAAACTGAACTTGAAAAGTGATCTGTGAAATTACACCCCCGGACATCCCCAAGCCGATCCGTTGGGATCAGACTGTGTATGCCGGCTTGGTTCTGGGGGAGCATTGTGGCAAACCTAGCCACTTCTGGAACGCTGGACGTTACATGTCAAAAGGTTGTCTGTATTATATGCTATGTATTCTGCTGGGTCTTATGTGGGCATAGTAATTCATATGCTGGCAGCCGTAAGCCACTAGCATTCAGTACTTAGTTTTATGTTGCCCAATCAGTGTTCGGCAGTTTTAAACCGAACTCCCACAACACATAACCCCAGACCCCAGCTATCAACCGACTTTTCCCTTGTGCAGCAATGCCTGATGGGAGAATTATCCAAACTGTTAAGTTCCCCATCTGGTCCTCCCTGTATTACCCCTGTTAAATCTATTTGGCTGTTTGGAAACCCCTTGCATGGGGAATTCTATAAATATGGAAGCCTGTGAATAAAAAGTCAGTTGACTCTCAGAGCTGTGTGTCGTCTGGTTACTGAGGGAGATTTAGGACATTGCCTTACTTGTCAATGCTGACTGTGGATTTACCCTGGTTACCAGCGGAGATCGTGGAGTTTAATATTGCTCTCCGCTACAGAGGGTATCTAGGGATTTGCGTTTTTCTTGTATTTGATGGGTAATGGCAGGATCGACTGAATGATGTAGTTTAATGTAGAGATGGTAGAGTTCATTGGTGAGGCGTCTGATGTCGGCCTGTCGCTCTCTATTTTTGGATGCCGCTAGGCTAATGATGTGGCCTCTTAGAACTGCTTTGTGGGCGACCCATATGGAAGTGGGTGGGGTTTCCTCATTAATATTATCTGTGAAATAATTTTCTATGTGTGAGGAAATAGTAGAGTTGTTAGTAGGGTTTGTTAGTAAGGAGTCATTAAGACGCCAGTTATGAGGAGAGGGGGTTAGTCCTATGTAGGATGTAGTGAATGTGCAGACATCGTGGTCCGACCATGGGCAAGGGTGGATCTGCGCTTGAGTGGAGTTGGCAAGTAAGATAGGGGTAGACAGCACATAGTCAAGTCTAGCATAGCAGTCATGTGGGTGGGAATAATGGGTATAGGCTTTAATACCCGTGTTATGAGCTCTCCATGTATCTAATAATTGTGCCTTATTGATTAGACGGTTTATGGTCTTAGAGAAAGATTTTGTATGGGGGGATATGGAGCTTCTGTCAAGGATTGGGTGGGCAGCTAAGTTAAAATCGCCACCGATCAACATGTGGGGGTGAGTGGTATTTGTCTAGAGTTTCGAAGAATTTAAGGAAAAAGGAGGTGTGGGTGTCATTAGGGGCATAAACCGAGGCTATGGTGATTTCCCTATTGTTAATGATACCCTTGAGAATGATATATCTGCTTTCAGGGTCTTTAAATATATGGTGAACATCAAAGATGATCGTGTTACGTATAAGGATGGCGACCCCCTTAGTTTTATTGTCAAATGTGGTATAGTACACTTGGTTATAGGATTTGTGGAAGAATTTAGGGTGGTTAGCGGATGCAAAGTGAGTCTCCTGGAGCAGAATAATGTCTGCGCCTAGTTTTTTGTATTGTTGGAAGGCTTTTTTACGTTTATTGGGTGAGTTAAACCCATTCGTGTTATGAGATATAATTTTAAGACCCATGGTTAGAGTCATAACAATCTATCAACTGAACAGTAGAAATATATAAAAGCTGATAACATAAAGGGGCAACAGATCTAACCATAAAGTTGTCGCATGTGTGTGGTTTACCGTTACAAGGCAGGGAACACCTAAGCCATGCGAGAATCCTGCATGGAGTCAGCATCTCCGCCATACATGGCAGCTCGCAAGTAGGGCAAAAATATAAGATATATTGGTTATGTGTATCTATGAGTGAAAAATAATAAGAAAACATATACACTATGCCTGTGCAAAACAAATATAGTTTTTTCTGTGCGAAAACGCAGGAGAACATACTCCTGATATATACCAGATTTTGCAAAAAGGGTAATAACCCATTTGTTTTGGTATTAAATTGAACAAACATAAAAAATAAAAGAGAAACAAAAAAGAACATATAGGATAAAGGAAAATTATCCTTATCCTGCGTCAGATCCAGCCAGACCATCAAGGTGGTGGTCAGGATGTAGATCGAGGCAGGAGTGGGGTCAAACCAACTGCGGCGGACGCACCCGGACAAAAGTACATGCTAAACTGTATAGAAGTATCATATAAGTGCATGGCAGCCTAGAACAATAATGTAATAAGATATAACATTCAAACATTAGAGAACAGGGTCAGCATAACCAACCATAACATTGTATAAAATGGATTGCAAAAAGGAAAGGGATGTGATATTGTGGTTTAAGTCTCAACCGTTTCAATATGGAAGAGGTAGATCAAGAGCAATTTGAGGCAGTCCTGTGCAGCATGCAGGGATTAAAACACAACAAATTCAGGACGGATGGTTCTTAGTGCAAGGGAAAAACAGGGCTGTAACATAAAATTGCTCTAAGCAACAAAGCACATGGTAGATTAAGATGATAGGAAGTAAGACTGCTATAGTGGCTTGAACAGTGCATAGAGCGTTGTGTATAGAGCTATTTGTAACATGAGCCCATGAGCCAGAAGAGTGGATAGAGACTTTCCAGAAGGGGAGGGGGGACCTCCAGTGGAGGAAGTGTGAATCAGGTGTGAAAAGTCTTGAAAGAAAGAAAAAAAAAGTCAAAAGAACTTTCCTGCCTTTCCTGCAGAGTCTAAATGATTAAGTTGTACTGGAACTCTTTGAATCCTGTAGTGTTTGGTATTCCTGAAGCAAGGGACCAAATGTCTGAAATGCAGCAATCTTCAGGAGGGATAGTGCAATGGCTTGGTGAACCATATGAAGATTTATATGAGGTAATTTCACTAGGGATTGAATAATTTTCTCTGGTCTCTCTGGCTGCGCCTGTTGGAAGGGGTAGACCAAATAGGTGAGGGTCTTGGGGTAGCTGGGAGTCGTGGATGAGGTTCGTTAGGCAATAAACCCAACTTGATTAGCAATTCTTTGCCTTCAATCACATTGTAGACCGTTATAGGTGGATCAGTTGTGAGGAACTGTCAGCTTAAAGGGAAATCCCCATTTGTACCTTATTCTGGCTGATTGAAGGACTGTGGTAACTTCTTTCATCCTGCGCCTTCTATCTAATGTGGCTGGAGAGATGTCAGGGAAGATTTGTATGCGCTTACCCTCAAAGGAGATGTTGGGGCTGTTTCTGGAAGCACGCATTATGTCTTCCTTGACTAGAAAATCCTTCATGCACATGATGATGTCCCTGGGGGGGTTTTCAGGGGGGGTTTGGGGCGGAGGGCCCTGTGGATTCTGTCACAGGCAAAGGCGGTTAATGCTTTTTCTGGTAGGAGACCATGGAAAATTTGGGACACAGCTGGAAGTAAATCAGTAGTGGATTCCGGTATACCGCGCAATCTAATATTTTGGCGGCGATTTCTATTGTCCAAATCTTCTAATTGGGCTTGCATAAAAGCAAAATTATCGGCCAGATTTTCATAGTCTTTCCTCAAGTCATTGTGTGCTAGGGAGAGTTCATCATGCTTTGTCTCTAGGAGGTCAGTGCGTCCTCCTATGCTAGCAATTTCCTGGGACAGTGCAGCAGTAGATTTATGCACTTCTTTTTCTATTTTGTCCACCAGTTTGTTAAATATTGCTGTAAGACTTTCATCTAAGTCAGCCTTGGAGAGGGGGGAGTTGTACTCACAGTTTTCCAGGGCTTTGGGAGGGTGTGAGATGGCTGCATCCTCTCCCCACATGCTGCTGCAGGCGCCATTTTGGGATTTCCCTGTCCTCTGCTCCATTGTAAGAAGAAAGTTTGTTAAAGAGCGATGCTGGCTCCGTTTTTTCTTCTTGTTGTTGCCAGGCATGCACCTCGTATTCCCACAGGGGTGCTGATGATTTTGGGCGAAAAACGAGTGTTATAGCCCTGGGGAAACGGCCGCAATGTGTCCGGGTGTGGAGGAGATGTGACTAGGCACTTCCCATCAGCGTCGCGCCGCGCATGCGCCCCCGCAGAACACCTATTATATATATGGTCCCCAAACTACATAAAGACAAAACCAATCCGCCAGGCAGACCAATTGTCAATGGAATGGACTCCCTAACCTCTAGAATGGGAGAATATCTAGATCACTATATACAACCGGCTGTCCAACAAACAACATCCTACCTCAAAGACACAAAACATGTACTACAACTACTAGAAGACACACCTGTACTAAAAGGAAGAACTCTAATTGCAACAGCAGATGTGTCTTCACTATACACAATAGTAGAACACCACCAAGCCTGTAATTCCACAAAATGGCTTTTAAAAGAATATAGTACCCTTATCTGTAAACAAAGAAAATTCCTAGTCAAATGTATCGACTTCTGCCTGAAATACAACTATTTTTGGCACAACCAATCCTTCTATAAACAAACGACGGGCATAGCCATGGGGGCCAAATTTGCCCCCAGCGTGGCCAACGCTTTCATGGCCCAATGGGAGGAAGATGCAATTTACTCCAATGTCCCAATGGAACTAACTTTGTATAAAAGATACATCGATGACATACTTATAGTATGGAATGGCAGCAAAGAAACACTAACAACATTTCTAGAATTGAATCAAAATAATCTTAACATCTCACTCACATGGAACATCAGTGAGGAATGCGTCAACTTTCTAGACCTGGATATTTCAGTTACAGACAACAAAATAATCACCAAGACACACTTCAAAAATATCGATGCGAACAGCTATCTCTCAACAAGAAGCTGCCACCACAAATCTTGGTTGTTTAATATCCCAAAGGGACAACTGACAAGAATTAGAAGGAATTGCACATATGAAGAAGATTACAGATCCCAAGTGGCTTTCATAGGAGACAGATTCAAGGAAAAGGGATACACCGAAAAGTACATACAAAAACAAATCAATGAGGTATCGGAACTCAACAGACAAAATATGCTACAAGGACTAAAAATGAAACAACAAAAAATGGAAGCACCAATGATTATACTGGACTATAATATACAACACAGAGACATTGAAAAATCCATTAAAAAACACTGGCATATACTAAAAAGTGACAAACTGTTAAAAAACATTTTGCCAGAAAAACTAAATATAGTATATAGAAGTGCACCAACACTCAGGGACTTGGTAGTTAAAAATGTGGTAGACCCCCCGAAAAGTGGACACAGTTATTTCAGAAGCAAAGGATTCCACCCATGCAAATATTGCTTTGCATGTAGACACTCAAAAAAAACACAGGAAAAAAAGAACAAACTTCATCTTCATTAGAACAGGACAAACGTATGAGATTAAAGACTTTATTAGCTGTCACACAGAAGGAGTAGTCTATGCACTGCAATGTACATGCAACCTACAGTATGTAGGACGCACTAAAAGACCCCTCATGGTAAGAATAGGAGAACACATACGAAATATTAAGAAAAAGTTCAATAAGCACAACGTTAGTAAACATTTTGCCAAACACCATAACAGTGACCCTACACAGATGAGCTTTTGGGCTATAGAAAAATACAAGAAGCCATGGAGAGGAGCACATATAGTCAGAACCATTAGCCAAAAAGAATCACAATGGATTTTTAATTTACAAACAATGGTACCTGATGGAATGAACGTTGAATTTGATCTCAACTGTTTAAGCAATTTTTAAGATATATTATGGTTTTACATTGTCTTAGCATATTTTAAAAAAAACACTATACGTCAACCATAATAATGCTATTCACTGTTCTTAATCAAGATTTTTATCATCATCATTTTTATTACATATCCCTGTTATTTATATGTAATATAATTTTTGTATTTATATATAATTATATATATTTTTATTTATGTCATTCTGCCATTATAAAAGTTACTGCCTAGCTATACCACACAAGGGGTTAACATTGCTGGTGGCTAATCAAAGTCGTTACTATATACATGAAGAGTACCAAAACCGCACTTTAAACTATAGGTTTTGCGGTTCACCTCCTTAAATACCCCACTTCCCAGAACCAAGGAATTTAAAAACAGTGAGGATTGTATTTATAACTTCTAGCAGTAGAATTCTCCAGCTATGGAGAACGGGACTATACTATATAGAAGAACATTCTAACCAACAAAATGGCCGCTGCCATAACGGAGACATTTACTCCACCAAAATGGCCGCCGATACACTTCCAGTTTTAACATATAAAGGACAAAGCTAGGAACCAATCGGGTATCTCTGATGAAGCTGCGAGGTGCAGCGTAACATGTAAGACCCGGAAGAAGACGTGCAATCCGATCGTTTTACTCGTCTGTTTGTTTTACCTTAAATGTAAGTTGCTACTTTTTTCATTAAATCTTTATTTTACGTACTTCACTATGGTACCATCCTTCTTTATTTGAGCACTACTGGAACAGCTCCAACCACACACCCTGGAACGTTGGACCCACACTAGGATTACCACACCATCCCATATAGAGGGACATCTGCTGGAGATCCATCTAAAGTGTTACACATATTAAGGCTTTTCCCTTACCAAGGTAAGCGCAATGAGAGCTCACTTCATCCAAGAATATCAGCAAGAGCCTCACAAATTCATATTCATTCACTTGCTCTAGTACGTTGCGGCGGCGTAGTGTAAATGGATAACGCTACGCCGCCGGGGATTCTTTGAGAATCTGGCCCAAGATCGGCAGTAAAACACCGTCTAGAAATCCACGATTTTATTCTACAACACAATCTAGACTGCCTTTTTATTACAGAAAGCTGTCTCACAGCCGACTGTAACACCATTCTAGGAGAACTGGTGCCAGAAAATGACCGTATTATAACGGAAAATAGAATAGGGCAAAGAGGAGGAGGCCTGGCGGTGATCCACAAGATTCACCTTGCGATCACTAAACCAGTCCTTCAAAACCCTCTTCCATTCATGGAAACCCTTACTCTGCAAATGCAAACTAATGCAAAGGAGACAGTCAACATTTTTCTCTGTTATAGGCCACCCGGCCCAAAATCGCAGCTGCTACCATCATTGTCGGACTTCTTCTCCACTTACACCCTCAACAGCAAACACCTTTTGCTGCTCGGGGATTTCAATCTCTGGGCCAACTCCCCACTAGATCCCGTTGCCGACGCCTGTATTGACCACCTGGAAGGTTTAGGGCTACAGCAACTAGTATGTGGATCCACACATGCTTCAGGTCACACACTCGATCTTATTTTCAGACAAGATCTGGAAATAAAAATGTTGGAAAATGAACCGTTGCCATGGACTGATCACCATGCAATTAAATTCATTATTTCCAAACTCCCCCCGTAACAAAAACATCTAGACCAGCGACAACACACTGGACTAGATGTCAGAAGAAGCTCCACTCGGAACTCTTCAAAACCACATTAAGGAAAAAAATAAAAACAATTCAGCCGCATCAAACGGCTGTAGAAACACTAGATGCCATAAATTCAGCCCTACTACAGTCAGCTGACGCAGTAGCGCCGAAACGTAAAACCTGCATCCGGAAAAACAACTGCAGCTGGTTTAACAACCAGCTGTTACTGAAGCAAGAGTGCAGAAGGGCAGAAGCCGCCTGGAAAAGAAGCTCTTCAGAGGTAAACCTCTCCACCTACAAGGTAATAACAAGAAAATATCAAAAGAAATTTTCCAAGCCAAGAAAAATTATTTTTCTGTGGCTATCAACAGCGCCCTAAACTGCCCATGCGAACTCTTCAAGATGGTCACTCAGACCATGAACCCAGGATGTCTTGAAGCCCCCAATTCGGACACTCAAGAATTTTGCAATGCATTATCGGATTACTTCATTAATAAAATGAAAGAAAAAAAAGCATTCAGCAAAACAATTCCCCCCTCAGCCCCCCTCGTAATTTTTTACACAATACCCACAGTAATTCACCACTATCAGGTAAGTTCACCCTGGAACCCATCTCCATCGAAGCCACAAAAAGTATCATTGGTACTTTGCGTAATGGCACAGCGCCAAATGATATCATCCCCACTAAGCTGCTGAAGGAATGCGCCGACATCCTGGCGCCTCCTATCACGCAGCTTATAAACCAGTCTTTCAAGGAAGGTATAGTGCCCTCACAGTGGAAAGAGGGCATAATCCAACCCATCCTGAAGAAACCCACCCTTGACCCCAAGGACCCACTCCACCGCCGTCCCATAACAGGCCTAAATGTACTCTCAAAGGTAATGGAAAAAGTAGTGGTACAACAGCTGCAACAGCATCTTGATACCCACAAGCTACTGGATCCATTCCAATCGGGTTTCCGGCCCAGACACAGAATGGAAACCGCATTGCTTAAAATATGGGACGACGTTCTCGAGGCCGCAGACGAAGGAGAATCCTGTCTTCTGGTTCTGTTGGACCTAAGCGCAGCTTTTGATACTGTTGACCACAAACTTTTATTGACTCGGCTAGCTGAAGTAGCCAGAGTCGCAGAAGGCGATTTATCTTGGTTCTCCTCTTTTTTGGAAAACCGATCGCAAACAGTGAAGTTAGGACCTTTCACTTCTGAGAAACACACAGTATCATGCGGAGTCCCTCAAGGATCGCCTCTGTCACCAGTGCTGTTTAACATCTATCTTCGTCCTCTTTTTGAGATTATCAGCAGCCAAAAACTGCTTTACCACTCGTACGCAGACGACACGCAACTGTATTTCCGCATTGGCAACAAAAAGGATCACCACCTCAATCTAGAGACATGCCTCTCTTAGATAGAGGACTGGATGACAAAGAGTTATCTTAAACTCAACGGAACGAAAACAGAACTTCTCCTGTTTCACGCCAAACGCATGAATCAACCTGCAACAACATTGACACCCCCGCCCATTCTGGGCAAAATCATCACCCCTAGCGCCAAAGTCAAAAGTCTAGGGGTCATTTTTGACTCCTATATGACAATGGATGCACAAATAGGGTCAGTAGTCAGCGGATCTCACCATCTGCTGCACCTACTACGTAGACTTACTCCTTTCATCCCCAAAGAAAACCTAGCGGTCGTGGTGGGAGCACTTGTTAACTCCAGACTGGACTATGCAAATGCCCTTTACCTCTGACTCCCCAAGTATCAAATCGCTCGTCTACAGGTCGTTCAGAACACGGCCGCCAGACTTGTAACAGGGAAAAAAACTCTGGGAATCAATTTCGCCGTCACTGAGAGCCCTTCACTGGCTGCCAGTAAAAGGCAGAATTTATTTTAAAGCACTCTGTCTAACGCATAGATGCATCTATGGGAATGCTCCCCAGTATCTATGCGATAAAATAAAAGCTCACAATCCCAAACGCATCCTGCGATCCACCAATCAAAACCTGCTCCAGATTCCGTCAGCCAATCACAAGTCCAAAGGAGAAAGAAGATTTGCGATCCAAGGTCCCAGACTATGGAACGCTTTACCAACCAGCGTTCAGGAGAAAGATCAAAACTTATCTCTTTTGATACCAAAGGAGACAGGAACAACAAGCGCCCAGAGGCGATTCAGTTCGCATGTGCCGCGCTATATAAGTCTTCATTCATTCATTCTAATAGGCTTCAAAAAATGGTTGGCTAGAGGCACAAATTACACCCAGTTGTGTGATAGCGAATTTTCACACAATTTCCTCCCCAGAAACAGTGGCTCAAGTCAATGATACAGTAACACAGTACCATGAGTTATGGTCCCCCTGGTTCCTATTTAAATACTCCAGGGATTATGAACTGCTTACGTTGCATTCGACACTCACTCCTGACCGTTGAATGATAACTCACGACCTGACGGAGTGTGATGACCCCCCTGCTGGACTGGGTTCAGTCATTGTGTCTCACTTTACCCTTACTCTCTTTCCTTTTCTCCCTTACAATTGCATAATCTTCTTTGATTGCCAGCTATTCTGACATGTATGCCTAACCATAAACTTTTGTTTACCACTCTGATTTAACCACTTGCTTACTGGGCACTTGTACCCCCCTCCTGCCCAGGTGATATTTCAGCTTCCGGCACTGCGTCGCTTTAACTGACAATTGCGCGGTCGTGCGACGTGGCTCCCAAACAAAATTGACGTCCTTTTTTCCCCACAAGTAGAGCTTTCTTTTGGTGGTATTTGATCACCTCTGCGGTTTTTATTTTTTGCGCTATAAACAAAAAAGTGAGACAATTTTGAAAAAAATACAATATTTTTTACTTGTTGCTATAATAAATATCCCAATTAAAAAAAAAAAAAACTTTTTTTTCTCAGTTTAGGGCAATGCGTATTCTTCTACATATTTTTGGTAAAAAAAAAAAAAAAAAAAAAAAAAAAAAAAAATCGCAATAAGCGTCTGGTTTGCGCAAAATTTATAGTGCCTACAAAATAGGGGACAGAATTATTTTTTTATTATTTTTTTTTTACTAGAAATGGCGGCGATCTGCGATTTTTATTGGGACTGCGACGTTATGGCGGACACATCGGACACTTTTGACACATTTTTGGCGTCATTCACATTTATACTGCGATCGGTGCTATAAAAATGCACTAATTACTGTATAAATGTGACTGGCATTGAAGGGGTTAACACTAGGGGGTGAGGAAGGGGTTAAATGTATTCCCTGCATAGTGTTCTAACTGTGGGGGGAGGGGGGGTGACTGGGGAGGTGACCGATCTGTGTCTCTATGTACAAGAGACACAGATCCGTCTCCTGCTCTCCAGAGACAGAAGGCTGTCTCTATGTAAAACGGCAATGAGAGATGATCTATGAGATCATCTCTCATTGGCCGCACAGATCGCATCGCAAACGGCCACTCTGATTGGCCGTTCGCGGCGATCTGTGATTGGCTGTGTCCAAGGGACACGGGCAACACAGTGTTTCCCCGCAGCGCGCTCTGGAGCGCGCGCCGGGAAGCAGCTAGTGACAAGCCGTCAATTGACGGCTTGTTGACAATTTAGATCTGCGCTAGAGCCGTCATTCGGCTGTAGCGCGGATCTCAAGTAGTTAACACGCTTACGATTGCTTATCATTTAAGGTTGAAATGTATGCGATTTACATTGCCCATAGATATTGTCCATGTATGACTAATTTCCTACAGATGTATTACTTTGTATTTACTCCTGTTCACATATCCTATGTTGTGAATGGCTCACTGTTTCTATCAATAAAGCTCTTTGAATGATAAAAAAACAAAAAAAATCCTCCCCACTAATCAGGAGGCGGGTCGTAAGACCAGTTTACCAATTGGCCACAATGTCAGGGAATCCTGTTGGATACTTAGGAGGAAGAGAGTGGAGACGCACGGTGGAAGCCATGAAGTAAACCACTGGAGGAGCGGTTACCAGAGCCGCTTCCGGCACCCCACCGTCTGTCACCTAGATAGGGTCCCCCCACAATGCTGGAGGACACTTGGAGCCGCTGCCTGCAGTGGAGCCCATTGATTGCATTGGGAGACCTGATCTTTCTCGGCCTTGCAGAGCACATGAGAGGTTGCTGCTGTAAAGCAGATGCAGGAGAGGCTACCACAACAGCTGTACTCCACCAGAATGCTTAAAGAAGGCGCCTCTCCTACCTTGGTTAGCCCAGCCATACCTTCATCATCTGAGATAATTACAAACTAAGTCCCCTTTCACACCTGTGGACTGTATGTCCGCTTTTTCATCCATCCGTGGGAGGTCCCTGCACAGTGTGCGGGGACCGTCCTGTCATCAACAGAACGATCCCTGCTGAGCAAGCGGAGGTTCACGGGACGGATCATTACTGATCCGCCCCGTGTGAAAGGGGCCTTAACCTTTTACCTGAAGCAAGTTTTTTGCTTAACAGCACTAATATAACATTGTCCTCATAGAAGCTTTCCATAAAAACCAAATTGCTCTATTTTGTACAATGTCAGTGAAAGGTATGGATAAAAATAAATATCTGTCAAGTTACAAACATTTTGCACTTTTTTATTACTGTTTGTTTTTGCAGGTCACATACTGTGGAAAAAAGCTATTAAGTTTTATGTCACAGGAGGACTTTACACCAAACAAATTAAATCATCCATGTTTACAAACCCAAACAGCATGTAAGTAGTAAATGAAGTCACACTGCACAGGTTTGATATTTGAAGTATTTGGAAGAGTTAAAGCTTATTAAGCATTAGCATATATTGTTTAGATAACAGTAAAAAAATCATGTGTAATAAATACAAAAAATACAAGATAATAAATACAAGCGCACAGCTCCAAAATGTCCCTGATTTGGAGCAATGTCCCTCTGTCCCTCTTTCCTCCTCACTTGTCCCTCATTTTGATCTGATCTATATAGTTGTATATAAAATGCAATATTTATCTTTCAAAAAGTGTTTCCCGGTGCTAAATCTTGCATCCAATTTTTAAATTTCTGCATTTGTAAATTTTAAAGGCCAATATACAGGAATAGTAGTGGAAAAAAAAAGCACTTAGTTTAACTAATAATTTTTTTGTATAATTCTCCTTTAAGGGGACGAGATCCTATGCCTATATATATTTGCTAATAGGTGTACTCTTTCCCATCTCAAAAAATGGGAGGTATGCAAGAGGCATGTGTATTCGTAACTGAAAATTGGTGTGCTATGTGTATTTCTTCCAGATCTGTGCAGTAGTCCAATGTGAAACTTTTCCTTTGTGCATATGCATAGGCATGCGCACAGGGTGTGCCAGGTGTGCCCAGGCACACCCTAATCACCCTTTACAGCACAGATTCCCCCTACTTCCCTGGCTCCCTCCTTTCTCCTGCAGTGCTGCCAGCTTCCCTCCTCTCCCACCAGCTGTTGCTGCAAGGATGTTTTAGGATGAGTGGAGGAAGGGGCCGGTAAATATGTCATTGACCATCCCCTTCCTGAATGAACATCGTGAGTGATCAGTAGTGTGTGTTTGAGCTTTGGGGTGCACAACTTAATTCAATAGAATGCGTACACCTATGCGCATAAGCTTCCTGGAATAACGAACGGCCACTGCGGCTCCTTCTCCCTGTGCAGGGTTACAGGTTTTGTATCCGCCCCATCTTGTAGTTTTCTGCAAGCAGCTTGTAGTGGGTTGAACCTGCTGGATCCCTTCCATAGCTCTGTTCTTTGCTCAGACTCTTTGCAGCAGAGTGATGATTTACTTGAATGTGCAGAAGGCATTTGATACACACAAAATAGATGTATATTCTTTTGTGGCTTTTGAGGAATTTGTTTAAATAAGAGTTTTTGTGCCCAGAGTTCCCCTTAAGTCTGCATTTACACATGATCGTGGGTGGAATCGCTGCAATTCCACCATTACGATTTCAAATGGCTGCAAAACATGGGATGTGTTTGCGATGCTATTACTTCTAATGGCAGCCCAATCGGGGGGGGGGGGGGGCTATATGCAAGTATCACACTTCTTGGACTCAGATTCGTGGCCCACAGTTGCGTTCTTGACACAGATAGGAGGCAGGTTCGAAATAGGATACTGGCAGGCATTACAACTTTGTCACTTCTTCAATTCACTAGGCCCAGCGAGAAGCTTTAAACGGGAACTGACAAAGTTTGAAGTATACTGTGAAGAGAGAGAACTGCTTTCCCGGGTAATATCCAAGATTTATAGGCTATTAATTGAATCCCAAGATAATTATGAGATGCCAGCAATGGGAAATGGATCTCAATAGGACTTTTACATTGGCTCAATATTAAAAAAATAGTATACCTCTCGCTGAATGCATCAATATGTACCAGAACACAGGAATTAAACGAACAATTAATAACCAGATGGTATTATACTTGTCATGGACATGCAATAGCATGGCAGCTTACCGGTTTGTCCATCTGTCCATTAGAGGCCTGACCCTCTTCTGGTTTCCTTTTTTATCACTTCCTCTTCCTGTATGGCTACACCCAGGCCATTACAGGAAGTCTTTATTAACCGTCACACTACAGGTCTGCAGTGCTGTTCAACAGTGTTGTTTGCTAACTTCCTGTCTGCATTGTGCTACGAACATTTTTCTGTGTACCGTTTCTGGCGTGTCCCTGACTTCTCCCGTTTGCCTGTGCCCCTGACCATTTGCCTGTTCCTCGTTTACCCTTGCCTGCTTGTTGCCCTGACCTCGGCCTGCCCATCACCACCATTTGTCCTGCTGGCTACTTCCCCTCTCTCCCTGCGGAGTGTGATCTAGGGGATCTCGAGGGTCGCGACCTGGATTCAGCTGCGGCCAAGACCTTGCGCCCTGGGCGATCCTGGGTTATGCTTCCTCTGATAGCAGTAGTCGGCTAAAGGGTTCACTACCCTGTGGTGCATCCCTGACACCAACGCACTTGTCACCCTGCCTCGGGTGACCTGACAATACTCCTTCGAGACTATGTAGGTTTTTAGTTTTTTTCCAGAGGCATCAGACCAGTGCTGGAGATGCAATAGGAGGTGTGGAACCCTGTTGCATATCTTCTGGACATAGAAGCCCTAAGATTAGATACTACTGGTTGGAGGTCCAAAAGATCTCTGAAAAATGTATAACGTACGTAGTCCCGTATGACCCCGCTTTTTTCTCATTACATCTTTTGCAAATACCAATACAGACATATAAAAAGTTTTGTGCCATCTGGTAAATGAAGCCAAGGAGGGTATTGCTAGATGTTGGAAAAACCCTAGACCACCATCAATTGCAGAATGGCTCAATAGAGTCAGAAATGTGGGGGCCATAGAAAACTTGGTGCTTTCGGCCCAAGATAAGAGAGAGCAATATATTAAAAACTGGTCAATTTGGAATGTTTTTATATATTTGGAGAAAGGGAGGAAGTTGCTAGGAGGGGTTTGAATCTGCTCTATCTTTGAAATAGTAAAAGGTGGCCTATTGCTCCACGGGAGAGGGGACGGAGAGGAGAGGGAAGAAGAACGAGGGTTTTTTTTTTTTTGTTATTGGTTAAAAAAAAAAAAGAAAAACAAAAAGGAAAGCCAGAATCTGTTGTCGGGGTCAAGATAGCCTGTGCAGCTGATGGCGACCCTCAGGTCGAGCTTCTTAAAGCGGAGTTTCACCCTAAATATAAGATCTCCCATGCGCTTCAGCATACTGGCGTCAGCGCCAGTATGCTGGGTTTTTTTTTTTTTTATAGCACACTTACTGTTTTATCGTAGAAATCCTTTTCTGTCCCCCGCGGTGGACGGCGCCAGTACAGCGCGTCACATCTTCCTAAGATACCCGATATGGACTCAGGTATTTCCGGCGCTATGCGGCGCCTGCGCACAGACCTAGGAGCTGACTGCGCAGGCGCCGTATTTCTCCGAGTCCTATTTCGGAGGGCGTGACGCGCCATAGCCGTAGGACTCGGAGAAATACGGCGCCTGCGCAGTCAGCTCCTAGGTCTGTGCGCAGGCGCCGCATAGCGCCGGAAATACCCGAGTCCATATCGGGTATCTTAGGAAGATGTGACGCGCTGTACTGGCGCCGTCCACCGCGGGGGACAGAAAAGGATTTCTACGATAAAACAGTAAGTGTGCTATAAAAAAAAAAAAAACCCAGCATACTGGCGCTGACGCCAGTATGCTGAAGCGCATGGGAGATCTTATATTTAGGGTGAAACTCCGCTTTAAGACTCAAGTTTCACAACTGATAGAGATGATGGCCCTGTTGACCGCTAAGCCAATTGTTCTACCCAGCGATGAAGTATCAGAGGGACCCAAGAAGTTTTTAAGCTCTATGGTTGCTCAGGTGCAGAAGCCAGCAAACCAAGGGATTCGTTTCAACTGCGTAGGAGTAGGACATTATCGACAAGTATGCCCAAGCCCAGTGAAGGCTGAAACACAATACCGAAAGCTTTTGGGAAACTCCAGAGGGCCCCCGGGTAGGGATGAGCGATCGTTCGTCAAAATACTAACAAAACGGGTCGTTCGTGCCAAATTCGAGTGACGCTCCATGGCCTATTATTCACTGCGACATTGCGCGCTGATGATTGGCCAAGCATGCACTATGACCCACATGCTTGGCCAATCACAGCGCCGTCAGTACAGAGAGCCGTAATTGGCAAAAGTGGCTTTGGCCAATTATAGCTCAGGGCTTTAGTACATGCCCCACACTATAAAAGGCTGCCTGCAGGGCTGTCTCGTGTAGTGTGTTGCGGCGCTGGTTAGATACGAGAGAGAGAGAGAGAGAGAGAGAGAGAGAGAGAGAGAGAGAGAGAGCACAGGCCAGCACAGAGGGAGTTGTCCCGTAGTACGACAGTCTATAGCAGGATCAGGACAGCACAGAGGGAGGTGTCCCGTAGTACAACAGTCTATAGCAGGATCAGGCCAGCCGGGTCAATGTGAGCGAGCGGATCTTGGTGCAGGGACCGAGCAGGGACGGATCGTGAACAAGCCGGGGGTCGGTAACTGGCGGGCAGCAGACAGACAGGCGGGACAAGCAGAAGAGTGGTCAGACAGGCCATGGGTCAGGGCAGGCGGAGATCAGGGGTAGTCGGAGGCAAGCCGGTTTCAGGAACAGGAAGTCAACAGGTACAGGTCGGTTTTCAGGGACGCGCTGTAGATCCAGCAGCAAGAGGCCAAAGGGTCAGCACGCTTAAATAGCCCCTCTTTGGCGCCAAGATGGCGTCCACACACGCCCGCGCGCCGTCACCGCGAATGCGCGCGCCCGAGCGCGCCGCTATCGCCACCTAGTGGCCGAGTTAGTCCATGACAGTGTAGAGGATATATATGCATCCCAGGTGTTGTACATATATTTATACACTGTATAGTTTAGCTAGATCAGTTCTTCCTAATTTACTGGCAGGTAGTTGATTGTGCTAGCTGCCGTATTCTCACACGGTGTATTACCTGTGTCCTCTGCAGTGTGCACCATAAAGCTACACAGGCATACTATAGACACCCAGTAGGTAAAATATTTAAAGGAATTTTTCTTTTTTCTTTTATTTAAGCATCATGATGCTTAAATAAAAAAATGAAAAATTCCTTTAAATATTGTACCTGCTGGGTGTCTATAGTATGCCTGTGAAAACGTCTTTGAGAACCCGGGTCTTGCCCCAGGGAACATGTATCAATGGAATTTTATTTTTTTAAATGACCCGGGTTCTCAAAGACGTTTTCCGACAACTTGCAATAACTTGCATATGGGGCTTTAAAATTAGCACTTTTGAATTCGAACGTTCGAGTCCCATTGACGTCAATGGGGTTCTAAATGTTCGCGCGAACGTTCAGTCCGTTTGAAGGTTCTGGTGCGAACCGAACTCGAGGGTGTTCGGCTCATCCCTAGCCCCGGGTGAAGGATTCAACCGGGTGCCCATCTACATTAGCTAGCTCCAAAACACACAACGAAGCTGGGAGACCGCAGCGGGTGTCCAAAACTCTGCAGAGGGCTTCTGTTGTTGCCTCTGAGCGACCCAGTGTCCCACTCCCTTTGACCCATGCTACTCGGCGTCGGAGAGTCAATGCACACCAGATTCACAAAGCTCAACATAGACTCAAGTCAGATCAGTTCTGCAAGAAGGGAGTGTGGATACAAGCTACCGAACAGGGCAAGCCTACCACTTCCTACAAATTCCCTGCCAAGCTAGTGGGGCCCTCACTGGTTGTCTCATCAAAGTAGAAGGAATCTATACCAAGGCCCTCCTGGATACTGGAGCTCAAGTGACTCTCCTCTACAGAGACTTCTATGATAAGCACCTCAAAACACCTGTCATTACAGAAGTTAGA
Source organism: Rana kukunoris (assembly GCA_029574335.1). Classification (NCBI taxonomy): domain Eukaryota; kingdom Metazoa; phylum Chordata; class Amphibia; order Anura; family Ranidae; genus Rana; species Rana kukunoris. Next base: position 104,220,030 of record CM056049.1, read on the forward strand.
AGAGCTAGAGATATGGGGCATTGGGACTCAGAACTTCCCCTACGATGGCTATCTACCAGTCAAACTGACATTCGACCCCTCTGTAGCTGGGAAGGCTGAGACCTTTGACACTTTGGCGGTGGTCTGTCCTGGGAAGGGGCTGGTAAAAGTTTCCTCAAACGGAACTAATACTGACCTTGTCAGAAGACTCTTCACTCTTGTGCACCCAATGTTGAGACAAGCCTATGAGCGCTTGGTGCAAGAACAGAAGGCCCCAGCTGAAGGAGTGGGAAAGATCTGACGCTTGGACCAGAGTAAGAAAGTGTTGCAGCCAGGGGAGGTAGTCTGCTTGAAAGCATCAGTCAAGCTTAGTTGGAAGCAACCAGACCCTTTCATCATCCTTGAAGCTGACAGGCTAAAAGAAGGGGGGTGGAGATAATTCCTGAAGTGGTTCCAACTAAAGTGTTGCAGAGAAGTCATGGGAAGATCTCAGTTAGTGTTCGCAACATAACAACCTCACCTGTGAAAATGCCGGCTCAGACGTTGTTGGGCCAAGTGAACCCAGCCACCCCAGTCTCGCCGTCTGATTTGGTGGGCAGAGAAAAGGATGGGATACCTGTAGAGGAGTTCTATCCGAAGAACACTCTCCTCAATGGAAAGAAAGAGACAAAATTCAGCTCTCAAGATGGCAGGCCACATTCTCAAAGAGTGAATTTGATGTGGGGTGTGCAAAGAGCGCTCAACACCGGATCCGTCTGCAAAAAGACAAGCTGTTCAGAGAGGGAGTCCGACGGATTCCTTTAGGGGACTTGGAAGACCTGCGTGAACAATTGGCAGAATTTAAGAAATCAGGTATCAACCAAGAGTCCCAGGGCCCATACGCTTCTCCGATAGCGGTGGTATGGAAGAAGAATGGAAGAAGAATGGATCACTGAGGCATTTTATCGACTATAGAACACTGAACAGAAGGACCATTCCTGACCAGTACACCACACCACAGATAGACGCTTTGCAGAGTCTGTCAGGAGCTAAGTGGTTCAGCTTACTGGACCTGAAAAGTGGGTACTATCAAATCCCCATGCATCCTGAGGATAGGGAGAAAACTGTCTTTATCACCCCGGTGGTGTTCTTTGAGTTTGACCGCATGCCTCAGGGTTTGTCCTTTGCCCCAGCCAAAGGCTCATGGAGAAGACCGTGGGTGACATGAACCTTATAGAGGTGTTGGTGTACTTATATTACATCATCATCTTAGGGAAGACCCTGGAAGAGTATCAGGAGCATCTGGAGAAGGCCCTGAAAAGACTCTACGATGAGGGGTTGAAGCTGTCTTTGGAGAAGTGCCCGGTTTATCAACCCACGATCAACTATCTTGGTCACATTGGGCCAGATTCAGGTAGGACTTACGCCGACGTATCTCGAGATGCGCCGCGTAAGTCAAAATGTGCGCCGTCGTATCTGTGCGCCGTACCCACAGAAATAGATACGCCTGAAAATAGACTTCTTCCGACCAACGTAACTTTCCTACACCGGCGTATCGTGGGCGCATATTTACGCTGGACCCATCTGGCGCTCCTATTGATTTCCTATTCAAATGAGGGAGATACGCAGATTCGCAAACGTACGTGCGCCCGGTGCAGGCTATACGCGGTGCGCATAAGTTGTACGTCTGGCCTAATGTTACCCCTCATAAAGCAGGGGTAAGTCAGCAGCAGACGTGCACAGGTCAGCTGCAGAGCAGCTACAGCAGCACCGTTAGGGACGAGCTGAGCAACCACACTTTCAGGACACACATCTGTATGTCAACATGCCAGGAGCAGCCGTGGTCCTAGCAATACTACTGTGGCCACAGGCATGGAGGAGGAGGAGATGGGAGAGGATATACCGAATGCGCATTAATGTCTTTGGCATGGTGGATTCGGAGGTGTATCGCATCTTTAGATTCAGCCCTGCTGCCATCCTGGAAATAGCCACAGCCCTGCATGATGACATCACCAGCAAGACACACCGCTCACAAGCAGTGGAGTCACTGGTCAAGGTACTGGCAACACTCCATTTCCTTGCCAGTGGATCTTTTCAGCGTACAAGTGGAGTTGTGGCTGGGATGTCAAATCCACCATGAGCAGATGTGTGCACCAGGTTGTCCCTGCAATCCTCACACGCATGTCCCACCACATCATCAAACTCATCCATGAGCATCTGCGGCAGAAGGCAATGCAGGATTTCTACAGCATTGCCGGATTCCAACGCACACCATCGGGCCATTGATTGCACACATGTGGCACTACGCCTCCCCCCCCCCCCCGTGCCACAGAGCACATATACCGCAATCCTAAGCATTGGCATTCCATCAACGTACAGGTGATAGCCGTCCGTGCCAAACACCCAGGGTCCAGCCACGACAGTTTCATATACCGTCAAAGCAACATCCCAACAGAACAGAACGTGTACAAGGACAGCTGGCTGGTTGGTGAGTGACATGGGAGTCAGGCATGACTGTCTGACCCCATGATGCAGACATCACGAGGGGCACATGCACGGCTAACATCCTCCTGTCTTTTCCCTTCAAGGTGACTCGGCATATGCACTTGGGCCCCCTCTCCTGACTCCATACCAGGATCCCCAAACCAGAGGAGAGAGAAAATACAATGATGCACACATACGCACCCGTGCAGTGGTGGAGCGCACATTTGGCCTCCTGAAGTCCTGTTTCCGATGCCTGGATAGAATAGGCGGTTCTTGGGCAGGTTGTATTCCCTTTGGAGGTCTGCCAGCCGAGCACTGGCATTATTTGACCGTAGGAAATGAACACAGACTTTCCTGGCCTGTTTCAGGACATCCTGTAAGCCCGGGTACCTGCCCAAGAACCGCTGCACCACCAAAATAAGGACATGAGCAAAACAGGGCACATGGGTCAGTTGTCACCTCCGAGAGGAGGTTGGTGCCATTGTCGCAACCACCATTACTGGCTTAAGCTGGCGTAGCGTCAACCACCTCTGAGCCTGCCCCTGCAGAGCTGACAGAACCTCTGCCCCAGTGTGTCTCCTGTCTCCCAAGCACACCAGCTCAAGCACCACATGGCATCTCTTTGCCTGCATACCTGCGTAGCCCCTTGAATGCCTAAGGAGCACCGCTGGTTCCGAGGTCAGATCAGCACAGGAAGAGACATATGTTGCAAATAGCAGCGGTGCGATCTGATGCACTCATCTCAAAAAAGGCCCACACCAAAGAACTTTTGGAATAATGCTGAGATACAGCAGCGCCCTGGACATGCGTAGCTTTGCGTTGTGATGCAGTCGGTGTGCTGCCCTTAAGCTGGCCCCTGGAGGGCATCCTGCCTCGTTTGGAGATGTGCCTGTGCCTCCTCCTCCTCTCTCATATCAGGCACCCACGTAGAGTCAGTGACCTTATACTCCCCTCCCTCCTCATCACTGTAGAAATCCTGGCAGTATGCTGCAGCTGGGGGAACATGACTGCCAGATTGCTGTCCTTCTTGGGCACCTCCTCTCTCTGGGCTCATGTTACTGCCTTCTTCTATCTGTGTACCATCATCGGAGCCTTCAAAAAACGCTGCACATCGTCATGCAGCATGTACCCAACACTGTGGTCAAACAGTTCTTGGGACTCCTCAGGAGAACATGGTGGGGCTAGGGAAGGAATGAGTGATGCCATTGAGCAGAGGGAAGAGGACGCCTTGGCAGCTACTTTGCCAGACAAAGTACCCTGAGCCTGGGTGAGAGAGGATGAGGACGGCTTGGCCATCCACTCTACCAAGTCTTCGGCATGTTGCGGCTCAACACGGCCAGCTGCCAAAAACAAGGACGAGCGTGTCCAACGGCCACATGCTGATGAGGATGCACTGTGTCCACGGCCAGCACTGTTGCCTCTAGACACAGAGCCTGCTTGCCCTCGTGACTCTCTGCCTCTCCTTGTTGTCCTTCCAGACATACTAATGGCCTGCAGAGGACATAGGCAGTACACACACCTCGTAGCTTTAGGTGCAAACTACAGAGGACACGGCCAGTACACACCAAGTAGCTTTAGGTGCAAACTACAGAGGACACGGCCAGTACACACCAAGTAGCTTTAGGTCCGTGTCAGCAGACAAATCCAATCGTGTGTATGGGCTAGCGGACATGTCTGACCGGCGGACAAATTTTAAAGCATGCTTTAAAATTTGTCCGCCGTAGACATGTCCGTCGGATATGTCCGCTGGTTAGTACACTAACCAGCGGACATATCTGCCCGCACATGCGTGGAAGTTTTTTACTTCTTGGTGCGGTGACATGGCGGCGTCAACGTCACCGCCACGTCACCGCGCTGTCTGCCGGCGGGGATTTTGATCCGATGGTGTGTACACGCCGTCGGATGAAAATCCGTAGGAGACATGTCCGCTGGAAACGGTCCGTCGGACAGTTTCAGCGGACATGTCCCTCCGTGTGTACGCGGCCTCAGGGCTGCCATCAGGGGGAAACAGAAACCATGTTCCAGATTCTAGAAAAAAAGGCAAGGAGAGAGGCGCCTTTGGGTGTAGTAGATTAAAAGCAATTTAATTAAAAAGCATAAAATCTCACTCACATTTAGGTAGTGACAAGTTTGCATGTAGAGATAGTTTCCTTAGGATGGTGAGTTGTCATCTGGCTGTAGTTTCCTCTGCAGTCTGTTGGAGCGCTGTGTGGGGGGGATATCACTTCACCATAGGACGATCGAGGTCGGCTGTGATGGAGGGTCCTCAACCCGAGGTGTGGAGCGCAGAATGGAGAGCAGACGCAGGATGATGACGTCACCAATAATGCGACGCGTTTCCGATTTTTTTGAGCAGCGAGTGGATTGGCTGCTGCACTCCTTTTTCAAGCATGAAGGAAACAGGGAGGGGGAGCTAGTTTACAAAGGTCCGGAGGGGGAGGACGTTTTTTCCTTCACCCAGAGGCGCCTCTGTCCTTGCCCTTTTTTTGTAGTACACACCAAGTAGCTTTAGGTGCAAACTACAGAGGCAATACACCACGTGAGAATACTGCAGCTAGCACAATCAACTGCCTGCCAGTAAATTAGGAAGAACTGATCTAGCTAAACTATACAGTGTATAAATATATGTACAACACCTGGGATGTATATATATGCTCTACACACTGTAACTTTAACTGACTAGCCTGCCTGCTCTATCTACCTAGAATAAATGACACTCTTTTTCTCTCTAACCACCGCAACACACTACACAAGGCCGACCTGCATAGTGTGGGGCGTGTACTAAACCCTCTGAGCCATAATTGGCCAAAGCCACCCTGGCTTTGGCCAATTATGGCTCTCCGTTTTTTGCGCGCTGTGATTGGTCAAGCATGCGGGTCATAGTGCATGCTTGGCCAATCATCAGCCAGCAATGCCACAGTGAATTATGGGCTGTGACGCGCCACTCAAATTTGCCACGAACGGCCCGTAACGTTCGTATTTCGACGAACGATCGAACATAAGATCGATCAAACACAAAGCTCATCCCTAATCTTGAATTGATTATGGCAGATGCTGCCAGGAAGGTGGTTAGAACCTCGTAGGTAAGTCTTGTGGAATTCCATAAGCATAGAGTGCAATATTTTACGTGTGATGCCTATCATTCTCTCCCATGAGCCACCCATGTGGCAAGAATGAGGAGGATTGAAAATCCATGTACAGCCTTTTTCAGCTAAAAGGGGGTTTAGTACATGCCCCACGCTATATAAGGCCGCCTCCATGGCGGTCTTGTGTAGTGTGTTACGGTGGTTAAAGAGAGAGAGTGTCATTTATTTTGAGTTAGATAGAGCAGGCAGGCAGGTGAGTCAGTTACAGTTACAGTTTGTAGAGGATATATATGCATCCCAGGTGTTGTGTATATATATTTATAAACTGTATTGAGTTTAGCTAGATATGCTCTTCCTAATATACTGACAGGCAGGCAGGTGATTGTGCTAGCTGCAGTATTTTCACTTGGTGTACTGTGTCCTCTGCACAGTGTGCACCTAAACCTACGTGAATACAATTGCTGTTGTTCTTATATTAATACCACAGGCAGTGACTGATCAGCAAGTATCTTCACTTGGTGTACTGTGTCCTTTGCACGGTGTGCACCTAAAGCTATGTGAATACATTTGCTGGTGTTCGCATATTAATACCACAGTCAGTGACTGATCAGCAAGTATTTTCACTTGGTGTACTGTGTCCTCTGCACAGTGTGCACCTAAAGCTACGAAAATACATTTGCTGGTGTTCTCATATTAATACCACAGGCAGTGATCAGCAAGACAGCAAGTATTGTCAGTATTTGTGCAGCTACATCTCCCTGCAGGCCATTAGTATGTCTGGAAGGACAACAAGGAGAGGCAGAGAGTCACAAGCCGATAAAAGAGCGCAAGCAGGCTCTGCGTCTAGAGGCAACAGTGCTGGTCGTGGACACGGTTCATCCTCATCAGCACGTGGCCGCGGTACGCTCGTACTTTTTCCGGCAGCTGCCCTCAACATGTCGAACACTTGGTAGAGTGGATGACCAAGCCGTCCTCATCCTCCACATCCTCTCTTACCCAGGCTCAGGGTACTTTGTCTGGCAAAGCAGCTGCCAACGCGGCCTCTTCCCTTTGCTTAATGGCATCAGTCAGTCCTTCCCTAGCTCCACCATGTCCTCCTGAGGAGTCCAGTGTATAAATATATGTACAACACCTGGGATGTATGACCACAGTTTTGGGTTTGACCACAGTTTTGGGTACATGCTGCAGGAGGATGCACAGCATTTTTAAGGCTCCGATGATGGTACACAGCTAGAGGAAGGCAGTAACGTGAGCCCAGAGAGAGGGGGTGCCCAAGATGGACAGTCATGTTCACCCAGCTGCAGAATACTGCCAGGTTTTCTACAGTGATGAGGACGGAGGGGATGATGAGGTCACTGACTCCACGTGGGTGCCTAATAGGAGGAGGCACATCTCCAACGAGGCAGGATGCCCTCCAGGGGTAAGCTTAAGGACAGCACACCGACTGCATCACAATGCAGAGCTCCACATGTGCAGGGTGTTATTCCAAATGTGCCCATCGGTTGAATGCTAGCTTAGCTAAATTGCTAGCATTTCAACTGCTGCCTTTTCTGTTGGTAGACACTGCCCCCTTCCGTGAGTTTGTGGAATGTGCCATACAACAGTGGCAGGTTCCAAAACCTACCGGCATGTGGAAGGCAAGGTCCATGCCTCACTGGACAGGGCGGTCAGTGGTAAGGTGCATATTACCGCTGACTCATGGTCCAGCAGGCATGGACAGGGACGTTATCTATCTTTCACAGCGCATTTGGGTGACTCTGCTGACAGCTGGGAAGGATGCAGGACAAGGTACAGTAGTGTTGGAGGTTGTTCCGCCACCTCCAAAATGGTACTACTGGTGATTGTGACACACCTCTCTCCTCCGCCCCCTCCTCTTCTTCCTCTGTGGCCTCTTCCTGTGCTGATTTGTCCCCGGAACCAGCGGTGCTCCGTAGGCGTTCAAGGGGCTACGCAGGCAAAGAGATGCTATGCGGTGCTTGAGCTGGTGTGCTTTGGGGGAAAGAAGCTATACTGGGGCAGAGGTTCTGTCAGCTCTGCAGGGGCAGGCTCAGAGGTGGTTGACACCATGCCAGCTTAAGCCAGGAATGGTAGTTTGCGACAATGGCACCAACCTCCTCTCCGCCCTCCGACAGGAACAATTGACCCATGTGCCCTGTTTTGCTCATGTCCTTAACTTGGTGGTGCAGCGGTTCTTGGGCAGGTAGTTGGGCTTACAGGATATCCTGAAGCAGGCCAGGAAACTGTGTGCATTTTCGATGGTCATATAATGCCAGTGCTCGGCTGGCAGACCTCCAAAAGGAATACAACCTGCCTGGTTCCTAATCTGTGACATGCCCACCAGGTGGAACTCTACGTTGGCCATGCTGCAGCAGCTGCACTCACAGCAGAGGGCCATCAATGAGTATCTGTGCCAATATGGTACCAGGACAGGGTCAGGGAAGCTTATTTTTTTCCCTCACGCCAGTGGGCCATTATCAGGGATGCATGCACTGTCCTGTCCCTGTTTGAGGAGGCCACCAGGATGGTGAGCAGTGACAGTGCATGTCCCTCTTATCCACCTCTTGGAGCACACGCTGCATGGAAGGGCCCTTGAGGCAGAACAGAGGGAGGAAGAGGAGGACTTCCTTATGTTAGGATTAAGTTCACCTGCTGGTGGCACTATCCTGCTCTGGGCTGTTTGCTGCAGTTCCAGTGTCCACCAGCAGGTGTCTCCCAGAAGCCAGCAGGTTCCGATCAGCCACACCTGGCTCCAGCTGCCAGGTGGATATTTAAGGTTGCTCCTCCCTTTCCACAGTGCATCACAATTCTGATCCCTTCCTTGCTGCCTGTGCCTGATCCAGTTTGTACCTCTCTACCTTGTTCGTGCCTCCCCCTGTCTTGCTTCTATTCTAGTACCCTGTTGAGATCCCACTTCCGTGCATTTCCCTGTAACCTTGTCCTTTAGATAGAGCTTGTATTTAGTTAGTAGTTAGGCTTTTTTGTTATTAGTCTTTTAGGGTTTGTTTATATTCAAGTTTACGGTGTGCTGTGTTTGGTGTTTCACTGTAAATAAATATCACTTAATATATATATATCCTTTGTTTGGTCTCAGTTCCTCTGTGTAGCTACATGTCTGGTGGTCTTAGACGCTGAACCTGACGCCTTACCTCTCAAGGCCCCCTTTATCCAGACAGTGTTCCTGCTTGCCCGCCTATCACACAGGAATAGGACGAGGAGAAGAAGGATTGTGTCAGCATGGAGGTGGAGCCTAGCACTCTGCATCGGCAGCAGTCTTTAAGGGATCAATTACAGTCCCAAGAAACCCATGGACTTGAACGTGGCTGGGAGGAGGTGGCTGCGGATCATGTCGTCCTCAGTGACCCAGAGGACTCCACACCGAATGCCTCAGAAAACCTACGCTGTATGGCCTCCCTGATCCTGCGGAAGGATCCTCATATTCTTGCTATCAAGGAGAGGGATCATTACTTGCTGGCAACCCTTCTTGATCCACATTACAAGGGTAAGGTTGTGGACCTTATCTTATGGCGCAGAGGGAGCAGAAGATGAAACATCTTTGGGAGGCCTTGCAGAAAGGTCTGTGCAAAGCGTTCCCAGAGACTGGGAGGTTACAAAATCCTGTTCCTGGACAATGTGTTGCTGAGGCTTCATCGGCGTGATCATTGTCAATGGTCCCTTATTTCAGGCCTGTTCTTTAGTGTTTGCTGAAGTGAGTTGATTCTGGATAGAGCCTGTTCACGATTGGTTGGAAGTATAACCCTTGTAGCGCGAAGAGGTAATGATGCAACCCAGCTATTAGACTCATTCTGGAAGAATTCTTTGTCCATTATTTTGATGAACTCTCTGTCTTCAACTGACAAGGCTATTTTGTTGTCATTGCCTGTAGTACAAAACCCTATGGTACCTAGGTTGTCACCACAAAGGTTAGGAGTGACATCAGGTACTTGGATGATGTCAAGAGGCTTCTCTTTTACTTCATAATGGCGAGGGCACTGTTTGAAGTGGGATGCATGTCCACGTTTTGAAGGAGTGGATCTCTGGTGACGTACACATTCTATCCAAGAATTCATCGCCCACGATTACCCAGCCTAGATCAAATTTTTGTGCGTAAGGGGCATTATCGGGTCCATTGCACTGCTTGCGTAATTTATGTACTCTGAGAATGTCTCTTCCTAGCAAGACCAAGATTTCAGCATTCATGTCCATTGCAGGAATCTCATTAGCAATGTGCTAAGTGAGGATGGTGATATGCAGCCTCTGGAGTAGGAATTTCTTCCCTTTTCATCTGGTATCTGGTCAAACTTAACTAACGTTGGTAGGGGTATGCCCTCTTCCTTATTGATATGAGAGACCATGAACCCATTGGCCCTTCTGCCGAAGGTTTCTTCATGACCAGAACTGGTTCTGAGAGTATACGGTGATGCATGTCCCTCTATACCAAAGAGCTCAAAGAATGTAGGCTTAACCAGGGATCTGTTGCTCTGTTCATCTATTATGGCATACATCCTAATGGCTTCCTCAATATGGTCCTTTAGGTATACCTTGACTAGGCATATCTTAGCACAGCATTTGTGACCCAAGCCTTCTCCACAGACTTCTGTGCATGAAGAGGAAACATTAGCTGTGGCTGGAGCAAGACCTTGTTGCTCCCCTCCGTGATTTGAGACCGGGCTGGAGGCTGCTGTGGATTGTCTGAGGGTGGGCCCGGATGCATGACTGTAACATGTCTGTCGCTACTGCATTCTGTGCACTTGATGACAACTTTACAGTCTTTAGCAAAATGTCCATAACAAGCACAGCACATGTAGCATATTCCAGGTTTCTGAAGAATCTCCCTGCACACTTGTAATGTCTTTTCCATAAGCCCACAACATTTCTTTAGGGGGTGAGGCTTCTTGTGAATAGGGCACTGACGATTAGGGTCTTTATCTCTGTCACCCGAATCGCTCTGGTAAGCAGGAGAGGATACGACTGGTGTGATGTCTGTCCTTTTAACAGATATTGCTCTATTAAAGTCTTTACGTTTAGCTGCTGTGTTATCATACCTTGATGAAGATGATGAAGCAAGGATTTTCTCATCCAGTCTTGATCACCGATGAACCTGCAAAAATATGCGAATGGAGGGAAAGATACGTTATGGTCTCTTTTGTTACTTGAGCCCTGTTGTGCCCATTTCTCTTGTTTACATACTTTTATTAAAGGAATAAATGATGGTACAGATCAAACAATTAAGGCATATCCAAAATGAAGGTTAAGGCATATAAGAAGTCAGTACGATTACACATATCAGCATATCGCTTAAAGGCACAAATAATTATCCCTTTTAGCAGGAAAGTTAAAGGATGAAGTAACAGTGACAATGGCAGAGATCAAACCATATCAACAATAATATGACAAGCGAGGGGAAACTAGACTGGGTTAAAGAACAGGGGGGAATGCTCGAACCAGGGAGACCATTTGTCGTTGTTATAAATATGAGAAGTGTTTTGTAGGGTATGGAAGATATTTTCCATTAAGCTTATATCATTGATTCTGAATTTAAGTGGGGCTAAGGGAATCATAGGTGATTTCCAGTGGAAAGCTATTAACCAGTGTATGGCAACACATATTGTGTGAATCAATCTCAAGTGACATTTGGATAGACCGGTGATTGGGGAAAAAAGAAGGCAAATATGTAGTGTCAGGGCGATGGTATTGTCAGAGATCTTGGAAGCAAATTTCTCCACTTGTAACCAAATCCCCTTGACCTTGTCACAATACCAGAAGATGTGGGGGAACGAGGCCAAGGAGTTGCAATCTCTGAAACAAGAAGGGGAAGACAAAGGAAACATTGTGTGGAGTTTAATTGGAGTATAATACTGTAACAGAACTATGTATTCTGCCTGTACACCTATAATAATCATGCAGTGGGACATACAAAGAACCGAATGACGTGTTACAATAGGATGAATGATATCTTGGACTACCTGAGATAGGATTGTTAGATATGGATTATCCACATTATATTCTGAGATATCTGTAGGGCTATTTTAAGTTTGTTAATTCTGAGCTCAAAAGGTTAATTGTAGAGTGACTCCTTCACTGCTAAATTCTAATGTCTTCTTCTCCAGCTAATTGACTCTCTTTTGTGTATTGTATGACAAATTAGCAGTCTCCTGTCAGGTGTATTGAATTAGCATGTCAATTATGTTCAGAAGAACTTGTCAAGCTTTGAGGTGCCGAAATGTTTAGCTACTGATAAGATTATCTGTGATGGAGTATTATTCTAAAGGGTAATTGAATTCTATTGATAAAGGAATGTGGCTTCTTTAGCCTGTTGCCAAAGTGTCTACCTTGAAGCCCCCTGTTTAAGGAGGAGGCGGAGAGTTCCATTATTCCTTTGATTACTCACAAACTTGTAACTAGATATAAACCTAGAGATGTACCATTAAAGCTGTCTACTTGACCCTTCAAAACGTAGCCCTGTCTCGTTCTTGAAAGGGCATTCGATGGGATTATTATTCTGCTCTTTTTACAACTGAACCTAAGGCCGCGTACACACACAACCGAGGTTCTCGCTGAAAACCAGCGAGAACCTCGCTGGAATGTGCATTCCAGCGAGGACCTCGGCCGTGTGTACGGTCTCGGCGAGCTTCCCGTCGGGAAGCCCGTCGAGCAGAAATAGAGAGCATGCTCTCTATTTCCTCGACGGCCCGCCTGGATGAATGGCCGGTTGCCATTCCCGACGGGCGGGTCGCCGATTTCGACGGCCGGCAGAGAGCCTCGACGGGCGGAACGATGTGTTCTGCCCGTCGAGGTTCTCTGCCGTGTGTACGCGGCCTGACTCTCTCTCTCTCTGGATCTCGCGGATGGGATTATACCGGCCTTGCATACAGCAACTTGCCAGGGAAAAGGACGTCTCCAACGGCTGATACCCTCTCACTACTTGGGTAGCCGTTACAAATACCATCTTGTAAAAAGTTTCAGGGCCGTTTTTTTAACCACTTAAGGACCGGACCAATATGCTGCCAAATTAACCAAAGGGGTTTTTGCGATTCGGCACTGCGTCGCTTTAATAGACAATTGCGCGGTCGTGCGACGTGGCTCCCAAACAAAATTTGCGTCCTTTTCTTCCCACAAATAGAGCTTTCTTTTGGTGGTATTTGATCACCTCTGCGATTTTTATTTTTTGTGCTATATACAAAAATAGAGCGACATTTTAAAAAAAAAAAACAATATTTTTTACTTTTTGTTATAAGAAAAAATAAACTAAATTTTAGTCAAACATTTAGGCCAAAATTTATTTAGCCACATGTCTTTAGTTAAAAAAAAAATAATAATTTGCTACCTAGCGGGAACAGCGACACTAATACAGCGATCAGAAAAATGATCGCTTAGTGATGCTGGCAATAGGGCGGTGAACAAGCCGTTAAAACTTTATTGGGGGGGGGTACGGGGCTACCCAGGACCTAACACTAACTGACTGTCACACTGACACTAAATACAGTAATCATACATGATTGATTACTGCATTCAGTGACACTGTGACAGGGGGAGGGGGGGCGATCGGGGGGGGGTTAAATGTGCCTAGATGTAGTGTGTGTCAGTGTAGGGTTAGTGCAGACTTACTTGTGTTGTGATCTCTCCTCAGCGGTGGTTGAAAAAAACGCTGAGGGAGAGATCACATCGCTTCCTCCTTCCTGTGTTTACACAGGAGAAGGAAGTGACAGGGTGGGGGGCGTGCGCATTGGCTGAGAGTGATCCGGAGGGGGCGGACAAAAACGAATAGCCGCCACCTTACCCTGGATCGCTCGTACAGCTGTGCGGACCGTCGCATGTACCTGGGGGGTCCCGATCGGACCTCCGACCCACCTCAAGGCACCAACGTATATATACGTTGATGTGCCTGTCGGTGCCATTGTGCCGACGTAAATGTACATGCGGCGGTCCTTAAGTGGTTAATAGAGATGGACTTATGCAGAGTGCACTTATGCAAGTTTTTCATGCAATTGTCCCAGTTCACTGTAGAGTATGTGAAGTTTTCTTCTTGTTCCCATTTGAACATTCAAGGTAGTTTATTTGTATCTGTGTTATTAATTAAGGTAGAGTAAAGGTCTGATATGAAGCCACGTTTCCTGGGAGATTTAAGGCATAGATTCTTAAAAAGGGTGTGGGGTTGGGTGTTCGAAGTCTGGAAGTGTGTGTTAATGTCATGTCCCAGGGTGTATTTGTACCGGGATCTTCCTGGTCGCTTAAACCATAGCCTTACCTGCTGTGCCACAGAAGGGATCTAGACCTTGGGGAATGTCCTTATTGTGTTCAACACTACCTCGGACTCACTAGCTCCACCTGCTGCCAGCTGTGGACAATTCTCAATCTAAACAGCCTTTAACCACTTCAGGTCCGCGTTATTGTCGATAGACGTCAACAGCGCGGATCTGAGGCGCCGGGGTCACGTCTTTGGATGTCAATGTTGTTGTATTCCCCACGCGCGCCACTGGGTGGCGCGCAGCAGGGAAAAACAGTGCCGTCGCATCGCCGAGCATTCGATGCGTGTACCCGGCGGCCGCGGTGTCCGTCAGGTACACGCGATCGGCGGTGACAGAGCAGGGACGTGGAGCTCTGTGTGTAAACACAGAGCTCCATGTCCTGTCAGGGAGAGAGGAGACCGATCTGTGTCTCTTGTGCATAGGGACACAGCATCGGTCATCTCCCCCAGTGTAACATCCCTGCTATGTAAATACAGTAGTGCAATTGGATTTAAACTACAGAGGTCTCTCAGGTACAACCACCAGTTCTCTCTCAGAATAAACAGAAAGTTTGGGGTTATTTCATCACAACCTCTAATGGACAACCAATTGAAAGACTGTAGATGCTTAGTCCCTAATAAGCAACTAACTGAGGGGGAACAGGTAAGTATCTCTGATACAGACAAGGTAGGTTGGGAGTGACTGTTATCTTAAACATGCAAGGTATTACTGCTAATGTACAAACACAGACTATAGGTAAAGCAGGTAGTATTTGGTACTTGCGGTTCTGCTGAGTGTAGTAGTAGCAGGTGACGAAGGAGATGTCTGGAAGTCCCAAGCAGATGCAAGCTATTCGTGTATAGAACGGATCAGCAGCTATCAAGGTGACAGCAGGTGTCCAACAAACAGGAAGCAAAGACAAGTCCGGGGCACAAGCCGTGGGTCAAGGGCTGGAGATGGTAGAGGAAGTCCGAAGGTACAGGCCGGGGTCAAAGGACAGGAGATAACAGCAATCCGAGGTACGAAGCAAAAGGTCAAAAGCCGGGGTCAGTCTAGGAGCTGAAGATCTATACAGGTACCGTTGGCTCAGACAGGGAGATCAATAACAATGAACTGACCCTGCTCTCAAAGTGAGGCAGGGCTTTATACGCTGGCTAATTGGGTAAGCTGCGTCAGCTGGAGCAAGATAATCAGGTGTAGAATATAATGAGATCCAGCTAATGGTGAACAGCACATTCAGCACCACCTTAGCTGGAAAGCAAGCAGAAATCCCCAATTGAGAATTGGCTCAGAGGTAAAGCATTGAAACAGCAAGGATGAGGTCCTGGGTTCAAGCCCATCCAAAGCCACTTGGAGCATGGCCACGCCTCGCCGTCTGTTTGGCACGATAGGGATCGTGACACCCAGTCACCCCCTCCCCCCACACAGTTAGAACACACCCAGGATATATATTTAACCCCTTCCTCACCCCCTAGTGTTAACCCCTTCAATGCCAGTCACATTTATACAGTAATTAGTGCATATTTATAGCACTGGTCGCTGTATAAATGTGAATGGTGCCAAAAATGTGTCAAAAGTGTCCGATGTGTCCACCGTAATGTCGCAGTCCCAATAAAAATCGCAGATCGCCGCCATTACTAGTAAAAAAAAAATATAAAAAAAAATCATAATTCTGTCCCCTATTTTGTAGGCGCTATAACTTTTGCGCAAAGCAGTCACATTTAAAAAGCCTCTGCAGTCCTGATCCGTTATTGCGATTTTTTTTACAAAAATAAGTAGAAGAATACGTATCGGCCTTAACTGAGAAAAAAAAATAGTTTAAAAAAAAAAAAAAATTGGGATATTTATTATAGCAACAAGTAAAACATATATATATATTTTTAAATTGTCGCTCTTTTTTTGTTTATAACGCAAAAAATAAAAACCGCACGGGCGATCAAATACCACCAAAAGAAAGCTCTATTTGTGGGGAAAAAAGCACGCCAATTTTGTTTGGGAGCCACGTCGCACGACCGTGCAAATGTCAGTTAAATTAATGCAGTGCCGGAAGCTGAAATTTCGCCTGGGCACGAAGGGGGTTTATGTGCCCAGTAAGCAAGTGGTTAAATAGGAAGTGAAGTCATCACTCAGCGCCCGTTTATTTGGATTTATTCCCTGGGTGTTTTGTCTTCTGTGATCTTCCTTGTATTGAACTCCTGCCTGATATCCCAACTATTCTACAGCCTGCTGATTTTGTACCTTACCGCCTGATCGTGTATGACCTCTGCCTGCCTGACCCTTCTCCGGATTTCGATTGTGAACTATTTTCCTGTTCCTTTGCCGACCGTATCTGCCTGACGGCGCTTTGCCTGAATTTTCAGCATATTACTTCCACTTCGGACACTACCCTTTACAGGTACCTTACATTATAAACGGGCCACAATGGCAGTGGACCCTGCTGAGATTGTTAAGGCGATTTACACGTCAGGGACAACTGATCGGAGCTCATGAACAGCATCTTTCTTCCCTGGACGCCAAATTAGATGAACTTTGCACTATGCTCAAATCTTGTTTGCCTGGTTCCTCGGCAACGGTCCAGACTCTGGATCCTATTTCTGCTACGTTCCAACCTGCCTCTTCTGTACCACCAAAACTTCCCTTGCCTGACAATTTTGTTGTGATACTGAGGACTGCAGAGGCTTTTTAAATGTTTGCCGTTTGCATTTCCGCAACAACCCTGCGACTTTTAGCACTTCGTCTGCCAAAGTGACTTTTGTAATTTCCTTGTTAAAAGGGAAGGCTCTGGCCTGGGTCTCTTCTTATTTGGAACACAACGATCCTGTACTCCAAGATGCCGATAAATTTCTGCCCTCTCTCTAGACTGTATTTGACAAGCCAGATAGAGCTTCTGCGGCTGAGTACTCCCTCTTGGACATACAACAAGGCACCAGATCTGTGGCACAGTATGCTATTGAGTTCCGTACCCTTGCTGCTGAGGCTAATTGGGACTCTAGGGCATTACGTGCAGCCTTCCAAAAAGGTCTTACGGATTGCATCAAGGACGAAATTAGTCTATAAGGATCTCCTAGAAGACCTTGAGAAATTCATAGAGCTGTGTGTTCGTCTGGATGTCCGGTACCAGGAAAGGTGCCAAGAGAGACTTAGAACCCACAAGTTTCCTAAGCCAGTTTACCGTTTGGCCCCTAACTTCCAAACACCACCTCAGCCAGAACCTGAAACCTCTGTTGAACCCCAGGCACCTGTGGAACCCATGGATGTTAGCCGTCTCCACCTAACTGAGTCAGAGAAACAAAGGAGGCGTTTATTGGGCCTATGCCTGTACTGTGGACTTAAAGGACATTTTAGTATCTGTCTGCCCTTCCAGTAAAAGGCAGGGTCTAACCAGTGTTGGAGGAGCTAGCTTAGACCTTATACGTAGATCCTCCAAGACCAAGATTACTGTTCCGGCTACTATCCATTTACCTTCTAAGCTTGTTTCCTGCAAGGCTTTTGTGGATTCTGGAGCTGCTGGCATATTCTTGGACTACACTTTTGCAAGAAAGAACAACATCCCGTTTGTTCCAAAGTCTAGACCCCTGAACATTACCACCCTGAATGGACAGCCCTTGGGAGATGGCATTGTGAAATAGAGACTACGACAATCACCCTTCAGGTAGGCCTCCTTCACAAAGAGGAAATTGTCTTGTCTCTTATTGATTCTCCGCTTATGCCTATCATTCTTGGTTACCCATGGTTACAACTTCACAACCCTTCTTTTGATTGGGAACATGGAGAACTAACCTCCTGGGGATCGTCCTGTCGCCCTAACTGTTTGTCTCAACCCAAAAGACTTTCTGCTTGCATGTTGGCTCCTGTGACTATCCCACCTACCTTGCCTCGTGCATACCATGACTTCGCAGACGTATTTTGCAAGCAAAAGGCATAGGTGTTACCTCCACATCGTCCTTTTGACTTTACAATTAAATTGATTCCCGGAGCACCTCTTCCCAATGGAAAGACCTACCCCCTGTCTCTGCCTGAACAAAAGTCGATGGAGGAATACATAAAAGACAACTTGGAAAGAGGTTTTATCTGACCCTCTTCTTCTCCAGTAGGAGCAGGTTTTTTCTTTGTTGAGAAGAAAGACGGGGGCCTTCGTCCATGCATAGACTATCGGGGGTTAAATCAAATCACCGTAAAGGACTCCTACCCTTTGCCTCTCATTCTTGAACTGTTTGATGTACTTAAGGGGGCTGTTATTTTCTCTAAGCTAGACCTATGAGGGGCTTATATACTGATTCGAATTAACGAGGGGGACGGGTGGAAGACAGCATTCAACACTCGTAATGGACACTTTGAATATTTGGTCATGCCATTTGGGTTGTGTAACGCACCTGCTGTCTTTCAACGTTTCATGAATGACATTTTTCATGATTTTAGCAACCGTTTTGTGATCATTTACTTGGACGACATTTTAATCTTTTCCAAGACTCATCTAGAGCACATCTCGCATGTGAAACAGGTATTACAACGGCTTAGAGAAAATCATCTTTATGCAAAAATCGAGAAATGCAGTTTCCATCAAAGCTGTATTCCTTTCCTTTGGTACATCCTAAGTGCTGACGGTTTCCAAATGGACCCTTAAAAACTTTCCGCTGTCTTGCAATGGCCCCAACTGACCACTTTAAGAGGATGTAACGGTCACCACCGTTTACGACCTTCCATCCAACCACGACAAGCTTATCTGACACACTGCGACAATCCTGCATACACGATCCATTCCATTTCCCATAATAACCGAGACACAAGCTCTGGTACTGGTTTCAAGGATATGAACACTTTAATGGTATCTTAGCTTGCTTTTTATACAGTACAAGATGTTACAGCCAGTCACAGGACAATGCCATCTCCACCCCCCTATTCACACTGGGGCTAATTATCTAGCAGACATTTCGGCATCGATACTGACAGATCTGTCACATTCCAAACTACAATTACACAATGCCCTGACCTCAATTCACATTATCTAGACAGACGTACTGTCTCTAAAGGGAAGGTTCTTACCTCTGAGTATCGATACATTCCTAAACATAATTGACATGCTAATTCAATACATCTAAATGGAAAGGTCTTCCAGGAGCCAATGCAATTAGCACCTTTTCAACAGAATGAAAGGTATTTCACAAGCCCGGCTTCACTTAGCATTTTAAAAGCAGATGTCTAGTAGGAACACCTTGATATCTCAGTATCCTGCCATATGAAGTATCAATAATGTCCCATCTCATGTAATACATGAAGTATGATTCACTAGCCACCTCATGTACAAAAGTGACTCCTGTTGCATGGCTCCCTCCTTGTGGAACACTCCGGCAGACCCGGCTTGATCCTTTTCGGGTCAACTTGGGGATGTCCGGAACTAGGAGGCCGGAATGACGTCTGTTTGCCGGGATAACCCAACAGCATTGCCATTTTGCTTACCGGGTCGGTAGCTGAGGGTGAAGTTGTAAGGTTGCAGGGCTAAGCTCCACCGCAGCAACCTGCCATTGTCTCCTGAGACCCGATTGAGCCACACCAATGGGTTGTGGTCGGTGACTAATAAAAATTCCTGTCCGTACAGGTAAGGGTTCAACTTCTTAAGGGCCCAAACCAAGGCTAAACACTCCTTCTCCACTGCCGCATAGCTGACTTCCTGTGGGAGTAGTTTTCTGCTCAGGTATGCGACAGGGTGTTCTTCATCCTATCCGATTTGGCTCAGCACCGCCCCCAGTCCAAACATGGAAGCATCTGTGTGAACAAGGAAACGTCTGTTAGGGGCTGGAGCAGCCAAGACAGGGGCATTTACTAGTGCTTGCTTGAGGGCTAGAAACGCAGCTTCACAAGCTGGAAACCACAGGACCTGCCTAGGTAAATTCTTTTTCGTCAGGTCCGTCAGGGGTTTGGCGATGGCACTATAGTCGGGGACAAAACGTCGGTAGTACCCTGTAGTCCCCAAGAAGGCCAATACCTGGGTCTTAGTGCGGGGTGTGGGCCAATTAGCTACTGCCTCTACCTTGGCTGGCTCTGGTCTCTGGTTCCCACACCATACTCGGTGTCCCAGGTACTGCACCTCTGCCATACCTAGATGGCACTTGTCTGGTTTTAAGGTCAGGCCGGCAGTCTGAATCTTGTCCAGCACCACCCCTACGTGAACCAGGTGCTCCTCCCAAGACTCACTGTAGATCGCAATGTCATCCAGGTATGCACAAGCAAAATCTTGGAAGCCATCGAGGAGCCTATCCACCATACGTTGGAAGGTCGCCGGGGCATTTTTCATCCCGAATGGCATGACCTTCGACTGGTACAGGCCGAATGGGGTAACAAATGCTGACTTGGGGATAGCATCCTCGGCCAGGGGAATCTGCCAATAAACTTTACACAGGTCGATTGTAGTCAAATAACGTCCCCTGGCTATACGATCTAGCAGTTTGTCTACCCAGGGCATTGGGTAGGCGTCAGTGGTGGTCTTCTCATTGAGTCGCCTGTAGTCCACACAGAACCGGGTAGTTCCATCTTTCTTAGGTACTAGGACTACAGGCGAGGCCCAAGGGCTGTCCGAGGGCTCAATGACTCCTAACTGAAGCATCTCCTGTATCTCCTTCCGCATCCCTTCTCGGACTGCTTCAGGGTTACGGTAGGGGGCCTGTCGAAGGGGTGCTTGTCCAGGGGTCTCGACCTTATGCACAGCCAGAGTCATATAGCCCGGTTTTTGGGAGAAAATTGCCTGTTTCTCCCACAGAAGCCGCTTAGCCTGTTCCTTCTTTGTGGGACTTAACCAGTCCCCTAGCTGTACAAGGCTAATGAGATCAGTCTGGGGGTCTCCCTCTAGTAAATCCGGGAGGGGTACATTTTCTGAGTCGTCCGCAGCAGGGGCGCATATGGCAGCGACATCCTCCTGCCGTTCCTGATACTCCTTCAGCATGTTTACATGAAAGGTCCGCTGGATTCTTTCATCTGCACAGCTGGCAATGACATAGGTGGTATCACATACCTGGGCTACTACTTTATATGGGCCTTGCCAGGATGCCTGCATCTTGTCGGTCTTCACCGGCTTGAGCACTAAGACCTTCTGCCTAACCCGGAAGATACGCTGTCGGGCCCCCCGATCATACCATCTCTTCTGTCTCCCCTGGGCCGCCTGGAGATTCTCCCTTACCATCAGAGACAGTTGCTCCATGCGGTCCCTGAGTTTCAGAACATAAGGCACTATGGCGGTCCCCTCCCGTTCTGTCTCTCCCTCCCAGTGTCCTCTAATGAGATCAAGGGGTCCGCGCACCCTTCTCCCATAGAGTAACTCGAACGGGGAGAAACCAGTGGATTCCTGGGGTACCTCTCTGTACACAAATAGCAGGTGAGGCAGAAATCTTTCCCAGTCTCTGCAAGCATCCGAAAAGGTCCTCAGCATTTGCTTGAGGGTCCCATTGAAGCGCTCACAGAGACCATTCGTCTGGGTGGTAAGGTGAACTAAGCAGGGGTTTAATATTGCACACCTTCCACAACTGCTGGGTGAGCACTGCGGTAAACTGGGTTCCCTGGTCAGAGAGGATCTCCTGAGGGAACCCCACTCTGGTGAATATCTTAACCAGGGCATCAGCTACTGTCTCTGCTTCAATGTTGGACATAGCGACTGCCTCTGGGTAACGGGTGGCATAGTTCACCACGGTGAGAATATACTTCTTCCCGGATGGACTAGGTCTGGCCAAGGGACCCACAATGTCAACAGCTATGCGGTAAAAGGGCTCCCCAATAATAGGCATAGACATAAGTCTAGCCTTAGGGTGGTCACCCCTCTTGCCTACCCGTTGGCATGTGTCACGCGTTTGGCAGTATTGTCGCACATCCTGGTTAATATTGGGCCAAAAGAAATTCTGTGTAATCCTATGGGCTGTGCGACGGGACCCTAGATGTCCTGCTAGTGGTACATCATGCCCGATTCGCAGAATCTCCAGCTGGTATTTTTTAGGTACCACCAGCTGTCTTTTCTGTGAAGGGGCCTTACTTCTCGGGGCTGGCTTGGGGATCCTATACAGTCTGTCCCCCACACATTCATAAAGCTCCCCATCTATTCCCCTTTCCCGAATATCTGCCCTAGCCCTATACCTCTGTAAGGTCGGGTCCTCCCTGGTTTCCCTCCCGAATGCCTTTGGGGTATCCCAGCCTAGGGGCGCCTGATCTATAGTTCATGTCGGGGAAGTTAGTCTTACCTGGGTCTCGGCAGCAAGCGGGCCGGTTCCAGCATCACAGGCCTGGGCGCGGGTAGTCACTGGGCTGGCTTCATCAGGGCCCATCGGGGCGTAAGCAGAATCAAGGGGGGCCAAATCATTCCCCAGTAGTACATCCACTGGCAAATCTTTCATCACCCCCACATTAACGTGTCCTGAACCAACCCCCCAATCCAGGTGAACATGGGCAGACGGAAGACCGTGCCTCCCGCCACTCTTACAGCTACTGTGTCTCCGGTGTGCTGGCTCTCTGAAATGAGGTTCTTCTGTAGCAGGGTCATGGTGGCCCCAGTATCACGTAGCACATTGGCTACCTTTCCATTGACCCAGACAGTCTGCCTGTGTTGCTGCCTGTTGTCCCGGTTATCTGCTTGTACTGGATCAGCCTTGTGCAGGATGCCACAATGTTCTTCTTCCTCAACGCAGTGGGCTGCCGTCATAGGTGTGTGGGGGTTTCCCCTTTCTGGCTGTCTCCATGACTGTGACTGCCTGCCTGGATTCAAGGGACAGTCTGACTTTTTGTGCCCTGGTTGTTTACACCCAAAACACTTGATGGGTTGTGAGTAGCCCTGGGAGTTGAATCTGGACTGCTGAGGATAAGTGGCCGCTGGAGGTGGTGCTGTAGGACGGTATGACTGGGGTTTGTAGGCAATAGCCAGAGGGGGTGCCGCGGATCGGTAATCCACCCGAGCTGGTGTCTTGACCACAGAGTTATCCAGTTTGCGGGCGTCTGTGTATTCGTCCGCCAGACGAGCTGCTTCCGGCAAGGAGAAAGGTTTTCGGTCCCGGACCCACTCTCTGACTTCCAGGGACAGTTTGGCAAAGAAGTGCTCCAGCAGGAACACCTGCAGCACCTCTTCCCCGGATTCTGCTTGACATCCATCGATCCAGTGGGATGCAGTGCGGTGTAGGCCGCATGCCCACTCGGTATACGAGTCTCCAGCTTGCTTGCTGGTTTCTCGGAAACGCCTCTGGTATGCCTCTGGTGTGAAGGCATACCTGACCAAAAGTGCTTCTTTTACCAGTCCATAGTTCATAATATCCTTGTCTGGGATGGCCCTGAACGCTTCATTGGCCCGGACGGACAATTTCCCAGACAAAATGGTAACCCATTCCTCGGTGGGTACCCGGTGTAGGGCACATTGCCGGGTACCCATCAATCTCCCCTTCAGCTTCAATGAAATTCTTAAAACAGCTAAATGTATTTGTCTTCTTTCAGTTGGTGCTGCTGTGACTTCTGCTGCTGCAGAACCTCTTTGTGGTAGCAAATGTGCATCCACAGCTGCTATAACTCGGTCTATGATCTCCAGTGGAGGGTTAGAACCATAATGTGCCAGTCTTAGTTCAACAGCCCGATTAAAACTTGCTTCTTCAGGTGTCCTGTCTGTTACGCCGGGCCTTTCCATTACGCTGGGCCTTTCCGTTATGCTGGGCCTCTCCGCTCCATCCATTTGGACAAGTTCTGCAATAATGTCTTCTTCTTCTTCTTCTTCTTACAGTTGCTGGCCGGTCTGCCCCGGCTCTCCAGTAAGTCCTTGAGGGAAGAGAGCTTCATCCGTTCATACACCGTCTCCATTGTCAGGTGTCCTTGTAGCCGTCCTTCTGAAGATGGAATCATCCCACTGCTATGCCACCAAATGTAACGGTCACCACCGTTTACGACCTTCCATCCAACCACGACAAGCTTATCTGACACACTGCAACAATCCTGCATACACGATCCATTCCATTTCCCATAATAACCGAGACACAAGCGCTGGTACTGGTTTCAAGGATATGAACACTTTAATGGTATCTTAGCTTGCTTTTTATACAGTACAAGATGTTACAGCCAATCACAGGACAATGCCATCTCCACCCCCCTATTCACACTGGGGCTAATTATCTAGCAGACATTTCGGCACCGATACTGACAAATCTGTCACATTCCAAACTACAATTACACAATGCCTTGACCTCAATCCACATTATCTAGACAGACGTACTGTCTCTAAAGGGAAGGTTCTTACCTCTGAGTATCAATACATTCCTAAACATAATTGACATGCTAATTCAATACATCTAAATGGAAAGGTCTTCCAGGAGCCGATGTAATTAGCACCTTTTCAACAAAATGAAAGGTATTTCACAAGCCCGGCTTCACTTAGCATTTTAAAAGCAGATGTCTAGTAGGAACACCTTGATATCTCAGTATCCTGCCATATGAAGTATCAATAATGTCCCATCTCATGTAATACATGAAGTATGATTCACTAGTCACCCCATGTTCAAAAGTGACTCCTGTTACAGAGGACTCCAAAGCTTTTTAGGGTTTGCAAATTACTACAGGCGCTTCATTAAGAGTTTTGCCTCCATTGCGGCACCCCTTACTGCCATGACTAAGAAGGGTACAAATTGCAAGGTGTGGAATTCAGAAGCAAAATCAGCCATAGCTAATATTAGGAAAGGAGAATATCTCCTTTTTTTCTGTCTTTTCTTTTTTTTTTCTTTTTTTTTTTCTCTTTTTCTTTATCCTCTCCACCAATTTTTCTCCCTTTTTTTGGGGGAGGTTTTTCCACCCACATCTACCAATCCCACCCCTCCTCGTTAATTGTCTGCCCTTTAGGTTTGTGCTCTAAACTGATACGGGGAATATAGGAAGATAGGATGGAGAAATTAAATGTACTATCAATAAATGCGAAGGGGTTGAATTCACCCGAAAAAAGGAGGATCCTCCTGCATGACCTACAACGATTAGGTATTGACGTTGCATATATACAGGAAACACATTTCAGAGAAGACAAAACTCAGATCTTAAAGAATAGGATATACCCAATAGCATACCATGCGACAAATCAAGAGGCAAAGTCAAGGGGGGTGTCTATTCTGATAGCAGGGAGAACCCAATGGACATATGTAGACTCCATGAGAGATCCAAAAGGGAGATATCTATTTGTGAAGGGTAAAATAGGAGGAATAGGGGTAACCTTCGCCACAGTATATGCTCCAAATGAACATCAAGGAACCTTCCTAGACAAAACAATTAAACGCCTATTAGAATTTACAGAAGGACATTTGATTATGGGAGGGGACTTGAATATTCCCTTAGATCCCAAAGAGGACACCTCATTGGGAAAGTCATCCACATCTTTCAGTGTGAGAAATCATATTATGCAAACTCTGTAAAAAAATCAACTGATTGATATATGGAGGCTGCTACACAATAAAGAAAAAGACTACACGTTCTACTCTGCTCCACATAAAATATACTCCTGGATAGATCTTTTCCTTATTCCACATGCCCAATTACACTCTGTACAGTCGACCAAAATTGGATCAATTACATGGTCGGACCATGCCCTGATCTTCCTGGTATATGAGTTAAAAGATTTAAGACAGTCCAGACCAAACCAGTGGAGATTAAACGAAAGCCTAGTGGAAGATAAGGAGGTCCTAGAAGATGTAATTAAAGAACTGAGGTTTTATTTTAATTCTAATGACACACCAGAGTGCGACCTCGGAATTATATGGGAAGCACACAAGGCTTCCCATATTAGAGGTGTGTTAATTAAACATGGATCTAGGATCAAAAGGAAACGTACTGAAAAGTTAAATAGGCTATTAAAGGAGCTAGCCATCTTGGAAGGTAAACATAAGCAAACATGGTTAACAAACGTAGGGAAAGAACTAGCTAGTAAAAGAACTGAAATCACAGATCTCCTGTACTATAAAATAAAAGTGGCAATGCAGAGATGTAAAAAGGCTGAATACGAGTCAGGGAATAAGTGTGGGAAAAGACTGGCGAGACTACTACGAGAACAGAAGCTGAGTAACTATATTCCACATATTAACTCACCCAAAAAACAGAGGGTTACAAAACCAAATGATAAGCGAAGGAGTTCTAGGAATATTATCACTCTCTTTACAATATACAGAGCAAGCCCCCGACTAGAGAACAAATTGATTTGTATCTAGCAGAATCTGCAATACCAAGACTATCAAAAGAGGATAGACAGAAATTAGATGACGTTATAACCGAGGAGGAAATTAAAGTAGCAGTAAGCACAATGAAAAGGGGGAAAGCCCCGGGACCCAATGGTTTTACAGGTCAATATTATAAAATTCAGTTTCCCTCAATATCAGGATATATGGTTAAACTATTTAATGCCTTAGGGACATCGGCCAGTTTAGCCAAAGATACCCTGCTAGCGTATATCTTGGTGATACCAAAAGAGGGGAAAGACCCAGCCCTCTGTGGAAGCTACCGACCAATTTCGTTATTAAATTTGGACGTGAAGATTTTTGCTAAGGTCCTAGCAAATAGGATACAACAACATATCCCAGACTTAATAAACCTGGACCAGGTGGGATTTGTGCCTACCAGGGAAGCACGAGACAACACAATCAAGGCTATTAACCTGGTGCAGATAGTGAACACAACACAGACGCAATGCATATTTCTCAATACGGACGCAAAAAAGGCCTTTGACAGAGTGAAGTGGAGTTACATGAAGGCAGTCCTAAAATACGGCGGCTTTGGGAACAAAATAATACAGTGGATATTCTCCATGTATTCAGGCCTAACAGCCCAGGTACGGGCCAACGGAATTCTGTCTGAGCCCCTCACGATCTCAAATGGGACAAGACAGGGCTGCCCTCTGTCTCCACTTATATTTGCCCTGTCACTAGAGCCTTTTCTGTGTACGCTACGTGTAAATTCTAATATTTCAGGCATACAAATAGGTAAAAGCCACTGTAAAATTACAGCCTATGCAGACGATATGTTCACTCTTACAAATCCGTTGATCACAATTCCAGAATTAATGAAGGAATTTGAGAGATACGGATCTTTATCGAACCTACGTATCAATTTTAATAAATCCGAAGCGATTGGGTTAACGTCCCACATACAGCGATAAACTATCTAAAACAAAAATTCAAGTTTAAATGGACTAATAATGCTCTGACATACCTTGGTATACAACTAGCAGGGAAGGTGGAGAAGATCTTTGAGATGAACTTCCCACCCCTCTTACAGAAAGTAAAGATCTTATTGGATAAGTGGAACAAGGGTTTTCATAGCTGGCTAGGACGCTGCAATATTATCAAGATGAACATACTCCCGAAAATGTTGTATTTATTACAAACATTACCAATACATATTCCATCAAAGTACTTTAAACAGTGTCAGAGAGTTATCTTTGAGTTCATATGGGCACATAAGAACCCCGGGATACATAGGAAACAACTAATGACCACTAAGTAGCAGGGAGGACTGGGAGACCCAGATATAAGGAAATATTACTACGCAACACATCTGAACAGGCTAATAGACTGATCTTTGAGTTCATATGGGCACATAAGAACCCCGGGATACATAGGAAACAATTAATGACCACTAAGCAGCAGGGAGGACTGGGAGTCCCAGATATAAGGAAATATTACTACGCAACACATCTGAACAGGCTAATAGACTGGAATAGGAATTCAGATTCGAAGCTATGGGTACAAATCGAACAGGCGCAATTTAAAACACCTCTAGAAAGAGCACCGTGGTGGTTTGCCTCACTCCCTAAAGAAATAAATATAAATCCAATAGTGGGTAACACAGCGAGTATCTGTGCAGCAGCACTACCTATGATGGGCATCAAGCCCAGGACCTCCCCACTATACCCAGTGATAGGTAACCCCCTCTTTCCATCGGGATACGAAGACGGAGCATTCCGGCAGTTGAGGAAAAGAGAGTGTACACAAGTAGCAAGGTATATCCACATGGGAAGATGGGTAACCATAGCGGAACTGATGGAAATAGGAAATGTATTCCGTTTGAAATTCTGGAATGCACTTCAGATGGTTCACTTCCTGAACACTTTGCCAAATCCAGAGAGCTTTAAAAGACGACTCATGAAATTTTGCCAAATCCAGAGAGCTTTTAAAGACGACTCATGAAATTCGAGAAAATATGTAATGAACAAAGAACATTACTAAATAGTCTTTCAATAAGCTATGAGTTATTAGTGCAATCAGGAGGTTGCCCCCTGAGTTGCGTTCAAGAATGGGAAAGGGAATTGGAGAAGTCCTTCAGTCCGGAACAGCGACAATGCATATACAGGCGAACACACTAAACATCAATATGTGTGAGAATACAAGCGACAAACTATAAGATCTTCACAAGATGGTATAGGACACCAGAAAGGCTAAGCAAAATTTTTGCAGAGGTATCAGATAAATGCTGGAGGTGCCAGGAAAGCAAAGGAACGATGCTACACATATTCTGGGAGTGCCCAATGCTAAGGAGTTTTTGGGCAGAGATTAAAAGAGCTCTACAGTTTTGCTCAGAATATGATGCCGCGTACACACGATCACTTTTTGTGATGAAAAAAAATTATGTTTTAAAAAACGTCATTTAAAATGATCGTGTGTGGGCAAAACTTTGTTTTATGTCTTCTGAACATGCTTGAATTTTTTGTGTCGTTTTTCAAAATGTCATTTTTTGTGTCATAAAAAGTGATCATGTGTGGGCAAAACGATGTTTAAAACAACGTTTTTAAACCCGCGCATGCTCAGAAGCAAGTTATGAGATGGATCTTCAATGGAACAGAGTGCCGTCGAACGTGGTGTACGTCACCGCGCTTTGCTAGAGCTTTTTGGAAAAACGATGGTGTGTATGCAACGTCGTTTTTTTTAATTGAAGTTTGAAAAATGTTGTTTTGTTTCGTGAGATAAAATTACGTTTTTTTTTCATCACAAAAGGTGATCGTGTCTACGCGGCATTAGATTCCGGAAGATCCGGAATTCTATCCTCTGCATTTAAACCAAATAACAGAAAAAGCCTATAGGCAAATGATTATATGCCATCTATTAGATGCCGCCAAGGCCTGTAAAACGAAGAGGTGGAAGTCACCAGTTCCACCAACAGTGGAGATGTGGATATGTAAAGTTAAGGAAATAAGCATATTAGAGTTAGTTCTGACAACACAGTATAAAAGGGGAAAATATTTAGGAACTTGGACTCCCTGGAAGTCCTATATGGACTACAGGGGTGAAGTCTAAGGAGGATAAGGCTGAACGGTATAGAAGGAGCCCGGGAACTTGGATTGGGTATATGTGGGATTTAATGAGAAACCGCAGGAATATGGAGAAGGGTCGGAGGAGAGGGAAGTAGGGTGGGTTTTTTTTTTTTTTTTTCCCCTTTCTTCTTCTTCTTTCTCTCTCAGGGATGTTTGGAAAGGGGACAGATACGTAAGAAGGAGATATATGTTTGATTTTGACAACAAGGTAAAAGGGGATGTATAATAATAAGACGGACCCTGACTGTTGTTTTGTAACAATGTTCTGCTATGTATTATTTTTTTAATATTTACTGTATATATGTGTTGTACTGATTTGTTTTAAAATAAAAAAGAATTATAATCGAAAAAAAAAAAATGTAGTCCTGCCCACCCCCCCCCCCCCCCAAAAAAAAGTAGGATACATAAAATATGTGAAGATATTAGAAATGTGTAACTGTGCCATTACATGACCAAGAAGACATATGTTCTGTGTATTTAAAACAGAACCGTTTCCGTTACTGTTGTTGATGTTTTGGTGATGTTTCTGATGCATTTCCTGCCTCACCTGGCTGGAATTTCCAATGCTGCCCCCATTACACCCCCTACCACTATTTTACTTGTAATAAAGCCGACCATAGACAGTTTGAATCTTGGTAGTGCAACACTACCCCCGTAGGAGCTGCTGGCTAGATTGGGCCTGCACATTACCTGAACACTTGTCGTCTAGGGAAAGAAAGTCTGAAAGAACTCCAATGTCCACACAAGATGTAAAACCTCTAACTGTCTTGTTTTATTCTTTTGCTCAGAACTCGTGAAGAAGGTAGAAGGATGAAGGGGGAAGGGAAGGTTCAGGTACACGGTACAGATCACTGGGGAAAAACCTCTAAACTCCAAAGTCATTCACCACTTCCTCTTGAGTGGGTATTGCTCACCCGGATAGACCCCTCTCATCTGGCCTAACAGCCGGAATAATGCACAAACCAGTTCGATAACAGTCTCTGCCACAAACTGATTGAGAACAAATTGAACAGTCTGGAATCCTCTGCCACAGGATGTAATATCTGAACTTCCAGCCATACAGTTAAAGAGCCTTTAAACCGACCCGAGGAATTGTAGGACAACAGTCGTGGATCCCTCCTTAATAAGGTCACCAGGCCTATACCGAGACATAAGCCTTTCCGCTCCTTTAGGGCAGGTCCTCCCCTGGTTTCCTTCCTTAAGTGTAGCTTCCTTCACTTAGATGACCAGCTTTGGGCCCCCTTGATTCGTAGGCCCCAGTCAGCATAACTGGGCCCACTAGTAGAGATACAGCCTTGGGCCAACGCGACCCCGGGGCTGGAAATCATACATCACATATCTCGTGCCAGGAGGGCCACGAGGTGAAGGACCCCAAAATATGGCGTCTCCCCTTAAGTACATGGGGTACCACTGGCCTGTGGGGGGTATCGCCACCTATCAGGAACAGTGGGAAAAATGCTATCAGTTACAGCCACTGTCAGGACAGAGGCTAATTCAGTACAAAGCATACAGTCTGAGCCACATTATTGGCTCAGACACCCACTAAATTTAACATAGCGCCCAGTCATTTGGGAGCAGGGTGCTACAGTAGGTTCAGCAGAAACTCAATCGATCAACTTGGTTCCAACCAACTTGTCAGATTTTACATTTGATTATTTCTAGCGACTGTTATAACTGCTAGCAATAACAGCTTGCTCTGCCCCCCGCTGGGAGAACATAATAGCCCCGAAGTATTCAAGCAAATGTATTTTTCTGTAACCGTGGTTGCAGGAAAGAAAATCGCTCTTTTTATGGCTGGCATAAGTAGACACACATCCCACACACATTCCACCCTCTTCCATTTGCTCTGCTGACAATACTATACCTGTTCTTTTAGCAGGAAGAAACAATAGTATCCATGGCCATTTACTGATAAGATATGCTCCCAGTGACCATGAATGGCATATTCTCCTGACATTTGTATCTGGCTCCAGCAATGAAAAATTGTATTGTAGGTTTTTCCATTACCATGTGATACTTTTAAATAAAAATTATTATTTCAATTTGCAGTTGTTTCAAGTCTTCACAATCCAGTGAATACCATACTAAATCCAGGGAATACTGTACTGAATCCAGTGAATACTGTACTGAATCCAGTGAAGACTGTACTGAATCCAGTGAAGACTGTACTGAATCCAGTGAATACTGTACAGAAAGTAAAAGACATCTTACTGTTTGATAAAAGTGATTTTTTCCCAAGCCACATTATGGATCAGATTTGGGAAGAATTTCTAAACAGTGATAACCTGGACCTTTGAGGAAAAATAGAAAAGCAAAGTATTTTTTTTTTTAATTCCTATTAATCTTGTTTGATCTTGTTTTCTTCTGACTCTTGTTAAACATCTTTTTAGTTTAGTGACTGGATTTCATGTGACATATTGCAGCCCCCGTCACATCTGTTTATGGTATTGTTGATGTCATAGGGTCACAGCAAAATGCGGCTCTGGTCTTACTATGGAAAATGTTCAGTTTGGGGCATGATAGTAGAAGTCCATTCACAGATTCCTAATTTTAGATATTATTCAAAACATGCATTTGGCTGTAGTTGTTCTTTGTTAAGGTCACTTAGAAAATTTTCCAGAAAATGTGAACTACAGCATTATTATTTGTAATTTTTCAAAGCACTAAAATAATGAATAAAAAGAATCACAACAGAATTTAATTTGTTTCTTGGAATTTTCTTGTGTAAAAATAGTTTCTTTGGAAAATTACTTTGAAGGCTTTACAAGTTTGATAAAAAGCCAAAGGAGCTCTGCTCTGCAGGGATTACATCGTAATCAGGAGCAGCTTAACCACTTGACCACTGGGCACTTAAACCCCCTTAATAATCCTGACCAATTTTCAGCTTTCGGTGCTCTCACAGTTTGAATGACAATAACTCAGTCATACAACACTGTAACCAAATGACATTTTTGTCTTTTTTTTCCCCACAAATAGAGCTTTCTTTTGGTGGTATTTGATCACCTCTGCGGTTTTAATTTTTTTCGCTATAAATTAAAAAATAACGAAAATTTTGTAAAAAAATGAATTTTTCTTCATTTCTATTATAAAATTTTGCAAAAAAGTATTTTTTCTTCATAAATTTGACCTAAAATGTATACATATCTTTGGTAACAAAACAAAAAAAATGTATATTTAGTCTGGATGAAAGTTATAGGGTCTACAAGCTATGGTACCAATTACTGAAAATTTATCAATTTGATCACATCTGATGTACTGACAGCCTCTCTCATTTTTGAGACCCTAACATGCCAGAAAAGTACAAATACCCCCCCAAATGACCCTTTTTTGGAAAGAAGACATTCAAAGGTATTTAGAAAGAGGCATTGTGAGTTTTTTGAAGTTGTCATTTTTTCCCACAATTCTTTGCAAAATCAAGATTTTTTTTATTTTTATTTTTTTTCGACAAAATTTTCATATTAGCGGGTTATTTCTCACACACAGCATATGCATACCACAAATTACACCCCAAAACACATTCTGCTATAGAAAATTACATAGAACCCCAAAACATTATTTATGCTTTTTTAGCAAAGACCCTAGAGAATACAATGGCGGTCGTTGCAACTTTTTATCGCGCATGGTATTTGCACAGCAATTTTCTAACGCGTTTTTGTTGGAAATAAAACAGTTTTGTGCTTTAAAAAAAACAAACAGTAAAATTAGCCCAATGTTTTTGCATAATATGAAAGATGAAGTTACGCCGAGTAAATAGATACCCAACATGTCACCCTTCAATATTGCACACGCTTGTGGAATGGCGCCAAACTTTGTTACTTAAAAATCCCCATAGGCGACGCTTTAAATGTTTTTACTGGTTACATCCTTTTAGTTGGAGAGGAGGTCTAGGGCCGAAATTATTGCTCTCGCTCTAACGTTCGCAGCGATACCTCACATGTGTGGTTTGAACACCGTTTTCATATGTGGGCGGGACTTGCGTGTGTGGTCGCGTCTGTATACGAGCACATGGGTACAGGGGCGCTGTAATTTTTTTATTTTTTATTATTGTTAATTTTACTTTATTTATTTTAGTTTGACACGTTTATCACCAAAAATAAGTGTTTTGATTACTTTTATTTGTATTACAAGGAATGTAAACATCCCTTGTAATAGGAATATAGCATGACAGGTCCTCTTTACAGTGAGATATGGGGTCAATAAGACCCCACATCTCACCTCTAGGCTGGGAAGCCTGAACAAAAAAAAAGGATCGCAGAGTATTGTGCAGGGAGTATTGCGCGGGGAGTATTGCGCGGGGAGTATTGCGCGGGGAGTATTGCGCGGGGAGTATTGCAGAGTATTGCGCGGGGGGTATTGCAGAGTATTGCGCGGGGGTATTGCAGAGTATTGCGCGGGGGGTATTGCAGAGTATTGTGCCGGGGGTATTGCAGAGTATTGTGCCGGGGGTATTGCGCAGGGGGTACTGCAGAGTATTGAGCGGGGGTACTGCAGAGTATTGAGCGGGGGTACTGCAGAGTATTGAGCGGGGGTACTGCAGAGTATTGCGCAGGGGGTATTGCAGAGTATGGCGCAGGGGGTATTGCAGAGTATGGCGCAGGGGGTATTGCAGAGTATGGCGCAGGGGGTATTGCAGAGTATGGCGCAGGGAAGGAAGAGTATTGCAGGGGTTAATGCAGGGATGGATCTGTGACTGCAATAGTCACAGATCCATCCCACAGCGCTGCTGCCATCCGCGCTCCCCCTCTCACACTATACCGCTCGGGTACAGAGAGAGGAGGGAGGAACCGGCGTCATCAAATGACGCCGGTTTGTTTACATGTGATCGCTCTGTCATTGGAACGGAGCAATCACGTGGTAAACGGCCGCTATCAGCGGCAATTTACCGCGATCTGTGATCACGAACATTCCTGGGTGCGCGCCCCAGGGGGTGCGGGAGCGCGATTCTGGGATCACGTTATATAACGTGATGCCAGATTTAAGCAACCACCTCGCCGTTATTTGACGGCGGCTGGTGGGTAAGTGGTTAAAGCAGGGCTCAAAATTTCAAGCCCATAGCTACTAGCCAGGCCTCAAGAGTTACTCGCCACCAGTTTCCCCACCTAATTCATACACTGCCCCGTGCCTAATTGCGCCCCTAAACACGCCCTCGTAGATTATCTCATGGAATGACACTGTTAAATGTTTTATGCAGAATCAAGTTACACAAATAAATATTACCAACAACAACTTTAACAAACTGGGACAGGGCACTGGGGGCAGACCAGAGGGACAGGGCACTGGGGGCAGACCAGAGGGACAGGGCACTAGAACTGGGTCTCTTCCCCATTCTCTTGCCGTTTCCTCTGCAACTCCCATCCATTCTCTCTCTCTCTCCTATTCATCTCATCATCAGGAGCCTGTGTGTGCGACTCCATGCTTGCATGTCCCCACTTCCCCCTTTTATTCAGGCTGGCAGTAAGGAGATTAGCTGCAGCACAGCGGGAGGGGCGTACAATCCAGCGCTGAGATCCACACAACTGCACAGCCATTGACACCATAGCACAGCGCACAGTGACACCGCACAGCACACATTCATACCAGTCTGTTCACAGTGCTCAGGCTGAACTGCTGGACACTTACATAGAGCACAAGGAGAAGAAAACTGCACAAACTGGAAGGCTGGCGCTCTCATGTCAGGGCAACTTTCAGTGAGTGCTGGTCCGGAGTGGTAATTTTCGCAATTCTCCACCTCACTCATTACTTCCTGCTCTCTGCTCTTCAGCTACATTGGTCGGGGGTAGGGGGCAGGCTCAGAGAGGTCATACTGTTAGGTCCCATGGCTTAATGAGAATTGTAAGGAGAGCATCTGTGTACTGCTCTGAATGTGCGCAGCTCACCAGACTACTTTTCCCGAGCATGCGCCTTTCCTCTTCGGCCGCCAATCTGATTGGGACTCTAAGTGTAGGCACAGATTGGAGGAAGATTGGTCATGTAGCCCTGTCATCACTCGCCCCCAGCTTAAATCCACTCGCCAAATGCTAGTAGGCGAGTGGAAATTTTGAGGGCTGGGTTAAAGGATAATTGCAATTAGAAGACAGCACCATATAAGTCAGGTAGGCCATAAAAGTAGGGCCCCTTTCACATGTGCGGACTGTATGTCCACATTTTCATCCATCCGTTGCGGATGAAAACGGGACATACATTGGTCCTTATGTGATTGCGGGTGTCAGCGGATGACCATCCGCTGACACCCGCCTCCGCAAAGTTCCGATTTTTCGGACAGAAGAAAATCCTATTTTTCTTCTGTCTATCGGATCGGGTGAACACGGACATACGATCCGTGTTCATCCGATCCCCCCATAGGGGAGAGCGGAGGAAAGACAGGGCGGTCCCTGCACAGTGTGCGGGGACCGCCCTGTCAGCCGACGGCTCAGCGGGGATTTTACGGAGGATCCCCACTGAGCTAAGCGGACACAAGGAGGCGGATCATTACTGATCCGCCCATGTGAAAGGGTCCTTAGGGGTACATGGTCAACAAAAGAGATTGCCTCGGGCGTGTTCGAAATCCCACGTGCCATATCCCACCTGGAAGCCAACACTGCCTCTGGCTAATCACAGGCAGTGAGACATTTCCCAGTTTGCAGCTGCACAGATTGGGAAATGTCTCACTGCCTGTGATTAGCCGCGTGCAGTGTCGGCTTCCTGGCGGGATCGGGCACATGGGATTTTGAACACGCCCGAGCCCATCTCTAGTCATCAACAATAACTGGGTATGCTATAGCATTTAAATAATGAGGAAAGATCCAAGAATTCAAGTTGTGTATGCCAAATGCCCCGTACACACGATCGGAATTTCAGTCGGGATAAACTCAGATGGATTTTTCTGCCGGAATTCCGTTCAAGCTGTTTTGCATACACACTGTCACACCAAATGCCGACCGTCCAAAACGCGGTGACATACAACACTACGATGAGCCGAGAAAAATTAAGTTCAATGCTCCCGAGCATGCATCGACTTGATTCTGAGAATGCGTGTTTTTCTTCTCCGTTGGAGTTCCATACAGACGAACGGAATTTTCCCACTTTATGCAAATAAAAACACGACTACCTTAATTGGAATTTAAATGGGCGTAGCCGCCATTTTATTAACAAACAATTAAACAAATGTATCTTTTTATTTCTTGAAAGATTAATTTTTTTCACTGACTGTGTAATACCAAATATCTTAAATCCAGGTATTTGGAGGCAAGCATGGTCTACCGAATCGGCTGTATCAAGTACCAAGTCCCTTACAAAGATGGGCCCAACCTATAATTCTCCACAGACAATTTGACCATGCCGACCTTCAAAAGCCTGGAACCCCTGCCACTGCTATCCTACATCCAAAAATTGCAACCCCTTGTAACACAAATGCCCCCAAGCTAGAAACATAAAAGAAAGCCACGTAACTGCACAACAGATAATAGCAAACATTTAAAGGAGGGAGGGAGGGAAAGTTTCTCCTAGGCTGAACTTCTCAGACTAATGCACAGCAAACTCCCACAGCTTACTACACCCATAATGCCCCACCCTGCCACACCTTCTTACTGTCCAATCATTTTGACCTCAAAAACTGCCTAGCAACAGCCTAGACTGCAAACTCATTCATGTAGGTCCTCCACTTAAAGTGGTTGTAAACCCACTGTTAACACTTGCACCTACAGGTAAGCCTAGATTAAGGAGAAATTTTCACAGAAACGGGCCCCGCTGTCTACGGCGCATGCTCGCCGTAGACAACGGCCCCGGCGCACTAAGCGGTGCCTTTTTTGTGAATGGCATTAACGGGGTTCATGTCGTGTTTTCGCGGGTCCCGCGCGCATGCGCGAAAGTGACGTTATCGCTGCTTCGGCCAATCACAGCGCCGGATCGATGAAAACAGGAACTAGCGACGAGGGAACATGGCGGCGGTGGATGGGACTTATGTAGAATTCATGGACTTCGATCTGCGCATACTAGCTCATTATTCCTTTCTCTTACAGGTTATTATAATATATATATATATATATATATATATATATATATATATATCCAAGGGTTTACCTTCTCTTTAATGCTGGGCATAACATTCCAGGCCTGTTCTGTTTGTTCAGTTATGGACTTCATGCAAGCTTTAACAAATATGCCCATTCTCTGACTTCACATTTGCATTGTATGTGCAAATTCACAGGTATTTAAATGCACCCTTAAAATTCACATTTGAACAGTGCCTTAAAGTACAACTAAACACAAATTTGAATATACAATAGTAATGTGGAGTGTATAAAGCTTGTATGAGTTTTTGTTTTTTGCTTTCTATGTCCCATGTAGGAGATTTCCCTTCAATTCCTTGCCCATAGCCAATACAGGAAATGAGATGAAATCCATCAATGATCACCAAAACTAGTGTCCTCGTTGAAAGATTTCTATAACTGTTTTGGGGACAATCCAAAATTTGTGATTTTATTTTGGTGATGACAGGAAACATGACAACTAGAGAGGGTGAATCTTGCTAATGGTAAAACAGACAGCAAAAAAAAAAAAAAAACAAAACAAGAGTTGTTCTACTCTCCTCTCACTCTATTCAAAATAATCCACTTTGTTGCTTCCTGGGTCACTGCTCTGCTCATTGGACAGAGGTGATTATGCAAATTCATTGTCCAATAAACAGTCAGGAGGTGAAAGACTGAACCAAGAAATATGGCTGTTGTTTGGCTAGGATAACATGGCTGGATAAAGAACAAAATACTGAATAGAATTACAATGAGAACAGTAAGCCCTGGCGCACCCCAGTGTGGCTTCGAAATCGTGCATTTTCAAAACGTCAGATCAATGCGATTTCGATCTCTGATTTCATTACGGCTTGAGACTTAAATTAACAGAAGCCAATACCAGTCACACAAAAAATAGCAGAAAAGTAGTGCAAGAACCTTTTTAAAGTCGTTGCGACTTGAGTCGCAATGGTTTGAACGGGTTAGTTGCTAAAAATAGGATGTACGACTTCTCATGCTAATTCTTACTGTCAAATCGCATTGGTGTGAACGAGGGCTAAAAAAAAATATTTCAACAGTGTTTTGCTGTTTTCTTTTCTAAGATGCAAAATGATGATGGCTCTCTGCCCAAACTTAATTTTCTTTAGAGCCTGAATTTTAGCCCTTGTGTAATTTATGCACTTGGTTGATTTTAAAATGCAAAGTAAATGCACCATATTTATCCAGGATGCAAGATAATATCACAATGAAACAGTATAAAGGCTGTAATTACTAGTGATGAGCGGAATACGCCATATTCGATTTCGCGATATTTCACGAATATATAGAAGAATATTCGCGAAATATTCGGTAATATCGAATATTCGTGATATTTTATCAAAAAAAAAATTTGCGCAATTTCGCTAATGCGAAATTTTGCGAATGCGAATGCAAAATTGATTGCGAAATTCTCGTCAACACGTGAAAACGGAGATCATTTCCTGGATTACTAAACTAATATGCACTAAACACTAACTCTACTTGCACAAACTTATATGACTAAACTAAAGCTAATTTTTTTTTGTTTTTTGTTTTTTTTTATACACAAAACACAGAAGGGCAGAGAAAGTATTTTTATTTTTAAACAGATCACATCCTAGTGATCTCCATTGACGTCTAAAACATTGCTGGTATGATTAGAGACCCTGGGCCGAGTAGCTGAGGCGATCCTTTTATGTTGCCGAATATTCGCAATGTGCAACAGCAAAATGTCCTGTCTAAAGTTAGACCATATAAAAGCTGGTCTAAAAAGAGAAAAATCGTCTACATGTCAGATAAAGCAACACTGTTAGTGAGGAGCTGAGCAGTCACACGTGTTGCACAACAATCTGTATGCCAACATGCCAGGGGCATCGTCGCGCGTAGCTATACTACTGACTAGATGAGCAAAGAAGGATGAGGGCACGGAGGATGGCACGGGAGAGGATATACCGCACACGCATAGACCTGTTTGGCATGAGTGATTGTGAGGTGTATCGCATCTTCAGATTCACCCCTCATGCCATCCTGGAATTAACCACAACCACAACCCTGCAGGAGGACATCACCAGCCCAACACAACGCTCACATGCAGTGCAGCCACTGGTCAAGGTCCTGGCAACACTCCATTTCCTTGCCAGTGGCTCTTTTCAGCATACAAGTGGAGTGGTGGCTGGGATGTCACAATCCTCCGTGAGCAGATGTGTGCACCAGGTTGTCCCTGCGGCTGAAGGCAATGACAGATTTCTACAGAATTGCCAGATTCCCACGCACCGTGGGGGCCATTGATTGCACACATGTGGCACTCCAGCCCCCCCAGGAGACAAAGCACATGTAACGCAATCGGAAGCATTGGCATTCCATCAACGTACAGGTGATAGTCGATGCCCAAGGCCTCATATGGCACGTCCGTGCCAAACACCCAGGGTCCAGCCATGACAGCTACATATACAATCAGAGCCCCATCCGAATGGAATTCGATCAGAATGTGTATGGGGACACCTGGCTGGTTGGTGAGTGACATGGGTGGCAGGCATGACTGTACCCCCCCCATGATGCACACATCACAAGGGGCACATGCATGACTAACATCCTCCTGTCTTTTCCCTTATAGGTGACTCTGCATATCCACTGGGACCCCATCTCATGACTCCTATCCAGAACCCCCAAACCCCAAGAGAAGAAAGATACAATCAAGCCCACGCCCCAAACACGTGCAGTGGTGGAGCGCACCTCTGGCCTCCTGAAGTCACAATGCCTGGATAAGTCTGGGGGTACCCTGTTGTATTCCCCAAACTTTGTGGGCCATATCATCGGTGCCTGTTGCCTGCTGCACAACTTCGCAGTGAGAAAGGGCCTGCAGATTGACCTACGTGATGACCTGACCCCTGAACCAGACAATCCCCCCTAACCGAGGTTACCCCGTCTTCTGAGGGAAGAGCAGCCAGGAGCCAGCTCACATTAGGCATCTTTGCACATTAAACACACACATTAATCATGGCACAATGAGAATGCATGCATGCACACCACTGTAGTCCCTAGCACACACACCCCACATCCTCATCAAATTGGATTGGCACCAGTCCACCATGCAGGACTTGTGAGCAGCAACGCCACGCCAAGGCTCCAATTATGTCACTGTACATTCATACACCATTCACACGGACATGGGGATCACTTCTCCCTGGTCCTGGGGAACCCTTCTCCACCAAAATTTAGGGTGACACCCCTTTTCCGGCAGGAATGTCACCCCCACATTCAAACAGCATTCACAACCCCCAAAAAAATACCAAAAAAAATAAATTACCAGCAAAATAATTTTTTTTCCAGGAAATAAAAAAGGCCCAAAAAAAAGTGGAAAAACAAATTAGTGCCCTTGACGTGAGTCACGCCTGGGGCGCCCCCGGCCACGGCCCTGGCTCCTCTGGGGAGACTCATGGGGGAGGGGGTAAACCGGGGAAGGAGAAGCAGCCCCTGGTCTCTGCCCACCTGGCGGCCTGCCCTCCAAGGCCACGGCTATTCTGTCCAGGGCATCACCTAGTGTTGCCGTGTTGGCCTGGATAGCCTGGGTAAGAGCCCTCACATCTTGCCCAACGTCTGCTGATATAGTCTGCAGGTCGTTAAGGCAGTTTCTGAAAGCCCGGGAGTGGCAGTCCAGGTTCCCAAGCGTATCCTTGATGGAGGACAGGCTCTCCTCCATCCGCACCAATGTCTGGCTGACCTGTCCCAGATGGCGGGTCTGGAGGAACTGGTCCCTTCTCAGAGTGGCGGGTAGGAGATCGGCCACCCCCCTGGTCTTCTGGGTCGCCTTCCTGCCTCCAGCTGATGCTTGTGGCCGGGGAGAAGGGGAGCCCCTTGGGGGGAGAGCCATGTTGGGGGAGGAGGGGGGGCTCCCCCTTAGGGAGGGCTGGCTGCTGCCAGCCAGAGGGGAAGAGTCATCCAAAAACAATAGTCCAGTGCCTGACATGGACTCCTCCTCCTCCTGAAACTCCTCCTCCTCAACCTCCTCCTCCTCCTCTTCAACCTCCTCCGCGGACTCCGGCCTTGTCGGGGGGGCCTCATTAGGCTGCTGTCCTGGGGATGGTGCGGTCAGGCCAGATGGCCCAGCACCCTCCTGCACATCTGTAAATCACAAATTCCCTTTCACCCCCTCCCCCACACATGCTACACACCTAATAGAAAAAAAACCTTACCTGGCATCACGCCTTCATGACTTGAGTCATAGCCGGGCAGGACCTCCACTTCTTCTCGATGAAAGGTCTGGGCCACCGCACGCTCCTCCGCTGTCAGCCTAACACGGCATGGTGGGCCCCCTCCTGTGGCACTGGCATGGGCAAGCATTTTGGTCAGCTTCTTTTTGACCAGACGCCGGAGGTCATTTATCTTTTTATCAATCCCAGACCGGTTCCGTGTCTCCCCCTCCCCCGCTGAATTCACCTGGTCAGTGATCATGTCCAAAGTCTCTCTCCTCCTGGCCGGGGTGGTGTTGGCACTGTCCGGGCCATGGAGGAAACGCCCATAGTCGGAAATGGCCCGGGCAAGAATTTGTTTCTCCCTCAAAGAAAAATTTAATTTCCTCTTCCTCTCTGTCATACTCTGACCAAAAATCACTCCCAGTCAACAAAAATCACTCACAAAAACAAGCACGACCAATCAAGCAAGAAAACAAACAGAAAACTATCAAACAAAAAGTCTCACAAACACTCAGCAAAAAGCAGTCACAAAAAACAAACAGGAACAATCAAGCAAGAAAACAAACAAACAGAAAACTATCAAACAAAAAGTCTCACAAACACTTAGCAAAAATCACTTTCAAATATCTTCTAACAAACACTAGATCACACAGTACACAAATCTGACTAATACAAATCACAACGCAACTAACAACGGAACAAAAGCACTTTGCTATATGGGAAGGGAAACAAAGGGATGTACTTTTGCAATGGAAGTGCGTTTGTGTGTGTCTATTTATGCTGTCTGCGTAGTTCTCAAATTTGCCCTAGTCCATTTCCAATTTCACTGATTGCGCCGTTCCTGAGTTGTGAGCATGCGCACAGAGGTGCTGACATGGTCTGCTTCAAGCGCGCATGCGCGAGCCGGCCGGCCCTTCATTTGCATGGGGTCACGGCTCATTTCAATGTAACACGCCCACGTCCTTCCCAATTTGTATTACTCCGCCTTACGCCTCTGAAATAACGTTACGCATGCGCAATTTTCTGCGTAAAATCGTCGCGAATAGGGTGATTGCGTGGCTACATTGCGCAAGTCTAACGTAAAGGCGGTGCGCTACGCCGGTCCAATAATGCGCAGATGTACCTGAATCTGGCCCAAAGTTTTTTCAACCTGATGTTAAGCCTGCCTTGCCTAGACATGATCGTGAACAAAAAAAAATGCTCGAGCAAAGCGTGGTGACGTACAACACGTACGACGGCACTATTTGCTGATTTCGTTTTACCGCATGTTAGTAAAAGTTTGGTGAGAGACGATTTGCGCTTTTCAGTCTTCATGCTTTAAAGATCGTTTTCTGGTGTTCAGTTTGTGCTTGTGGGTTCGTATCTGTCTTTTAGTGCTTGTAGTCAGTTTGTATCTGTTTTTGCAGTGCGTTCTTGTCTGCACATTACTGTTTTTCAGGACGTTCTTCAGAGGCCTTGCTGTTCTTCAGTGCATTCTTTTAGTTCGTTCTGATTAGACATCCATTTTCTAGCCATGTTGCGCATACATTCTCGTCGCCGAGATTGAGCCGTGCTTGGTGCTGGGATTTCTGCTTTATCCCGGCTCCGATCCATGAACAGGGTGAGGAGGAGTTTATGGGCCAAGAATTGGTTGCTCCAGCGGGACCAATTCTGTCACATGACTCTGCTGCAGGAGATCCAGGAGAATAACCCTGATGACTTCAGGAATTTTCTTAGGATGTCTGACCCCGTTTTTTCAGCAGCTCTTGGCTTTGGTG
The DNA here is from genome assembly GCA_029574335.1 of Rana kukunoris. Lineage (NCBI taxonomy): Eukaryota > Metazoa > Chordata > Amphibia > Anura > Ranidae > Rana > Rana kukunoris. The sequence continues at coordinate 104,263,022 of CM056049.1, forward strand.
TCCCCCTATGTCACCAGGCAGGACACCATTATGCGGGAAGCCATCACTGCTGAGCAGAGGCTAGTTGCTACGTTGTGCTACCTGGCAACAGGGAGAAGCTTGCAGGACCTCAAGTTCTCGACAGACATCTCCCCCAGGCTCTGTGGATCATAATCCCAGACACCTGTTCTGCTATAATACAAGTCCTGCAGGAGGACTATATTAAGGTAAGTTTTTTTCTTTAACCTCACATTCTATGGAGATTCTTCGGGAGATGCGCGGTGTAATTCTAAATATGCGCCTGCGTATCTATGCACCGTATCCCCAAAACGATATACGCCTGAAATCTAGAATTTTTCGACCGACGTAATTTCGATAGACTGGCGCATCGTGCGTGCAAAAATGCGCTAGACACACTATTGATTTGCTAGGCAAATATGCAAATGAGGGAGATACGGCGATCCACACAAGTAAGTTTGTGCAGCGCAGGCTACGCGCTGTGCGCATCAGCTGTTTGTCTGGTCTAAAGTTAGTCCATATAAAAGCAGGTTTAAAATTAGACAATCCGTCTACATGTCAGCTAAAGCAACACCGTTAGGGACGAGGTGAGCAGCCACACTTGCAGGACAACAATCTGTATGCCAACAGGGGCATCCTTGCTCATAGATATACTACTGACTTTAGATAAGCGCAGAAGGAGGAGCGCACGGAGGAGGGCACGGGAGAGGATATACCGCACACGCATAGACCTCTTTGGCATGAGTGATTCTGAGGTGTATCGCATCTTCATGCCCCTCATGCCATCCTGGAATTAACCACAAACCTGCAGGAGGACATCACCAGCCCAACACATGATGACACCCATGACAGCTACATATACAATCATAGCCCCATCCCAACAGAATTCGTACTGAACATGTATGGGGACAGCTAGCTGGTTGGTGAGTGACATGGGAGTCAGGCATGACTGTCCCCCCCATGATGCAGAAATCACAAGGGGCACATGCACTACAAACCTCCTCCTGTCTTTTCCCTTCCAGGTGAATCTGCATATGCACTGGGACCCCATCTCATGACTCCTATCCGGAACCCCCAAACCCCAGGAGAGTAAAGATACAATGAAGCACACACGTACCCGTGCAGTGGTGGAGCGCACCTTTGGCCTCCTGAAGTCACGTTTCCGATGCCTGGATAAGTCTGGGGGTACCCTGTTGTATTCCCCAAACTTTGTATGCCAGATCATCAGTGCATGTTGCATGCTGCACAACGTCGCAGTGAGAAAGGGCCTGGAGATTGACATATGTGATGACCTAACCCCCCGAACCAGACAGTCCCCCCATAACCGAGGCTACCCCATCTTCTGAGGGAAGAGCAGCCAGGAGACAGCTCACATTAGGCATCGTTGCACGTTAAACACACACATGGCACAATGAGAATGCATGCATGCACACCACTGTGGTCCCTAGATCACACACACCACATCCTCATCACATTGGATTAGCACAAGCCCACCATGCAGGACCATGCAGCCCACCATGCAGCAATGCCACGCCACGGCTCCAATTATGTCACTGTACATTCATACACCATTCACACGAACCTGGGGATCACTTCTCCCTGGCCCTGGGGAACCCTTCTCCACCACAAATGAGGGTGACACCCCTTTTCCGGCAGGAATGTCACCCCCACATTCCAAAATCATTCACAAACAGAAAAAAAAATGCCCAGCAAAAAAAAACAAAATGGCCCAGCAAAAAAAAAAAAAAAGAAATGCCCAGCAAAAAATAAATAAAAAAAAACACAGCACAGAAAAGACAAAAATCACTCTCCAAAACACTATCCAAAACAGTCACCAAATATCTCAAAGACACGTCACAAACCAACAAACGCTAACAAACAAAAGCACCTTGCTGTAGGAAGGGAAACAAATGGATGTACTTTTGCAAAGGAAGGGCGTTTCTCTCGGTCTATTTAAGCACTGTGCGTAGCTCACTAAGTTGCCCGGGCCTAGTTCCAATCTCACTGATTGCGCCGTGCCGAGTTGTGAGCATGCGCAGAGAGGTGCTGACCATAGCCTGCTTCATGTGTGCATGCGCAATCCGGCCGGCCCTTCATTTGCATGGGGTCACGGCTCATTTCAATGGAACACACCCACGTCCTACCCAATTTGAATTACACCGCCTTACGCCTAGGAAATTACGTTGCACCGGCGTAAATTTGTGCGCAAATACTACGAGGATACGGTTTTTGCGCCTCTACATTGCGCCGGTCTAACGTAAAGGAGGTGCGCTACGCCGGTCAATATATGCGCCAATGTACGTGAATCTGGCCCTATGTTTTTAATGCTTGCTAATGTATTGTATTTTTTTAATCAGTCCCTAATTAACATGATTGTAATATGCTGTAATTGTCCCCTTTGTCCCCATGCATGCTGTAAGCTTTTAATGCTCCTTTTTGGCCTACATGCATATTTCCAATAGCCAACCTCTCCAGCATTCTATCCTGGGACCAAACACACCTAGCCTAGTCACTTCCCAATGTATTTTGTCTGCTCCATTGTAGTGCTTGACTCACCCCCCCCCTAAAATGTGTGCATTTAATATTCTTTTGGAATTCAGACTAGAGCCTTTATTTCTAAGGTCCCCAACTCATCTTGAACCCCCCTCCCCTTTTTTCTTAAAATACTCCTTCAAATTAATGATGTACTGATGTTTTGGCAAGAATGTTTTTGGATAATCTGATTGCAATGTTTTTCTCAAAGTATTTTTTTATTTTTTGTTACTCCACAGTTCCCTTCTACGCCACAGAAATGGCAGACTGTGGCATCTGAGTTTTCCCAACGTTGGAACTTTCCAAACTGTGGAGGAGCCATTGATGGCAAGCACGTCCACATCGTGCCACCACACCATTCGGGATCCTATTATTTTAATTATAAAGGGTTCCACAGTATCGTGCTGATGGCGGTGGTGTCGGCCAATTATGATTTTCTTTTTGTGGATGTGGGGAAAAATGGGCTGATGTCTGACAGTGGAGTGTTTGCCCAGACAGAGTTCGCCCAACGGCTCCAATCAGATGACCTGGCATTGCCACCTGCAGCAGAGAATGAAGAGGGACTACCCTTTGTGTTAATCGCAGATGAGGCATTTGCGTTGGGTCCCCACCTGATGAGGCCTTTTCCCCAAAGGACCCCCACCCCTGAGAGGGAAATATCGCTGTAAACGTCCCCGGACCGTTTAATTTTGCGCCGGGATGTTTTGATCAGGCTGTACACACCATCGCAAATTCCCCGCCGGCGGAGCGCGGTGAGCCGGTGAGTTGACGCCGCCAGGGCCACGTCACCGCACCAGGAAGTAAACACTGCGCGCATGCGTCGGATCCATTCACAGGATACGCGCATGTGCGGCAAGATTTCCGCTGGTTTGCCGTACTAACCAGCGGACATATCTGCAGCCAGCTATCCGGCGGAATATTTCAAAGCATGCTTTGGAATTTTTCGCCGAGAATCCACAAAAAGTGGATTTTTCCGCTGATCCGTCGGATGTTGTGATGTGTTTAATTACTGGCCAGAGCCAGAAGGGTTGCATTCTCCTCCATAAATCTGGCGGAGTACAAGTGGAATCATGTTGTGATGTGCTTTTGCATTCTCCGTAACTTTTTAACCACTTCCCTACTGGGCATGTAAACCCCCTTCCTGACCAGGTGAAATTTCAGCTTGCGGCACTGCGTCGCTTTAACTGACAATTGCGCGGTCGTGCGATATAGCTCCCAAACAAAATTGGCGTCCTTTTTTCCCCACAAGTAGAGCTTTCTTTTGGTGGTATTTGGTCACCTCTGCGATTTTTATTTTTTGCGCTATAAACAAAAAAGGACGACAATTTTGAAAAAAAATACAATATTTTTTACTTGTTGCTATAAAAAATAGCCCAATTTAAAAAAAAAATTCAGTTTAGGGCGATACGTATTTTTCTACATATTTTTGGTAAAAAAAAAAAAAAAGAAATCGCAATAAGCGACTGGTTTGCGCAAAAGTTATAGCGCCTACAAAATAAGGGACAGAATTGTTATTTTTTATTATTTTATTTTTTTACTAGTAATGGCGGCGATCTGCGATTTTTATTGCGACTGCGACGTTATGGCGGACATATCGGACACTTTTGACACATTTTTGGCACCATTCACATTTATACTGCAATCAGTGCTATAAATATGCACTAATTACTGTATAAATGTGACTGGCAGGGAAGGGGTTAACACTAGGGGGTGAGGAAGGGGTTAATGTGTTTCCTGCATTGTGTTCTAACTGTAGGGGGAGGGGGGGTGACCGATCTGTGTCCCTATGTACTAGGAACACAGATCGGTATGCTCTCTCTATGACAGGACGCTGTCATTGTGAGAGCCGGCAATGAGAGATGATCTCATATGTTTACATATGAGATCATCTCTCATTGGCCCATCAGATCGCATCGCAAACGGCCACTCTGATTGGCCGTTCGCGGTGATCTGTGATTGGCTGTGTCCAAGGGACACAGCCAGTACACAAGTTCCCCGCTGCGCGCTCTGGAGCGCGCGCTGGGAACGAGGAAAGGGGCTGCCGTGAAAACACGGCAGCCCGGAGATTTAGAGCCACCCTGCGGCCGTATATACTCGTACGGCCGTAGGGAAGTGGTTAAAGAAAAATTCACTGATCAACATCTGGGCACTGTGACTGTTGAATCGTTCCGCAGGCAGAAAAGCTCCTAAAATTTAGAAACACACCATGTATTATAATTATGCAGGTCTACATCTATAACCTGAAGCTGTGGTGTATGACACTGATCTGTTGTGGTGCCAGTTTCCACTTGAGTCAAAAAGATTTAAGGCCTGAAAGAGGAATATGAATCATTCTTTGGAAGTGTTGTACAATTGTCTGTTTTGTCAATACTTCTAAGCTGAACACATGATTGTATTCATTACCAAAGTTGGTACATTTATCTATTTTTGGTCAAGTTTCCCTAATGGAAACACACCAAGTATCCACTGGATCACCTGTGTGTGACATCCTAAAAAAGTTGTTCTTGTGGCCCACACTTGTCTTACTGAGTCCACATGTGTAACCAGCTGCTGAGCATACTCTCCTTACTGTATACTGAATCCAGTTAGATTGGTTAAATATAGTTAAGAACACATCTACACAACCATGTTGCAAAAAATATTCTCACATAAATAGTTCAAGATGTCGTTTCATGTTCATGGGCACAATAATTGGTCATATGAATCATCGTTCATTCGCTCACTAATAATAAAATACAATCTTTTTGTCTGATACAGTGTTAACTACATTTGACCATGCCTAAATAGGCATGATGAAATGTATTATTAATTTATTTATTATTTTATTATTAGTGAGCGAATGAACATTGATTCATACGACCAATTATTGTGCCCACGAACATGAAACTTGACATCTTGAACTGTACTACATTAAAGAAAAAGCACATATAGCACCATGATATTAATACTAATCTGAAGTGAAAATTACTTACTTTTTCTAATAGCTCTTTTGATTTTCTGGTATTGTTCCGGCTCCCTCAATTTGATGTCAGACCATCTTTTGCGGAGCTGTTCCTTGGATCTGCGTACCCCAAATTTGTGGTACAGAGTTTTGACCACTTTGTCCATTATTTGGGTTCTCACTATATTAGGGTATTTGTATGGGCCATGTTTGCTATCATAATCCTTCCTCCTCAATGTTGCCACCATTTCCACCACCTCCTCAAACGCCATGTTTGTGGCCTTGTATCTCCGGGATCTGGTGTGTGGTTCCGCCTGGTTTCGCTCCTCGGTTGAGGTTGCCACTTGCCGACCTTCTCGGTCGTCTTCCACTAATGTCAGGGCCGGGGGAAAACGTGTAGAGCATGCGCAGTGTATATAAGGGTAATCCGCATGGGTCAACGTCCAGTGTGTGGAAGAAGGCGGAAGCAACGAACGTGTACAATGACGGTACATAACATTATTTTTACTTTACTGATCAGTGGATGAGTTTGTGGCCTATATATGGTGAGAACGATTATTAGTAGAGGCTTGACTGACATTAGCTTTTTTGTATTGATTTTGACTTGCAGAAATCATGCATGTCTTCAAAGATCATGATCACGTTTTTGCAGGGATGGAAGGATCTGCCAATTTTATGGCAGACACAAAGCATTTTTTGTACTAAAAGTATAATGATGTCAAATAGATGTTACTAGTGCTCAAATTTAAGGATTGAACAAAAATTGTTGGACATATCAATAGACAGTAGTGGCCAAAAATGATTGGGACATAAATGAAAAATGCATGGGTCAGAATGATTGTCTTTACTATTTCTTAGCATTCAATTTGCATCTGTCATGAGGTGAAAAATGTTTGTGATAGATGAAGACCAAAAATTAACTATGTACCCTTTTTATACACAGACAGAGCAAAGCCAGGATGAGGGGGGAGAAAATTTGAGCCAGGAGGCAGGCCCCAGTGGGACACAGGAGGAGGCAGGCCCCAGTGGCATACAATGTCGCAGATTCCTCCTCTCTGCACTCTAGAAAAAAGGGCCAGGAGGCTTCTGCAAATGGAGGAGGAGACATAGACCCTAATTAGGGAGGCTACTGCGGCCCTCAGAGAGCCCCCCACCGCTGCAGAGGGATTTGCTGCCCTAATTGGTAGCAAGCTGCCAACTATGGAGATGGGCCAATATCTTCGATGGGAAACGCAAATTTTTAAGGCTGTCAACATGGCCATGTTGGGGAAGATAGATGATTACACAGACATTGTGCGGTTCACTCCTCCTGTTCCTGCTTCTGCTCCTGCTCCTATTCCTGATCCTGCTCCTGCTCCTGCTCCTGCTCCTATTCCTGATCCTGCTCTTGTTCCTGCTCCTGCTCCTGCCACAACCTCTCCTCCAGGGACACAGCCTTCCAAAGACTCGGTTATCGAAGGCTGCAGGGAAGACTAAAACCAAAACCAGAAACCTAATGGTCCCAATTTTTGTTCTTGACATCCTTGGTTGTTTGCTGTGGGCATATGTGTCTGCACAAATTCAAGCAGGGTCTCCAGTGCTGCCTTCCTGGCTTCTTTGTTTTTATTACCTGCGTTTTTTGTTTGCCTTCAGCCTTTATTTTATTTAGCGCCAGATTAAATGGATTTTTTGTTTTCTGACAAAACTTGACCATGTGCTTTTATTAAAAATAGAGGGCCAGATTCAGGTACATCTGCACATTATTGGACCGGCATAGCGCACCGCCTTTACGTTAGACTTGCGCAATGTAGCCGCGTAATCACCCTATTCTCGTAGCTTTTGCGCAGAAAATTGCGCATGCGTAACGTTATTTCAGAGGCGTAAGGCGGAGTAATACAAATTGGGAAGGACGTGGGCGTGTTACATTGAAATGAGCCGTGACCCCATGCAAATGAAGGGCAGGCCGGCTCGCGCATGCGCGCTTGAAGGAGACCATGGTCAGCTCCGCTGTGCGCATGCTCACAACTCGGGAAAGGCGCAATCAGTGAAATTGGAAATGGACTAAGGACTACGCAGACAGCATAAATAGACAGACACAAACGCACTTCCATTGCAAAAGTACATCCCTTTGTCCCTTCCCATTTAACCAAGTGCTTTTGCCCCGTTGTTCGTTGCGTTGTGTTTTGTATTTGTCTTATTAGTGTACTGTGTGATTAAGTGTTTGTTAGTAGATCTTTGAAAGTGTTTTTTGATAAGTGTTTGAGAGACTGTTTGTTTGATATATTTCTGTTCGTTTGTTTTCTTGCTTCATTTTTGCTGTTTGTTTTTGTGACTGTTTTTTGCTGAGTGCTTGTGTGATTTTTTGGGTGTTAGTTTTCTCTTTGTGTGTGTTTTTGCTTGATTGGTTGTGCTTGTTTTTGTGACTGATTTTTGTTGACTGGGAGTGTTTTTTTTCAGTATGACAGAGAGAAAGCGAAAACTAAATTTTACTTTGGGGGAAAAAATAATTCTTGCCCGGGCCATTAGCGATTATGGGCGTTTCCTCCACGGCCCGGACAGTGCCAACACCACCCCGGCCAGGAGGAGGGAGATTTTGGACCTCATCACTGAGCAGGTCAATTCAGCGGGGGAGGGGGAGACACGGACTCGGTCTGGGATTGACAAAAAGATTAATGACCTCCGACGTCTGGTCAAACAGAAGCTGGCCAAAATGCTTGCCCATGCCAGGGGCACATAAGGGGGCCCACCATGCCATATTAGGCTGACAGCGGAGGAGCGTGCGGTGGCCCTGACCTTTCATCGGCATGAAGTTGAGGGCCTGCCCGGCTTTGACTCAAGTTCGGAGCCCGTGGTGCCAGGTACGTTTTTTTTTTATATCAGGTGTGTAGCATGTGTGGGGGAAAGGGAATATGTGGCAAGTGTGTGGATCCTCCAACCTGTGAATGTTTTGTATCATCCACAGATGTGCAGGAGGGTGCAGGGCCATCTGGCCTGACCGCACCATCCCCAGGACAGCAGCCTAATGAGGCCCCCCCGACAAGGCCGGAGTCTGCGGAGGAGGTTGAAGAGGAGGAGGAGGAGGTTGAGGAGGAGGAGTTTCATGAGGAGGAGGAGTCCATGTCAGGCACTGGACTTTTGGTTTTTGAGGACTCTTCCCCTCTGGCTGGCAGCAGGCAGCCCTCCCTATGGGGGAGCCCCCCCCTCCTCCCCCAACATGGCTCCCCTCCCAAGGCCCTCCCCTTCTCCCCGGCCACAAGCATCAGCTGGAGGCAGGAAGTCGTCCCAGAAGACCAGGGGGAGTGGCCGATCTCCTGCCCGCCACTCTGAGAAGGGACCAGTTCCTCCAGACCCGACATCTGGGACAGGTCAGCCAGACATTGGTGCGGATGGAGGAGAGCCTGTCCTCCAAGGATATGCTGGGGAACCTGGACTCCCACTCCCGGGCTTTCACAACCTGCCTTAACGACCTGCAGACTACATCAGCAGGCGTTGGGCAGGATGTGAGGGCCCTTACCCAGGCTATCCAGGCCAACACGGCAACACTACGTGGTGCCCTGGACAGAATAGCCGTGGCCTTGGAGGGCAGGCCGCCAGGTGGGCAGAGATCAGGGGCTGCTCCTCCTTCCCCGGTTTTCCCCCTCCTCATGAGTCTCCCCTGAGGAGCCAGGGCCGTGGCCGGGGGCGCCCCAGGCGTGGCTCACGTCAAGGGCACAATTTTTTTTTCCCCCTTTTTATTTAATTTTTTTGCTGGAAATTTTTTGATTTTGCTGGTCATTTTTTTTTTGTTGGGGTTGTGAATGCTGTTTGAATGTGGGAGTGACATTCCTGCCGGAAAAGGGGTATCACCCTCAATTTTGGTGGAGTAGGGTTCCCCAGGACCAGGGAGAAGTGATCCCCAGGTCCGTGTGAATGGTGTATGAATGTACAGTGACATAATTGGAGCCTTTGCGTGGCGTTGCTGCTCACAAGTCCTGCATGGTGGACTGGTGCCAATCCAATTTGATGAGGATGTGGGGTGTGTGTGCTAGGGACCACAGTGGTGTGCATGCATGCATTCTCATTGTGCCATGATTAATGTGTGTGTTTAACGTGCAAAGATGCCCAATGTGAGCTGTCTCCTGGCTGCTCTTCCCTCAGAAGACGGGGGACCCTTGGTTAGGGGGGGATTGTCTGGTTCAGGGGTCAGGTCATCACGTAGGTCAATCTGCAGGCCCTTTCTCACTGCGAAGTTGTGCAGCATGCAACATGCACCGATGATATGGCACACAAAGTTTGGGGAATACAAGAGGGTACCCCCAGACTTATCCAGGCATCGGAAACGTGACTTCAGGAGGCCAAAGGTGCGCTCCACCACTGCTCGTGTTTGGGCGTGGGCTTGATTGTATCTTTCCTCTCCTGGGGTTTGGGGGTTCCGGATAGGAGTCATGAGATGGGGTCCCAGTGGATATGCAGAGTCACCTGTAAGGGAAAAGACAGGAGGATGTTAGTCATGCATGTGCCCCTTGTGATGTGTGCATCATGGGGGGGGTACAGTCATGCCTGCCACCCATGTCACTCACCAACCAGCCAGGTGGCCCCCTACACGTTCTGATCGAATTCCATTCGGATGTGGCTTTGATTGTATATGTAGCTGTCATGGCTGGATCCGGGGTGTTTGGCACGGACGTGCCATATGAGGCCTTGGGCATCGACTATCACCTGTACGTTGATGGAATGGCAATGCTTCCGATTGCGGTACATGTGCTCTGTCTCATGGGGGGGCTGGAGTGCCACATGTGTGCAATCAATGGCCCCGATCGTGCGTGGGAATCTGGCAATTCTGTAGAAATCTGTCATTGCCTTCAGCCGCAGATCCTCAGTGGTGGGTTTGATGATTTGGTTGGCCATGCATCTGAGGATTGCAGGGACAACCTGGTGCACACATCTGCTCATGGAGGATTGTGACATCCCAGCCACCACTCCACTTGTACGCTGAAAAGAGCCACTGGCAAGGACATGGAGTGTTGCCATGACCTTGACCAGTGGCTGCACTGCATGTGAGCGTTGTGTTGGGCTGGTGATGTCCTCCTGCAGGGTTGTGGTTAATTCCAGGATGGCATGAGGGGTGAATCTGAAGATGCGATACACCTCAGAATCACTCATGCCAAAGAGGTCTATGCGTGTGCGGTATATCCTCTCCCGTGCCATCCTCCGTGCCCTCCTCCTTCTTTGCTCATTTAAAGTCAGTATTATAGCAATGCGCGACGATGCCCCTGGCATGTTGGCATACAGATTGTTGTGCAACACGTGTGACTGCTGAGCTCCTCACTAACGGTGTTGCTTTATCTGACATGTAGACTTTTTTTCTCTTTTTAGACCAGCTTTTATATGGTCTAATTTTAGACAGGACATTTTGCTGTTGCGCACACTGCGTAGCCTGCGCTGCCCCAACGTTCTTTTGTGGATCCCCGTAAGTCCCTCATTAGCATATTTGACTAGCAAATCAATGGTCTGTCTCGCACAGTTTTGCGCGGACGGATGCGCCTGTCTAACGAAATTACGCTGGACGATTTTTTGCGTATCTCGTTTCGGGGATGCCGTGCATCGAAACGCACGTGCACATTTAAACTTACGCACGCGCATCTCCTGTTGCGCAGGCGTAATCGCTCTGTGAATCTGGGCCAGAGAGTTTGCTAGTGAGTAGGCAGGGACATTTAAAAAAAAAAAACGTTTTCTAATTAACAAGGGACACTAACCTCCTTGTGGGTAAATAATACTAAATAATAATGTTGTTCTATTAACTTGACACACTCCAAAAAAATTAAATAAATGAAAACCAGTCTAAAATATTATCCAATTAATAACCAAAAAAGAAGATCTCCAATAAAAGATTTAAAACCTGATGACATTTTTTTTAGAGGGAGATCTGGCTTCCAAAAAAAATCAATAATATTCATGAGATAACAATAAATAATAAAGAAACAAGCTTGTCATAACTATGTAAGAATAACAACAGCAAAACAGCAAAAGATTTGAATTAGTGTAGCATTAAAAAGAAGAAAAGAATGCGCTGCATTACACAATGCAATCATTTACAACATAACGAATGTGCTATCTCCATTACGAACGGTAGTTTTACCAGAACAAGTGCTCCCGTCTCATAACTTGCTTCTGAGCATACGCGCTTTTTTCACGTCGTTAAAGCGGACACATGACCCATTTTCACAACGTGAAAAACAATGCGAAAATTTACAGCATGTTCTAAATTTTTAATGCTCATTTTTCACGTCGCCCACACACAATCGTTTTTAACCACTTAATCACCAAGGACGTCCGTGGACGTCCTCGGGTTTGTGCGGTGATATCTGAAAGATGCCTGCAGCCGGCGATTCTGTGCACCATAAGAATGATCAAAGCGGCGATTCCGACGCTTGATCGTTCTTATAGGCGGCAGGAGGAGACGACCCCCCCTCCCGCCACCATCCGGTGCTTCTCCGGGCTCTCCAGTGCCATCGGGGGCCCGGAGAGGGAATCGGCTGGCGCTCGTTGGTGAAGCATAGAGATGACTGTGACCAGACGGTCACCAGTCATCTCTATGACCGTCGGTACCCGCAAGTAAACAACGGCTGTCATCATGTAATCTGTGGGGGTTTTTTCCACCGATTTCATGTTTGCAAGCCTGGAGGAGAGATGTGGGGTCTTATTGACCCCACATCTCTCCATAAAGAGGACCTGTCACACTGATTCATATTACAAGGGATGTTTACATTCCTTGTAATAGGAATAAAAGTGATAAAAAAAAAGTACAATAAAAATAAACATTTTTCTTTTTCAAAACGCCCCTGTCCCCTTTATCTCGTGCGCATGCTAGTCCCGTCCACATATGTAAACGCCGTTCAAACCCCACATGTGAGGTATCGTCGCGTGTGTTAGAGCAAGAGCAATAATTATAGCACTAGACCTCTGTAATTTTAAACTGGTAACCTGTAAAAAAAATTCAAGCGTTGCCTATGGAGATTTTTAAGTACCGAAGTTTGGCGCCATTCCATGAGTGTGCGCAATTTTAAAGCGTGACATGTTAGGTATCTATTTACTCGGCGTAACATCGTCTTTCACATTATACAAAAAAATTCGGCTAACTTTACTGTTTTGTTATTTTTTAATTCATGAAACAGTTTTTTTTCCTAAAAAAAGGCATTTGAAAAATGATTGCGCAAATACCGTGCGAGAAAAAAAGTTGCAATGACCACCATTTTATTCCCTAGGGTGTCTGCTAAACAAAATGTATAATGTTTTGGGTTTTGATAACTTTTCTAGCAAAAACAATGTGGTTTTTACATGAAGGAGAAAAGTGCCAAAATAGGCCTGGTGATCAAGTGGTTAAGGAAAAAAACCTTTTTTTAAAAGGCTCGTTAGAAAATCGGGTGGTTTTTTTAAGAAACGAAGCAATTTTTTTTACACATCGTGTCGCTTCCGGGTATACGCGTCTGGGCGTGCCTATTAATATTTCGCGTCATAGCCGAAAGAAGCCGAGCGACGGTGCGGCTCTATTGCGCCTGCGCACCGTCGTTCGGCTACTTTCGGAAACACAACACAGCTTTCATACCCGGAAGCGTCGGAGACGATCCTAAAACGGTTAACTATAAAAAAAAAAAACTTGATTCCCTTGAAAACTGAATAAATGAAAAAAAAGGTTGGGTTGAAATTAAAAAGAAAAAAAATCGTGTAACGCGTCATATTAGCACACAAACACAACACAGCTTTCATTTCCTATTAACTATAAAAGATAAAACTGGATTGGGTTGAGAAAAAAAAAATATTAGGGAATTAAAAGAATGGCTAATCTGTAAATAAGTAACTAAAAATTATGCAGGAGCAAGACTTGGCCTGTAAAGCAGAGTGCCCTTACAGCAGCCTCTTGGATTCCAGGAACCACTTAAAGGAACTGAGTGTGTAACTTCCATTTCAACTTACCCAAAGCCTGCAGAGAGAGGCCAGTAAGGCTGCAAAATGTTACGTGTGCAGAACCAGGGGACATCTTTGAGCCAGAAATAAGCAGCCAGAAGAAACCTTATATCTCTAGCTTGGGATAGCAGTTGCTAGGTGCTTTAGCATTCCTGCAAGGAGCAACACCTGTATCTTCAATTTGGATGCTGCACCATCACTCCCAGGGGTGGACAGCACAGTTGAATTCAGTTCTTATTAGCCACAGGCATTAGCAAGACCTTAAAGCGGTAGTAAACCGGCCGCCGTTTTTTTTTTTAACACCTGAAAAGCAAAAGCTATAATGTGCTAGTATGCACCGCATACTAGCTCATTATGAAATACTTACCTTGAAACAAGGTGTGAGGCACTTACCTGGTCCACGCTGAGGGAGATGTCATCTTGCCTCGGCGTGCCTTTCAGGTATCGCCGCTCCAGCGCTGTGATTGGCTGGAGCGGCGATGTCATCACTCCCGCGCATGCGCACGGGAGACTTCTCTCCGGCAAGATCTGGCAGCTTCTGGGCCTTTAGCCGAGGATCTCCGCTGCACATGCGCCGCTACAGTCAGTGACGCATTGCGAGGGGAATATCTCCTAAACATCTTCACAACGCTAGGTGCACCCAGGGGGGGAATTATGGGGCCCCTTACACAGCTTCAGGCATGGGCCCCCTGGAGCAGGGGGGGTGCTGCCACCTCGAATTGAGAAGCGGGGGGCTGCCGCAAATTAAGAAGCGGGGGGAGCCGCCGCTAATTGAGAAAATTGATAAGCGGGGGCCCTTTACAAAAAAAAAAAGGAATAAAAATATATATATTAAAAAAAATGTGGGGTAGCCATCTGGGGCCCTGGCGACCTCTTGGGCCCTGGGGACCTCTGGGGCCTTTAATAAAAAGAAAAATATATATATATATTTTTTTTTATAAAAAAAGGGGAGGATGCCATTCGGGGCCCTGTTATTTTTTAACCACTTCAGCCCCGGACCATATTGCTGGTCAATGACCGGGCCACTTTTTGCGATTCGGCACTGCGTCGTTTGAACTGACAATTTCACGGTTGTGCGACGCGGTTCCCAAACAAAATTGGCATCCTTTTTTTCCCACAAATAGAGCTTTCTTGGTGGTATTTGATCACCTCTGCAGTTTTTATTTTTTGTGCTATAAACAAAAGAAGACCGCGAAATTTTGAAAAAAAACACACTGGCCCAGATTCAGGTAGCGTAGCGTATCTTTGTGCGGGTGTAGCGTATAGAATATACGCTATGCCGCCGCAACTTAGAGAGGCAAGTGCTGTACTCACAAAGCACTTGCTCCGTAAGTTGTGGCAGCGTAGCGTAAATCGTCTGGCGTAAGCCCGCTTAATTCAAAGTAGGAAGGAGGTGGGCGGCATCTATTTAAATTAAGCATGCCCCCATGCTAATGAATGGCCGGTCGAACTAGGCATGCGTGTGCATGCTCAGAATCACGTCGCATAAACTCCCTAAGATACGGCAGCTTAAATGCCTATGGCGCGTATTTTGGGTAAAAAAAATCGCAATAAGCGCATTTGATCGGTTTGCGCAAAAGTTCTAGCATCTACAAAATAGGGAATAGAATTATGGCATTTTTATTTATTTTTTACTAGTAATGGCGGCGATCTGCGATTTTTGTGACATTGCGGCGGACATATCGGACACTTTTGAAACATTTTTGGGACCATTCACATTTACACAGCGATTAGTGCTATAAAACTGCACTGATTACTGTGTAAATGTGACTGGCAGGGAAGGGGGCGCTGAAGAGGTTAAATATGTTCCCTAAAGTGTGTCCTAACTGTAGGGGGAAGGGGACTCACAAGGGGAGGAGATCGATGTGTGTTCCTCTGTACTGGGAACACACATCAGTCTCCTCATCGCTGACAGGACATGGATCTGTGTGTTTACACACACAGATCCATGTTCCTGCTGTAATTGCGGGCAATCGCGGGTGCCCGGCGGACGTTGCTGCCTAAGGGCATGCGCACCGGCTCCCGAGCAATGCGGAGGGGGCGCGCAAGCCATCAGAGGAGTGCGCGCGCCCCCTAGTGGCCGGAAAAGCAAGGACGTCATATGACATCCAGTTTGAAGGACAAAGGGTTCCTGCCGACGCCATTTTACTATGACTCGGTAGGGAAGAGGTTAATAAAAAAAATATATAAAAAAATATATATTTTTTATAAAAAAAGGGGGGGTTGCCATCCGGGGCCCTGGGGACCTCTGGGCCCTTTAATAAAAAGAAAAAAAAAAGAAAGAAAAACAATATAAAAAAATTGTACATTTTTTTTATAAAAAAAAAGGGGGGGGGGAGTTGCCATCCGGCGCCCTGGGCCCTTTAATAATAAAAAAAAGGGGGGTTGCCACCCGGGGCCCTGGGGCCCTTTGATAAATATATATATATATATATATATATATATACAGTGCGGAAAATAAGTATTTGAACACCCTGCTATTTTGCAAGTTCTCCCACTTGGAAATCATGGAGGGGTCTGAAATTGTCATCGTAGGTGCATGTCCACTGTGAGAGACATAATCAAAAAAAAAATTCCAGAAATCACAATGTATGATTTTTTAAACTATTTATTTGTATGATACAGCTGCAAATAAGTATTTGAACACCTGAGAAAATCAATGTTAATATTTGGTACAGTAGCCTTTGTTTGCAATTACAGGTCAAACGTTTCTTGTAGTTTTTCACCAGGTTTGCACACACTGGAGGAGGGATTTTGGCCCACTCCTCCACACAGATCTTCTCTAGATCAGTCAGGTTTCTGGGCTGCCACTGAGAAACACGGAGTTTGAGCTCCCTCCAAAGATTCTCTATTGGGTTTAGGTCTGGAGACTGGCTAGGCCACGCCAGAACCTTGATATTCTTCTTACAGAGCCACTCCTTGGTTATCCTGGCTGTGTGCTTCGGGTCAGTGTCATGTTGGAAGACCCAGCCTCGACCCATCTTCAAAGCTCTAACTGAGGGAAGGAGGTTGTTGCCCAAAATCTCGCAATACATGGCCCCGGTCATCCTCTCCTTAATACAGTGCAGTCGCCCTGTCCCATGTGCAGAAAAACACCCCCAAAGCATGATGCTACCACCCCCATGCTTCACAGTAGGGATGGTGTTCTTGGGATGGTACTCGTCATTCTTCTTCCTCCAAACACGGATAGTGGAATTATGACCAAAAAGTTCTATTTTGGTCTCATCTGACCACATGACTTTCTCCCATGACTCCTCTGGATCATCCAAATGGTCATTGGCAAACTTAAGACGGGCCTTGACATGTGCTGGTTTAAGCAGGGGAACCTTCCGTGCCATGCATGATTTCAATCCATGACGTCTTAGTGTATTACCAACAGTAACCTTGGAAACGGTGGTCCCAGCTCTTTTCAGGTCATTGATTAGCTCCTCCCGTGTAGTCCTGGGCTGATTTCTCACCTTTCTTAGGATCATTGAGACCCCACGAGGTGAGATTTTGCATGGAGCCCCAGTCCGAGGGAGATTGACAGTCATGTTTAGCTTCTTCCATTTTCTAATGATTGCTCCAACAGTGGACCTTTTTTCACCAAGCTGCTTGGCAATTTCCCCGTAGCCCTTTCCAGCCTTGTGGAGGTGTACAATTTTGTCTCTAGTGTCTTTGGACAGCTCTTTGGTCTTGGCCATGTTAGTAGTTGGATTCTTACTGATTGTATGGGGTGAACAGGTGTCTTTATGCAGCTAATGACCTCAAACAGGTGCATCTAATTTAGGATAATAAATGGAGTGGAGGTGGACATTTTAAAGGCAGACTAACAGGTCTTTGAGGGTCAGAATTCTAGCTGACAGACAGGTGTTCAAATACTTTTTTGCAGCTGTATCATACAAATAAATAGTTAAAAATTCATAAATTGTGATCTCTGGATTTTCTTTTTTTGATTATGTCTCTCACAGTGGACATGCACCTACAATGACAATTTCAGACCCCTCCATGATTTCCAAGTGGGAGAACTTGCAAAATAGCAGGGTATTATTTTATATATATATATATATAAAGAAATAGAAAGAAAAAAGAAAAAAATATATAAATTTTAAAAAATTTTTTTTTTAAAAAGGGGGTTGCCAAGAGGGCCCCTGGACACCTCTGGGCCCTTTAATAAAAAAAAAGGGGGGGTTGCCACCCGGGCCCCTGGGAACCTCCAGACCCCTTACAGGGGTACTGCCTGAACCCTCTGATGGCAGCCCTGGGTGCACCACACAACTTTGTTCAGCCGCAACAGCTTTCATCCTCTCATAAGCTAGGCTCACACTAGCCGATTCTCTGAAAAGCGATCCATGGTGGATTGCTTTTCAGACTATGGCTAAGGCGTTCAGGAGGCGATCCTATTGCCTTCTAAATGCCTGTTGTTTTTTGTTTTTGTTTTTTCTGATGAACGTCAGTTTTATAATAGGACTAACGTACTGCAACCAAGAGCCAAGCATTTGTCTTGCCAATGACTTGAATGGCGTGACAAACGCCATCTGTGTTGTCTGTTCACTCAGCATGTCGTGTTACATTTACCACAGCCTTGGCACAAGTTTGCTGGAGCATATAAACAGCCCCTTGCAGCTGTTGTTTAGCCTTATGATGGGTGGCTAGGGAACAGTAAAACCAGGTCTCAGACACTTGTTCTTACAGCTTTCTGGTCACTCCATGTTAAAGAGGCCATGACAGGCTGGCGGAAACAGGGTTGGATGGGGCACCTGTGCCCTCTGCCCATAGCTAAATGCCTGAGCGCCATGCACCTTCGTAAAGAGGCATCATGTTTTCGGTCTGTCACCAGTGCAGTGAAAGGATTACTTTATTTGTTTGTCAAATGCATTTATATTTACATCTTTAGTAATCTGGGTCTCCCTAGTAGCAGGAACTTTTAAATATGGCTTTTTTAGCTGGTACATTTTTGTGGTTCAAACACCCTTAGTTAATGAATAAAAATATAATCCGCAGTGCCCGTGAATCCTCACAGTACCATCCAAAAAATAAGTCAGTATAATGGCACAAGATTAGAAAGAAACTTCTGCACACAACAATTTTAACTGAAAATTGTAGTCTGTGAGTGAACTGTAAGGTCGGTCATTGATGGATAGAAATGTGTCTGGTTCAGCAGGAACTGGACAAATTTAGATTCATCTATGGGCAGAGTGGTTGTACTGAAGTTGATCCATCGATCGACTTCAGTACAACCAGTCTGTTGTTTTTTTTCATGCGATCACTGCTTGGATGGCTATAGCTGCTGGCAGTGATCTTTGTATTCTGATGGCTGGGAAACCTTCCGCTATCAGAATACAATAGTGCAGGGGGCAGTGCCGATTCTGACCTCCCTGGGACCCTCTACGGTGACGAAAAATGGGCGTGGTTAGTGCAAAATTGTGGGTGTGGTTTATCTGGGCGTGGCTCGGAAGGGGTGTGGTTAGTCTGAGATGAATGAGGGATAGAGGGAGGGAGAAAGAAAGAGGGAGAGAAAGAAAGAAATAGGGTGAGAAATAGGGAGAGAAAGAAAGAAAGAGAGAAAGGGACAGAAAGAGAGAAAGGGAGAGAAAGAAAGAAAGAGAGAAAGGGACAGAAAGAGAGAAAGGGAGAGAAAGAAAGAGAGAAAAGGAGAGAAAGGGAGAGAAAGAATGAAAAAGAAAGAGGGAGAGAAAGAACGAAAGAAAGGGAGAGAAAGAATGAAAAAGAGAGAAAGTAAGAAAGGGAGAGAGAGAGAGAAAGAAAGAAAGGGAGAGAGAGAAAGAAAGAAAGAAAGAAAGAAAGGGAGAGAAAGAAAGAGGGAGAGAAAGAGAGACAGAAAGGGAAAGAAAGAAAGAAAGACAGAAAGAAAGAAAGAAAGAAAGAAAGAAAGAAAGAAAGAAAGAAAGGGAGAGAAAGAAAGAAAGAAAGAAAGAAAGAGAGAGAGAGAGAGAAAGAGGAATGGAGGGACAACGGGCCCAGATCCTTCACCACAATAGAAAAGTGTATTCCAGAAAGTTAAACAAATCAGCAGATGTCGCTTCAATCATCTCGGACCATGGTTGGTATGGTGTCAGGGTGATTGCAGCGCATTATTTATATTATTACATTGTAATATAAAATTAAATTATTCAACTCACCATAATGCAGAATCAGTGGAAACCCGGAGTCCCTTCTTACATCAGACATTCCCAGCGGAGTCCCTCCTTACATCAGGTGTCCCCAGCGGAGTTCCATCTTACACCAGGCATTCCCAGCGGAGTCCCCCCTTACACCAGGCATTCCCAACGGAGTCCCCCTTACACCAGGCGTTCCCAGCGGAGTCCCCTCTTACACCAGGTGTTCCCAGCGGGGTCCCCCTCACACCAGGCATTCCCAGCGGAGTCCTCCCTTACACCAGGCGTTCCCAGCGGAGTCCCCCCTTACACCAGGTGTTCCCAGCGGGGTCCCCCCTTACACCAGGCGTACCCAGTGGGGTCCCCCTTATACCAGGCGTTCCCAGCGGAGTCCCCCCTTACACCAGGCGTTCCCAGCGGGGTCCCCCCTTACACCAGGCGTTCCCAGCGGGGTCCCCCCTTACACCAGGCATTACCAGCGGGGTCCCCCCTTACACCAGGCATTACCAGCGGGGTCCCCCCTTACACCAGGCATTCCCAGCAGGGTCCCCCCTTACACCAGGTGTTCCCAGCAGGGTCCCCCCCTTACACCAGGCGTTCCCAGCAGGGCCCCCCTTACACCAGGCGTTTCCAGCAGGGCCCCCCCTTACACCAGGCATTCCCAGCAGGGTCCCCCCTTACACCAGGCGTTTCCAGCAGGGCCCCCTTACACCAGGTGTTTCCAGCAGGGCCCCCCTTACACCAGGCGTTTTTTCAGCAGGGCCCCCCTTACACCAGGCGTTTCCAGCAGGGCCCCCCCTTACACCAGGCATTCCCAGCAGGGTCCCCCCTTACACCAGGCGTTCCCAGCAGGGTCCCCCCTTACACCAGGTGTTCCCAGCAGGGTCCCCCCCTTACACCAGGCATTCCCAGCAGGGCCCCCCTTACACCAGGCGTTTCCAGCAGGGCCCCCCCTTACACCAGGCGTTTCCAGCAGGGTCCCCCTTACACCAGGCGTTTCCAGCAGGGCCCCCTTACACCAGGTGTTTCCAGCAGGGCCCCCCTTACACCAGGCGTTTTTTCAGCAGGGCCCCCTTTACACCAGGCGTTTCCAGCAGGACCCCCCTTACATCAGGGGTTTCCAGCAGGGCCCCCCCTTACATCAGGGGTTTCCAGCAGGGCCCCCCTTACATCAGGCGTTCCCAGCAGGGCCCCCCCTTACATCAGGCGTTCCCAGCAGGGCCCCCCCTTACATCAGGCGTTCCCAGCAGGGCCCCCCTTACATCAGGCGTTCCCAGCAGGGCCCCCTCTTACATCAGGGGTTTCCAGCAGGGCCCCCCTTACATCAGGCGTTCCCAGCAGGGCCCCCCCTTACATCAGGGGTTTCCAGCAGGGCCCCCCTTACATCAGGCGTTCCCAGCAGGGCCTCTCTTAAATCATCAGGTATGATGCCCCAGCAGCATAGACTCTGTACAGAGTGGACAGGAGGAGCCGGCCGGGTGGCTGCCAATGGGAATTGAGCTGCAGCACCGCTAACTACCGCCTCCTCCCACATCATTTCACTCACAGACAGACAGTGAGGTAGGTGGAGCTGCAGCTAAATTCCCATTGGCAGCCACCCGGTCGGCTTCTCCGGTCCTGTCCACTCTGTACTGAGCAATTCCTATTGCTTGGTCTACAAGAAAATGGTGGCCGGCGGAGACATTGTCTCCGCCTGGCCGCGGACCTCTAGCGGCGGCGGTGGCGAATAATCGGGGGCCCTGAATAATGACTCTGGGCCCTACGCAGCTTGCGTAGCAAGCGTATAGGGCAGATCGGCCCTGGCAGGGGGACTGATGCCGCGTACACATGATCATTTTTCGGCATTAAAAAAACGTTGTTTTTAAAAAATGTAATTTAAAATGATCGTGTGTGGGCTTCACATAATTTTTCGGGTTCTGAAAAACGACAAAACATTTTTTTTTAACATCGTTTTAAACAATGTCGTTTTTCGGATTGTAAAAAATGATCGTGTGTGGGCTAAAGCGACATTAAAAACCCGCGCATGCTCAGAAGCAAGTTATGAGATGGGAGCGCTCGTTCTGGTAAAACTACTGTTCATAATGGAGTAAGCACATTCATCACGCTGTAACAGACAGAAAAGAGTGAATCGTCTTTTACTAACACAGAATCAGCTAAAGCAGCTGTAAGGCGAATGGAACTTCCCTTTTATAGTACAGTCGTATGTGTTGTACGTCACCGCGCTTTGCTAGATCATTTTTTTAAAACAATGGTGTGTGGGCAACGTTGCTTTAATGATGAAGTTGGAAAAACGTTGTTTTTTCTACATGCTGAAAAACAAAAAAAATTTCATGCTGAAAAATGATCGTGTGTATGCGGCATTACTGTGTTTACAGGGGAATAGAGCCGTTTTCTTTCCTTCAACCCGTATTGGCAGATTCAAGTTACAAGTAGAGTTGAGCGGACACCCGAACTTGACCCGAACTTTGACCCGAACCCGAACCCCATTGAAGTCAATGGGGACCCGGACTTTTGACAACTAAAATGTCTCTAAAAAACGAAGGGAAAGGGCTGGAGGGCTGCAAATGGCAGCAAAATGTCGGGAAGAGCATGGCAAGTACTCTGAAAATAAATGTGCATAGGGAAATAACTTAACCACTTAAGGACCGGACCAATACGCTGGTAAATGACCCAAGGGGTTTTTACAATTCGGCACTGCGTCGCTTTAACAGACAATTGCGCGGTCGTGCGACATGGCTCCCAAACAAAATTTGCGTCCTTTTCTTCCCACAAATAGAGCTTTTATGAGTATTTGATCGCCTCTGCGATTTTAATTTTTTGCGCTACATACAAAAATAGAGCGACATTTTTGAAAAAAAAAACAATATTTTTTACTTTTTGTTATAAGAAAAATCAAATAAACTTAATTTTAGTTAAACATTTAGGCCAAAATGTATTTAGCCGCATGTCTTTAGTAAAAAAAAATTGCAATAAAAAAAAAAATAGCTACCTAGCGGGAACAGCAACACTAATACAGCGATCAGAAAAATGATCACTTAGTGACACTGGCAATAGGGAGTGAAAGGGTTAACTAGGGCAGTGATCAAGGGGTTAAAACTTTATTACGGGGGGTACGGGGGCTACCCTGAACCTAACACTAACTGCCTGTCACACTAACTGTCACACTGGATCGCTCCTACAGCCACCGGGACCGTCGCTTGTACCGGGGGGGGGTCCCGATCGAACCCCAGACCCACGTCAAGGCACCCACGTACAGAGAAAAGGAGAGAAAGGGAGAGAAAGAATGAAAAAGAAAGAGGGAGAGAAAGAACGAAAGAAAGGGAGAGAAAGAATGAAAAAGAGAGAAAGTAAGAAAGGGAGAGAGAGAGAGAAAGAAAGAAAGGGAGAGAGAGAAAGAAAGAAAGAAAGAAAGAAAGGGAGAGAAAGAAAGAGGGAGAGAAAGAGAGAAAGAAAGGGAAAGAAAGAAAGAAAGACAGAAAGAAAGAAAGAAAGAAAGAAAGAAAGAAAGAAAGGGAGAGAAAGAAAGAAAGAAAGAAAGAAAGAAAGAGAGAGAGAGAGAGAGAGAAAGAGGAATGGAGGGACAACGGGCCCAGATCCTTCACCACAATAGAAAAGTGTATTCCAGAAAGTTAAACAAATCAGCAGATGTCGCTTCAATCATCTCGGACCATGGTTGGTATGGTGTCAGGGTGATTGCAGCGCATTATTTATATTATTACATTGTAATATAAAATTAAATTATTCAACTCACCATAATGCAGAATCAGTGGAAACCCGGAGTCCCTTCTTACATCAGACATTCCCAGCGGAGTCCCTCCTTACATCAGGTGTCCCCAGCGGAGTTCCATCTTACACCAGGCATTCCCAGCGGAGTCCCCCCTTACACCAGGCATTCCCAACGGAGTCCCCCTTACACCAGGCGTTCCCAGCGGAGTCCCCTCTTACACCAGGTGTTCCCAGCGGGGTCCCCCTCACACCAGGCATTCCCAGCGGAGTCCTCCCTTACACCAGGCGTTCCCAGCGGAGTCCCCCCTTACACCAGGTGTTCCCAGCGGGGTCCCCCCTTACACCAGGCGTACCCAGTGGGGTCCCCCTTATACCAGGCGTTCCCAGCGGAGTCCCCCCTTACACCAGGCGTTCCCAGCGGGGTCCCCCCTTACACCAGGCGTTCCCAGCGGGGTCCCCCCTTACACCAGGCATTACCAGCGGGGTCCCCCCTTACACCAGGCATTACCAGCGGGGTCCCCCCTTACACCAGGCATTCCCAGCAGGGTCCCCCCTTACACCAGGTGTTCCCAGCAGGGTCCCCCCCTTACACCAGGCGTTCCCAGCAGGGCCCCCCTTACACCAGGCGTTTCCAGCAGGGCCCCCCCTTACACCAGGCATTCCCAGCAGGGTCCCCCCTTACACCAGGCGTTTCCAGCAGGGCCCCCTTACACCAGGTGTTTCCAGCAGGGCCCCCCTTACACCAGGCGTTTTTTCAGCAGGGCCCCCCTTACACCAGGCGTTTCCAGCAGGGCCCCCCCTTACACCAGGCATTCCCAGCAGGGTCCCCCCTTACACCAGGCGTTCCCAGCAGGGTCCCCCCTTACACCAGGTGTTCCCAGCAGGGTCCCCCCCTTACACCAGGCGTTCCCAGCAGGGCCCCCCTTACACCAGGCGTTTCCAGCAGGGCCCCCCCTTACACCAGGCGTTTCCAGCAGGGTCCCCCTTACACCAGGCGTTTCCAGCAGGGCCCCCTTACACCAGGTGTTTCCAGCAGGGCCCCCCTTACACCAGGCGTTTTTTCAGCAGGGCCCCCTTTACACCAGGCGTTTCCAGCAGGACCCCCCTTACATCAGGGGTTTCCAGCAGGGCCCCCCCTTACATCAGGGGTTTCCAGCAGGGCCCCCCTTACATCAGGCGTTCCCAGCAGGGCCCCCCCTTACATCAGGCGTTCCCAGCAGGGCCCCCCCTTACATCAGGCGTTCCCAGCAGGGCCCCCCTTACATCAGGCGTTCCCAGCAGGGCCCCCTCTTACATCAGGGGTTTCCAGCAGGGCCCCCCTTACATCAGGCGTTCCCAGCAGGGCCCCCCCTTACATCAGGGGTTTCCAGCAGGGCCCCCCTTACATCAGGCGTTCCCAGCAGGGCCTCTCTTAAATCATCAGGTATGATGCCCCAGCAGCATAGACTCTGTACAGAGTGGACAGGAGGAGCCGGCCGGGTGGCTGCCAATGGGAATTGAGCTGCAGCACCGCTAACTACCGCCTCCTCCCACATCATTTCACTCACAGACAGACAGTGAGGTAGGTGGAGCTGCAGCTAAATTCCCATTGGCAGCCACCCGGTCGGCTTCTCCGGTCCTGTCCACTCTGTACTGAGCAATTCCTATTGCTTGGTCTACAAGAAAATGGTGGCCGGCGGAGACATTGTCTCCGCCTGGCCGTGGACCTCTAGCGGCGGCGGTGGCGAATAATCGGGGGCCCTGAATAATGACTCTGGGCCCTACGCAGCTTGCGTAGCAAGCGTATAGGGCAGATCGGCCCTGGCAGGGGGACTGATGCCGCGTACACATGATCATTTTTCGGCATTAAAAAAACGTTGTTTTTAAAAAATGTAATTTAAAATGATCGTGTGTGGGCTTCACATAATTTTTCGGGTTCTGAAAAACGACAAAACATTTTTTTTTAACATCGTTTTAAACAATGTCGTTTTTCGGATTGTAAAAAATGATCGTGTGTGGGCTAAAGCGACATTAAAAACCCGCGCATGCTCAGAAGCAAGTTATGAGATGGGAGCGCTCGTTCTGGTAAAACTACTGTTCATAATGGAGTAAGCACATTCATCACGCTGTAACAGACAGAAAAGAGTGAATCGTCTTTTACTAACACAGAATCAGCTAAAGCAGCTGTAAGGCGAATGGAACTTCCCTTTTATAGTACAGTCGTATGTGTTGTACGTCACCGCGCTTTGCTAGATCATTTTTTTAAAACAATGGTGTGTGGGCAACGTTGCTTTAATGATGAAGTTGGAAAAACGTTGTTTTTTCTACATGCTGAAAAACAAAAAAAATTTCATGCTGAAAAATGATCGTGTGTATGCGGCATTACTGTGTTTACAGGGGAATAGAGCCGTTTTCTTTCCTTCAACCCGTATTGGCAGATTCAAGTTACAAGTAGAGTTGAGCGGACACCCGAACTTGACCCGAACTTTGACCCGAACCCGAACCCCATTGAAGTCAATGGGGACCCGGACTTTTGACAACTAAAATGTCTCTAAAAAACGAAGGGAAAGGGCTGGAGGGCTGCAAATGGCAGCAAAATGTCGGGAAGAGCATGGCAAGTACTCTGAAAATAAATGTGCATAGGGAAATAACTTAACCACTTAAGGACCGGACCAATACGCTGGTAAATGACCCAAGGGGTTTTTACAATTCGGCACTGCGTCGCTTTAACAGACAATTGCGCGGTCGTGCGACATGGCTCCCAAACAAAATTTGCGTCCTTTTCTTCCCACAAATAGAGCTTTTATGAGTATTTGATCGCCTCTGCGATTTTAATTTTTTGCGCTACATACAAAAATAGAGCGACATTTTTGAAAAAAAACAATATTTTTTACTTTTTGTTATAAGAAAAATCAAATAAACTTAATTTTAGTTAAACATTTAGGCCAAAATGTATTTAGCCGCATGTCTTTAGTAAAAAAAAATTGCAATAAAAAAAAAAATAGCTACCTAGCGGGAACAGCAACACTAATACAGCGATCAGAAAAATGATCACTTAGTGACACTGGCAATAGGGAGTGAAAGGGTTAACTAGGGCAGTGATCAAGGGGTTAAAACTTTATTACGGGGGGTACGGGGGCTACCCTGAACCTAACACTAACTGCCTGTCACACTAACTGTCACACTGGATCGCTCCTACAGCCACCGGGACCGTCGCTTGTACCGGGGGGGGGGTCCCGATCGAACCCCAGACCCACGTCAAGGCACCCACGTACAGGTACGTTGATGTGCCTGTCCGTGCCATTCTGCGGACGTAAATGTACATGCGGCGGTCCTTAAGGGGTTAAGACCCGGAACATTATGCAGGTAAAGAACCTGGGCAGTTTTTGTGATTCGGCACTGCGTTGTTTTAACTGACATTTGCGCGGTCGTGCGACGTGCCTCCCAAACAAAATTGGCGTCCCTTTTCCCCCACAAAAGAGCTTTCTTTTGGTGGTATTTGATTACCTCGGCGGTTTTTATTTTGTGCGCTATAAACAAAAATAGAGCAAAAATACTTTTACTATAATAAATATTCCCCAAAAATATATAAAAAACATATTTTTTTCCTCAGTTTAGGCCGATACGTATTCTTCTACATATTTTTGTTAAAAAAAATCGCAATAAGCGTTTATTGATTGGTTTTGCGCAAAAGTTATAGCGTTTACAAAATAGGGGATAGTTTTATGGCATTTTTATTAATATTTTGTTTTTAATAGTAATGTCGGCGATCAGCGACTTTTTTTGTGACTGCGACATTATGGCGGACACATCGGACACTTTTGACACATTTTTGGGACCATTGTCATTTTCACAGCGAAAAGTGCTATGAAAATGCACTGATTACTGTGAAAATGACAATGGCAGTGAATGGGGTTAATCACTAGGGGGCGCTAAGGGATCCCTATATCAGGGAACAGACGATCAATGTCACTGCCACACAGAAGAACGGGGAAGATGTGTTTACACACACCTCTCCCCGTACTTCAGCTCCTGTGACTGATCGCGGGACACCGGCAGTGATCAGGTCCGTGGGTCCCGCGGGCGCAGTCACTGAGCTTCGGACCCACGGCTGGCAACGTACCTGTACGTGCCTGTGCCCAGCTGTGCCAGCACTGTATTTCTCTCTTCAGTTTTTCTCTATTGTTTTGGCTCATTTCTTGAAACCGAAATGACATTCTCAAAACTCTAAGATCATTTGGCAAAACAGTCTTACAGTTCAGCACAACACTATAATTCACTTGCAAAAGCTCATATCTTTCCCAAAATGGCAAAGATTCTTCTCAATTGCTTTGGCTCATTTCTTGAAACAGACCAGACATTCTCAGCTCTCTTGGTGCTTTTGCCAAAATAACCTGGATGGTTCGGCACAACACCATGGTTCACCTTCAAAAGTTCATATCTTTCCCAAAACAGTTCACTCATGTGTCAAAACTAAATGTATTTTTCATTCAAATAGTCAGTGCCGCCAAAATGCATCATCCCTTTGGCATTGTGCAAGCACTGCAAGTCAAAATGTTTAGATGTTTTATCTCTATGGCAGAGGACCATTGAAATATCCCTCATGTCCACCGTTCAGTCTTAGCCCAGTCCTTCATTGACAATGGTTACTGTACAGTTTTTGTCTAGCTAACTGAATACAATTGTGTATAAAACTGAAAAATAAGAAAAGTTTTTAGGGTAAGAGTCGCCTCCAAGGTTTGACATCACACATTGCACTCATACTGCCAAGGAAAAATTACTTTACAGTATTGTAACAATTATAATTCACACACAAAGTAACTTCCATACATGAGACTAAAAAGAAAACGTACACAGCATAATATATGGAAATATAAACACACAAACAAAAAACAAGGACAATTAGGGCCATTTCACACGTGCGGACGAACAGTCCGCTTTTTCTAAGTCCGTAAACGGACTTAGAATGGGGCCCTATGGGAGCGGATCCGTTAGCGGATGATGCATCCGCTAATATCCGCCTAAGATCCGCGTCCGTCTGGATCCGTTTTGCGGACGGAAGAAAACCCTATTTTTCTTCCGTCCGGTGGATCGGATCGGATGCAAACGGACAGACGGTCCGTTTTCACCTGATTCCCCATAGAGGATAGCGGAGGAGAGACAGGGCGGTGACCGCCCTGTCCGCCGACAGCTGAGCGGGACCCCCCCGCTGAGCCGACGGACACACACGGAGCGGACCGAAAAACGGTCCGCACCCTGTGAAAGAGGCCTTACTGTAAATTTAGCCTACAATGCTGTAAATAAAGCTTGAGTTTCACAACTACTGTAAGGCCCCTTTCACACGAGGCGGATCAGTAATGATCCGCCCCGTGAAGCTCCACTTGCTCAGCGGGGATCGCTCCGTTGATCCCCGCTGAGCCACCGGATGACAGGGAGGTCCTCGCACACTGTGCAGGGACTGCCCTGTCAGCTCTCTGCTCTCCCCTATGGGGGGATCGGATGAACACGGACCGTCTGTCCGTGTTCACCTGATCCGATCCGCCAGACGGATGGAAAAGTAGGTTTTTCCTCTGTCACACTTTGGCGGATCGGAGCGGGTCAGATGTCAGTGGGCATGTCACCGCTGACATCCGCGACTCCATAGAGGAGCACAGAGCGCCCATTTAGGTCCGCCTAAAAAACTGGCAGGTGGACCAGAACAGGCCACCCGTGTGAAAGAGCCCTAACATCTCTTCACTGGTCGCTGTCCTCACCCTCCCTCTCCTGGGTACTGCCCTCACCCTCCTGCCCATCCACACACTGCTGTCTGTCTGGCCACAGATTCCCATCAACATTGCAGCGTATATCCTCCCCTGTGATGCAACGGGGGAAGAAACGAGGGAGATGTCGCAACCATCACCTACACTGATCTCCTGTAATATTCTCACAGGCAGCGTCTATTGCATGGAGAAGGGACCTCTGATCTTGAGCCTGATGCCCATACACTCTCCACCTCCAAGCGCAGAAAAACTCCTCAATAGGATTGAGGAAAGGAGAGTAAGGTGGTAGGAACACAATATCCATCCTTGGATGAGCAGTGAACCAGGCCCTGATAAGCGAGCCACAGTGGAAATTCACATTGTCCCATACAATTATATATTGTGGTAGGTGAGGCCCTATGAGACCTCTCTCATTTTCAGGGATCAAATCCAAATGAAAGCGGTCCAAGAAGATGAGGAGCTTCTTTGTATTGTATGGGCCAAGACTGGGCATGTGAGTGGCCACACCATTCTCAGAAATGGCAGCACACATAGTTATATTGCCCCCTCGCTGGCCTGGGACATCCACCGTGGCCCAGTGTCCAATAAAATTACGGCCACGTCTTTGGCCCTTGGCCAGGTTGAAGCCAGCCTCATCCCCATACACGAGTATGTGAGAGGTCTAGTTTCCTTCCACTGCCATTATTCTCTACAATAGAGTAAATAAAGAAAACATCAAATCAATCATACAGAAGAGTCATACACTACAGTTACAGACAGCTACATAGGAATGTTCTATGTTCTGCACAAGTTCAATATACTACTGGCCAGTATTCCAGTGGATCCAAACCTGGGGTACATGTACCCTATGCAGAGGTACTACAGGGGGTATTTGACAGAAAGGGGAGGGGAAAAATTATCAACGACTAGACTTACTGAAATGTTACAGTAACATTATTAGATAGATGTACATGGGAGGCACTACTGTAATTGCAGCTCTTTGACCCTTTTACTTAATGTGTTGTATTCTTCAAAATAAGGATTATAATGATAATTGCATCATACAGTTAGCTGCAGTTTTTACTGTAATACTGGAATACTACTGTAAACTGTATCATCAATATTGTAGAAAATAAACTATTCCATACTATTCCATAGTTTATTTTCTACAATATTTTACTTGTCATGGTTAGTATCATACGTAACATCCCACTGAAGTAAGATACTGTAATACTGTAGGCCTATCACACACACACTAAATGAATACGTAAATGAGTAAATAAACATATTTGTTGCTCTATGCACAGTGTCCTGTCCTATACATTATATAATTCGATCATTGATTGTGAGGCCATGGTTGATGACATGGTCTATAATTGTGGCCCGAATTTCATCAGGGACAGCATGGTGTCTTCATGCTCCTCTGCCTCTTCCCCCTATTCCACCACCACGCACCCTTACTCCTCCTCCTCTTCTTCCTATTCCTCCAGCAGGCAGTTGCCCTTGTTCATTTACTTGGCCAGGTGCCTCCATGTTCAGAAATTATGGTATTATGTTCCTTAATAATTTTGACAATTGAACAGACTATTGTGCATGTGATGACTTAAACAATGAAATTACGCTGACACGTTTTGGAGAGAACGACTATTAGACTGAGAATTGACAAATCAGTTTAGATCAACAAGATCTATTCAATTGAAAATTGTGCTAAATGTAGGCTACTTGTACTAAATAATTTGAAAAATGTACTAAGACATTCAGACATGTACTGAGACATTTGCAATTTGATGAAATGAATGAGAAATGCAATTCAGTTGTGAACAATTGTCAAGTGGTTTTGAGATTTGTCCATGTTGTTTTGAGAATGTCATTTTTGTTTCAAGAAATGAGCCAAAGCAATGGAGAAATACTGTAAGCGCATCTACCTATCACTCTGTACTCACCTGTCAAAATATTTCTTGTCAGCACATTAACCGATTTGACTCCTTGAACTGATTGTTCTTTTGAATCTCCAGCTCTGCCAGGTTGAATACCTGGTCAAATTCAGCTAGCATTTAAAATATATATTATTGATGTATTAATGATTACAGAGCTACATTATTCTGTCTTTGATAGTTGCAGAGAGTTCAGATTTAATGGTGTAATATATGTGTTTCCAATTTGGAGTGAACAACATTAGTTTCTCTTTATTCTTTCTTGTGTTTTTGAATAAACAGTTTACAACTTTGACATTAGTGTTGGGGTTTTGAGAACCATTTTATAAATATTTACCCTACTACCTTCCTGATAGTTGATGCCAACTTTTTGTTGTCACTTGTTGTTTTAAAGGGTCACTAAAGGAAAAAAATGTTTTTGCTGAAATGACTGTTTACAGGGTATAGAGACATAAAAGTTAACTGATTCCTTTTCAAAATGATTAAAAATTGAAAAAAATCAATCATATAATGTGCCTGCAGGTTAGTTTCACTTTTGAAGTGGCTTCATGTTTCTGCAAAGTAGAAATAGACACACAGAACAAAAACAAACAAATCCAGGGCAGTGTTTTGTTTTTAAAATGAATCTGATTGGTTCTGGGAAGTTTTAGACACACAGTAATGACAGCTTAAACCATCCTGAGAAAGCTCCCAGTATGGTGGTTATAAGGAAACAGACAAGCAGGAAGTGTGGAGAACAGAGCAGGATTACAGCAACTTCAAAGCAAAAACGAACAATAAGGACATGAAACCAGGACTGCAGTAAGTTAAAGGAAGCTATTTAGCTAAAAAAAATCCTTTAGTGACCCTTTAATGTCACCTCTCTGTTTATAGTAAGATTGTGTGGAAAGGTTGGCACTGCTCCATGTTTGCCAGCTCTGACTCAAGTTGACCCATCAGTTCCAGGCAGGGCCGTCTTGCCCCCCTCCCCCCATTCAATTTCGCTCTCCACATGCTCTGAGACATACAATAGCTAGACTTAAAATCTGTTTACTGTACCAGATCAGGCAGCGATTGCAATTGGTTGCCAGAGGTAGAGTTTACAACACACATTACAGCTCACTGATTGAGTTGAGAAAAGAGACATCCTGGACTGCCTCAAGCGAGTTTATTTGAAAATTCTAAGATGAAATCCAAAAAGTAATCCAAAACAATCCAAAAGCAATCAGTGACAGAATGTGGACATGCAGGGATCAATGGCTGATGCGTTTCACATCATTATTCAATGCTTACTCATAAGCTATGAGCTATACCTGCTATTGTAGCACCATTGCTTACTCCGTTGGTCAAGTCAGGGATAGATAAAAATACAGGTCGTGTGGCCCCCTCGTCAACATTGCCACTGGTAATTAAATCAGTAATAATTTAGTGAGAGCCATAGTGGACAGAAAAAGGCTAAATAGGAGAGCATGTAGGGAAACTATACTATAAATAAAAACTTGGCATAATAAATAGGCTTTACATTAAGTTTGTATCCATAACGTAATACAGTGATACCATATTGAAACCGATCCCAGTTATATAGTGCCAATACAGGAGCCCAAAAAGGGAAAAGACACATACTACATGCTGACACATTTATCCTAAGGACAACAGGGGCCAATAAGGTACTAACAGGTGTCCATGATAAGGCAAGCCTGGTACAATAGCAGAAAATTCTGTTGCCTTCTCCAATAATGGTAGCGGGGAGGTCCGTAGTGCCTGTGTTCTCCCTATAACAGTGACAGATAGTCACTCACTTTGCAGCCCGAAAGACCTGTGTGTCGACTGGATGTCGGCATCGCCATCTTTTAAGGGCACGGTCCCACCG
Source organism: Rana kukunoris (assembly GCA_029574335.1). NCBI lineage: Eukaryota > Metazoa > Chordata > Amphibia > Anura > Ranidae > Rana > Rana kukunoris. Next base: position 104,295,739 of record CM056049.1, read on the forward strand.
GAAGTGAAGTGTCAAACTTGACCCCTGACATTACTTCCGGTGCGGGTGTCCCTGAATAGGCGCATGCGCAGAGGGACCGAGGAATTGGTCACAGCGCGCAGGCGCCGTTTATCACACACTATTGAGTGCAGATGGGAATTGAGGAGCCCTCCTTTCCACCAGGGACACACAAGTAGTCTCACTAACGCCGCAAATCTCAGAAAGTTATCCAGGTCCATGATAGCCATTATAGCGATGCTGCTGCTCTTCGAAACAACAAAAGACAACACAAATAATCACAACAGTAATTGTCTCAGCATGTAAAAACATTTTAACAACATTACTGTTAGTTGACTAGTGTGCTTACTTTCAGACTATAGAAAGTGTTGCTGCCCGCCATACAGTATTGATGTCTCCACTAGATGGCAGCAGCTGGTCGCACAAAGAGCAGCACAAGAATAGAACATCTATTGGTGAAAGTGGAAAGAGCTATGATAATAAACAAAAAATAATGCTAATACTAAAATACAATTATAAAAAGGGTTTGAATGATAGTGCCATGGGTAAGTGGCTCTCTTATGCAAATCCACCTCACCTCTTGCTGAAGAATTTTCTTGTCAAAATCCCCTCCACTTTCTTGTTCAGAGATAGCTTTAAGGGCAAAGAAAGATACATATGAGGGATCATAGCTGTGATGTAATCCAACATGTTTACAGATTGGGGTGTAAAGCAGTCCTGCATCTTGGTAGTACAAATGATCTTGTATGCGTCTAGCAAACGGACGCTTTGTTTTGCCAATATAGAATGCGCCACATAGACATGTGGCTAGATAAACAATACCAATCGTTGTACAATTGGCAAATGCTTTAGACTTGTAAAAACCTCCCCTGGGTAGAGTGCACCCCACTCCTTCTTTTATCCATGGGCATTGGTCACAGCTATTGCATCTGAAGGTCCCCTTTCCACCCGTTGTTCCTAAACTTGGGGCATCTGGGGGAAAAAGACTATGGACCAGACTGTCCCTAATGGATCGTGACCTGCTCTAGACAATTTCTGGTTTAGCTGCCACATATTTTGAAATAATGGGGTCCTCAGAGAGGAAATGCCAATTGCTGGCCACCAATTTACGCAACACATCCTGGTTTGAAGTAAAAGTGATGAATTTAGTGGTAGAATTAGATTCATAGGTTTTAGGCTTGAAAATTAACAATTTCCAAATATAGGAGTTGGCCGTTGGTAAGCTTGTTTAAGAACCTTTTTACTGTATCCTCTATTAAGTAGTCGTAAGTATAGGGCTTTGGCTTCCACCTCAAAATCCTCCTCCCTGGCACAGTTACAACGTAACCTTAGATACTGACTAAATGGAATGCTTCGAACCAGGGAGCGAGGATGAGCACTAAAGTAATGAAGAATAGTGTTGCCTGCTGTTTCTTTCCTATAAAGGCTATTCTGTATTGTTCCATCTTCATTGAGGAAAAGCCATAGGTCCAAAAAAGGGATACTAGAGGTGTCAGATTGAATAGTGAATTTAAGATTAAAGACATTATGAGAAATATATGTCATAAAATCAGACAGTTCACTGGCTGAACACGTCCAGACGACCAGCACATCATCGATATACCTTCGCCAAAGTAAGATGTGGCAGAGGTATATCGAGGCACTGTCATCGGAAAACAGTGCTCTCTCCCATCCCCCCAGGTACAGGTTGGCATACGATGGGGCATAAGTCCCCATTGCAACACCCTGTACCTGGAGGTAGGTGGATCCGTTACATAGAAAAATATTGGTAGTAAGGATGTGTTCCAATAAGGTGGTAACAAAATGGCATCATTTCCAGTTGTTTCTGTTTTGTTCCCTAAGGAAGCCAGAAACAATTTCTATGCCCTTCTGATGTGGTACAGTATACTAGAATATAGTGCCTCAATGTCGATGGCAGCCAAAATTGCTCCTACTGGTACAGTTAGTCCCTCAATCTCTTTAACAAGATCCAAGGTATCCTTAAGATATGAGGGCAACCCCATTACATGAGGGCATAGTTGACTGTCCACATATTTACTGTCTGTTTCCGTATAGCAGCCTATCCCTGATACTATCAGGCATCCTGGGTGGTTCTTAATGCTTTTGTGTACCTTAGGTATGGAATAAAATGGGGTAATTAGCCATCTGATCTCAAGATATTCATAGAGATCTTTATAAATAAGGGCTTGATGATAAGCTTCAGTTATGATAGATTGATATTTCAATCTTGCCTCTGTAAGTTGCTCATTTGGGACCTTCTGGCAGAGGTGCCTCTAGGTTTTGTAAAGGCCTTAGGCAAAACTTGGACATGAGGCCCCACTCACGCCCATAATGGGAAAAATAATTAAAGTGATAAAAATTAACTGTATTAGTAGGGTACAGTACAGGGGGAGGGTAAGTGGACACAGTACTCCCCCTTTACCTTCTCGATCAGAGTTTTTTGCTCTCTTGCGGCACTTTGTAGGGTTAAGGAAAGATCCTGAGGCAGAGCATCTTATTACTGCTGCTGCTTGTGTGGGTTGGATTTGTACTGCACCAATCACATGGGATGAATAGAAGGGTCAGCAGGGATTGGTCCAGTACAAATCCAACCCACACAAGCAGCAACAATAGTAAGATGCTCTGCCTATGTAAGATGCTTAGGCCGCGTACACACGATGAGACATGTCCGCTCAAACTTGTCCGACGGACCGTTTAGAGCGGACATGTCTCATCGGATTTTGGTCTGATGGCGTGTACACACCATCAGATCAAAATCCCCGCCAGCAGACAGCGCGGTGACGTGGCGGTGATGTTGACGCCGCCACGTCACCGCACCAGGAAGTAAAAAACTTCCATGCATGCGTCGAATCCATTCGACGCATGTGCAGGCAGATATGTCTGCTGGTTCGTGTACTAACCAGCGGACATATCCGACGGACATGTCTCCGGCGGACAAATTTTAAAGCATGCTTTAAATTTTAAATGTAAAGTTATGCACTTGGGGGCTAAGAATATGCATGCATCATACATGCTAGGGGGAGTTCAACTGGGGGGATCTGTAGTGGAGAAGGATCTGGGGGTTTTAGTTGATCATAAGCTCAATAATGGCATGCAATGAAAAGCTGCGGTTTCCAAAGCGAGCAAAGTCTTTTCTTGTATTAAGAGAGGTATGGACTCCAGAGATAGAGATATAATTTTGCCCCTGTACAAATCATTAGTAAGACCTCATCTGGAATATGCAGTCCAGTTTTGGGCACCAGTTCTCAAAAAGGATATCGGAGAACTGGAGAAAGTGCAGAAAAGGGCAACTAAACTGATAAGAGGCATGGAGGAGCTCAGCTATGAGGAAAGATTAGAAAAACTGAATTTATTCACTCTTGAAAAGAGGAGAATAAGGGGGGATATGATCAACATGTACAAATATATAAGAGGTCCATATAGTGAACTTTGTGTTGAGTTATTCACTTTAAGGTCAACGCTGAGGACAAGGGGGCACTCTTTATGTCTGGAGGAAAAGAGATTTCGCCTCCAAATACAGAAAGGTTTCTTCACAGTAAGAGCTGTGAAAATGTGGAACAGACTCCCTCCAGAGGTGGTTCTGGCCAGCTCAGTAGATTGCTTTAAGAAGGGCCTGGATTCTTTCCTAAATAGACATAATATAACTGAGTACTAAGTTCTGTAGGTAAAGTTGATCCGCGGTAAATCCGATTGCCTCTCGGGGGATCAGGAAGGATTTTTTTCCCCTCCGGTAGCAAATTGGATCATGCTCTGCTGGGGTTTTTTGCCTTCCTCTGGATCTACTGTGGGTATGGAGTTGGGTGTATGGGATGTACTGTGTTTTATTTTGTTTGTTTATTTTTTTTTATGGTTGAACTGGATGGACTTGTGTCTTTTTTCAACCTGACTAACTATGTAACTATGTAACTATGTAACTATACCTGTTGTTAGGGGGATGTCTACACAGACACCCAATACTAGAGGACAGGTCAGTGGGCTGCACTAAGGAAATAGGCAGAAGGTAAGTGAACAATATGAATCTATTGAGGACAAGTCACACGTGAAAAAACAGGACACCCACAAACAAGCACGCCAACTACACATACAATAAACGTCAAAACCACCAAAACTAGTGAACATAAATTTGTACAATAAATCAGAACGTAACCAGCAGGGATAAGAAACAAGCAAGTCCAGGGTCAAAGCCGGGGTCAAGGATCGGAGATGGCAGCGAAGTCTAGAACTACAATCCAAGGTCAAAGGGAGCAAATCAAGAAACAGATAGGTATCAGGACAGACAGGAACAGGGCTTAACAGACGAAATACTGCAGCACTGGACTGAAGTGCAGGGCGGGCTTATATATCAGTGCAGCTGCAACTTGGGAGACACCTGCTGGTGGCCACCAAAACTGCACCCCTGTTACCAGAGGGAACAGTGCCACCAGCAGGCGACCCAAGTCATGAAACCGATCATGACAGTTCCCCCCCCCAAGGGGTGGCCTTTCAGTCTGCTGCCCCAAGGGGCAGCAGACTGGAAGTCATCAGGCTGGGCAGCAGACTGGAAGTCATCAGGCTGGGCAGCAGACTGGAAGTCATCAGGCTGGGCAGCAGACTGGAAGTCATCAGGCTGGGCAGCAAACTGGAAGTCATCAAGCTGGGCAGCAGACTGGAAGTCATCAAGCTGGGCAGCGGACTCAGGGTCATTAGGCTGGGAAAGTGACACATCAAACTTAAAGTCAGGCACCGGGACATTAGACGGGAAGCTGGGCACGTTGGACCGGAAGCCAGGCACGTCAGGCTGGAAGCCAGTAACCAGGACACCAGGGTGGACAGCAGGAACCAGAATACCAGGGTGGACAGCAGGAACCAGGACACCAGGGTGGACAGCAGGAACCAGGACACCAGGGTGGACAGCAGGAACCAGGACACCAGACTGGGCCGCAGATGGTGGAAGATCAGCAGACTCTGGGTCATCGGGCTGGGCAGCAAACGGGAACACCGCCGGCCGGGCAGCAAACGGGAACACCTCCAGCTGGGCAGCAAACGGGAATACCTCCGGCTGGGCAGCAAATGGCAACACCTCCGGCTGGACAGCAAATGGGAACACCTCTGGCTGGGCAACTGGCACTGGAACGAACTGGACCGCTGGCACTAGAACAGGCTGGACTGCTGGCACTGGAGCATCAGACTGGCAAACTGGCGTGGGAACATCAGACTGGCAAACTGGCGCAGGAACATCAGACTGGCAAACTGGCGCAGGAACATCAGACTGGCAAACTGGCACTGGAGCATCAGACTGGCAACTGGCACTGGAGCATCAGACTGGCAAACTGGCACTGGAGCATCAGACTGGAAAACTGGCACCGGAGCATCAGACTGGCAAACTGGCACCGGAGCATCAGACTGGCAAACTGGCCCTGGAGCATCGGACTGGCAAACTGGCACTGAAACAACGGTTAAGGAGAGGGGGGCACTCTGTCCCCCCTCTTTTCTGCGGCCGGCTAGGTTGCGTGCTCGGATAAGGGGTCTTGTTTGGTTTTTAGGGGGAACTCCACGCCATTTAAAATAAAAATAATTGGGGTGGAGTTCCCCTTAAAATCCATACCAGACCTGAAGGGCCTGGTAATTGAATTTGGGGGACCCCCATGCTTTTTTTTGTTATGAGCAATGTCTGTTCTCTGTATTCTTTATAGCCATGAGTACTTTTAAATTACTTTTTTTTCCCCCTTCAGAAATGACAATGGGCGGCATGTCATCAGGGGAAGCGGGCGGCATGTCGGCTCGTGAAGCGGGCGGCATATCGGCTGGTGAAGCGGGCGGTATGGCGGCTCGTGAAGCGGGCGGCATGTCGGCTCGTGAATCGGGCGGCATGTCGGCTCGTGAAGCGGGCGGCATGTCGGCTCTGAAGCGGGCGGCATGTCGGCTCGTGAAGCGGGCGGCATGTCGGCTCTGAAGCGGGCGGCATGTTGGCTCGTGAAGCAGGCGGCATGTCGGGTCGTGAAGCCCCAGGAAGCATTACGCCAGTCCAGTGCATGGCGTCACTACGTATTCCTCCATGCTCTCCTGAGTCAGCTGATCGCTGAGTCAGCTGACCATAACAGATTCACCACATTGGTTGCTCCCTCACAGGCATCTGTACAGCATCTGGCAGCATACGGACTGCAGTACACTTACCATACTCTATTAGTGCCATTTAAAAAAACTTACGGTAATTTACAGTAGTAAGGAATATTTAGAGTGAACTAAATTCTGTTAAATGTTATTAAATATTTCAGTACACCATTTGGGTCAGAATCTTTTTTTTCTAATTTTTCTCCTCTAAAACCTAGGTCGCGTACACACGATCGGTCAAAACCGATGAAAACGGACTGAAGGACCGTTTCATCGGTCCAAACCGATCGTGTGTGGGCCCCATCGGTCAGTTATCCTTTGGTCAAAAAAAAGAGAACTTGCTTTAAATTTGACTGATGGACGCTTGACCGATGGGTCAAAACCGATCGTTAGTATGCAAAAGCATTAAAAGGCCACGCATGCTCAGAATCAAGTCGATGCATGCTTGGAAGTATTGAACTTAGTTTTTTTCAGCACGTTGTTGTGTTAAAACACGTAAACGTCACTGTGTTCTAACACGATTGTTTTTTTAACCAATGGTGTGTAGGGACATCAGACCATCAGTCAGCTTCGGACCATTCTAATCGGATGGACCGATCGTGTGTACGTGGCCTTATGGTCAGGTGCGTCTTATGGTCCGAAAAATACTGTAAATGAAATCATTTCTTCTTTTTACTTGGGGCTAGAGTGCAGAAGGATTAAAAGTCTGCTCATATTTTGGGGGTGTCTGCACCCCTGATGGGGTGAAGACACCTCCCAAATTTCGTCACTTTCTACTTTAAATTTATTCACTTCCTGTCACATAGCCAAACAAGAAGTGAGGTTAAAACCTTACTAATGTCTTTTCTTGGGGACACACAGATCAATCTAAATAGTTTCCCATTATGTAAATTGCACTCTAGCATTTTACTGTGTACACCCCAAATTATTAGGGATCTTGGACTTTGGAGTCCATTTACTAAAGGCAAATCAACTTTGCACTACAAGTAGACAAGCAAGGAAGAAAAGAACAAAAACAAAATAACACTTTGCTTCTACATGATTGAATGTTAAATCATCAGTGCTTCCCCTCTGATTTACAGCGACTATGCTTGTACTGCAGAGTGGCTTTGCCTTTACTAAACCCCAAACTAACTAATCATTTGCTGGAGTGCAATTTGCTTAATGGGGACACTAGTTAGATTGACCTTGGCAGGGTTTTAACCTCACTTCCTGTTCAGCTGTGTGACAGGAAGTAAAGCCAATTTTAAGAAAAGGGACACAAAGCCCAACCCAAAAAACCCAAGCAGGGGTTCTTTTTTTTTTTTTTCATCCTTCCAATCTTAAATTTCCCAAATCAAGAAAATCAAAAATATATCCATTACACACATTTAGGAAAGGAATAGAAGTAACAAATGACAACTCTCTATTTTATCCCTCGCCCCTCCCCACCCTCCCTCCCCCTGCTACCTCACCGTTTCATTGCTTACAACCATGTTGTATTACACCTTCCTACTTTGGCCCCTATCAGATCTACAGTACACATTAAGTTTTCCGCATAACTCGATTTCTTGAATTCCTTCCAAGGTTCCCATTTCTCTTTTTGAGCTATTTTACCCTCCTCTAGACTGTCCCTTAGGCCTTCCATGATACAAGTCTCTTCTACAGAATCGATCCCTTCCCATATAGATGGATATTCTTCCTCCTGCCATTTTTTGGGGATCAGCCTTTTGGCTGAATTTAGCAGATGTGGTACCAGTGAAACTTTATACGATGTTGTCGCTTCCTCACCTCCATTGAAAAGTACAATCCATGGGTCATTCTTTATTTCCTTCCTGGTGATAACTTTTATAAATCCCAAATTTCTTCCCAATATTTTTGGACTTTTGGACATTGCCAACATAAGTTGGCCATTGTACCAGGGGACTTGCAGCCCCGCCAGAAGTCAGCTGACAGGCCCAGCCCGTTATACACTTAAAATTCATTTCTGCGGTCCTATTGTCGACGGCCGAGGAGTGGGTCAGTTTCCAGATTTTTCCTATTATAATCTTATCCTTCTGTGTTCCTAACTCCCGTTCCCATTTTTGATGAATGGAGGCATCTCCAGCCCGTCCACTGCCAAAAGTATCTTGTAAAGCCTTGATATAATCCCATTAGGTTCATCTGTAGTACATAATTTTTCCAATGCTGAAAGCTGTTCCCCGGACCTTAATGGTTGGGGTAACTTTTGAACAAAAGCTTAATTGTCAGTATCTCCATTCATCAATTACCATTAAATCTTCATTGTGTTTTAATTCCTGTAAAGTTAGTAATTTCCCTTTTTTTTATTATATCCCTTAACTGTGCTTTATCTTTTTTGATCCAGTTCCCACCTACTATATTTTTTCCAGGTGCAAAATATTAATTTTCCTTTAACTCAATGAGAGGTGAATTATATTTCTTATAAATTTGTTTGTGTAGTGTGTCCCAGATTTTTATTGCATTCCGTATTACCTCGTGGGTGTTTTCATCCAGTGCTCTAAACTGAGGAGGGTTCCAAATTATACTTCCTAATTTAACCTTAGACAGTGCATTTTCTAACTTTACCCATCTCTTTTCTTGGTTGTCTCTGGACCCTCGACAGCACCACTGCTTCGTAATATATTCTAATGTCCGGGACCGCAAGTCCCCCATTTTCTTTTTACTGTTTTAACACCAGGAAGGAAATTCTATGTTTTATACTCTTCCATATGTAATTCATTAGCAGGTTTTTAAGTATTCTAAGGTATGGCTTCTGCAAAGCGATTGGTATCATCTGAAATTTGTAAAGGATTTTTGGGAGCAGGACCATTTTCAAAATATTAATACGCCCTATCCAAGAGATTGGTCTGTTTAATACCCTTTTTATTTCTGTTTTAATTTCGTCCAGTAGGGGGATAAAGTTAACTTTGTATACTTTCTTGATTGATTTAGCTAATTTGATTCCCAAATATTTAAGTTCCTTCTGCCAGGGAAATGTGAACCGTTTTTCTGACTTACAAATATTTACATTTAGAATCTCAGTTTTAGTAACGTTAGAAATATCCCCGTACTGTTTAAGTATTTTTAATAGATTCGGGATTGACGTTCTGGGGTTGACCATATAAAACAGTACGTCTTCCGCAAACGCGGATAGCCTATGCTCTTCTTCATCCACTTTAATCCCTTTCACGTCGGCACTATTACGAATACTGGCCAAGAGGGGCTCTAAAGACAGCACAAATAAGAGCGGCGAGAGGGGGCACCCCTGTCTTGTGCCGTTTTTCATCCTAAATGTTTGAGATAGCCCACCATTTATTTTTATCCTTGCCATTGGGAAGTAGTACAGTGTCTTAATCCATCTTAACATCCTAGGTCCTAGTCCCATCTCCCATGGTTTCCAGGGTTTGAATTTGAATTTCGAATGACTTTTCCACGTCAATCGACAGGAGTAGCCCTGGGGACTTATGATGTTTCATCTTTTTAAGGAGTAACAATGCTCTCACCCAATTGTCCCTCCCCTCTCTTCCTGGGATAAATCCCACCTGGTCTCAGCATTGAGCAACGAAATCGGCCTATACCCAGAGCAGAGCTTTACATCTTTCCCTTCTTTCGGGATTACTACACAAGCAGGGGTTCTAACATTCACTTGGCTTCCCTCAAACACCCACAATTAGAATAGGTGTCAGGAATGGTCCCCCCTGCTGGTAAATATGCCTGTTATTCTGGCTGCAGTACCGGCCTCCACCAGCGGGGGTTCTTGGTCTTCTGGAGCTCACAGCCTTTCCTGCGTTCAGGTGTGACCTGAACGTAATTAACACACCCCCTATTTATACCCGGCGAGCTCAAGCAGAGCTCGCCCTGGTATCTTCATACCTTCTGGACCTAAGCCTGTAACCTGACCTGTCTTCTGATCCTGATCCTGATTTGGTACCTCGATCCTGTTCTATGATCCTGATCCCTGATCCCGCCTGGACTTGTCTGCCCTGCTTCCTGATCCCTGTCTCCCCTTAGTCCATCCATCCGACCCCTGCTCCGTCCTGTCCCATCTGCTGATACCCCTTGTGTATGACCTCGGCCTGGCTTGACCTATGTGTACGGTATTCCCTTTTTGATTATATATTGTTGCTGTTTTCACTGGTTGTCCTTATTTACTTATAATTAAACACCTTTTACTTCACTAATCATATTGTCTGGTCTCTCTGTGCAGTCACACGGATCTGATCTATCAACCCTCTTGACAGTATACCAGGGCCACTCTTGATCAGACGTGACTGCATTTGGGAACCATCCTGGTGTAGTGCATTGCTCTAAACATGGATTACGATGACATCCTTTATTATTCTCTGCTGGCTGAAAAGGATGAAGGGTATTGTCGCCAGGTTTTGGAGGGTTGGACTAGTGACCAGCTAATGGAAACTATCCGATTAGCTCATTCCTGTGTGGATCAGGGTTACATGACGTTTAATGATGTCCAGCCATTAATTTGGTTGTGTGTAAAACCAGCCCTGTCATCTATTCCTGTCGGTAGGGACGATTTCTCTCCCCCCTTCAGTCATGACCAAGTTGAATCCCTGGTGTGGTTATTAGAGGATGATCCGGCGTCTTTTGATGAGTATTATTCCTCCTGTCTCCAGCAAAAGTTATCTGAGTGTATTGATTCTGTGCAGGCTCTGATTAGACAAGGTGTGTGTGAACCTGCTTTTGTACAACCTGTGCTGCAGGCATGGTCAGATCTCCTGATTCCTGATTCCAGCCAAGCCAGTCCGTTCCAGCCCTACTATTAACCCTCTGCCTTCTCAGGGATCCATCTGTCCATCACCAATGGCAACCCCAGCTCAGATAATTCAGCATCCTACCAAATATTACTACCCAGTTTCTACTAATTGTACCTACCCTGCCTTTAATCCACCTGTCCATTCCAACCCTGCTATTAACCACCTACCTTCCCAAGGACCTATCCGCCCATCGCAATGACAACCTCAGCTTTCGCCCAGTTAATTTCGCACCCTACCAAATCTTACTACCCAATTTCTACTAATTGTACCTACCCTGCCTATAATCCACCTGTAACAACTCCACAAAAACCTCCTCCAGTCACCATCCCTGTGTCTCTGCCATATTCCAACCCCTCCTCCTACTTAAATCCATCTTCTTCATACATCGCTTCTGTTAACAAACCTGTAGTGTCTAAGTCTAAAAAGAAATGGAAGTACTTCCCAACTCACACCATCATGCCAGTTACCCAGCCTGTCCCAGTGCCACCTGTTCAGCCTGTCCCAGTGCCATCTGCTCAGCTTGTTCCAGTGCCATCTGCTCAGCTTGTTCCTGTGCCAGCTGCTATGCCTGTTCCTGTGCTAGCTACTCTACCTGTTCCAGTGCCAGCCGACCAACCTGTTCCAGTGCCAGCTGCCCAGCTTGTGCCAGCCTCCCAGCTTGTTCTAGTGCCAGCCTCCCAGCTTGTTCCTGTGCCAGCCTGCCACCCTGATGTTCCTGTGCCAGCCTGCCACCCTGATGTTCCTGTGCCAGCCTGCCACCCTGATGTTCCTGTGCCAGCCTGCCAACCTGATGTTCCTGTGCCAGCTTGCCAGTCCGATGACTTCCAGTCCGCTGCCCAGCTTGATGACTTCCAGTCCGCTGCCCAGCTTGATGACTTCCAGTCCGCTGCCCAGCTTGATGACTTCCAGTCCGCTGCCCAGGTTGATGACTTCCAGTCCGCTGCCCAGGTTGATGACTTCCAGTCCGCTGCCCAGGTTGATGACTTCCAGTCCGCTGCCCAGGTTGATGACTTCCAGTCCGCTGCCCAGGTTGATGACTTCCAGTCCGCTGCCCAGGTTGATGACTTCCAATCTGCTGCCCAGGTTGATGGCTTCCAGTCTGCTGCCCAGGTTGATGGCTTCCAGTCCGCTGCCCAGCTCGATGACCCGGAGCCTGCTGCCCAGCTCGATGACCCGGAGCCTTTGTCTGCTGCCCAGCTCGATGACTCGGAGCCTTTGTCTGCTGCCCAGCTCGATGACCCGGAGCCTTTGTCTGCTGCCCAGCTCGATGACCCGGAGCCTTTGTCTGCTGCCCAGCTCGATGACCCGGAGCCTTTGTCTGCTGCCCAGCTCGATGACCCGGAGCCTTTGTCGGCTGCCCAGCTCGATGACCCGGAGCCTTCGTCTTCTGCCCAGCTCGATGACCCGGAGCCTATGCCCTCTGCCCAGCTCGATGACCCGGAGCCCTTATCCACTACCTGGCTTGACACCATGAGCCTTCCCCAGCAACAACTGGTTGGAGCGTCCGGAGGCCGCTCCTTTGAGGGGGGGTACTGTCAGGAATGGTCCCCCCTGCTGGTAAATATGCCTGTTATTCTGGCTGCAGTACTGGCCTCCACCAGCGGGGGGTTCTTGGTCTTCTGGAGCTCACAGCCTTTCCTGCGTTCAGGTGTGACCTGAACGTAATTAACACACCCCCTATTTATACCCGGCGAGCTCAAGCAGAGCTCGCCCTGGTATCTTCATACCTTCTGGACCTAAGCCTGTAACCTGACCTGTCTTCTGATCCTGATCCTGATTTGGTACCTCGATCCTGTTCTATGATCCTGATCCCTGATCCCGCCTGGACTTGTCTACCCTGCTTCCTGATCCCTGTCTCCCCTTAGTCCATCCATCTGACCCCTGCTCCGTCCTGTCCCATCTGCTGATACCCCTTGTGTATGACCTCGGCCTGGCTTGACCTATGTGTACGGTATTCCCTTTTTGATTATATATTGTTGCTGTTTTCACTGGTTGTCCTTATTTACTTATAATTAAACACCTTTTACTTCACTAATCATATTGTCTGGTCTCTCTGTGCAGTCACACGGGTCTGATCTATCAACCCTCTTGACAATAGGATTGCCTTGCGCTAGATTTAAGCACAGTGCTGTGAATCAGCACTTCGACCCTGTCCGCCAATACCCCGACCCCCCCCCCCCCCTCCATCAGGCCATGTTTGCAGGTGTTCCTTCATCTTGCACATGTGCTTTAAAAGACAGTATGGACAGCAATTCTTGATAAGATAAATCCACAAAACATGTCCTGTCGGGGGTACTTGAGGACTGAGGCTGAGAACCCCTGCAGTAAAAAGGAAAAAAAAATAATACTTACCGCGCTGTATTTTTCCTTTCCTGGTGACTACATGGCAGCAAATAATCCATGAAGGCACCAGGAAAGGAGCTTCGAGACAAAAATCACACCTGTTTTGTTAGGCCAATCAGCCTATTTCAGCTGCAGCTGTCAAAATCTGTAGCATGAAAAAAGTAACAAAAAACAAACTTCAAAATTTGAAAGTAATTGTATTGGTCAACAAAACAAGGAAAGCAAAAACAAAAAAATTCAAAACAAAAATAAATATAAAAAATACAAATAAACATAGGTTCATTTGAGACAGTAAACAGAATATGGTTTATGCTTTGGAAATTAACAGGATAAATAGACCCAGACATCTATTAAGGATTGAAACATTAATTAGTCACAACATCTTGAGAAAGATTTAGCAAAATAATTCAGCACAGATAATTACATCAAAGTGAACACCCTAAAAACAACATACATTGACAACCTCACAAATATTTCAGACGAAGATAGCCCCCACCCAAAATAAATAAATAAACCAGTCAAAAAACCCTTGTTAAAAACATATCTGTTTTGCAAAGACATAAATTCGATAAGGACACACAAATATAATCTTGCCAGCAGGCCCCCACACACAATCTGGCCTCTTTTCAGGGCAGGTAACAACTGCTCTTTGCAAGCTTTATATAACATAGGCTTGTGTGCTAATGAGGCAATTGACAACACATGCACAGCCCATGAAACACATAAAACGCAAGTTCACCCAATGTAGAGACTGAACTTTAAAGTGGGTACACCTGTTAAGGACGTCCTTAAATTACTAACCCAAAAAACACGCTCTATGTGTGCTGTTCACACACAAAAAGCAACATCAAAAAATCTAAGGCCTCGTACACACGATCAAATCTGTCTGCTGGAAACGGTCTGCTAGACTGTCCCAGCAGACAGATTCGATCGTGTGTACGGGCGAGTCGACGGATTTGGCCACCCGACAGATTTCAAAGCATGCTTTGAAATCTATCGGGTGGGAATCCGTCCGCCCGACATGTCTGCTGGTTAGTACACTTACCAGCAGACATGTCGTCCTGCACCGCCGCCGAATGGATTCGGCGCATGCGCGGAGGTGTTTTACTTCCTGGTGCAGTGACGTGGCGGCGTCAACGTCACCGCCACGCCACCGACACGTCAGCGCGCCGTCTGCTGGCGGGGATTTTGGTTTGCTCGTGTGTACACGCGAGCAAACCAAAATCCTATCAGACAGATTTGTTCAAATCGGTCGGTCCGACCGATTTGAACAAATAGATTGCCTTGTGTGTACGAGGCTGAAGTCCCTGGGCATGCTCAGATCACCAGAAATGCAGCTAGCAGAAAATAAGCAAAGCCCTGTCCAAAATTAATCACATCATCCAGCATGCTACAAAATTAGAGATGGGACAAACACCCCCTGGTCCGGGTGGGCAAACAAAGAGCCCAACATGGGCAAAAGTTGGGGGGGAGGGAGGAGTCTGGTAATGGCGCGAGTCGGGAGCGCGCTGTGAGTTCCGGATCTCCAGCCCTCAGCCCCCGTAGGATGTCTGCCTAGAGTAGCCCCGTCCCCGTGAGCTCGGGTCTCCCTGGTAATATACCTGTCTTCTGTGTCCTGTGGCTCCGGTGTGTCTCTGGAGCGCGGTGCGGACGTGGCGTGTGGATGTTCGGCTGGACCCGAGGGAGCGAGAGAGGTGAAGAGGAGCAGGAGGTATACGCCGGTCACTGCCGGCGTCTGGAACGTCCAAAGGGAGGAGGGATGGTGCGTGGAGCGTGGGCTGGGCTGAAACGGAGAGAGGAGGAAGCCCTGGCCACACCGAGACCCCACCCTCTCCCCGCTTCTGAATGTACCGAGACCCCCCCTCTCCCTGCTGCCGGGGGATTTACACGGAAGCTACACAGAAGCTCTTCAGCTCTGTCCTGCCAGCCTGCAGCCAGCCTGCGACGATCTGATGGCATAGTGGCACAGGAGAGTACAGGATAACAGGACACCAAGAACGCGCTAACCGATCGTTAGCTTCACTATTCCTTCCCCCATAATACAGGACAGGTAAGGGGTGATAGGAAAGGGGAGTGAGAGTGAGTACCTCCCCTAGTACTATTGCTCAAAAAAAAAAAAAAAACTATTCTTTTTGCGGAAGCCCTGCAGAGTCAGCAACTTAATGTTAATGACAATAATGCTATCATTCCAATATGCGACTTGGCTTGGCTGATAGGAAATAACTAACTTAACACAGACCAAGAATTAAAGAATTAAACAAAGAACAAGAATAAGTTGAATGTTACATAAGAACTATACAACTGTACTGTACTGAATTTTTTGCAATTGGGTGTGAAGGTTTGGGACTTTTTTTTTTTTTCTTTTCTCTTTCTCTCTTCCAAGGCTTCTGGAAATAAGTAATCCGATTTTGAATTCAAACTTGAATAAGATCAGCGCACTGTCATAGAAACCTTTGGTTTTTTTTCCTGCGCAATCTACACTACACTATGGAAACATTGTCCTAGAAGAAATATATAACAGGCTTAAACGGACATACTAGAAACAGAGCGAACCTAACCTCCTATAGTTCTGAATTGAACCATATGGTGTCGTTGTGATATACCGTGCAATACTGTGACATTCTGAGGGATATATTAACATATTACATAGGGAAAGGTTACCTTGCTCTTTCCACCCGAACTCCCTTACTTGCATTTTTTGGTTGTTTGAATTTTTTTTTTTTTTTTGGTCTTTTCCCCTCTCCTCTTCCCCCAGTGGGTAGCTCATCGAGATGATGGGCAGCATGAGGGGGAGATCTGGAAGAGGGGGGGCGGTCCCTAAATCACCGCGCACAAGCCTAAGCCCTGGCCCCATGGTTAAGTATGTGACAATGGGGGCAAGTGAAAACAACCAAGGGGCAGAAAAACAGATCACTAAGGGATGGCAGTCGGAAATAAAGGAGAAAAGGAATAAGAAAGAAAAGAAAACTCAAAATAAAACCGCCCCCGAAATAAGTTCATATACAGAACCCCAGGAGGTGAGAGAGGAGGAGGAGATAGAAGCGGAGATTGAGGGGGGGGGCAGAAATGTCAGGTAGGGAAGAACAAATAAGTAAGGACAAACCCCTAACAAAAGGTGAAATGGAAACAATGTTTCTGGCGCTAGACAAGTCATTGAAGAACCTGGAGTCGTCATTGAAAAAGGAAATAGCTACAATTCACAACGATGTGGGACACTTATTGACCAGAGTAGAAAAGGTAGAAAATAAAGTGGATACTCACACAGGCACGATAAAAGAACTAAAAGGGGAAATAAAATCTCTTAGAATGGAACAGAGAGAACAAGCATACAGGTGGGAAGAACAGGAAAATAAGAACAAGAGAAGACACCTGAGAATTAGAGGGCTTCCCGAACAATCGCAGAAAGAAAACCTGAAAGAAATTATGGAGAAAATATTTAACCCCTTATTGGGAAACCAAGAGCTAAACACAGTAAAAATTGAAGAAGCCTTCAGGACAAGGAGACCCATGAGAATCTCCACAGAGAGCCCAAGGGATATAATAGTAAAGTTCGAGAAACTAGAAGAGAAAACACAAATATGGAGAAATATGAGGGGGAAGCCCCCATTAAAATACGAAGGAAATCTATTAGAAATATACCCTGACTTATCCCAGGATACACTAAGAAGAAGATGGGCATTAAAACCTCTGATAAAATCATTGCAAGAACACCAGATTCAGTATAACTGGGGTTTCCCTGCATGTTTGGTGGGAAAAAAGAATGGTCAATCGGTGAGACTCAGGTTCATCGAAGAAGTCCAAGATTTCTGTGGAAAATTAAATATTCCAGTTCCAGAAGCTCTAAAGGGGAGTCAAGAAACAGAAATATATGAAACACAGGAAGAAGAAACATGGCAATTAGTCCCAAGAAGGAAACCATGAAGAAGATTCAACAGGGACCATCGGGAGCACGGGGTTAACGGGACAATGAGGAATAGTAACAAAATAACTCGGAGGGGGGGCGGGGGATATTGGGAATCATGGGGGCTCCCGTGTCTGCCAGGGAAAGGGGCAGACAAAGCGCCAGACAGCTCTCCACCTCAGTGCACATAGCAGGTAGGGAGAGGAAAGGAGTAGAAACCTGCAAGATCATGGGTCAAGAATACCAACAAGTGCCAAGGGATCAGGGGAGGGGAGCGGCGGGGGAAGGGAGGGGGGGAGGGGGTGGGAGGGAGGAGGGGGAGGGGTGGGAATAGGGAAAAGAGGGGAAGTGGTTTGTTTCAAAAAGGAAAAAAAAATATATACTCGGTAGACGTATAGCAGACCCCCTTGGGGGGCGGGAAGTGCCCCTGGTGAAAGATAAGTGCTCGGGTCCACCATGCCCTGAACTGGAAGATCATAGGGAAAATAGTCCTAAGTATTTGAAACAGGAAAAAACAATCAACAAGAAATGGGTTCAATTAACTTTATAACATATAATGTCAGAGGATTAAACTCCCCTCAAAAGCGGCATATGGTAATGCGAGAACTAGAGAGGAAAGGTGCTGAAATAATATTTTTACAAGAAACACATCTGGCATTAGAGAGCAATATTAAGTTATATTCAAAGCATTTCCCCACTTGGTTTTATAGTGACACCCCCACAAAAGAGGCAAAAGGCGTGGCAATTGGTTTTGGGGAAAATGTAGACTTCAAGATAGAGGAGAGGAAAACTGACCCAAATGGTAGATTTTTGATATTAATAGGAACCATCGCTGATATAAGATATACCTTAGTCAACATATATGGCCCGAACAAACGCCCCAAAAACTATTTCATAAAAATATTAAATGAAATAGACGAAGTAAAAAAAGGCAAATTAATACTGGCAGGAGATCTGAACTTCTATATGGATAACAAAATAGATGCCACATCCAGGAGGACGAACACAGAAACAAAAGAAACAAGACGGTTAAAAAGAAAACTTTTTGAATACCAACTAGTTGATATCTGGAGGATCCATCATCCCAACAGAAAAGATTATACCTACCACTCAGCGGTACATAAGATGTACTCCAGATTAGACTATATTTTGATTGAACATAGCCTGTTAGAGGAAGTTGTGGACTCAAATATAGAAATAGTCAAGCTTTCAGACCACGCGCCAGTGACAATGAAACTGAAGGCCTATAGGGAAACAAGAGAAAAGGGAGTCTGGAGAATAAACGAAGACATCTTAGAAGAACAAGAAACAGAGAAGATAATCGAAAAAGAAATAGAAAGATACTTCAGGACCAACGACACTCCAGACCTAAATAAGGCAATTATATGGGAAGCGCACAAGGCTGTCATAAGGGGTCAATTAATAGCAATAGGCGCCAGAAAAAAGAAAGAAAGGGAAAATAACGCCAAAAAGATTCTGAAAGAAATATATGATTTAGAACAAAAACATAAAAAAGATCCAAAACTTGAAACCCAGTGCGCTTTAACGACTAAGAGAGAAATCCTGAAAGACCAACTGGAACAAGAGACAAGGAAAGAGTTCTACAGGATGAAAAAGGAGCGTTATATAGGAGGGAATAAACCAGGAAAATTTCTCGCAAAAATGTTAAAACATAAAAAGGCGTTAAACTTCATAGAAAAGATAAAAAATATAAGAGGTGAAATAGTGAACAAAACAGTCGACATAGCTGATGCATTCCATACATATTACAGTACCCTATATGCAATCGGCAAGGGAAACCTATATCAAGATGAAAAAAAGAGACGGGAGAAAATGCAAAAATATATAAACACCGCAAAGCTGCCAAAATTACAAAAAGAACGCCTGACAGCTCTAGAAATGGAGATCACACAAGAAGAAATAATAAGAGCACTTAAAGATACGCCCAACGGGAAAAGTCCTGGTCCTGATGGCTTCACCATTAAATATTATAAAACATTTCAAAAACTCCTGATCCCGAGACTATGGGCCAGATTCAGCAACACTTGCGCTGGAGTATTTCGATATGCGCCGCGTAACTGTGAAGATGCGCCGTCGTTTCTATGTGCCCGTACCCACCAAACTAGATGCGCCCAATAACGGGCCATTTGCGACCGGCGGAACGTTCCGACGCCAGAGTATCGTCAGCGCTTAATTTCGCTTGGCGCATCAGTCGCGCCTATTGATTTCCCCTGCAAATATGCAAATGAGGGATTTTTCCCAATTCACGAACGGATTAGCACCATACGCTGGCTACATGCGCCGCGCGTATCTCGTCCGTCCGGCGCAAAGTTATTTCTACAAAAGGCTGCTTTATCTTTACTCCAGATGGCCACAGGTCAGCAGGAGAGCAGCTACAGCAGCGTTACCGTCGATAAGAGCTAGCTGAGCACCCCCACTTGCAGGACAACACCTCTGTCCATGCTTGTCTGTCAAATTTTACAGCCATGGAGGAAGACATCATAGGTCTCCATAGCCGAGATGACGGCTGACAGCTCCTGGCCATTAAAGTTCAGCTTTCTCCTGTGTGTTTGCGGGTCGGGAGCAGCCATCTCAGAACAAAAGTAACATCACTGCGGGGAGGGGGAGCAGGATATACTTTAGTGCCGGAATGGCGCTTCTACGGGCGCATTTAAACGCCCAACGGAAGGCATTGCGCTGACGTTTCCCGTGCAGTGGTGCCGACGGAAGTTGTGAGCATGCGCACAAAGGGGGCGAGTGGAGCCTCACTCACTGCGCATGCTCCGTGGTTGATGCGCTGAACGTAAGCCTCTGCGCTGGGCTCCGCCCATCATTTACATATGATCACACCCACTTCCACTTGCGTCGGGTTACGCCAGCGCATTATCGTTACTCTGGCGCAAGTTTACGCGCAACTGCTATGTGAATTACAGGACTTGCGCTGAAAGGGTCTTCAGAGTAACGTAAATGAGAAGCGTTACTCCAGAGGAAAGATACTCTCATCTACCTGAATCTGACCCTATGTGATTATTTCAATCAAATAGGAGAAGAGACAGAAATGCGACCCGAATCTCTGCTAGCACATATCACCATAATACCAAAACCGGGGAAAGACAAGACAATATGCTCCAACTACAGACCAATCGCGCTATTAAACACAGATACTAAACTTTACGCAAAAATATTAGCCACCAGACTTAAAGACCTAATACCAGACTGGATTAATACAGACCAAACTGGATTTGTACCAGGACGAGAAGGCCGGGACAATACCCTTAAAACGATACTATTAATGCAAAAAAATGATGCCGTAAAATCCCCAGTCCTACTGCTCTCAATCGACGCTGAGAAAGCGTTTGATAGGGTGGACTGGGGATTTATGATGGAAACCCTTCAACATCTGGGGATAGGATCAAGATTTAGACAATGGGTACAAAATCTATATAACAAACCAACGGCAATGGTGAAGGTTAATGGTAAAGTCTCTGCCCCTTTCGAAATGTTCAATGGCACTAGACAGGGCTGTCCGCTCTCCCCGTTGTTATACATATTGGCACTCAAGCCTTTCCTGGCAACCATACGAAACAATCCTAGAATAGAAGGTGCAAAAACAGGTCTAGAAGAACATAAAGTAGCAGCATACGCCGACGACATATTAATGTTCATAACAAACCCAACCTCAACTTTGGTGGACATTGCTAAAGAAATAAAAACCTATGGAGAATTATCTAATTTTAAAATTAATCCGAGAAAAACAGAAATCTTGAATATTGGTGTGGGAAAAAAGGAAGAGTTAGATTTACAAAAACAACACACATACACATGGGTAAAGGAACTGAGCTATCTGGGGATCAAGTTGACACCCACAATAGAGGGCCTATTCTCTGCTAATTTTATCCCACTGTTAAACGAGGTGAAAACAGATTTAAAAAAAAATGCGATTAAACCCCTCTCATGGATCGGAAGAATCAATGCTTTTAAGATGGTTAATTTACCAAAAATAACATATAAATTCCAGACGCTGCCTATAAAAATTCCTCAAAGTTTTTTTAAGATAATGAAATCAATGCTGATAAAATACATCTGGAACAATAAAACCCCTAGGATAAACTTCAAAATACTCACAAGAAATAAAAAAGGGGGCGGAGTAGCAGCACCAGACATAGAGAGATACTACAAATCTATAATAATAACACGGATGATAGAATGGGGAAATAAGCACAAAGAAAAAGACAAAAAATGGATACAAATAGAAAACAATTTAAGTAACACTGCACTATATAAAAATATATGGATCGCTCACAAATATAGAGACTTGGGGAAAAGGGTACATGGAATAACCACGAATGTTTTTCAAATTTGGGACACGTTGCACAAACAAAATAAGTGGATTTACAATTCACCCTTAATACCACTCACAAGTACGAATTTCTTTTTGCCGGGAAAAATTACACAATTAGGAAAAAAAATAGGAACAGCACAAATTAAGGACATTATAGCAAGGGGAAAGATTAAATCATTCCAGAAGATAAAAGAAGAGCTTGGATGGAACATCAACCAATGGGAATACCTACAATTTCAGCATTTGATAAAATCAATTCCCACACCAATAAGAGAGAAAGGAAACTTAACACAAATTGAAAAATTATGTGCCACACAATTGCCAATAAAACATGTAACATCAAAAATATACCAAATATTGACAGATATAGAGTCGCAAGACAAACCGGAATTTATAAAAAAATGGGAACGAGAAATAAATAAAGAATTTGAAGATCTACAACTTGGAAGAATCATAACATCAGTGCACAACTCTGCAACAGATATGAACACCATTGAGATGAACTACAAGTGCATCACTAGATGGCACAGAACACCTGAAATAATGCATAAATTAAACAAAGACAACTCTTCGTTATGCTGGAGAGGCTGCGGACAGATAGGATCAACTTTACACATCTGGTGGAGCTGCCCTAAAATAACAGAATACTGGAGGGAAATTCAAGTAATTGTAAAGGAAATAACCCAGGAAGAACTAGACAATAATATCTATACATGTTTGTTCCACGATATAAAAGGCCCTAGGAACAGAGAGAAAGAAACCCTGCTTCCGCAGTTAATAAACGCTGCCAAAGGACTAATTCCAAAAAATTGGCTAAACCCAAACAAACCAGAAATAAAAGATTGGTTTGCGAGAATCGAGAATTACAACAAACTGGAATATCTAAGCAGAAGTGACAACAGCCAACTCGAAAAACATAATAGAAAATGGAAACCATGGGAGAAGTATAGAGAAACGCAAGAATATATAATGAAAATACTCTAAATAAAACAGAAATTAGAAACAAACCACATAGGGGGGGGGGCGGAGCGAGGGGAGGGTGAGGGAGGGGTGAGGGTAGATATAGATGAAGATATGATAGAGAGCAGGAGAAGAGAGATTAAAGAGAGGAAGTCTAGAATCACAATCGGATAAACTATCGAAGAAGAGAAAGAAAAAAAAAAAAAAAAAGAAAGAGAAAAGAAAAAAAGGGGGAAAAAAAAGAGGAAAAAGAGAAATAACGAAACAGGACAAAAAAAATAATAATAAATAAAATAGAAGAAATTCACAAATGATGCATTACCGAAGTGGAGACGATGGGCTTTCTCTACTTGTGAAAACACGAGTGACTCTCTGGATATGGTAAAGTCTGATGTGAAAAAAAAAAAAAGAAAAAAAAAAAAAAAAAAAAAAAACATGGGCAAAAGTTATACCATAAATACCATTGCAGTCTATGGGAAATGACCATCTGGTGCTTCTCCGGGCTCTCCCATGCCATCGGAGGCCCGGAGAATGAAACGTTCGCCGCCGAATGAGGAGCATAGAGATTTAAAAACAACAAACAAAGCTTCAATCGCGGCTAAAAGCATGAGATCAGTGTTTGTTTTCCCGATCTCATGCTTTCCAGCCTGGAGGACAGATTTGGGGTCTTATTGACCCCGCCTCTGTCCATAAAGAGGACCTGTCACACACTATTACTATTACAAGGGATGTTTAGGTTCCTTGTAATAGGAATAAAAGTGATTAAAAAAAAGAAAAAAAAAAGGAAAAAAAGAAAAAAATATTCTGTAAAAAAGAAAAGAAAAAAAAATGTTTTTTTTTTTAAATTAAAACGCCCCTGTCCCTAGTAGCTCGCACTCAGAAGCGAACATGCATGTAAGTCCCGCCCACATATGTAAACGCCGTTCAAACCACACATGTGAGGTATTGACATGTGCGTTAGAGCGAGAGCAATAATTTTAGCACTTTTTTCACTGGTAACCTGTTAAAAAAACAAGCGTTGCCTATGGAGATTTTTAAGTTTCCCGAAGTTTGGCGCCATTCCATGAGTGTGTGCAATATTAAAGCGTGACAAGTTAGGTATCTATTTACTCGGTGTAACATCTTTCACATTATCACAACAAATTTGGCTAACTTTACTGTTTTGTTATTTTTTAACCACTTCAGCCCAGGACCATATTGCTGGTCAATGACCAGGTCACTTTTTGCGATTCGGCACTGCGTCGTTTTAACTGACAATTTCGCGGCTCCCAAACAAAATTGACATCCTTTCTTTCCCACAAATAGAGATTTCTTTTGGTGGTATTTGATCACCTCTGCGTTTTTTATTTTTCTGCACTATAAACAAAAATAGAGCAACAATTTTGAAAAAAAATGAATATTTTTTGCCTTTTGCTATAATAAATATCCCCAAAAATATATATAAACAATTTTTTTTCCTCAGATTAGGTCAATACATATTCTTCTACATATTTTTGGTAAAAAAATATTGCAATAAGCGTTTAATGATTGGTTTGCGCAAAAGTTATAGCGTGTACAAAATAGGGGATATGGCATTTTGGCATTTTTATTAATATTAATATTTTACTAGTAATGGCGGCGATCAGCGATTTTTATTGGTACTGCGACCTTATGGCAGACACATCGGACACTTTTGGCACATTTTTGGGAGGGGGTGAGACTGACTTGGGGAAATGACTGATCGCTGTTCATACATTGTATGAACAGACGGTCAAGCATTTCTCCCCCTGACAGGACCGGGAGCTGTGTGTTTGTCTGTAACGAGCGATCACGGGTGCCCGGCGGTGATTGCGCCCGCTGGGCACCTGCGTCGGGACCAGGGGCGAGCGGGGGATGCTGATCATGAAGGGGAATTCCGCACCAAATAAAAAAAAAAACGGCATTGTTCCCCTTCGGGAGCATATCAGGACCTTAGGTTTGGTATGGATTGTAAGGGGGGAACACCTTCGCCGAAAAAATGGCGTGGGAAAAAGTAATTGCGCAAAGTGAATAAGACCAACAAATGTTAGGGAGACGTACACCGGGATTGCCGTGACACCAGCGTGGTGCCGCTGTGTTATATGCTCGTTTTACTTCTATATTTGTAAGTGCAATTTTATTCATTAAAACTCCTTTATATCAACGGTAATGCACTATTGGAGGTCCTTTTTTCCTGTTTATACCCCACCTCTGAGATCCAGGTCATTCCTATCCATATTGCGGACACCAGGAACATCAGGGAGATAACCAGCAGTGGATCTGTACATTGAGGTCTCTTTTTAGCTGTTTAGAGGTGAGAGTTCTGGGAGACTAGAATGTGTGTGTGGTGAAGTGCACATCTTTTCACGGAACCAGCGGGTATCCTGGAACACCTTCTATAACATCATGGACTCTGTTTGCACTTTACAGTATCTGGCACTATAGTATTTGGCACTATTGATTTATATGTCACCTGCATCACTCT
Organism: Rana kukunoris; assembly: GCA_029574335.1. Classification (NCBI taxonomy): domain Eukaryota; kingdom Metazoa; phylum Chordata; class Amphibia; order Anura; family Ranidae; genus Rana; species Rana kukunoris. The sequence goes on from CM056049.1 coordinate 104,320,608, forward strand.
GCAAATTAATATCTAACATTTGTTGGTCTTATTCACTTTGCGCAATTACTTTTTCCTTACAGTTGTTTGTTTATAGGTGTTGTGTTTGCACTTTTTGTTTTTGCTGCATTGTTTTTTCTGTGTGTTTAGGGCGACCTTGAATTTTAGCGCAGAAGCCCCCTTTTTCATTTATATATCACTTTAATAAGGTGGCCCCTGGATACTGGCCCCCCACCCTATGTGAATGTGTATGGGTTACATTGTACCCCTACCCATTCACCTGGGGGAAAAATGTTAAGTTAAAAAAACACACTACACAGGTTTTGAAGTAATTTATTAGTCAGCTGGGGGGTCTTCTGCCGCCCCCCTTTCTTCTTTAAGCTCTTTTACAAGGGGGCAACGACTTATATAGTTGGGTAACGACTTATATAGGCATGGGGTGTGGTCACCGGGTGACGCCAACCGGCGACCCCACCCTTTGTAACATCACATTCCCATCATGCCCTGGGAATGTGATGTAACAAAGGGTGGGGTCGCCAGGTGGCATCACCCGGTGACCATGCCCCATGCCTATATAAGTCGTTGTGCAACGCTCAGACGGCATTACAGCAGGAGAGCTCGTTGTGTCAACATCACTGGAAGAGAAGAAGGAACAAGACAGCGGAGAAGACCCTGCCCCCGCGGTGGAGCCCGGCAGAAGAGGGAAGAGAGAAGACAGCGGAGAAGACCGGGCCCGGCAGAAGAGGGAACAGAGAAGACCGCCGCCCCCCGGTGGGAAAACAGAGGAGAAGACCGGGCCCGGCAGAAGAGGGAACATAGAAGACCGCCCCCCCCCCCCCGCAGAAGACAGCGGAGAAACCGGGCCTACCCCCCCTTTGTAAAAGAGCTTAAAGAAGAAAGGGGGAGGGGGCCCCCGGCAGAAGACAGCGTGAAGTCTGGTCCCCCCCTGGCAGAAAATGGCGAAGACCGGGCCTACCGCCCCCCATGTAAAAGAGCTTAAAGGGGGAGGGGGCCCGGCAGAAGGCGGCGGTTGAAGTCCGGGCCCCCCGGTGGAGCCCGACAGAAGAGGGGACACAGTGGTGAAGTTCGGGCCTACCCCCTCTTGTAAAAGAACTTAAAGAAGAAAGGGGGAGCCGGCAGAAGACCCCCCAGCTGACTAATAAATTACTTAAAAAATCTGTAGTGTGTTTTTTTTTACTTTACATTTTCCCCCCAGGTGAATGGGTAGGGGTACGATGTACCCCATACCCATTCACATAGGGTGGGGGGCCGGCATCTGGGGGCCACCTTATTAAAGGGGGCTCTCAGATTCCGATAAGCCCCCGCCCGCATACCCCGACAACCAACGGCCAGGGTTGTCGGGAAGAGGTCCTTGTCCCCATCGACATGGGGACAAGAGTGCTTTGTGGTGGGCGGCTCAGAAGGGGGGGTCGCTTGCTTGTCCCCACCCCCATTCCTGTCCGGCCAGGCGGCGTGCTCGGATAAGGGTTTGGTATGGATCTTGGGGGGAACCCCCACGCCGTTTTTTGGGGTAGGTTTACCCCCTTACAATCCATACCAAACCTAAGGGTCTGATATTCTCCTGAAGGGGAACCCACGCCGTTTTTTATTTTTTATTTGGCGCAGAGTTTCCCTTCATGATCAGCGTAGGCTGAAAACGATTCGGGCATTCACGTGCGTCGCTTCAAGCCGTGCAAAGGCAGCTACGCTGCTTGATATTTACAAATATTTTGCCGGCGTAGTGAAGCGGCGTGCGTAAGTGCCTGAATTTGCCGCTCACGCATGCACAGTACTCAAATAAACCTCCCGCAGGTTTAAATGTACTTTCCGGCGTAGCGGCTTGTTTTCACAAAAGTCACTTTAACTTTCAATTCTGCTCGTAAAAGTTAAACAAACACATGTAACTACACTTCCCCCACATCACCCCACACCCCCCCTAATAAACTCTCCCACAAACACCTTCATTTTACATTTCTAAATTACGTGCGCCAGGTCCATAGAGGTGCACCCTGCGCCCCCTCCTGGGCGCACTCTGCATTATAGTAAATAAGGAATTGTGCTGTTTTAGCAGCGCATTCCTTTAGTAAATTCCAAAACGGCTGTTGCTCCAGCCTTTGCTCCATGAATCATGGAGCAAAGGCTTCGTAAATCAGCCCGAAGGTCTCTGATTCTATTAAAGAAGGGGCATTTTGTCTTGCCCACATAGAAGGCTTGACATTCGCATATCATGATGTATACTATTCCGATGGACTGGCATGTAACCAAGAATTTGGGTTTAAACACGCGACCATTCAGAAGAGTCAGACACTGTGATGCGTAGAGATAACGACAGAAGCCACATTTGTAGCAAGGCCTAGTCCCCGTGGCTCCGATGGAGCCAAACGGGGTAGGAGTGTAGTGACTGTGTACCATACTGTCCCTAAGTGATTTAAATCTTCTAAAAGTGATTTTAGGGTACTCTTTGAGATGTTTGGATACTGTAGGGTCTCCCATAAAAAGGTACCAATGTTTTTGTAATCTGCTGATGCTGTGCCGAGAAGCGAGTAATTAAACATACTCCTTCAAAGTATTTTACTTTTTTGGGGGCATGGATCAGAGATGGTCGATTTTGACTTTTTGCTTTGGCATAGGCCTTTTTAAGACATTTCTGGCTATAGCCTCGTTGTGAAAGTTGATTCCCTCAGAGCTTTTGCCTCTGTCTCAAAATGTTAATTTTCACTGCAATTCTTCCGAAGCCTTAAATATTACCCATAGGGCACACTTGCTATTAGTGATGAGCGGAATACGCCATATTCGAACACAGAAGGGCCGCTCTTTTGAATGGCAAGAACGCGGTGATGTCATCAAATACATCCCCGCCATCTTGCTACACCCCACGCTAAACTTGTATGCTACCACGCATGCGTCGCACTCTTATCGAGCATGCTTTGGTTTACCTGGGACAGGTAAGCATACAGATGACCAGTTTTCTTGGCAGGAAACAGTCTGCCAGGAAACCCGACGAGAAAATAGAGAGCAGGGTTGGTAGCTGCACTGGGAATCGGCCTGCAAGGAGATCAGCTAAAAGTTTTAAGCCCTAATTGGGGGCCCAAAAAAAATGTTTGCCCAGGGCCCAAACCATATTAACCACTTGACCACTGGGCACTTAAACACCCTTAATAACCAGACCAATTTTCAGCTTTCGGTGCTCTCACAGTTTGAATGACAATAACTCGGTCATACAACACTGTAACCAAATGAAATTTGTGTCCTTTTTTTCCCACAAATAGAGCTTTCTTTTGGTGGTATTTGATCACCTCTGCGTTTTTTTGTTTTTTTTTTCCTATAAATGAAAAAAGAACGAAAATTTTGCAAAAAATAATAATTTTTCTTCATTTCTATTATAAAATTTAGCAAAAAAGTAATTTTTCTTCATAAATTTGGCCTAAAATGTATACTGCTACATATCTTTGGTAAAAAAAAATAAAAAATGTTGGATATTATTTAGTCTGGGTGAAAGTTATGGGGTCTACAAACTATGGTACCAATTACTGAAAATTTATGAATTTCATCACACCTAATGTACTGACAGCCTCTCTCATTTCTTGAGACCCCAACATGCCAGAAAAGTACAAATACCCCCCAAATTACCCCTTTTTGGAAAGAAGACATTCCAAGGTATTTAGAAAGAGGCCTGGTGAGTTTTTTAAAGTTGTCATTTTTTCCCACAATTCTTTGCAAAATCAAGATTTTTTTTTTTCCATCAAATTTTCATATTATTAGGTTATTTCTCACACACAGCATATGCATACCACAAATTACACCCCAAAGCACATTCTGCTATTCCTCCCGAGTATGGCGATACCCCATGTGTGAGACTTTTACACAGTGAGGCCACATACAGAGGCCCAACATGCAGGGAGCACCCAGGCCAATTCTGACATTTCTCTCCTACATGTAAAAATCATCATTTATTTGCTAGAAAATTACATAGAACCCCAAAACATGATATAAAGATACCTCACATGTGTGGTTTGAACACCGTTTTCATATGTGGGCGGGACTTGCGTATGCGTTCGCTTCTGCATGCAAGCTCACGGGGACAGGGGCGCTGTATGCCCAGAGTATTGCGGAGTATGCCCAGAGTATTGCGGAGTATGCCCAGAGTATGCCCAGAGTATGCCCAGAGTATTGCAGAGTATGCCCAGAGTATTGCGGAGTATGCCCAGAGTATTGCCAGAGTATTGCAGAGTATTGCCAGAGTATTGCAGAGTATGCCCAGAGTATTGCAGAGTATGCCCAGAGTATTGCAGAGTATGCCCAGAGTATTGCCAGAGTATTGCCAGAGTATTGCAGAGTATTGCCAGAGTATTGCAGAGTATGCCCAGAGTATTGCAGAGTATGCCCAGAGTATTGCAGAGTATGCCCAGAGTATTGCCAGAGTATTGCCAGAGTATTGCCCAGAGTATGCCCAGAGTATTGCAGAGTATGCCCAGAGTATTGCAGAGTATTGCCAGAGTATTGCCAGAGTATTGCCCAGAGTATGCCCAGAGTATGCCCAGAGTATTGCCAGAGTATGCCCAGAGTATTGCCCAGAGTATTGCCCAGAGTATTGCCAGAGTATTGCCCAGAGTAATGCCCAGAGTATTGCCCAGAGTATGCCCAGAGTATTGCAGAGTATGCCCAGCTGAGGTATTGCCGAGTATTGCAGAGTATTGCAGCAGGGATGACTGAGCAGGGAGGGATGGATGGATGGATGGATCTGTGACTACATTTGTCACAGATCCAGCCCGCAGCACTGCCGCTGCCATCCGCTCCCTCCCCTCTCCTCTCACACTGTACCGATCGGTACAGAGAGAGGAGGGAGGAACCGGCGTCATCAAATGACGCCGCTTTGTTGACAAGTGATCGCACCGTCATTGGACGGCGTGATCACATGGTAAACCGCCGCTATCAGCGGCGATTTACCGTGATCCGTGATACAGTGATTCGAAGTATCCAGAGGACCCGGCGGTCACGGATGTTCCCGTGTGCGCGCCTCAGGGGGCGTGCGGGAGCGCGATTCTAAAAGGCCGTTAGAATCAAGCAACCGCCCTATAGCCGTACCTTCGGTATAGGGCGGTTGCAAAGTGGTTAAAGACGGCCATGCATCAATTTAGAATTTAGGTGAATGGTTTAGCACTGGGAAACACTTTTTGAAAAATAAAAAGTGCATTTTTATACAACTATACAGATTAGACCAAAATGAGGAACAAAATAGGAGGAAAGAGGAACAGAGGGACATTGCTCTAAATCAGGTGCAGTTGGGAGCTATGCCCACTGATGCTAATTGTTATTGCAGAATCTATTTTATAGCACCACAATTTACTTACTAATAGCCGGATTCACGTACATTGGCGCATCTTTATGCCGCCTTAGCGTATCTCTTTTACGCTACGCCAACGCAAAGCAGAGAGGGAAGCATGGAATTTACAAAGCAAATGCTCCCAACGTTGCGCCGGCGCAGCGTATAGTCGTAGGCAAAAGGCAGCGTAAGCGAAAGTGGGCTGGAAGTGGGCGTGGTACATTTTATCACAGTGCGCATGTTCACAATCACATCTAAACAACTGGCTAAGATACTTCAAATCACTGCCTACGACGTGAACGTAACCTATGCCCAGCCCTATTCACGCACTACGTAAAAACGTAAAATTTGACGGCGTTCGTTCCCTGGTCCATGCCTTTGCATAAGTTGCGCTCCTATATGGGTAATGACTTTACGCCGGATGTAAACCTTACGCAAATCACTTAAAACATGCGCCGGGCGCAAGTACGTTCGTGAATCGGCGTATCTCCCTCATTTGCATATTTGCATCGAAAATCAATGGGAGTGCCAAAAGCGTCCAGCGTAACTATGCGCCCACTATATGCCGGCGTAGGCAAGTTACGTCGGTCAGATGAAGCCTATTTTCTGGCGTATCTTGGTTTCTGAGTCCGGCGCATAGATACGACGGCGCATATTTGCACTTTCGCGGCGTATCTGTAGATACGTCGGCATAAGTGCTTTGTGAATTCGGCTATAATTTTTATTTTCTTGATTGATTTTTTTTTATATATCTGGCATTATGTGACCGCCGCTTTCGTTTATTGCTCGACGGATCGTTCGAAATTCGCATCGTGTATGGCCGCCTTTAATTTCTTACAAACATTTTTCAGCACATTACACTTAAAAGGTTGCTTATTCCAGGTTTAGTATATACACTGGAAGTTATTGTTTGGCATTGGGAAATGTATTTGTTTATTAAATGGAAGTGCTGCATTTAAAATTGTCAATTTTCACTTTTGTACCAGGGAGGTTTGACACTATTAAATGTGGCAGCTGGGGATCTGTAAATTATTATTAATTTGAGTGGTATTAAGAGTTTGAGTACAGAAAGTTTATTATAATTACTAGTTTTATAAACTCATAAAAGGTAATTTTTATAGTAAACGAAAGAGCAAGATAGAAATGACTCAGGCATTAAAAAAAAAAAACAGTCCACTAAATGATTTTTCCAGATACCAAAGCTGTTAAAAAATAGTAATTTATTGAGTTCCAAAAACGCAAAGAGTAAAAGAATTTTAAAGTTTACCATATTGTCACTGACTCCTCCATTAGAATATTCTCTTACGTTCCCCAGCTGTTGTATTCTGCATCTAATGTACTTACAACACTGCCACACAACTATTACAAAGGTATTTGTGCACTCTTATGCCGCATACACACGATAATTTTTCGGCTTGTAAAAAACAAAGTTTTTCAGCCTCTAGAAAAAAACACGTTCTTTCCAACTTCATCATTAAAACGAGATTTGCCCACACACCATTGTTTAATAAAAATGCTCTAGCAAAGCGCGGTGATGTACAACACGTACAACGGCACTATAAAGTGGAAGTTCCATTCGGATGGCACCACCCTTGGGGCTGCTTTAGCTGATTTTGTGTTAGTAAAAGACGATTCGCGCTTTTCAGTCTGTTACAGCGTGATGAATGTGCTTACTCCATTACAAACGGAAGTTTTACCAGAACGAGCGCTCCCGTCTCATAACTTGCTTCTGAGCATGCGCAGGTTTTTCACGTCGTTTAAGCCCACACACGATAAATTTTACAACCCGAAGAACGACATTGTTTAAAACGTTGTTATAAAATGCAGCATGTTCGATTTTTTTTTTTTTTGTCGTTTTTCAGAACCCGAAAAATATAGTAAAACCCACACACCATCATTCTAAATGACATTTTTTAAACACGTTGGCCCCGATTCACGTAGCACTTACGCCAAAGTATATCTACAGATACGCCGCGTAAGTACAAATGTGTGCCGTCGTATCTATGCGCCGTACCCATAGAACCAAGATACGCCAAAAAACTGACATCCGACCATGCGCCTATGCCGGCGTATAGTGGACGCATAGTTAGGCTGAACGCATTTGGTACTCTCATTGATTTGAGATGCATATATGCAAATGAGGGTGATACGCCGATTCACGAACGTAGATACGCCCGGTGTATGTTTTAAGCGATTTACGTAAGGGTTACGTCCGGCATAAAGTTATTCCTCATATAGGAGGCGCAACACCATGCAAAGGTATGGACCAGGGAACAGCCGTCGTATTTTACGTTGTTTACGTAGTACTACTACGTGAATAGGGCTGGGCGTAGGTTACGTTCACGTCGTAGGTAGTGATTCGACGTATCTTAGGCAGTTATTTCGACGTGGTTGTACGCATGTGCACGGTGGATACGTTCAAGCTACGACGCATGCGCCGTTCGTTTTAAGTACTTGGATGACACTCAGCCCATCATTTGCATGGGGTCACGCTTCATTACCATGCATCACGCCCACTTCCAGCCCACCTTCATCTACTTTGAATTACGTCAGCTTACGCCGACGAATATACGCTACGCCGGCGCAACGTTTGGCGCATTTTCTTTGGGAATTTCATACTTGCCTCTCAACGTTGCGCCGGTGTAGCGTAAAGAAGATACGCTACGGCGGCATAAAGATGAGCCGATCTACGTGAATCCTAAAGGTGGTATCGCTACACGTGGGGGCTCGTCCGGGATTCTACGTCTCAACAATTAAATTTCCCCCTCATACTGAACCTCACCCTTGCCAAGACCAGTCATGGATGCAGCCGCTGTCTCCAAGTGGTACGTAGATGAGAATGTTCCTGTAAAGAATGGCTTAGTGGTAGAAATCCAGGGAAAAGTGTGGACTGGTGAAGAAGTACGTTGAGTCCTGACACCTTTGTCCCCAGACCAGAGGTTCTGAGTGACGAAAACGATGGTGGATAACACCAACCTGCATACATATGCCCTATGTGAATGGAAGCATGGAGTTCCAGACCAATATAAAGACTGTTGATGGCATAGACCTTATTCTGATACAACCTGGAGAAGAGTCCATTACTCCTACTTCCTCTAGTGCTCTGACACCCAATGGAGCTTCCGGAAAGAAAGAAAAGGGGTCTGGCAATGTACCACTTAAAAACTCCAACCCACAGTTATGTACTATCCTGGAAGAAATTGTTGTCCAGTGCAAGAAGGATTCCCCGGATTATTTGATGACAGGATATAGAAAACTGAGGACTTTCTCCGGGAGACACCATGTACCGCCTTCAGAGGATGGCTTTGAAGAATGAATGGATCATGCCGCCCAAGCTCTGGAAGAGTGGGGAGTTCCAGAGAAGAATAAAAAGCAGAGGATTGCTGAGAGTCTCAGAGGGCCTGCTTTAGAGGCCATACGCAATTTAAAACTTAGCA